>CM060935.1:180941384-181566384 GCA_030765085.1 Allium cepa
AACACTCCGTACAACATAAACATCATCCATATAAGGATTTTCAAAGATTTGGCTTCAAAAAACATAATTTGGCAATTTCACCGAATCAACCCAAATCAAAAGAAAAAGAACATATGAACAATTGTTAGGAATTCATGCCCAACATCAATGATATCAGAAGAAGTAGATGTGAGTTCAAAACTGACCTTATATCACAAAACAAAGAAGAAGATGCTCAAACACAAAAAGGAGACTAACTACTCTTCACTTCAACTCTTACAAGCTTCAATCTAAGAATAAAACAAGTATTTTCCTAAGTTTAGGTTTAGGAATTTCAGAAATTGAAGAGAGAAAGAGATAGAGAAGATGAAGAGGAGCTTACCTATGTCTTCTCTTTGATATTGGAGCAAGAAATCAAGTTACAAAGAAGAACTAGTGCTTGCAAATTTCTATTTCTCTTTCCCTTCCACCATTTTCAGTTTTCTTAAGTTAAGAAATGAAATGAGGGTGAATGGATGAAGAGAGGGATGAGTTAGGGGTTTAAACTAACAAATGGGCTGAACCCAAAACCCAAAACCCAAATAGAAAAGTTGCAAAAATTCACAAACTCCAAACATATCGAAGCTTACACACAAAAAGATCGCAAATGCCATTTTGGAACCAATGGAGGTGGTTTCGAGTTCCAATTCGGCCATTTGCAGAAAGTAACATTTCGGACCTAAAAATCCGACTGAGGACGCTATATTTGAATAAAACATTTAAATATAAAATAGTTAAATATGCGGGTTGTTACAACGTCCCCACCGCCAGAGGCCAGGGTGACGCTGCCTCTCCCCTCCGATCACGTCACGATGTTGAACCCCCCTCCATCTGCGCGAAAACAGAGGCAACCCCCATAAAGAGAAGAAACCCTAACGAATTTTCTAGGTCGACCTAGCCGTTGGTTTGACGAACGACCACCATAGATGAACTCCATTCGTCGCTCTCCACATGCCGGTAACCTCAATTCGTCGATCAGGCGAAGATCAACAACCACCATCTAATGGGCGAGAATAAACTAGGGTTTTTTGGAAAATTTTTGATTCGATTTCAAAAAGGAATTGTAGATTTAGGTGGCGCTCGTCGAGAGCTTCAAATCCATATATAATTTGCTATGATTTAAGGAGATTTAAATTTTGGCTTTGGATCTGAATAGTAATTGGATCTAGAATGGGAATTTGTTTGTCTGCCATTGAGGAGTAGAGAATAGTTGAATTGTGTATAGACAGATGATAATTATGGCGGCTAGGGTTTATAGTAGGATATTTATAGGGAAAGTTGAAATAGGATGGATGGGATAAGATAGATGTACGCGCTCAACGATATATGGCCCGAAAAGCCCATTTCGACTCGGGAACGAAATTGGGTCAACCCATATATCAAAATAGATGTTTTAAATTATTCTAAATGCGATGGAAAAAGATTCAAGTCCAAATTCCATCGTATGAATAAGTTATGCTGAAATCAATATTTTCAAATTGATTTCAATTGATTTCAATTAAATTGATTTCAAGGCGTTTCAAGACCATACGATCAAACGATACGTCCGATCGATAAGAAACTTGAAATCCTACAATAATTCACTGTTACGGATTCGATGGAAGGAGTTTCGTCGAAATCCGAGTCGGTGGCCAAAATGGCTATTTTTCCATTAATTAAATAATTAATTATTAATTAATTAAATCCAATTTTAAATTTCAATATTAAAATTGTCAAATTTTATCACCTTTAATTTCTCAATCAATTACAATGTTTTAAACAAATTAAAAGTCAATTTAAAGTTGCTTAACTTATGGAGTTCAGTTTTTTCCTTAATTCCATTCAAATTCAGAAATTATCTATTAAATTTCCAAAATTTCTATTAAATTAAATTAGTGACTCTTTTTTATCAAATAGATGAATTTAATATTGGATTCAAAACTATTGCATTAATATTTTCCAATTCCACTTAATTTCCAATTTACGTAACAATAATTGTTTAATTTCTACTTAATTGAAGTAAACACACTTACCTTAATTCTTTACATTCAAATAAATTATCAAATCTTGATTTACATACGTTACATTAACCAATCGTCATATTATAAACAAAATTAACATTAATATACGCCTATTACATTTTAATTTGAATGAATATTACGTTTTTAAATGTGTGCTTCTATAAATTTAACACATTAATTAAGGTTTTTAAATACTTCACATTCTATAAAATTACAACATTAAATTTACATTCTATTAATTTCTTTACATACTTTACGTATAATTAATTAACATATTTTGAACTTATTTCCCAATAAATTCATTGACCAATCAATTAGGTAATTTAAAGTAGTTGTTATCTTACCCTTAAATTTATTTCCAAATAACATACCATCTAATTTTCTTTAATTGCAATTTGATTTCCAAATTTTACGCAACATACTAAAGAAATAAATACATATATTAATTGATTCTTTTTTCCCATTCATTACTTTAATATATCCATTCTAACACTCCTAACCATTGTATTACATTACACACAAACTATAACATTTATTTGCATTTATTACAATTTTTTTCAAATTCGAATTAACAAACTAATTAAATAGGTAACCTAACTAAACATTACTGTTACTCGTAGTCACATAAATAGGCCTTTATTACTCACAATCAATGTTGGCATTTATTTCCATACTACTAATTTCATTCATTTATATTCTATCCTTTTACTTTACATTTTACATCTTAAAACCTTTTCCTTTTATTCATTGGTTAAATGTTTATTTTAATTATTCGTTTATTATAACAAACCTTATTTCATTCATCAACGCCATCATTTATCAATTATTACATAATTTCATTTATTAATATTCACGCTATTCATGTTTAATTCAATTCCTTTGCACATTAATTCATTTACTAAAGTTTGCAATCATTTATTTATTACTTCTTATTATATTAAATTAGTAGAATTTCCATTATACTTCTGATTATAAAATTTCATTAGTTAATTTAATATTCCCGTTTGTTTCTTATATTAAACATATAACCAAGTATGACAAATTTTCACAATTTCAATTGATTGCAATTACATTTTGAATTTGTAAATCTTAATTTCAATTGCTACATTCAAATTTCTAACCTCTTCTTTATTGTAACTTCTAGAATTTTTATTTCTTCCTAAATTAAATTGCAAAATTTAAATTAAACTAACAAATTTATTAATCAAAATTTACGGATAGTTAAACTCTCCCCCACTCAAAACATTTCGACCCCGAAAAGGAAAAAGAAGGGAAAAGGGAAAAGTTTTAAGGAAATAATATATCCTATTTAAAATATTAAATTCATAAAAATTAATTTACAAACTCAATTATTTAAAACAAAATATATCAATCTATAACTCTTAAATCATTTTATATTCAAGTAAATAAAGTTTGGAAAAACTTTTCAAAGTTTTCTAAGTCCAAAATTTTACGAAATTTTTTGGCAGAGTCTCCTTTGTACGGAGAGGCTCGAAAGAAAATATAATATCAAAAATAACAATATATAACATATATTTTCCAAAATAATATATATCCCAACACGGGAAACAGTATAATAGCGCTATAAAACATTCCGAAAACGTACCTATTTGTCGGGCAATTTACATTTAATTATGAAACCAAAAGCAGTAGCAATTGCTTCCATAACCTGTATTTCACTTACATAATCTGATAAGAGTTAGCAATTTTATAAGATGAAATATTTAAAGTTGTTTCAACCATAAACAAACAAATCAATACAAATATCAATCACTTGCAACCAGGTATACAATCATCACATAGAAACCAACACAAATCAATCATTCATTCATAACAAATAAAATAAATGGTGTTCTTTCAGTCATCTTAAATTTATAACATTAAATTGTCATTTATAACAGCAAATTCATTGAATACTTTCATTACCTCAAGCTTTACTTGTAAGATTTCCCATTACATTTTCTTATTAACATTGTAACTTTTAATATCGGGTAAGTTATATATATATGCTTTAAGAATGTAATTGAAAAATTATACAAGTTTCTTTTTCTCATTACCTATAATTAATTTAATGTTCACAATAATATCTTTTGTCTTATAGGTTACACTTTCAACTTTCTTGTTATTTCATTTATAACCTATCCTTTAATTTCTTTTTATTTATAACTTAGCATTAAATCTCTTATTTCCTTTAGAGGTTTTAATTATTTATTACTTACGTTCAAATTCACTACAATAACTGAAACTATTAATTAATGGAAACTTAAGAATTAAATACCGGGTTTTTATTCAAATCATTTAAAAATAATAGATAAAAATACACTTACAAATTTATATATCAATTTATATTTAAACAATTTAAAATTATCATTTGTTTAACAAAACAAATCTGCAGTAACTACTACAGTAGCCTTCCCACTTCGAAACTCGAAAATGAATGTCGATGATGGATGCACTCATCACCGAAATTATTTTCCAGCGACAGAGAGAGGAGTACAAAATTTATTTCTTTTCAAAGTTTATTTTAAAACAATTCTTTCAAATTATATTCATATCAAAAAATTACTTATAAACAATACTATTATATTTCCAAATTATTCGAAAGAAATTTTCAAAAATCTCGGAACTAAAGCTTTAAGTTTCCAATTTCATTTATCTTATTTTCAATTTTATTTCGACTACTAATTATAAATTTATTATCTAACACCCAATATATTGCAACCAAATATATATATCATTTAAAATTTTATTTTATATATAGAAAATATAATAGGCAAAATTATTTCATTCACCTATATAAAAACAAATATTATGTCACACTGTCCTATTAAGTGTTTAGAAATCCCTATTGATGTCACAGCGTCCCATGCACCAACTATAATTTATAAATACAAAACGGAACAGATTAACACAATATTAAAACTTTTTATAACACTAACAAATACGCTCTCTCATATATATACACTCAGCGGCTCCCATAGGGCATTACAACCCTATTAATGAAGAGTCAGATCCCACAAAGCTAAGGTTTAGCGCTAAACCAAAGCTCTGATACCAGATGTAACGTGCCGTCTTTTCGCACGCTTTAAATCGACACACATGCCAATTCAAATTATACGGAAGGGCGAATTGTTATGGGGTAAATAAGAAAAAGAAGGAAGAAATAAAACAAAATAGAATCTTGTAGCGAAACGATAAAATATAATAATCAAATAACAGTTCGTGAAGCTGTTTTACAAAACATTTGATTTTATTTATACAATACATATCAGAGTATACATACGTAACGTCCCGCCTTTTGAACGCTTTAAATCGACACATGTGCCAATTCAAACCATACGGAATGGCGGATTGTTATGGGGTAAATAAAAAAACAGAGGAGAAAAAAACAACAAAACAGAATCTTACGGCGGAAGGATAAAATATAATAATCAATATACAGTTCAACAAAATGTTTTACAAACACTTGATTATTCTTTATACAATAAATATCAGAGTTCACATACCAAAGGATAATAAAAGTGCAGTGGAATAAAATGGTGTTGAGGAATATTATAGTAGATAATTGTACTACAAATCAGTCTTCGTCCTCCGGAATAAAATTGTAACGACCCGAAAATTTTGTTAACTAAATTTGTCATATTTTCTATAATTTTTATTAAAATGAATGTTAGGAATTTGGTGTTGCCATTTGTTCTTATTAAAAGTTAACAATTTAAAATGAGATTTCCAATTCAATAAAATAATGTAATTATTGTGGTTTAATTTTCGAATGGAATATGTGAAAACAAGAGTAATTATGGAATAATATGTTATTTATTTAGAGTATTGAATTAAAAAAATTTTGTAAGCCAATTTTAATTAATGGTAATAATGCGATATAGGCTAATAAATTTGATCTCAATGCGATAACCATTTAATGAAGGTAATGAAACAGGATTTAGGAAAATGTATACTAGGTATAAATCAAATAGAAGGAAACAAACGTATATATCGAATTGATTTATGAATAAATACTTTGGATAGTAATTGAATGTACAGTAATGGTAATTTAAAACTTATTTATAGTAAGACTGCATAAGATTAAGTAAATTAAGCGGTGGAAAGATTTTTCCTAAATATACTTTGAAGATGTGAAATTAAAGGTGAATATTAAAATTTGTTAATGTAAAATAACATTGATTAACCGTAAATGGGAATAAATTTGAAAATAAAAATTTATGTTAATACAAATGGATCAATTATAAACTTAAATGAAACATTCCAATTTAATAAGAGGTATTCGATGTTATTTTTAATTCAAAGGTAGTAATTGGATTTAATTGGAATTTGTGTATGTTGGATTATGTAGGAAAGGAGCATACAAAAGAAACTGTGAATAGTAGAGTAGCAACTGAAAAGGAAGAAATTGAAATAAGGGCAATAAACATTGTAATAAATATAATTAATATTACAAGTGGGTGAACGTAAAGATAAGGGTTAAGAGTGGGAATAGATATACTAGAATAACTATAAAGTGTAAATGTACGTATTTATAGTAACATGAATTATTGAAGGAAAATAATTGGTAAACGGGGTTTGGGCTAAGGAAATGTTATTGATTGTTTTGAAACCTTATTTATTATGGGAAATTGATTTAGCATAAGCAAAACCAATGCAAATATATAATTTATCAGTAAAGCAATAATAATAAATAGTAATCAATGCAAATTATGTAACAATAGAATGTGAAATTTGGGGAATAGACGCAAAGTATATATGAGTTGCTAAAAGTATGCATAATAAGTGCAAATTTAATAAATCAATGTCCTGTAGAGGTTGGAGTATGGTTAGTAATAAAAGCTTTTAAAGGAAAAACCTTTAATTTATAAATGAAAATCAATGCATTAAATTAGGTGTAACTGAATGCATGTAAATAATTTTGTAAGAATAAGTTAATAAACAATTTATTTGTGCATACCCGATTTAAATTGGAATAACAGAAAGGACAAGAACTTGATTTGCCTAGGCATTTATATATTTATATACTATAACTCAATAGAAAGTTTGGTAGTAAATAGGATATAAGAAGACAAAGGCAACTAGTAAATTTATAAATGAATTCATAATAATAAGAAGTAATTAATGCATATATATTCGGCATTAGTGATAATTACGAAACTTTACCCATTTATCTAATTTATTTAATTAAATCTAAATCTATGGTAACATTGTTGTAATGATGGTTGTAAGTGAATTTGAATGTAAAAGGGTAACAATTATCTAGGTTAACCATTTTGAGTATGTTAAGTTAAGAATGGCAATCGATTGAAATAAATCTAAATTAATTATTTTGTTTTGGTTAATGTGTTCTAGTTAATAAAGGGGAGTTTATAAGAAATGAAGCATGCACTAATGACATGTGTTATAATTCAATTGTTATTTATACCCATAAAATGTCCATTTACTGAATAGAAAGATTTTAAATCAATAAACGAATTTATTGAGGTTCCAGTTTATAATTTATAACATTTAATGAAGACTCAATTTAAATTAATTGATTTAAATTGTGCAGTTAGCATACATTTGTTTGGTAATTGAAGTAGTTAATTCTATAAGAGGAAGTTAATGCTAATTCTATTTATAATTGGTCCATTTGTTGATATAGGTTATAGAAAGCAAGATGTATAAATTTAATTAAAGTATCAACATTCAACAATTGCAAATATTGAAAATTAAAATGGAATTTGAGGATAATAAGGTGAAACCATGAACAAATGTTAATGCATCCTTATTACTGGTAAAAGATGAGTATATAAAAGTTTGAAAATCAAAGATAGGTTTTTGAAAACTTAATGTATAATTTATAAATATAAGGAAGGGGAGAAATTAACACTGCAATGGGTAGACTTATGAGCTTTTAATTTACATCTAAATTTGTTTAGATCAATTTGGAAATTAATAAAAGTGTGGAAATATTTTGAAACGTAAACGAAACGTCTAGATTTACATTTGTAAATACGTTTAAAATAAAATGTAAATGATAAGGAATTTATTTATTTCCTAAATCCGTAACGTGTGTAATTAATATTATTTATCTTTTGGGACCACTTCCGTTTGCACGTTAAAATTCGTGCACACCTATTCTTTTGCGATCTATCTATAAATAGACGATCAAAAACCCTAGCCTCCATCTTCTATCATTTGTCTGTACGTTCTTTTCTTCAACTCCTTCTCCTTCTCAAATGGATGCAAACCTAGATCTATTTCTATTCAAATTTCAAATGAAAATTCAAACATCTCAGAAAAATTCCAAAAAATTATATGTTGTAGATTTCATCCATACGAATCTATGCGCAGTCTTTGTTTTCGAAATCGATACTCGAGTCAGCGGCAAATCGCGGTCAAAATCAGGAAATTCGAAACCTAAGTCAATTTGGGCGTTTTGATTTGGAGCGACTATTTGCAAAATGGTTTCACGTGAGTCTCCAGTTATGTTGACGTGGCTTTATTATAATTAGGTTTGTTTGTTTATAATTCAATTTTTATTTTGATTTTTTTTAATAGTTTAACTCGAATAACTTGCTCATACGTTATCCGTTTCGTGTGAAATTTCTTTTGTTAGGATCACATTTAAATTCCGGATCTGATGAGGCAAGTTTGGACAGATTTGTAGACCGTCAAATTTTGGGTTTAAATCGGATTTAAATTCGATTTAAATTCAAAAGTGAGTGTTTTAACTCACTCACAACTTCTAAAAGTTTTTATGTTTGTTAAATTTATTTTAGATATGAGTAGAAATTTATTTATGACTGTTGGCATGTTTTATTTCAGCATATCTGTTAAATCGCATTTATTAAATTAACTGTTAATTTCTTTTATGTATTGCATGTAAATTGGCAGTTAGAATTTATTTATGTGCATATAAAGTGCTAGTTAAACAGTTATAAATTTAATTGAATATGAAATGTTAATTAATAACTGCCAATTATTTCCTGTTATATTGTATATGCCATATATTGATGTTTGTTTAAACTGATGATGTTTGAGATAATTTTTGTTGATGATTGATGATGGATGAATGGATGTTTTGTTTCATATCATTAAACTGCAAGTTATCATGTATTTTTCATTTCATTCGGGATTGTGGTTTGAAATGATATACAACCGCAAAATTTTATATCTTTTAAATTGCGGATTGAAATGATAAATATCCGTATCACTTGACCATAGGATAGAAAATTTTATACAGGCACCGTGGTCTATATATAAAATATTTTAAAGTGATTTCTATGGCTTAGATGATACGGTTTATAATAAGTTAACTTTGATATTTTCTTCTATATGTGTATACATATGAAGTTAGAAATTTTGAATTTAAGCTGTGTATAAATCTCCTAAATAAAAATGGCAAAATTTAGGAAATGGAGTTTGATGATTTATATATATATGTTAAATGTTTAAGTTGGAAATTTTAAGATATGATATTTATAACTATATTTTTCCAGGATAAATTTAAAATGAATATTCTAGTATAATTAAATTGAAGAAAATATTTAATTGCTAAAAAGAAATTGCAGTTTTATTTATGGATTTATGTGAATATTCAAGACTAAATAATAGAGCATTAAATTTGTTGAAAGAATAAATTCCAACTTTAGTTTGAAATATTATTACTCCAAATGGATATATATATATATATACATATATATAGAAATTGAAGTGTTGTGGAACTTGAAAGTGATATTTAAATTTTGGTTCAGACTTTAAATAAAGAAACATATTTGTAAAACTATGGAAATTATTTTATTTACAAAGTAACCTTAAAGTTAAACCATTTATTTTATATACCGGTTAATATTCAAACCATTCAAGTTTTAGAAGTTATGGTTTTTAAAAAGTATGAATTCAGAAATATTATGTTTGAAAGTATAATTCAAATGTTTAGTTTCCAGATATTATAAATTTTAAAGTAGTATGATTTTGGAAAAGGATTATATTTGAGATAAAGTGATATCATATTGTTTGGGTTTTTAAAATGATATCGTATTTATAGTTTTGAAATAGAAATTTTTATTTTGGTTTTAAGGTATAAACTATTTTTAAAATGACCGCGGTGTTATAATAACGATGGGTTGGCAAAGAGACCGGGATCGGATATGGACATACTCTCTGTCGATACCGAAAACCACTTTGACTAACCGTGTACGCGGTGGAGATTCCAGAATGAAGTAGGTGGTGGCGACGTTTCCTGTAAGGTAAATACGTGGACCCGACTCCCGTGAGTTGGCATAAGGTGGCTAAAACAGGAGTGATTCTCGGGCCAATGAGGTCATACCTCTGATCGGACGCTACTCTTCGATATTATACTTTGACTTTGGATTGATTCAGTGGCCATTTCTATTTTTGATTTTGGGGGAGTTTGTTCGAGGTGGGCGGTAACTGCGGCTACGCGTTTCCACCAGCCCGGATAGCAATTGGTATATCTACCCTGGCATTGCCTAGTTGTGCCGTGTCACCTACCATACCGAGCCTTTACTACGAGTTTTGTTTTGTACCATACCTATGGAGTGCCCTCTGACGACGCCCAGTACGGGGGAGATTACGGTACTGTATAGACTGTGGGAATATATTCTGTGTTAAGGGCTATATGGGTAACCCCCAAACGCTATTAAAAAGTAAGTTTATTTTACAATTAGACACTATTATAATAGCGCTATATACTACATAGTAAATAGTTTAACGGATCCTTAGGAGATGTAAATCCCGAGCATCTCTTGAGTTACTGCACTCATATTTACTCCTGTTGATTTAACTCACATAAGATCTTTTAGTTCTGACTCGAGTGTTTTGTCTTTTCAATTCGCTCGGGTCAGTCCAAGCGTTTCAGGATTTCAGGATTTAGCTCCGGAGGACGAAGACGAAGATTTATATTATTATTATTTATACTAGTGCACTACACACTGTTCCACTGCATTGATAGTATTGGTATGGGTAACTCTGATATTCATTGTACAACTAAAATAAAATATTTTGTAAAACAGTTTCATGAACTGTATATTTGATTATTATATTTTATCCTTCCGTTGTGAGATTCTGTTTTGTTTTATTTCTTCTCTGTTTTTTTTTCTTATTTACCCCATAACAATCCGCCCTTCCGTATGGTTTGAATCGGCATGTCATGTGTGTCGATTTGAAGCGTGCGAAAAGGCGGGACGTTACAGTTGGTATCAGAGCTTTGGTTTGGCCATAAACCTTGGCTTTGTGGGGTTTGACTCTTTATTAATAGGGTAGTAATACCCTATGGGAGTCGTTGAGTGTATATATATGAGAGAGCGTATTTGTTAGTGTTATAAAAAGATTTTAATATTGTGTTAATCTGTTCCGTTTTGTATTTATAAATTCTGGTTGATGCATGGGACGCTGTGTCATCAATAGGGATTTCTAAATACTTAATAGGACAGACCGACATAATATCTGTTTTAATATAGGTGAATGAAATAATTTTGCCTATTATATTTTCGATATATAAAATAAATTTTTAAATGATATTATATATATATATATATATATATATATTTGTTGCAATAGATTGGGTGTTAGGAATAAAATTTATATATAATAGGTAAATAAGATTGAATTTAAAATCAATGAAATTTGGAAATTTTAGAACTTAAGTCCGGGATTTTGAAATTTGCTTTCAAAGGATTTTGAAGTATAATAATATTGTTATAAATATTTTCCGATATAAATATTTCAGTATAATCCGGAAGAATTGTTTTAAAGAAGATTTTGGAGAAAATAAGTTTTGTACTTTCCTCTCTGTCGCTGGAAAATAATTTCGGTGATGGCGGCCGCATTATCGACTTTCATTTTCGAGTTTCGAAGGGGAAAGGCCACTGTAGTAAATTCTACTGCAGATTTATTTTGAAATATCTAAATTTTAATTGTTTAAATATAATTAGAGGTATGTAAGTTATAAGAATATACTTATCTATTGAAATTTAACCCGGTATTTAATTCTTAATTTCCATTAATTAATTGTTTCAATTATGGTAGTGAAACAGGAAAAAATTAATAATTGAAACCCTAAATAAAATAAGAGACTAAAATACTAAGCTATAAGGTAAGTTGAATTTTTAACTTATAAGGGAAAATCTAAGATTTATTGAACATTAAATTTAAGTAAAAGAAGAGATAAAACTTGTATAAATTCATTTGCATTTTCTTTAACATAAATAACTTACCAAATATGAAAAGTTGAAATGTTAAATAAGAGATTGGAATAGAATATTATACAAGTAGAAATTTCGGAAATAATAAAGTATTAAATGAATTTAATGTTATAAACTTAAGTTATAAATTGAAATTTTACCAAAATTAAAGGTAAGTATTATAAATAGGTGATTTTAAACTTAAGTAAATAAAATGAAATTCTTTAATAATAAGGATTGATGTGTAGGGTTATAAACCTAAGTATGATAAATGCTACTAGTTTAATATAATAAAAGTAGGTAATATAAATAGATGACTGTAAACCCTTGTTAATGAGTTAATAAAATCCTTTATTTATAAGAATGGATGTTATAGGATTAAGAATTTAAGTGAAATTAAAAAGGGTTACTATAATTAAATGTAATAGAAATGAAAGCATTAAATAAATGATTGAAAGTGAGAAGTGCATTAAATGTAATAAAATAGAAGAAACTTACATGACCTAAATAAATGGAAATGGATAATTGGAGGAGTGAATAAAATTAAAGGTTGTTGGAAATACATGTAAATTATAAAAGGATAATTTAAAGAAATAAATGAAAATAAAAGACAAACTGTTATATGAATGAAAAGATCAAACTGTTAATGTATGAAATATAAATTTATAATAAGTTAAATTGATTTGTTGGTTTAAATCGATATTGTTTGCTTTATGGTTGGATGGGTAAGGAAATTTAAAGTTGTTGGATGAATAAATAATCTCATTCTGTCTCATCTAAGACTGTTGAGTAAATGATGCACTGGATGGTTATTTTTCATTCCGTACCATTTCAAGTTTTGAACCCGAACAACTATTTGCTTGTTTGACTGAATGGTTGTTTTGTTTTGTTGTGTATACTGTTTGTCGAAATTGATTGTTGTTAGTAGTTGAAACCTTGAAAATATTTCACTTTATATAAATAGTTAACCTTTTTAGATTATATAAGTGAAATGCAGGTATGGAAGCAATTGTTACTGCGTTTGTTTCCATAAATTAAGCGTAATTTGCCCAACAAATAGGTACGTTCTCGGTTTACGTTTTGTAGCGCTATTTTATATATTTTCCCATGTTGGGATATACTATTTTGAATATTCTATATGATACTTTGTTAAATTTTGGTGTTATATTTTCCCGAGCCTCTCCGTACAAAGGAGACTCTGCCAAAAATTTCCGTAAATTTTGGACTTGGAACTATGTTGAAAATGTTTTCCAAACTTTAATTATTTAAGTATAAAAGGATATAATGATTATAAAACGGGTATATTTTATTTAAGGTAATAAATTTAGTAAATTACCGTTTATAAGTTAAATATTTTAAATAAGATGTATTGTTATTTTTCTTTCTTCTCCCTTCTTTTCCTTTTCGGGGACGAAAAGTTTTGAGTGGGGGAGAGTGTAACGACCCGAAAATTTCGTTAACTAAATTTGTCATATTTTCCATAATTTTTAATAAAATGAATGTTAGGAATTTGGTGTTGCCATTTGTTCTTATTAAAAGTTAACAATTTAAAATGAGATTTCCAATTCAATAAAATAATGTAATTATTGTGGTTTAATTTTTGAATGGAATATGTGAAAACAAGAGTAATTATGGAATAATAAGTTATTTATTTAGAGTACTGAATTAAAAAAAATTTGTAAGCCAATTTTAATTAATGGTAATAATGCGATATAAGCTAATAAATTTGATCTCAATGCGATAACCATTTAATGAAGGTAATGAAACAGGATTTAGGAAAATGTATACTAGGAATAAATCAAATAGAAGGAAACAAACGTATATATCGAATTGATTTATGAATAAATACTTTGGATAGTAATTGAATGTACAATAATGGTAATTTAGAACTTATTTATAGTAAGACTGCATAAGATTCAGTAAATTAAGCGGTGGAAAGATTTTTCCTAGATATACTTTGAAGATGTGAAATTAAAGGTGAATATTAAAATTTGTTAATGTAAAATAACATTGATTAACCGTAAATGGGAATAAATTTGAAAATAAAATTTTATGTTAATACAAGTGGATCAATTATAAACTTAAATGAAACATTCCAATTTAATAAGACGTATTCGAATGTTATGTTTTATTTAAAGGTAATAATTGGATTTAATTGGAATTTGTGTATTTTGGATTATATAGGAAAGGAGTATACAAAAGAAAATGTGAATAGTAGAGTAGCAACTGAAAAGGAAGAAATTGAAATATGGGCAATAAACATTGTAATAAATATAATTAATATTACAAGTGGGTGAACGTAAAGATAAGGGTTAAGAGTGGGAATAGATATACTAGAATAACTATAAAGTGTAAATGTACGTATTTATAGTAACATGAATTATTGAAGGAAAATAATTGGTAAACGGGGTTTGGGCTAAGGAAATGTTATTGATTGTTTTGAAACCTTATTTATTATGGGAAATTGATTTAGCATAAGCAAAACCAATGCAAATATATAATTTATCAGTAAAGCAATAATAATAAATAGTAATCAATGCAAATTATGTAACAATAGAATGTGAAATTTGGGGAATAGACGCAAAGTATATATGAGTTGCTAAAAGTATGCATAATAAGTGCAAATTTAATAAATCAATGTCCTGTAGAGGTTGGAGTATGGTTAGTAATAAATGCTTTTAAAGGAAAAACCTTTAATTTATAAATGAAAATCAATGCATTAAATTAGGTGTAACTGAATGCATGTAAATAATTTTGTAAGAATAAGTTAATAAACAATTTATTTGTGCATACCCGATTTAAATTGGAATAACAGAAAGGACAAGAACTTGATTTGCCTAGGCATTTATATATTTATATACTATAACTCAATAGAAAGTTTGGTAGTAAATAGGATATAAGAAGACAAAGGCAACTAGTAAATTTATAAATGAATTCATAATAATAAGAAGTAATTAATGCATATATATTCGGCATTAGTGATAATTACGAAACTTTACCCATTTATCTAATTTATTTAATTAAATCTAAATCTATGGTAACATTGTTGTAATGATGGTTGTAAGTGAATTTGAATGTAAAAGGGTAACAATTATCTAGGTTAACCATTTTGAGTATGTTAAGTTAAGAATGGCAATCGATTGAAATAAATCTAAATTAATTATTTTGTTTTGGTTAATGTGTTCTAGTTAATAAAGGGGAGTTTATAAGAAATGAAGCATGCACTAATGACATGTGTTATAATTCAATTGTTATTTATACCCATAAAATGTCCATTTACTGAATAGAAAGATTTTAAATCAATAAACGAATTTATTGAGGTTCCAGTTTATAATTTATAACATTTAATGAAGACTCAATTTAAATTAATTGATTTAAATTGTGCAGTTAGCATACATTTGTTTGGTAATTGAAGTAGTTAATTCTATAAGAGGAAGTTAATGCTAATTCTATTTATAATTGGACCATTTGTTGATATAGGTTATAGAAAGCAAGATGTATAAATTTAATTAAAGTATCAACATTCAACAATTGCAAATATTGAAAATTAAAATGGAATTTGAGGATAATAAGGTGAAACCATGAACAAATGTTAATGCATCCTTATTACTGGTAAAAGATGAGTATATAAAAGTTTGAAAATCAAAGATAGGTTTTTGAAAACTTAATGTATAATTTATAAATATAAGGAAGGGGAGAAATTAACACTGCAATGGGTAGACTTATCAGCTTTTAATTTACATCTAAATTTGTTTAGATCAATTTGGAAATTAATAAACGTGTGGATATATTTTGAAACGTAAACGAAACGTCTAGATTTACATTTGTAAATACGTTTAAAATAAAATGTAAATGATAAGGAATTTATTTATTTCCTAAATCCGTAACGTGTGTAATTAATATTATTTATCTTTTGGGACCACTTCCGTTTGCACGTTAAAATTCGTGCACACCTATTCTTTTGCGATCTATCTATAAATAGACGATCAAAAACCCTAGCCTCCATCTTCTATCATTTGTCCGTACGTTCTTTTCTTCAACTCCTTCTCCTTCTCAAATGGATGCAAACCTAGATCTATTTCTATTCAAATTTCAAATGAAAATTCAAACATCTCAGAAAAATTCCAAAAAATTATATGTTGTAGATTTCATCCATACGAATCTACGCGCAGTCTTTGTTTTCGAAATCGATACTCGAGTCAGCGGCAAATCGCGGTCAAAATCAGGAAATTCGAAACCTAAGTCAATTTGGGCGTTTTGATTTGGAGCGACTATTTGCAAAATGGTTTCACGTGAGTCTCCAGTTATGTTGACGTGGCTTTATTATAATTAGGTTTGTTTGTTTATAATTCAATTTTTATTTTGATTTTTTTTAATAGTTTAACTCGAATAACTTGCTCATACGTTATCCGTTTCGTGTGAAATTTCTTTTGTTAGGATCACATTTAAATTCCGGATCTGATGAGGCAAGTTTGGACAGATTTGTAGACCGTCAAATTTTGGGTTTAAATCGGATTTAAATTCGATTTAAATTCAAAAGTGAGTGTTTTAACTCACTCACAACTTCTAAAAGTTTTTATGTTTGTTAAATTTATTTTAGATATGAGTAGAAATTTATTTATGACTGTTGGCTTGTTTTATTTCAGCATATCTGTTAAATCGCATTTATTAAATTAACTGTTAATTTCTTTTATGTATTGCATGTAAATTGGCAGTTAGAATTTATTTATGTGCATATAAACTGCTAGTTAAACAGTTATAAATTTAATTGAATATGAAATGTTAATTAATAACTGCCAATTATTTCCTGTTATATTGTATATGCCATATATTGATGTTTGTTTAAACTGATGACGTTTGAGATAATTTTTGTTGATGATTGATGATGGATGAATGGATGTTTTGTTTCATATCATTAAACTGCAAGTTATCATGTATTTTTCATTTCATTCGGGATTGTGGTTTGAAATGATATACAACCGCAAAATTTTATATCTTTTAAATTGCGGATTGAAATGATAAATATCCGTATCACTTGACCATAGGATATAAAATTTTATACAGGCACCGTGGTCTATATATAAAATATTTTAAAGTGATTTCTATGGCTTAGATGATACGGTTTATAATAAGTTAACTTTGATATTTTCTTCTATATGTATATACATATGAAGTTAGAAATTTTGAATTTAAGCTGTGTATAAATCTCTTAAATAAAAATGGAAAAATTTAGGAAATGGAGTTTGATGATTTATATATATATGTTAAATGTTTAAGTTGGAAATTTTAAGATATGATATTTATAACTATATTTTTCCAAGATAAATTTAAAATGAATATTCTAGTATAATTAAATTGAAGAAAATATTTAATTGCTAAAAAGAAATTGGAGTTTTATTTATGGATTTATGTGAATATTCAAGACTAAATAATAGAGCATTAAATTTGTTGAAAGAATAAATTCCAACTTTAGTTTGAAATATTATTACTCCAGATGGATATATATATATATATATATATATATATATAAATTGAAGTGTTGTGGAACTTGAAAGTGATATTTAAATTTTGGTTCAGACTTTAAATAAAGAAACATATTTGTAAAACTATGGAAATTATTTTCTTTACAAAGTAACCTTAAAGTTAAACCATTTATTTTATATACCGGTTAATATTCAAACCGTTCAAGTTTTAGAAGTTATGGTTTTTAAAAAGTATGAATTCAAAAATATTATGTTTGAAAGTATAATTCAAATGTTTAGTTTCCAGATATTATAAATTTTAAAGTAGTATGATTTTGGAAAAGGATTATATTTGAGATAAAGTGATATCATATTGTTTGGGTTTTTAAAATGATATCGTATTTATAGTTTTGAAATAGAAATTTTTATTCTGGTTTTAAGGTATAAACTATTTTTAAAATGACCGCGGTGTTATAATAACGATGGGTTGGCAAAGAGACCGGGATCAGATATGGACATACTCTCTGTCGATACCGAAAACCACTTTGACTAACCGTGTACGCGGTGGAGATTCCAGAATGAAGTAGGTGGTGGCGACGTTTCCTGCAAGGTAAATACGTGGACCCGACTCCCGTGAGTTGGCATAAGGTGGCTAAAACAGGAGTGATTCTCGGGCCAATGAGGTCATACCTCTGATCGGACGCTACTCTTCGATATTATACTTTGACTTTGGATTGATTCAGTGGCCATTTCTATTTTTGATTTTGGGGGAGTTTGTTCGAGGTGGGCGGTAACTGCGGCTACGCGTTTCCACCAGCCCGGATAGCAATTGGTATATCTACCCTGGCATTGCCTAGTTGTGCCGTGTCACCTACCATACCGAGCCTTTACTACGAGTTTTGTTTTGTACCATACCTATGGAGTGCCCTCTGACGACGCCCAGTACGGGGGAGATTACGGTACTGTATAGACTGTGGGAATATATTCTGTGTTAAGGGCTATATGGGTAACCCCCAAACGCTATTAAAAAGTAAGTTTATTTTACAATTAGACACTATTATAATAGCGCTATATACTACATAGTAAATAGTTTAACGGATCCTTAGGAGATGTAAATCCCGAGCATCTCTTGAGTTACTGCACTCATATTTACTCCTGTTGATTTAACTCACATAAGATCTTTTAGTTCTGACTCGAGTGTTTTGTCTTTTCAATTCGCTCGGGTCAGTCCGAGCGTTTCAGGATTTTAGGATTTAGCTCCGGAGGACGAAGACGAAGATTTATATTATTATTATTTATACTAGTGCACTACACACTGTTCCACTGCATTGATAGTATTGGTATGGGTAACCCTGATATTCATTGTACAACTAAAATAAAATATTTTGTAAAACAGTTTCATGAACTGTATATTTGATTATTATATTTTATCCTTCCGCTGTGAGATTCTGTTTTGTTTTATTTCTTCTCTGTTTTTTTTTCTTATTTACCCCATAACAATCCGCCCTTCCGTATGGTTTGAATCGGCATGTGTGTCGATTTGAAGCGTGCTTAAAGGCGGGACGTTACAGTTGGTATCAGAGCTTTGGTTTGGCCATAAACCTTGGCTTTGTGGGGTTTGACTCTTTATTAATAGGGTAGTAATACCCTATGGGAGTCGTTGAGTGTATATATATGAGAGAGCGTATTTGTTAGTGTTATAAAAAGATTTTAATATTGTGTTAATCTGTTCCGTTTTGTATTTATAAATTCTGGTTGATGCATGGGACGCTGTGTCATCAATAGGGATTTCTAAATACTTAATAGGACAGACCGACATAATATCGATTTTAATATAGGTGAATGAAATAATTTTGCCTATTATATTTTCTATATATAAAATAAATTTTTAAATGATATTATATATATATATATATATTTGTTGCAATAGATTGGGTGTTAGGAATAAAATTTATATATAATAGGTAAATAAGATTGAATTTAAAATCAATGAAATTTGGAAATTTTAGAACTTAAGTCCGGGATTTTGAAATTTGCTTTCAAAGGATTTTGAAGTATAATAATATTGTTATAAATATTTTCCGATATAAATATTTCAGTATAATCCGGAAGAATTGTTTTAAAGAAGATTTTGGAGAAAATAAGTTTTGTACTTTCCTCTCTGTCGCTGGAAAATAATTTCGGTGATGGCGGCCGCATTATCGACTTTCATTTTCGAGTTTCGAAGGGGAAAGGCCACTGTAGTAAATTCTACTGCAGATTTATTTTGAAATATCTAAATTTTAATTGTTTAAATATAATTAGAGGTATGTAAGTTATAAGAATATACTTATCTATTGAAATTTAACCCGGTATTTAATTCTTAATTTCCATTAATTAATTGTTTCAATTATGGTAGTGAAACAGGAAAAAATTAATAATTGAAACCCTAAATAAAATAAGAGACTAAAATACTAAGCTATAAAGTAAGTTGAATTTTTAACTTATAAGGGAAAATCTAAGATTTATTGAACATTAAATTTAAGTAAAAGAAGAGATAAAACTTGTATAAATTCATTTGCATTTTCTTTAACATAAATAACTTACCAAATATGAAAAGTTGAAATGTTAAATAAGAGATTGGAATAGAATATTATACAAGTAGAAATTTTGGAAATAATAAAGTATTAAATGAATTTAATGTTATAAACTTAAGTTATAAATTGAAATTTTACCAAAATTAAAGGTAAGTATTATAAATAGGTGATTTTAAACTTAAGTAAATAAAATGAAATTCTTTAATAATAAGGATTGATGTGTAGGGTTATAAACCTAAGTATGATAAATGCTACTAGTTTAATATAATAAAAGTAGGTAATATAAATAGATGACTGTAAACCCTTGTTAATGAGTTAATAAAATCCTTTATTTATAAGAATGGATGTTATAGGATTAAGAATTTAAGTGAAATTAAAAAGGGTTACTATAATTAAATGTAATAGAAATGAAAGCATTAAATAAATGATTGAAAGTGAGAAGTGCATTAAATGTAATAAAATAGAAGAAACTTACATGACCTAAATAAATGGAAATGGATAATTGGAGGAGTGAATAAAATTAAAGGTTGTTGGAAATACATGTAAATTATAAAAGGATAATTTAAAGAAATAAATGAAAATAAAAGACAAACTGTTATATGAATGAAAAGATCAAACTGTTAATGTATGAAATATAAATTTATAATAAGTTAAATTGATTTGTTGGTTTAAATCGATATTGTTTGCTTTATGGTTGGATGGGTAAGGAAATTTAAAGTTGTTGGATGAATAAATAATCTCATTCTGTCTCATCTAAGACTGTTGAGTAAATGATGCACTGGATGGTTATTTTTCATTCCGTACCATTTCAAGTTTTGAACCCGAACAACTATTTGCTTGTTTGACTGAATGGTTGTTTTGTTTTGTTGTGTATACTGTTTGTCGAAATTGATTGTTGTTAGTAGTTGAAACCTTGAAAATATTTCACTTTATATAAATAGTTAACCATTTTAGATTATATAAGTGAAATGCAGGTATGGAAGCAATTGTTACTGCGTTTGTTTCCATAAATTAAGCGTAATTTGCCCAACAAATAGGTATGTTCCCGGTTTACGTTTTGTAGCGCTATTTTATATATTTTCCCGTGTTGGGATATACTATTTTGAATATTCTATATGATACTTTGTTAAATTTTGGTGTTATATTTTCCCGAGCCTCTCCGTACAAAGGAGACTCTGCCAAAAATTTCCATAAATTTTGGACTTGGAACTATGTTGAAAATGTTTTCCAAACTTTAATTATTTAAGTATAAAAGGATATAATGATTATAAAACGGGTATATTTTATTTAAGGTAATAAATTTAGTAAATTACCGTTTATAAGTTAAATATTTTAAATAAGATGTATTGTTATTTAATTCTTTCTTCTCCCTTCTTTTCCTTTTCGGGGACGAAAAGTTTTGAGTGGGGGAGAGTGTAACGACCCGAAAATTTCGTTAACTAAATTTGTCATATTTTCCATAATTTTTAATAAAATGAATGTTAGGAATTTGGTGTTGCCATTTGTTCTTATTAAAAGTTAACAATTTAAAATGAGATTTCCAATTCAATAAAATAATGTAATTATTGTGGTTTAATTTTTGAATGGAATATGTGAAAACAAGAGTAATTATGGAATAATAAGTTATTTATTTAGAGTACTGAATTAAAAAAAAATTGTAAGCCAATTTTAATTAATGGTAATAATGCGATATAAGCTAATAAATTTGATCTCAATGCGATAACCATTTAATGAAGGTAATGAAACAGGATTTAGGAAAATGTATACTAGGAATAAATCAAATAGAAGGAAACAAACGTATATATCGAATTGATTTATGAATAAATACTTTGGATAGTAATTGAATGTACAATAATGGTAATTTAGAACTTATTTATAGTAAGACTGCATAAGATTCAGTAAATTAAGCGGTGGAAAGATTTTTCCTAGATATACTTTGAAGATGTGAAATTAAAGGTGAATATTAAAATTTGTTAATGTAAAATAACATTGATTAACCGTAAATGGGAATAAATTTGAAAATAAAATTTTATGTTAATACAAGTGGATCAATTATAAACTTAAATGAAACATTCCAATTTAATAAGACGTATTCGAATGTTATGTTTTATTTAAAGGTAATAATTGGATTTAATTGGAATTTCTGTATTTTGGATTATATAGGAAAGGAGTATACAAAAGAAAATGTGAATAGTAGAGTAGCAACTGAAAAGGAAGAAATTGAAATAAGGGCAATAAACATTGTAATAAATATAATTAATATTACAAGTGGGTGAACGTAAAGATAAGGGTTAAGAGTGGGAATAGATATACTAGAATAACTATAAAGTGTAAATGTACGTATTTATAGTAACATGAATTATTGAAGGAAAATAATTAGTAAACAGGGTTTGGGCTAAGGAAATGTTATTGATTGTTTTGAAACCTTATTTATTATGGGAAATTGATTTAGCATAAGCAAAACCAATGAAAATATCTAATTTATCAGTAAAGCAATAATAATAAATAGTAATCAATGTAAATTATGTAACAATAGAATGTGAAATTTAGGGAATAGACGCAAAGTATATATGTGTTGCTAAAAGTATGCATAATAAGTGCAAATTTAATAAATCAATGTCCTGTAGAGGTTGGAGTATGGTTAGTAATAAAAGCTTTTAAAGGAAAAACCTTTAATTTATAAATGAAAATCAATGCATTAAATTAGGTGTAACTGAATGCCTGTAAATAATTTTGTAAGAATAAGTTAATAAACAATTTATTTGTGCATACCCGATTTAAATTGGAATAACAGAAAGGACAAGAACTTGATTTGCCTAGGCATTTATTTATATACTATAACTAAATAGAAAGTTTGGTAGTAAATAGGATATAAGAAGACAAAGGCAACTAGTAAATTTATAAATGAATTCATAATAATAAGAAGTAATTAATGCATATATATTCGGCATTAGTGATAATTACGAAACTTTACCCATTTATCTAATTTATTTAATTAAATCTAAATCTATGGTAACATTATTGTAATGATGGTTGTAAGTGAATTTGAATGTAAAAGGGTAACAACTATTTATGTTAACCATTTTGAGTATGTTAAGTTAAGAATGGCAATCGATTGAAATAAATCTAAATTAATTATTTTGTTTTGGTTAATGTGTTCTAGTTAATAAAGGGGAGTTTATAAGAAATGAAGCATGCACTAATGACATGTGTTATAATTCAAATGTTATTTATACCCATAAATTGTCCATTTACCGAATAGAAAGATTTTAACTCAATAAACGAATTTATTGAGGTTCCAATTTATAATTTATAACATTTAATGAGGACTCAATTTAAATTAATTGATTTAAATTGTGCAGTTAGCGTAGATTTGTTTGGTAATTGAAGTAGTTAATTCTATAAGAGGAAGTTAATGCTAATTCAATTTATAATTGGACCATTTGGTTATATAGGTTATAGAAAGCAAGATGTATAAATTTAATTAAAGTATCAACATTCAACAATTGCAATTATTGAAAATTAAAATGGAATTTGAGGATAATAAGGTGAAACCATGAACAAATGTTAATGCATCCTTATTACTGGTAAAAGATGAGTATATAAAAGTTTGAAAATCAAAGATAGGTTTTTGAAAACTTAATTTATAATTTCTAAATATAAGGAAGGGGAGAAATTAACACTGCAATGAGTAGACTTATCAGCTTTTAATTTACATCTAAATTTGTTTAGATCAATTTGGAAATTAATAAAAGTGTGGATATATTTTGAAACGTAAACGAAACGTCTAGATTTACATTTGTAAATACGTTTAAAATAAAATGTAAATGATAATGAATTTATTTATTTCGTAAATCCGTAACGTGTGTAATTAATATTATTTATCTTTTGGGACCACTTCCGTTTGCACGTTAAAATTCGTGCACACCTATTCTTTTGCGATCTATCTATAAATAGACGATCAAAAACCCTAGCCTCCATATTCTATCATTTGTCTGTACGTTCTTTTCTTCAACTCCTTCTCCTTCTCAAATGGATGCAAACCTAGATCTATCTCTATTCAAATTTCAAATGAAAATTCAAACATCTTAGAAAAATTCCAAATCTACGCGCAGTCTCTGTTTTCAAAATCGATACTCGAGTCAGCGGCAAATCGCGGTCAAAATCAGGAAATTCGAAACCTAAGTCAATTTGGGTATTTTGATTTGGAGCGACTATTTGCAAAATGGTTTCACGTGAGTCTCCAGTTATGTTGACGTGGCTTTATTATAATTAGGTTTGTTTGTTTATAATTCAATTTTTATTTTGATTTTTTTAATCGTTTAACTTGAATAACTTGCTCATACGTTATCCGTTTCTCATGTAATTTCTTTTGTTAGGATCGTATTTAAATTCCGGATCTGATGACGCAAGTTTGGACAGATTTGGAGACCGTCAAATTTTGGGTTTAAATCGGATTTAAATTCGATTTAAATTCAAAAGGCGAGTGTTTTAACCCACTCACAACTTCTAAATGTTTTTATGTTTGTTAAATTTATTTTAGATATGAGTAGAAATTTATTTATGACTGTTGGCATGTTTTATTTCAGCATATCTGTTAAATCGCTTTTATTAAATTAACTGTTAATTTCTTTTATGTATTGCACATAAATTGGCAGTTAGAATTTATTTATGTGCATATAAACTGCTAGTTAAACGGTTATAAATTTAATTGAATATGAAATGTTAATTAATAACTGCCAATTATTTCCTGTTATATTGTATATGCCATATATTGATGTTTGTTTAAACTGATGATGTTTGAGATAATTTTGGTTGATGATTGATGATGGATGAATGGATGTTTTGTTTCATATCATTAAACTGCAAGTTATCATGTATTTTTCATTTCATTCGGGATTGTGGTTTGAAATGATATACAACCGCAAAATTTTATATCTTTTAAATTGCGGATTGAAATGATAAATATCTGTATCACTTGACCATAGGATAGAAAATTTTATACAGGCACCGTGGTCTATATATAAAATATTTTAAAGTGATTTCTATGGCTTAGATGATACGGTTTATAATAAGTTAACTTTGATATTTTCTTCTATATATATATACATATGAAGTTAGAAATTTTGAATTTAAGCTGTGTATAAATCTCTTAAATAAAAATGGGAAAATTTAGGAAATGGAGTTTGATGATTTATATATATATGTTAAATGTTTAAGTTGGAAATTTTAAGATATGATATTTATAACTATATTTTTCCAAGATAAATTTAAAATGAATATTCTAGTATAATTAAATTGAAGAAAATATTTAATTGCTAAAAAGAAATTGGAGTTTTATTTATGGATTTATGTGAATATTCAAGACTAAATAATAGAGCATTAAATTTGTTGAAAGAATAAATTCCAACTTTAGTTTGAAATATTATTACTCCAAATGGATATATATATATATATATATATATATATATATATAGAAATTGAAGTGGTGTGGAACTTGAAAGTGATATTTAAATTTTGGTTCAGACTTTAAATAAAGAAACATATTTGTAAAACTATGGAAATTATTTTCTTTACAAAGTAACCTTAAAGTTAAACCATTTATTTTATATACCGTTGAATATCCAAACCATTCAAGTTCTAGAAGTTATGGTTTTTAAAAAGTATGAATTCAGAAATATTATGTTTGAAAGTATAATTCAAATGTTTGGTTTCTAGATATTATAAATTTTAAAGTAGTATGATTTTGGAAAAGGATTATATTTGAGATAAAGTGATATCATATTGTTTGGGTTTTTAAAATGATATCGTATTTATAGTTTTTAAATAGAAATTTTTATTCTGGTTTTAAGGTATAAACTATTTTTAAAATGACCGCGGTGTTATAATAACGATGGGTTGGCAAAGAGACCGGGATCGGATATGGACATACTCTCTGTCGATACCGAAAACCACTTTGACTAACCGTGTACGCGGTGGAGATTCCAGAATGAAGTAGGTGGTGGCGACGTTTCCTGTAAGGTAAATACGTGGACCCGACTCCCGTGAGTTGGCATAAGGTGGCTAAAACAGGAGTGATTCTCGGGCCAATGAGGTCATACCTCTGATCGGACGCTCCTCTTCGATATTATACTTTGACTTTGGATTGATTCAGTGGCCATTTCTATTTTTGATTTTGGGGGAGTTTGTTCGAGGTGGGCGGTAACTGTGGCTACACGTTTCCACCAGCCCGGATAGCAATTGGTATATCTACCCTGGCATTGCCTAGTTGTGCCGTGTCACCTACCATACCGAGCCTTTACTACGAGTTTTGTTTTGTACCATACCTATGGAGTGCCCTCTGACGACGCCCAGTACGGGGGAGATTACGGTACTGTATAGACTATGGGAATATATTCTGTGTTAAGGGCTATATGGGTAACCCCTTAACGCTTTTAAAAAGTAAGTTTATTTTACAATTAGACACTATTATAATAGCGTAATATACTACATAGTAAATAGTTTAACGGATCCTTAGGAGATGTAAATCCCGAGCATCTCTTGAGTTACTGCACTCATATTTACTCCTGTTGATTTAACTCACATAAGATCTTTTAGTTCTGACTCGAGTGTTTTGTCTTTTCAATTCGCTCGGGTCAGTCCGAGCGTTTCAGGATTTGAGGATTTAGCTCTGGAGGACGAAGACGAAGATTTATATTATTATTATTTATACTAGTGCACTACACAATGTTCCACTACATTGATAGTATTGGTATGGGTAATTCTGATATTCATTGTGCAAGTAAAATAAAATATTTTGTAAAACAGTTTCATGAACTGTATATTTGATTATTATATTTTATCCTTCCGCTGTGAGATTCTGTTTTGTTTTATTTCTTCTCTGTTTTTTTTCTTATTTACCCCATGACAATCCGCCCTTCCGTAAGGTTTGAATCGGCATGTGTGTCGATTTGAAGCATGCGAAAAGGCGGGACGTTACAAAAATCTTCAAATCCTGAAACACTCGGAATGACCCGAGCATTTCGAAAAGACAAAACACTCGAGTCAAACTAAAATATGTTATGTGAGTTAAATCAACAGAAATAAATATGAGTGAAGTAACTCAAGAGATGCTCGTGATTTACATCTCCTAAGGATTCGTTAAACTATTTACTATGTAGTAAATTTCGCTATTATAATAGCATCTAATTGTAAAATAAACTTACTTTTGAATAGCGTTAAGGAGTGACCCAATATTCCCTTAACACAAATAATGCCAATAGTCTATAAAGTACCGTAATACCTCCTGATCGGGAGGATACCAGAGGATACTCCATAGGTACAACACAAATAGAAACTCGAACAAGGTGCGCTACGGTAGGTGACACGGCACAATTAGGCAATGCCGGGGTAGATATACCAATTACGCTTCCGGGTCGGTGGTAACGCATAGCTGCTACTACTGCCCACCTCGAACAACTCCTCCAAATCAAAGAAATCAAAAATATCCACCGAATAAACCAAAGTCAGAGTAGAATATTTAAGGGATGTGTCCGATCAAAGGTGCTATCTCAATTAACCCGTCGATCGCTCCTGTTTTAGCCACCTTATGCCAACTCACGGGAGTTGGGTCCACGTATGTACCTTATAGGAAACGCCGCCACCAACCTACTTCATTCTGGAATCTCCACCGCGTACACGGTTGTTAAAGGGGTTTTCGAAGTTGGCAGAGAGTATGACAACTTCCGATCCCGGTCTCTTCAACAACCAAACGTTATTATAACACCGTGGTCTTTTCAAAATAATTTATACTTTAAAACTGGAATAAAATATCCATTTCAAAGCCACATAAATACGATATCACTTGTTCTTTTAGAACCAAATAAATATGATATCATTTCATTATATCCTTTTCTAAAACTCATTTCAAAGTTATAATATTTTGAAACCAAATACTTGAAATATAGTCTTCCAAAACATAAAACTTTGAATTTCATAACTTTGAAATATAACTATACCACTTAAATTGTTTAAATATTAAATTACTTAATAGAATAAATTAGCTTCTTTAATTTCGCAATCAATTCTAATACAGATTTAAATCCTCAAATAAACCATTTCAAATTTCATATATTTCAAAGCTTTAATATTAAATGTTTCAAAACTAAATTTTTATAATTCATATATATACATCAAATTTACTTTATCATCACTTAGTTTTGAAATGTTTAATTTAATAAATCCAGTATCCTTTATATAAACTTCAAATTTCAACAATTTAATATTCCTTAATTTATTTAGACTTGATATTTTTACTTAAACCACCTTAACCCCAAATTTTATTTTTAAAACCATATTCTTTTAAAATATAAATTCCAATAAGTTCCAATGGATTTTTATTAAATAAAATTCTTAATTAAATAAAATTTCAAGTCAATTCCAAAACTATCTTCTCAACTTTGATTTATAAAAAAATAAATATAAACTCTATATTAAAATATAATTTAAGTAAATACTTATCCGTAATATATTCTAATAAAATCAACTTTATTATTAAACTTACTTCATACTTTAAATAATTTTATACATAGCTTAAAACAAAGAATTTAACTATATACAAAATAACCTTTAACAAATATCTAAAATCAATACCTCATAAAACCATATATATATTTCTTTACAAAACCATAGAAAATTTATTTCAAAAATAATTATATATGTATACATACCGCGGTGCCTGTATATAATTTTCTATCCTATGGTCAAGTGATATGGATATTTATCATTTAAAATCGCAATTTAAAAATAAAATTTACGGTTATATATCATTTCAAACCATAATCCCGAATGAGATGAAAATGCATAATAACTTGCAATTTATAACCATATAAAAATTCAGCATCCATTCATATAATATCAACCAACAACCATTTATTAAAATCATTATCTAATTTAAACAAACATCAATAGAGGGCATATAAAATATAATAGGTATGAAAGAACAATTTATATTCAAAAATAAATTAAGAACTGTTTACTGGCAGTTTATATGCAATAATAAATAAATTTAACTAGCAATTTATATGCAATACTAAGTAAATTCAACTATCAGTTTATATGCAAAATAACAAAATTATATAACAATTTAATTTGAATAAATGCAATTTAACTGAGATGATGATTAATAATATGCCAAACAACAATAAATAAATTTAAAATCACATCATACATCAAGTTAACAAATATAAGAAATTTTAGAAGTCGTGAGTGGATTAAAACACTCACCTTTTGAATTTAAATTGAATTTAATCAAATTTAAACCCAAAAATTGCACAGTCTCCAAATCCTTCCAAACCAGCGCCAAAACGTCTAGAATTTAAGTACGATCCTAATGCAAGAAACCGCGTGTGAAATGGAGTTCGTATGAGAAAGTTATATAAGTTAAAACTTTTGAGGATTAAATTAAAAATCAAAATAAAATAAAATAACCATACCTCCTCTACGCACGTCACATGCCACGTAAATTCTTCTTCACGCTCCAGTAAAAAAATGCAAAACCTCTTTTGTTCGCTCGATTGAACGCCGTCCTCTCGTTGATCGTAAGCCGTGAAACCCACCGCCTCAGGGCTAGCCGCGGCCACGTCCCCGCCGCCAGAGGCCAGGCCGACGCCGCCTCTCCCCTCCGATCGCGTCACGATGTCGAACCCCCTTCATCTGTGCGAAAACAGAGGCAGCCACCACAAAGAGAAGAAACCCTAAAGAATTTTCTAGGTTGATCTAGCTGTTGGTTTGACGAACGACCACCAAAAATGAACTCCATTCGTCGCTCTCCTCACGCCGGTAACCTCAATTCGTCGATCAGGCGAAGATCAGCAACCACCATGTAACAGCCGTGAATAAACTTGGGTTCTCCAGAAAATTTTTGATTCGATTTCAAAAAGGAATTGTAGATTTAGGTTGCGCTCATCGAGAGCTTCAAATACATATATAATTTGCTACGGTTTGAGGAGATTTAAATTTTGGCTTCGGATCTGAATTGTAATTGGATCTAGAATGGGAATTTGTTTGTCTGCCATTGAGGAGTAGAGAATAGTTGAATTGTGTACAGATAGATGAGAATTGGGGAGGCTAGGGTTTATAGTAAGATAAGTATAGAGAAAGTTGAAATAGGATGGATCGGATAAGATAGATGTACGCGCTAAATGATATATGTCCCGAAAATCCCATTTCGACTCCGGAACGAAATTGGGTCAACCCATATATCAAAATAGATGTTTTAAAATATTCTGAATGCGAAGGAAAAAGTTTCACGTCCAAATTCCATCGTATGAAGAAGTTATGCTGAAATCAATATTTTCAAATTGATTTCAATTGATTTCAATTAAATTGATTTCAAGGCGTTTCAAGCCCATACGATCAAACGATAAGTCCGATCGATACGAAACTTGAAATCCTACAATAATTCACTGTTACGGATCCGCTGAAAGTAGTTCCGTCGAAATCCGAGTCAGTGGCCAAAATGGCTATTTTTCCATTAATTAAATAAATAAATTATTATTTAATTTAATCCAATTTTAAATTTCAATCTTAAAATTGAAAAATTTTATCACCTTTATATTTCTCAATCAATTACAATGTTTTAAACAAATTAAAAGTCAATTTAAAGTTGCTTAACTTATCGATTTCAGTATTTTCCTTAATTCCATTCAAATTCAGAAAATATCTATTAAATTTCCAAAATTTCTATTGAATTAAATTAGCGACTCTTTATTATCACATAGATGAATTTAATATTGGATTCAAAACTATTGCATTAATATTTTCCAATTCCACTTAATTTCCAATTTACTTAATAATAATTGTTTAATTTCTGCTTAATTGCAGTAAACACACTTACCTTAATTCTTTACATTCAAATAAATTACCAAATCTTGATTTACTAACCAATCGCCATATTATAAACAAAATTAACGTTAATATACGCCTATTACGTTTTAATTTTAATGAATATTACATTTTTAAATGTGTACTCCTATAAATTTATCACATTAATTAAGGTTTTTAAATACTTTACATTCTATAATATTTACAACATTAAATTTACATTCTATTAATTTCTTTACATACTTTACGTATTAATTAATTAACGTAATTTGAAATTATTTCCCAATAAATTCGTTGACAAATCAATTTGGTAATTTAAAGTAGTTGTTATCCTACCCTTAAATTTATTTCCAAATAACGTACTATCTAATTTCCTTTAATTGCAATTTGATTTCTAAATTTTACGCAACATACTAAAGAAATAAATACATATATTAATTGATTCGTTTTACCATTCATTACTTTAGTATATCCATTCTAACACTCATAACCATTGTATTACATTCCACACAAACTGTAACATTTATTTGCATTTATTACAATTTACTTCAAATTCGAATTAACAAACTAATTAAATAGGTAACCTAAATAAACATTACCGTTACTCGTAGTCATATAAATAGGCCTTTATTACTTACAATCAATGTTGGCATTTAATTCCATACTACTAATTTCATTCATTTATATTCTATCCTTTTACTTTACATTTTACTTCTTACAACCTTTTTTTTTTATTCATTGGTTAAATGTTTATTTTAATTATTCCTTTATTACTAAATAACCTTATTTCATTCATTATGCCATCATTTATCAATTATTACATAATTTCATTTATTAGTATTCATGTTATTCCTTCTATTCATGTTTAATTCAATTCCTTTGCACATTAATTCATTTACTAAAGTTTACAATCATTTATTTATTACTTACCTTCTTATTATATTAAATTAGTAGCATTTCCATTATACTTCTGATTATAGCATTTCATTAGCTAATTTAATATTCCCGTTTGTTTCTTATATTAAACTTATAACCAAGTATGACAAATTTTCACAAATTCAATTGATTGCAATTACATTTTGAATTTGTAAATCTTAATTTCAATTGCTACATTTAAATTTCTAACATCTGCTTTATTATAACTTCTCGAATTTTTATTTCTTCCTAAATTAAATTGCAAAATTTAAATTAAACTAACAAATTTATTAATCAAAATTTACGGGTCCTTATGTATATATTTGCAATAGTAATTTCAAATTAAATATGGCTTAAACAATTAGGTATGTATCATCAAACTATGGCAAAGCGTAGTAATTAGTGCTATATCAGGTAAAATTGCTTTTATTGCTTTTTTGGTTAGTTGAATTTAATATGAAAGATTTATTACTAAACTTAGCAAACAAAAGATACAAACATAACTTATTTCAAATTTTATGAACGTTCTCTTTTTTAATACCATCGGTTATCAGTCAAATTTTTAGGCTTTACCATAGCAAGTTTTACTACATTTTTGGCTTCATCCAACTTTAGAACTTTTAATACAGCACCGCCTACTTGAAATCTATACTCTATTAAGGAGGTAGCCATCTTTTGAAAAATATAATCTTTGTGGTTTTCATTGAGTTTGTATCTTAAATGAAAAACAATGTGTTTTGAAATAAATTGTAACAACCCGCATATTTATCGATTGTGTATTTAAATATTTTATTGATACTCGGAATTTAGTCCGAAAAGCTACTTTCTGCATACGGTCGAATTAGGACTCGGGACCACTTCCATTGAGTTTAAAATGACGTTTGTGATCTTTTTAAGTGCAAACTTTGATATGTTTGGAGATAGTACAATTTTTCTACTTTTTCACTTAGGGCTTTGGTTTGGGCTGAGCCCATTAACCTCACTTATGTATTCAGTCCCAACCCCTTCTCCCCTTCATTACTTCATTCCTCATTTTCTTATACTTAAGCTTTTATATTAATGGAGAGTGGAAGAGGAAATTAAAACTCCAAGCCCTAGTTTTCTTTTGCAAATGAAACTCTAGCTCCAAACTAATAGAAGAACCCATTGGTAAGCTTCTCTTCTTCTTCTCAAACTCATTCTCTTATCAATTTCAGAAATTCCTAAACCTAACTTTGGAAATGTTCTTCTTTTAAAGCTTAGAATCAAACTTCTTGAGTTGGATTTGAAGAGTGGTTGATTCTCCTTTGCTTTCAAGCTTCTTCTTCAATCGTTTGGGTTCAAAGGTGAGATTTTTATCTCACATCTTTGTCTATAATTATCTTCGATTGTTAGGTATGAATTCCTAACACTTATTCTTGTGAAATTGATTTTGGTTTGGATTGATTTGGTGTATATTCCAATTTTTGGTGTTTTGAAATCAAAATCTATGAAAATCCTATTATGGATATTTGGACATTGATATTTGAGGCGTAAAGAAGAGCCGTTAAGGCTGGGTTGTCGCGTGGCGTAAATCCTTAGTCCTCATTTGCTCGTTCGATCGTTTCCGATATTCGTTTGGCCATTTTTGGTCGAGGTTCAGGAAATCCTCAAAATTCTAGTTTCAGACGTTTGAATCTAGGATTTCAGACGTCTGAATTGGCTCATTTTCAAACAGAAAGAAAATAGGCTAAAAACTCCTATTTCAGACGTCTGAAACATTTGGTTCAGACGTCTGAATCACATTCTGGAAATTTTAATTTTTCCTGATTCAGACATCTGAACCACTTGTTTCAGACGTCTGAAACTGTAGTGTTTTGCCTGCTTGCCTTTTTGCTTAAGAATTCCAATTTAAATCGATTCGTGATTATCCTATTTGTATTTATCATTTATTATGACTTTGATGACTCCTTTTTAGGGATTTTTGAATATCCATTTCGATGGATTCTTTATCGGTTTCTCTGGATTTTATTCACGTCTTCGAATGTGAATTTTAGTGATTGATTGTTCCTATAATCTTCTTTGTGATTTGTCACTTTAAAAATATAAAGGTTTTCTATACTAGTAGTAAATATCAAAACTCTTTCTTCAAATGATTTTAACACTATTTTATTACAAAGCTCGTTTTCTCAAACCGATTTCTAATCTATTAGTATATACAAACCTTTACCTCACTCGTATGAGAAATCTAATTAAATGGCTTAGTAAAACGAGTGGTATGAAACGCTTGTGTTTACTTCGTCAGTTAATTCTTGGACTTGTTCGATTGAAACTCTTGTGACAATTTTCTAGTGGAGATCTACAATTTGTTCGTAAATATTTAAGTTAAGATAGTGGTTATGGGACATGAAGCTAAGCTCATATATTTACTAGCTTACTGTAATTGACACTTCTTGATGATCATGACGATCATTTTTGTGGTTTACACTAGCAAATGGGCGATGTCTCTTTGTCCACGTGGAGGACTGTAACTCATTCTATTGAGCTTCGTCTCATTCCTTTGTGGGGCAGCTCCCCATGGTCTTCGGGCCATTCGTTTGTCAAAAATTAATGGCTAGCTACCATAAGATAGCATCTCGTTCGTGTGATACATATGTTGGTGAGTTTTTATGCTCCCGTTCGTGTGATAGGCCTCTTCCCCCCTCCCTTTTTGTGATTTCTGGATTTCGTGTGTTGAATTCTGGAATTTACGCTTCACCAATTTTAGTGATTTTCATTGATAAGTGTTATCAATTATTTGTGCATTAGTGAATTTGTGTGTCATTGACTTTTTGTTATTGGTATTGGTATAATCGTCAATATTTATGGTTTGGTGAACGAAATAAAGAGTATGACATTCCTTTTGATCTTGAGTAGATTTTCGTGATATTGATTAATCTCTTGTTGATCTTCAATTACTTATATATATCACAGCTTGGCATTATGATTATTATGTGTTTAGTCGTACCCCTTATTCTATATCGCATCATCTGATATTTATAGTTAGACTGATCCATTTATTATTTTCTTATTAAATAATACTCGGGTCAGACCGAGATGTTACAGGTGCTTCAGCTTGACTGCTCACTTGGGATTGACTTCTCCGACTTTTAGCTAACTACTTAGATTAGTAGTTTATTTTGTTGTATACATTTGAGATATGGACTCATAGTCGTATTCTTTTGTATAGCACGTGTTGCTATTCTTTTGTATTATTGTGGATCTTTTTGACCACTACTCTGATATACACTTCCATGTGTTAGTTATATATTCATATCTTCTTCCGCCTTTGTGATATGAATTATCTGTGACTAATTTGTGTTATGCTTATTTCTATATTTGTTTCTGAAGATTATTATAGCCACTATGTAGTAGCTTTGAGTTTGTATCGGTGTGTCGGATTTCCTCTTGAAATCAAATGCATGTTGTATTATCCGACATAGCGGTGCTCGCACAAAGCAATTACACGGATGGTCGCTCCTCAACAGCCTTATTCTCCGTGCTAGTTGACGCATTACCCCGTAGTGTCCTTGGCTAGCGTGGGTATAGAGGTGGGGCTTCACAGCTTGGTATCAGAGCCAGGTTTCGGAACAATGTAGAATAATGTAGCAAGATCATGTCCTAAGTCTTTCTTAGGAGTTGTGCCTTAGGATTTATTCGAGTCTTCATACTGAGTTATCCTATTTTCTTTATGATTCCTTGTTTTATCTATCAAGATTGCTTGATATTCATTTTGTGAATAACCTTCTTCTTCTTCCTTCTTTCTTTTCAAAGGAAGAGAAATGGTTAGACCTGATCGTCCCAGCGCTGGACCATCTAGTGCTCCACCACAAGATGGAGTTTTTATGACTGCTCAGCAACTTCTTGACCTTGTCACGAATGCTCAAGCAGCTGGATCTAATCCGAAACCTACACACCCTAAATCTGGGTTTGCACGTTTGTGCAATGATTACACCAACCTGGGTGGGAAGCCATTTAAAGGTTCTGAAACTATTATTGAAGTCCAGGCTTGATTATGGACATGTGATCGAATCTTTTCTCGCATGAACCTCATTGATCTTCACCAAGTTCTGGTGGCTTCTAGTATGCTCCAAGAAAGAGCATTAGACTGGTACGGGATTCTGATTTTTGAAATAAATGAAGCGGATCTCACTTGGGAGAAATTCCGAGAGCGCTTCGAGTTAAAATTCGTACCAGAAGCTGAGAAGGTGACTTTGGCTCGCCTTTTTGTTGACCTTGTTCAGGGTGAAGCCTCCGTGACTAATTATGTTGCATCCTACGAGTCACTTTCAAAATATGGGGTTGAATACATCAACACCCCATTGAAGAAGAACCAAAGGTTTGTCTATGGCTTAAACAAAAATCTCAAGAAGCCATTACTTCTAAAATTAGAAATTCCCTTCGACCAACTCATTGATATCGCTCTTCGTCTTGAAGAGGCGGATAGGGAAAGTGATCTTGAAGTGGTGGGTTCCAAACCAAACATCAACAACAAGAAGAGTCAAAACAAATTCAAAGGTCCTTATCCCAATAAGAAAGCGAAGCAAGCAACTCCTGCTGCGAAGACTTTTTCCTCTACTGAAGGGAAATGCTTTAACTGTGGTTCCAGAGACCATTTTGTGAACAAGTGTTCAAAGCCTCGTACTTGTCGCTATTGCGAAAGCCCGGATCATTATTTATCTTCTTGCCCCAAGCTTCAGGGCAGGAAGGAGGGAAAGCTTAATGTTGCTCAAGCCCCTGGCAACACATCTTGTGGTCAAGGTATTTCTCATTCTATCCTTGATGGTATTATTATATTTCATGATTAGCCTATTCGAGTTCTTTTTGATACGGGAGCATCCCATTCTTTTATATCAAAAGAGCTTGTCGATACTTTTTCTTTAAGTGTTGTTGCATTAGTGACTTCTTTGAGAATTGCGAATCCTGTTGGTGGATCCGCAACTCTTAGTTTGCTTTGTAAAGATGTGGAGATTATTTTGTGTGATTTTTCTTTCCTAGCCGATTTGCATGTCATGCGTTATTTAGGCTTTGGAATGATTTTGGGAGTGGATTGGCTTAGCCGTTATGAAGCTCATATCCTATGTCCTGAGCGGACTATTCATCTTCGACATCCTCAATCTATTAAGCAGATTTCTATTAATCTTAAAGATTTAGATTCCAGCTTGGTTGCATCTTTATATTCTTTAAATCCTCATGATGACGATAATGATGATGAAGAAGATATTATTTCTCTTATTCACGTTGTTCGTGAATTTTCCAACATATTTGATTCCGTTTTAGGATTACCACCTAAGCGAGCAATTGAGTTCAAAATTAATCTTATCCCTGGAGCTCAACCTATCACTCGTCCTCCTTATCGTATGTCCAATAAAGAAAATGAGAAGATGCGTAAACAATTATCCGAATTGGAGACGAAGCAATTTATTCGCTCTAGTACCTCGCCTTGGGGAGCTTCAGCTATTTTTGTGAAGAAATCCGATGGTACGCTTAGGCTTTGCGTTGACTACCGCATGCTTAATGATCTTACTATCAAAAATAAATATCCTTTACCTCGGATTGATGATCTATTCGATCAACTTAGTGGTGCTAGAGTCTTTTCACAATTAGACTTAGCTAGTGGATTTCATCAGCTTCGTAATACAGATGATAGCATTCCTTTGACATCGTTCCGTACTCGTTATGGATCTTATGAATGGCTTGTTATGCCATTTGGTCAAACGAATGCTCCGGCTTATTTCGTTGACCTTATGAATAGAGTTTCCAAAGACTTCCTCGACCGGTTTGTCCTCATCTTTATTGATGATATTCTTGTGTATTCAAAAACCGAGGAGGAACATGAGAAGCATCTTCAGATTGTGTTGGAAACTCTTAGGAACAATCAATTGAAAGCAAAATTTTCTAAATGCCACTTTTGGCAATCTCGTGTGAAGTTTCTCGGTCATATTATTTCTGAATCCGGAATTTCCGTGGATCCTTCAAAGATTAAAGCGATTCAAGATTGGAAGAGACAGGAGAGTGTGATGGAGATTCGTAGTTTTCTTGGATTGGCGGGTTATTACCATCGTTTTATCAAAGACTTTTCTAAGATTCTCGTGCCTCTCATTAGCTTAACGAAGAAAGGTGTTAAATACATTTGGTCGGACAAATGTGAAACTTCTTTCAGAAACTAAAGGAACTTCTTTCAGGTGCTCCTATTCTTGTTATTTCCGAGGGGAATCAAGATCTTGTTGTTTATACCGATGCTAGTCGCGTTGGTTTGGGTGTCGTTCTTATGCAAAGAGAATGTGTTATTGCTTATGCTTCTAGGAAATTGAAGCCTGCTGAGACTAGATATGTCGCTCATGGTTTAGAGCTTGTGGCTATTGTTTTCTCCCTTCGTATTTGGCGTCATTATCTTTTTAGGAGAGAAATTTGTTCTTTATACCGATCATAAGTCTTTGAAATATTTATTTTCTCAAAAGGAACTTAATTTGCGTCAACAACGTTGGCTCGAGTTCCTTGCACCTTATGATCTTGATATTCTTTATACACCCGGTAAGGGTAATCGTGTCGCCGATGCTCTTAGCCGTGTTTCTATGATGATATCTGAATGGAACGATCTCGAGATTTTATCCACCTGCGAAATTCGAGACCGTGCTTCCGATTTATGTTCATCTCTTGTTTTATGTAGCCTTGAGGCTCATCCTTCTCTTTTAGACTGCATTCTTGAAGCTCAAAGGCTAGATCCCGAATTGGCTCTTCTTGGCCAAAATATTAAGGGTAAAATTGATATTGAAGGCTTGAAAGACTTTGATATCGATTCTTGTGGCGGCATTCGAAAATTTGGTAGACTTATCGTGCCAAATATTAGTGATCTTCGTAAAGATATTTTAGAAGATTCCCATCGTTCTAAATTTACCATTCATCCCGGTAGTAGTAAAATGTACATGGATATGAAGCGACTTTATATTGGGAGGGAATGAAATCTGATATTGCTAACTTTGTTAAGTGTTGCATGACTTGCCAACTCATTAAGGCCGAACGTCAAAGACCCGGTGGGTTATTGCAACCTTTAGAAATTCCAATTTGGAAGTGGGATCAAATTTCCATGGATTTTACAGACGGCCTTCCCCGTTCTCCTTCGGGTCATGATAGCTTATGGGTTATAGTTGATAGGCATACTAAATCCGCCCATTTTATTCCCATTCGGTCCAATCGGACCGTACCTATTTTGGCCAAACTTTTTATTAAAGAAATTGTTAAATTGCATGGAGTTCCTACTTCTATTGTTAGCGATCGTGATCCATTGATTACTAGTGGATTTTGGAAGAGTCTTCAAAAAGCTTTACGAACGAAGCTTAATTTTAGCACCGCTTATCATCTTCAGTCCGATGGACAAACCGAGCGGGTGAACCAAACTCTTGAAGATCTTCTTCGTGCATGTGTTCTTGATTTTGGTGGAAGTTGGAAAAATCATATTTCGCTTGTTGAATTTTCCTATAATAATAGCTTCCAATCTAGTATTGGTATGGCACCTTTCGAGGCACTCTATGGAAGGCCATGTCGATCTCCTTCTTGTTGGCTTGAGGCCGGTGAGAAGTTGGATTTAGGTCCAGATTTTATTCGTGATTCCATAGAAAAGATTTACCTTATTCGTCATAGGGTGAAAGAAGCCCAGAGTAGACAAAGATCCTATGCCGATAACCGGAGAAGGAAGTTAGAGTTTTCTGTGGGAGATCTTGTGTTCATTTTTGTGTCACCTATGAAAGGTGTTGTACGTTTCAGTCGATCGGGAAAATTAGCGCCTCGATATATTGGACCATTTCGTATCACCGAACGTATTGGTTCCGTGGCTTATCGCCTTTTATTACTGGCTCAGTTTTCTGCTATTCATGACGTGTTTCACGTTTCTCAATTACGGAAGTACCTTCGAGATTCCGATTCTATTCTTGAGCCTGGAGTTGTGGAAGAAATTGAAGTTTCACCTAATTTAACTTACGAGCAACATCCTATTCGTATTATTGCTTCGGAGGTCAAACGTCTTCGAAATAAAGATATACCGCTTGTGAAAGTTCAATGGTCTTCAAATCCAAAGGATTGTTCTTGGGAATCTAGAGAGTTCATCGAGCGAACACATCCGCACTTACTTTCCCGTGCTTTTTAAGGTGAACCTTTAATTTAAAATTTCTTTTGTGTTAATATGCTTTTATGGTTGTTACTATATATCTTCTTCTTAAATATTGCGAGGACGCAATTTCTTTAAGGAGGGGAGTCTGTAACAACCCGCATATTTATCGATTGTGTATTCAAATATTTTATCGATACTCGGAATTTAGTCCGAAAAGCTACTTTCTGCATACGGTCGAATTAGGACTCGGGACCACTTCCATTGAGTTTAAAATGACGTTTGCGATCTTTTTAAGTGCAAACTTTGATTTGTTTGGAGATAGTAGAATTTTGCTACTTTTTATCTTAGGGCTTTGGTTTGGGCTGAGCCCATTAACCTCACTTATATATTCAGTCCCAACCCCTTCTCCCCTTCATTACTTCATTCCTCATTTTATACTCAAGCTTTTATATTAATGGAGAATGGAAGAGGAAATTAAAACTCCAAGCCCTAGTTTTCTTTTGCAAATGAAACTCTAGCTCCAAACTAATAGAAGAACCCATTGGTAAGCTTCTCTTCTTCTTCTCCAACTCATTCTCTTATCAATTTCAGAAATTCTTAAACCTAACTTTGGGAATGTTCTTCTTTTAAAGCTTAGAATCAAGCTTCTTGAGTTGGATTTGAAGAGTGGTTGATTCTCTTTTGCTTTCAAGCTTCTTCTTGAATCGTTTGGGTTCAAAGGGGAGATTTTTATCTCACATCTTTGTCTATAATTATCTTCGATTGTTAGGTATGAATTCCTAACACTTATTCTTGTGCAATTGATTTTTGTTTGGATTGATTAGGTGTATATTCCAATTTTTGGTGTTTTGAAATCAAAATCTATGAAAATCCTATTATGGATATTTGGACATTGATATTTGAGGCGTATCGAAGAGCCATTAAGGCTGGGTTGTCGCGTGGCGTAAATCCTTAGTCGTCATTTGCTCGTTCGATCGTTTCCGATATTCGTTTGGCCATTTTTGGTCGAGGTACAGGAAATCCTCAAAATTCTAGTTTCAGACGTCTGAATCTGGGATTTCAGACGTCTGAATTGGCTCATTTTCAAACAGAAAGAAAATAGGCTAAAAACGCCTATTTCAGACGTATGAAACATTTGGTTCAGACGTCTGAATCACGTTCTGGAAATTTCAATTTTTCCAGATTCAGACGTCTGGACCACTTGTTTCAGACGTCTGAAACTGTAGTGTTTTGCCTGCTTGCCTTTTTGTTTAAGAATTCCAATTTAAATCGATTCGTGATTATCTTGTTTCTTGTTATCATTTATTTTGACTTTGATGACTCCTTTTTAGCGATTTTTGAATATACATTACGATGGATTCTTTATCGATTTCTCTGGATTTTATTCACGTCTTCGAATGTGAATTTTAGTGATTGATTGTTCCTACAATCTTCTTTGTGACTTGTCACTTTAAAAATATAAAGGTTTTCTATACTAGTAGTAAATATCAAAACTTTTTCTTCAAATGATTTCAATACTATTTTATTACAAAGTTCGTTTTCTCAAACCGATTTCTAATCTATTAGTATATACTAACCTTTACCTCGCTCGTATAAGAAATCTAATTAAATGGCTTAGTAAAACGAGTGGTATGAAACGCTTGCGTTTACTTCGTCGGTTAATTCTTGGACTTGTTCGATTGAAACTCTTGTGATAATTTTCAAGTGGAGATCTACAATTTGTTCGTAAATATTTAAGTTAAGCTAGTGGTTATGGGACATGAAGCTAAGCTCATATATTTACTAGCTTACTGTAATTGACTCTTCTTGATGATCATGACGATCATTTTTGTGGTTTAGACTAGCAATTGGGCGATGTCTCTTTGTCCACGTGAGGACTGTAACTCATTCTATTGAGCTTCGTCTCATTTCTTTGTGGGGTAGCTCCCCATGGTCTTCAGGCCATTCGTGTGTCAAAAATTAATGGCTAGCTGCCATGAGATAGCGTCTCGTTCGTGTGATACATATGTTGGTGAGTTTTTATGCTCCCGTTCGTGTGATAGGCCTCTTCCCACCCCCCCTTTTGTGATTTCTGGATTTCATTTGTTGAATTCTGGAATTTACGCTTCACCAATTTTAGTGATTTTCATTGATAAGTTTTATCAATATTTGTGCATTGGTGAATTTCTGTGTCATTGACTTTTGTGATTGATATTGATATAATCGTCAATATTTATGGTTTGGTGAACGAAATAAAGAGTATGACATTCCTTTTGATCTTGAGTAGATTTTCGTGATATTGATTAACCGCTTGTTGATTTTCAATTACTTATATATATCACAGCTTGGCATTGTGATTATTATGTGTTTAGTCATACCTCTTATTCTATATCCTTCATCTAATATTTATAGTTAGACTGATCCGTTTATTATTTTCTTATTAAATAATACTCGGGTCAGACCGAGATGTTACAGGTGCTTCAGCTTGACTTCTCAATTGGGATTGACTTTTTTTACTTTTGGCTAACTATGTGACGACCGCCCATGACTCCTGCACCAAAACAAGGAAATAGTGCGCTGAAATGCGTGCCAGGTAGCCATGGACGATAGTCAAGGTAAAATAAAACAGCAAACTCTATCGTACAACTCACAGCGCATGGATAAAATACAATAGAGAAATATATAGTGAAGCTCCATAACAGAAAAATCATCATATAAGCATCGTAGTAGTTTTATACAAACATGAATCATCCATACATCAAAGCCTCACTACAAACACTCAATCAGATATAACAGCGGAACACCCAGTACATATAGTAAGAAAACTAGTATGCAAAGCCTCATGCTCGTCTTCGTCATCATCAGCGTAGATCTCTAAGAACAGCACCTGTCACCTGCTACCTAGTCTGCCCATCCCAACATGGATGAACAGCCCAAGGTAATAAGAGGAGACATAAAACCTTGAGTCAGACAAAGTCTTAGTGAGAAGTAAATCAACTATCAAACATACCAAAAGAGCATAAGGGATAAAAGGAATAGGAACCAAACCATCCCACTCCACCTCTTTCTACAGTGATAGCCCCCAGACACACACCAAGGAGAAGTAAGCATAACATAGCAGATAATTAAGGTAAAGCAAAAATCACTCGAGTCAAGGGCGATATTTTCCAAATACAAACCCCCAAGGCCTAAACCAAGATCAGATAAGCACCTAGAAAATACCGCTCTTGAGACCGAATGATGATACAACCAAACGTCCAAACATCCATGACTCTGGCTATTACTGTTATCCTTGCTTTGATATCACCGTTAGTTGAATGACCATCCGTCAAGGGCTAATGGTAACCCCGGTTCTAGACATAACTCCGCACGTCGTCGCAGCCCGTGCCTAGGAATTTTCGCAACTGCCCAGAGTACTAGCACGTCGTCGCAGCCCGTGCTTGGAACGTCGTCGCAGCCCGTTCCAACGTACTCTTGCTTTAGGCATGCTAGAACCTTCAACTACGATAAGATCTCAGCCTCCTAGTCATCCTCCTCGACGACTATTTCCATAATAGCTCAAGCACCTCTCAAGCTAACCATTATCACCAACCCGGATCGCATCACCGAGTTATCAACATAACTTTGCACGTCGTCGCAGCACGTGCTTGGAACGTCATCATGACCCGTCCCATCTCAACATCACACTTTGCTTCATCGCATCATAGCAAAGACCATCATCATCGAATCCATCCATATGAGCTTCCACATCCGCTTCATATGTCACCGGCAGCTTTCACCATTCAAGAGCCTTTCCACTTAGCTTTTGAATCATCTCCCACCATCTTGTTCCAAATCAACCATTTGCTAACTTGAAACAATCTAATCAATCATACATCCAAACATTCAAGCATTCAAATAAGATCTAATAAGCAATATTAACTATAGTGGCAATTTCGTAAATAAATAAGCATAAGTCTAACATACATGAAATCATAGTTTTAAGCATAGATCTATCAAATATAAAACATGGGTTTTGTTTCTATAACTTAATAAGTGAACTTGCATAGATAAACATCTTCACAACAATGGATCTATACTTGGATCTAAGGAAAATGCATAAAATCACTATCTACAACACTCCAACAAACCACCAATCCAATATACTCCTTTGGTTCCGCGTGAGAGATAACTACCACTCACCAAATCACCTAAACACCTCAAAAACTAAACACTTCAGATCTGGACAGCGAAGATCAAGGCTTGATCCGGCGAAATCTCGCTTAAAACGATGAAATCTAGCTTCGTTGGATGAAGATCTTCAACTTTGTCTCTTGGATCTTCAATCTCGATCTTTGATCTTGGATGGATGTTAGAATTAGATTGGAATGGAGAAAAGAAGATGAAGAAATGTTGTAGTCGAGTTCTCAAAATGGCAGCACTTCGTTGCTTCAAAAACCGGTGCCAAAAAGTGAGCCGAACCCCTCTATTTATAGGCTGGAAAAACCCTTATCTCGGCCGTCCCTAAGTCGCCGCCGACCTAACCTCGCCGACCTAACCTTGCCGACCCAACACTCTGCCGACCTAACACATAAACCACTCCAAGACTCAACAGGTACACGACCTAACGACCTAACAGAGATACCACATGGCCAACCTAACACTAAGTCGTTCTGCGACTTAACAAAAGACACGAGGCCACACGACCTAGTTATAACACGGCCTAACCGACCCAACGCCTCAACATACACTGCCGACCCAACTATCTAACACACCTTGCCGACTTATCAACTAAACCAGATGCCGACCCAACCCAAAGCCACATTGCCGACCTAGCAATATACCCGACCTACCGACCTAACCACATACAGGGGTAACCACTAGGTCGCTATATGTTAGACCAGTAACTCCCTTAGGTCGGTCAGTTCTTAACTCGGCCAAACTTTAACTCTCTCGCTTCTTAAGGTTGCCCAAACCCCTAAACCACTTATCCCGTTAAGTCGGCAACACTGTTAAGTCGGTCTCCCTTATGAGCCGGCCAACCTTTAAACCACTAACCTCCTTAACTCGGCTAAGCCTATAAGTCGGTCACGACTCAACACTACACATGAGTTAACTCCCCATTCAACTCATGCTAGAGACAACATAAACAATACTAACGACCTGTAAATTCTACGATTTATCGACACGTAAAATACGGGTCGTTACATTCTCTCCCCCTTAGGAATTTCGCCCCCGAAATTCCAAGCAAACATCAGCAATCAAAAATATTCCGCATGCCTACCATCCATAGCAATCAACAAACCATGCATCCAATTCTAGCCTAGCATGCAGAATTCTAAGACTTAGAACAAACTACAAATTCATGAGATGTCACAACACTTTAGGGCCATACCTCGAAGAGTCCGGGATGAGCTGCCTTCATCCTCTCTTCCTCCTCCCACGTACAGTCGTTAACATCATCACTCCATTGTACCTTGAGCAACGTAATCGTCTTCCTCCTAAGCTGTTTCGTATCGGTTTCAACAATACGAAGCGGCTTACAAGGTTTCGTACCCACTGGATCAACCTCCAAATTTTCACAGTTATCAGCAGAAACCACTGTAGTTGGATCATGCACATACTTCCGTAGATAAGATACATGAAAAACATTGTGCACACCCGCCATCTTTTCCGGTAACTTTAATCTATAAGCGAGCTTTCCAATTCGCTCTATAATTGGGAATGGTCCAACAAATCTCGGAGTTAACTTTCCTTTCTTTCCGAATCTAATAGCACTCTTTAATGGAGAAATCTTCACAAAAACCATCTCACCTACGTCGAATTCCAAATCCTTACGACGATTATCGGCATAACTTTTCTGACGATCTTGGGCTGCTTTCATTCGTTGCCGAATGATCTCTATACAATCCGAAGTCTGTCGAATCATCTCTGGCCCAAGTATCAGCTTTTCTCCAGTTTCCAGCCAACATGTCGGAGAGTTACACGGTCTTCCATATAATGCCTCATATGGTGCCATATCAATGCTCGACTGATAACTGTTGTTATATGCAAATTCCACCAAATGAAGGTGATCTTCCCATGATCCTCCGAAGTCCAAAACACAAGCTCTGAGAAGATCTTCCAAAACTCGGTTAACTCTCTCAGTCTGACCATCTGTTTGAGGGTGATAAGCTGTACTCAAACACAACTTGGTTCCCAAAACTTCCTGGAAGCTCTTCCAAAATCCACTAGTGAACAATGGGTCTCGATCGCTCACTATACACTTCGGAACACCATGGAATCGAACTATCCACTTAACATACAACTCAGCCAACTTCGATGCAGTCCTAGTTGATCGAACAGGAATGAACCTTGCACTCTTGGTCAAACGATCTACTATGACCCAAATCCCTTCATTTCCCGCCCTTGTCCTAGGTAGACCATCGATAAAATCCATCGACACTTGCTCCCACTTCCATGTAGGAACCTCTAATGGCTGAAGCAATCCACTGGGCTTCTTCTGCTCAGCTTTCACCAACTGGCAGTTCATACACTTGGAAATAAAACTTCCAACATCCTTCTTCATGCCTTCCCAGTAGTAAGTTCTCTTCATATCCCGATACATCTTATTTCCACCTGGATGAATCGTCAACTTTGAGTGATGACTTTCCCTTAGAACTTCATCTCTCAATCCGTCTATATCGGGAACAACCAGTCGTCCTTGCTTTTGAAGCCGACCCTCTCGATCGATCTCGAATCCTTTATCCTTCTCTGGTTCCAATCCAGATTCCAAACCACGGATAATACTGACAAGCTTATCGTCTTGCTTTTGGCTCTCGCCAATCCTTTCCACGAGAGTAGGTCTTATCGATAAGTTTGCCAACATCTCAGGTTCCAATTCACGTCTAGGCCTGAAGTCAAACTCAGCCAAATACTCGAGACTCTTCCACTCCGAAAACATGGCTCCCAATCCTGCATGTCTTCGACTTAACGCATCTGCCACTGCGTTTCCTTTTCCCGGAGTATAGGCTATACCAAAATCATATGATGCTAGGAACTCTAGCCATCTTTGCTGTCGAAGATTCAAATCCTTTTGGGAGAACAGATACTTCAACGACTTATGATCCGTAAACAACTCAAATCGAACTCCCAATAGGTAATGTCTCCATATCTTCAAAGCAAACACAATCGCTGCTAACTCTAAATCATGAGTCGGATAATTTCTTTCATGCGGCTTCAGTTGTCGACTAGCATACGCAACAACTTTATCCTTTTGCATTAGCACTGCTCCAAGTCCAGTGCCACATGCGTCGGTGTAAACCACCATCTCATCATTCCCACTAGGAATAATCAAAACAGGAGCGCTCGTCAGTCGCTCTTTCAGGATTACGAAAGCTTGCTCACACTTATCATCCCATCTGAACACTTGGTTCTTTTTCGTCAATCCTGTCAACGGTGCAGCTATCTTGGAAAAGTCTTTAATAAACCGACGATAATATCCTGCTAATCCAAGAAAACTTCTTACATCAGATGCATTCTTAGGTCTAACCCAATCCTGGATTGCTGCCACCTTAGCGGGATCAACCGCTATTCCATTTCCAGAGATAACATGGCCTAAGAACCTCACTTCACTCTTCCAGAAGTGACACTTCGAAAACTTAGCCTTCAGCTGATGTTTCCGCAAGATCCCCAAAACAATCCTCAAGTGTGTCTTGTGCTCTTCCTCAGTTCTGGAATAAATCAGAATATCATCCACGAACACAAGCACGAACTTATTCAACTGATCTCTGAACACTCTATTCATAAGATCCACAAAATATGCTGGTGCGTTAGTCAACCCAAACGGCATTACCAGCCACTCATAAAAACCGGATGGTGTCCTGAAAGCAGTCTTCGGCACACTATCCTTAGCCACTCTCAACTGGTGAAATCCCGTTGCCAAATCCATCTGAGAAAACACCTTTGCCTCGTGAAGCTGATCAAACAAGTCATCTATTCTCGGCAATGGATACTTGTTCTTCTTAGTCAACTTATTCAGCTCACGATAATCCACACACAACCTCAACGATCCATCCGCTTTGGTTGCGAACACAACTGGTGCACCCCATTCGGACACACTTCTCCGAATGAATCCTTTCCGTAAAAGGTCATCAACCTGCACCTTCAACTCTAGCTGCTCCCTAGGCGCCATCCGCCTAAGAGGCATCACAACAGGTCTGGCTCCCTCAACTAGATCGATACGAAACTCGACCTCCCTATGTGGCGGCAACCCTTTGACTTCATCAAAGACATCCTCAAATCCATTCACAATAGGCACCGATGACAGTCCATCCCGTGGAACAACCAGCGAATACATGAAGCTCATGAAGACGTCTTCCTCATGCTTACATCGTATCACAACCTTTCGCCCTTCCACATTCCCGACTGTCACCTCAAGCCTCTCACAATCAATCCTTGCCGCATATTTCCTAAGCCAGTCCATACCCAAAATAATTCCGAACCCCGCAAAGTTCAGAACAAAGCAGTCACAAACAAACGAGCAATCATGACTCGACACAACTAGACCACGGCATATCATACACAAACATGACGAACCCCCAACTGGATTAGTCACAACCAATGGCCTATCAACAATATCCGGTCTCAAACCTAACCGGTCTACCAAATCATTACAAACAAAAGAATGCGATGCTCCAGTATCAAACAACACTCTAACTGGAACACCACAGATAGAAAGAGTACCTTGAACCACCACACTCTTCCCCTTCTCTTCAGTAGTAGGAGCTTTTGAAGATGACGGCACAGCTCCCAAAGCATAAGCTTGCACAACCTGCCTGTCCTTCCTCGGTTCTGGACAGTCCTTCCTGAAATGCCCTGGTTTATCACAGTTGTGGCATTTCGCCGGCGCTTTTGGATTCCTACAATCCTTGGAGAGATGGCCCTTCTGCTGGCAATTATAACAAGTCACTTCGCCCTTCGGCTTCTTCTGGCCATCCCTACCCTTCTGTTGCTGCTGCTTCCTCTTCCTATTTTCACTCCGCTGTGGTTTAGATCCTTCCCTGGTTACAACAACAACAGAACTTTCCTTAGGAAACAAACTCTCATGCCTGAGAGCTTTCTCCACAAGCTTCTCAAACGGATCATCCAAGTGATCCACCAACTGCCTCCCAAGATAAGCATCCAGACCAGTCACAAACTTCTCATTCTTCTGATAGGGAGAATCAATATACGATCTGGCATACTTGGACAAAGCCTCAAACTCAGAAACATACTCAAGGACCGATCTCCCACCTTGCTTCAGCTCTACAAACTTCTTGAACAAAACAGATTTCTGAGCTGTAGAGATGAACTTAGCTTCAAATCTAGCTTGGAATTGCTCCCAAGTAATCTCCTCCTCCGGAGTATCAATGGTGATAGAATTCCACCAATCCGAAGCTCTCCCTTGAAGTTGCCTTGATGCGAGCTTTCTCTTGGTTGCATCCTCAATCCCTAAGTCACCAAAGATCCTTCGACATGCATCAATCCATCTCTGCACCTCAATAGTCGACTCCGTCCCCAAGAAAGCTTTTCTTCCAAGAGAAGTATAATCCTTACAAAGCTTAGCAAAATCCACCGGTCTTGGAGCTTGGACTTGAACTCCAACATCTACAGATGGCCCTGGAGCTGGTATCCTTCTCATGATCGAAGTCATCATTGCTTCGAACATAGTTCCATAATCAACAGCCCCTTTAGTAGCACGGCCTTCCCTTGCAGCTGGTCTCCCACTTCGACTCATCCTTAATATCTGTAATAGGAATGATTAGAACACCTTAAGAAACAACTGCATAAGGAGTTCAAATCCTTCTAAACTACTATATTATATATAGTAATCACCCATCAAAATACAATTACGTCTCTCATACGTACTACGTCAGCGAGCGTTGGCTAAAATCGATTAACCAAAGCTCTGATACCAAATGTGACGACCGCCCATGACTCCTGCACCAAAACAAGGAAATAGTGCGCTGAAAGGCGTGCCAGGTAGCCATGGACGATAGTCAAGGTAAAATAAAACAGCAAACTCTATCGTACAACTCACAGCGCATGGATAAAATACAATAGAGAAATATATAGTGAAGCTCCATAACAGAAAAATCATCATATAAGCATCGTAGTAGTTTTATACAAACATGAATCATCCATACATCAAAGCCTCACTACAAACACTCAATCAGATATAACAGCGGAACACCCAGTACATATAGTAAGAAAACTAGTATGCAAAGCCTCCAGCTCGTCTTCGTCATCATCAGCGTAGATCTCTAAGAACAGCACCTGTCACCTGCTACCTAGTCTGCCCATCCCAACATGGATGAACAGCCCAAGGTAATAAGAGGAGACATAAAACCTTGAGTCAGACAAAGTCTTAGTGAGCAGTAAATCAACTATCAAACATACCAAAAGAGCATAAGGGATAAAAGGAATAGGAACCAAGCCATCCCACTCCACCTCTTTCTACAGTGATAGCCCCCAGACACACACCAAGGAGAAGTAAGCATAACATAGCAGATAATTAAGGTAAAGCAATAATCACTCGAGTCAAGGGCGATATTTTCCAAATACAAACCCCCAAGGCCTAAACCAAGATCAGATAAGCACCTAGAAAATACCGCTCTTGAGACCGAATGATGATACAACCAAACGTCCAAACATCCATGACTCTGGCTATTACTGTTATCCTTGCTTTGATATCACCGTTAGTTGAATGGCCATCCGTCAAGGGCTAATGGTAACCCCGGTTCTAGACATAACTCCGCACGTCGTCGCAGCCCGTGCTAGGAATTTTCGCAACTGCCCAGAGTACTAGCACGTCGTCGCAGCCCGTGCTTGGAACGTCGTCGCAGCCCGTTCCAACGTACTCTTGCTTTGAGCATGCTAGAACCTTCAACTACGATAAGATCTCAGCCTCCTAGTCATCCTCCTCGACGACTATTTCCATAATAGCTCAAGCACCTCTCAAGCTAACCATTATCACCAACCCGGATCGCATCACCGAGTTATCAACATAACTTTGCACGTCGTCGCAGCACGTGCTTGGAACGTCATCATGACCCGTCCCATCTCAACATCACACTTTGCTTCATCGCATCATAGCAAAGACCATCATCATCGAATCCATCCATATGAGCTTCCACATCCGCTTCATATGTCACCGGCAGCTTTCACCATTCAAGAGCCTTTCCACTTAGCTTTTGAATCATCTCACACCATCTTGTTCCAAATCAACCATTTGCTAACTTGAAACAATCTAATCAATCATACATCCAAACATTCAAGCATTCAAACAAGATCTAATAAGCAATATTAACTATAGTGGCAATTTCGTAAATAAATAAGCATAAGTCTAACATACATGAAATCATAGTTTTAAGCATAGATCTATCAAATATAAAACATGGGTTTTGTTTCTATAACTTAATAAATGAACTTGCATAGATAAACATCTTCACAACAATGGATCTATACTTGGATCTAAGGAAAATGCATAAAATCACTATCTACAACACTCCAACAAACTACCAATCCAATATACTCCTTTGGTTCCGCGTGAGAGATAACTACCACTCACCAAATCACCTAAACACCTCAAAAACTAAACACTTCAGATCTGGACAGCAAAGATCAAGGCTTGATCCGGCGAAATCTCGCTTAAAACGATGAAATCTAGCTTCGTTGGATGAAGATCTTCAACTTTGTCTCTTGGATCTTCAATCTCGATCTTTGATCTTGGATGGATGTTAGAATTAGATTGGAATGGAGAAAAGAAGATGAAGAAATGTTGTAGTCGAGTTCCCAAAATGGCAGCACTTCGTTGCTTCAAAAACCGGTGCCAAAAAGTGAGCCGAACCCCTCTATTTATAGGCTGGAAAAACCCTTATCTCGGCCGTCCCTAAGTCGCCGCCGACCTAACCTCGCCGACCTAACCTTGCCGACCCAACACTCTGCCGACCTAACACATAAACCACTCCAAGACTCAACAGGTACACGACCTAACGACCTAACAGAGATACCACATGGCCAACCTAACACTAAGTCGTTCTGCGACTTAACAAAAGACACGAGGCCACACGACCTAGTTATAACACGGCCTAACCGACCCAACGCCTCAACATACACTGCCGACCCAACTATCTAACACACCTTGCCGACTTATCAACTAAACCAGATGCCGACCCAACCCAAAGCCACATTGCCGACCTAGCAATATACCCGACCTACCGACCTAACCACATACAGGGGTAACCACTAGGTCGCTATATGTTAGACCAGTAACTCCCTTAGGTCGGTCAGTTCTTATCTCGGCCAAACTTTAACTCGCTCGCTTCTTAAGGTTGCCCAAACCCCTAAACCACTTATCCCGTTAAGTCGGCAACACTGTTAAGTCGGTCTCCCTTATGAGCCGGCCAACCTTTAAACCACTAACCTCCTTAACTCGGCTAAGCCTATAAGTCGGTCACGACTCAACACTACACATGAGTTAACTCCCCATTCGACTCATGCTAGAGACAACATAAACAATACTAACGACCTGTAAATTCTACGATTTATCGACACGTAAAATACGGGTCGTTACAAACTACTTAGATTAGTAGTTTATTTTGTTGTATACACTTGAGATATGGACTCATAGTTGTATTCTTTTGAATAGCACGTGTTGCTATTCTTTTGTATTATTGTGGATCTTTTTGACCACTACTTTGATATACACTTCCATGTGTTAGTTATATATTCATATCTTCTTCCGCCTTTGTGATATGAATTATCTGTGACTAATTTGTGTTATGCTTATTTCTATATTTGTTTCCGAAGATTATTATAGCCACTGTGTAGTAGCTTTGAGTTTGTATCGGTGTGTCGGATTTCCTCTCGAAATCAAATGCATGTTATATTATCCGACATAGCGGTGCTCGTACAAAGCAATTGCACGAATGGTCGCTCCTCAACAGCCTTATTCTCCGTGCTAGTTGACGGCATTACCCCATAGTGTCCTTGGCTAGCGTGGGTATAGAGGTGAGGCGTCACATAAATAACTTATATAAGCTTTCATACTCAAATATAAAAATCTTTGTGTCAATCTTTCCACAACAAGTGTCCAAAGATTCCTTTAGTGAATGCTAGAAACTTCTCTCTGATCATCAACGGTTATTGGAACTTTATTATGTGCTAAAGTCCCCATAAAAGATTCAAAAGGGATAGAAGCATCGCCAATAGGCTGCCTTTTCTTAGTGAAAACCACTTCTATCTTTGCATTTGAATTATCTTGTATCCCAAACCCTTTCAAATATGTCATGCATCGTTTCTTTCATTTATATTTTGGTTGACAGTCAGTGTTGATAAAGGGGTTATCTTTCTCAGGCCGAACGTTGCTAAGTGAAGGAGATTATGGAGAGGAAGGTTGTTGAAATTGAATTGAAGTAGTTGGAGGAAAAGATACATTTGGTGATGTGGTGGAGATCGGGCATAAGGTATAGGTGCAAACCATGATTGTGATCTTTACCAAAATGGTTAAAGCTTATATTTGCTACAAATTGTATAAAATAATATTTAAAACTATATACCTCCAACAAACATTAACTACAAATTATGAAAAATGAACAGAATAAACCATAACTCATTATATGAAAGCATGTTTAAATAAATGGAAAAATGGTTTGGAAAATATAATAATTATCCATGGTTTGTAGTATGAAACAAGATCATTTGATTTCATGAGCCCTTTTGGAAATTTATGTTCATGACTAGTGATTATAACCAAACAAAGTTAAAACATTCAGCCAAGAAAACAATATGAATAGTTATAGACATTTACATATCGTTGCTGTCATATACTAGTTTTTATTTGCAATAAGCGTTTGTTGGATGATTGATGACATGTTACTTTTATAAACAAGCGGCATAGATGGTTGATGAAAGTAATAACCACAAATAGATATCTAAAGTAGCAAGGATTATACAGTATAACTAATTAATTTAACAATATGAAAAGTAAACCATCTGAAAAAGATTAAAGTCTTCATAGCAACTTAAAACTCGTAAGACTATCTGCTATAGTAGCGGGTTTCGATTTTCTTAACAGTTTCTTAAGTTTACGATGAAAATTGCAACCCTATTACTAACTTCAGTTTTCAAAATTGTAAACGATACATTAAAAATCCATAAATAATCAAAAATTTACTTGGATCTGATAATCAAACTCAAAGATTAGAACCTCTGATCCAATTCTACAGACCGAGGTTAACTCTTATAGAATTTATTGGTGCCAATAATGAAGAAATATGGGAGCGATATTGTCGATACTTATTTGGAAGGAAGAATTCTTCTACGGCACGGTGAGTAATCATTAGAGGCATGGTAGAGAAAGGTAAGGGGAAAGGGTTTCATCTTTTTATCTGAATGGACGTATCGTTTTTATTCATTCTAGTTCACTTAACATGAAAAAATTAATTGACAAATAATAATATTTTAAATGCTAACTCTAAAATTTGATATTAATTTGAAAAATATATTATTTTTCAAGTTTTTGCTTGATTATGAAAATTCATTAATTTTTCAAAATTTATAAATAAAGCTTAATGAACTATTTTTCTAACTAATAAGAAGTTATATTTTTATAATTTTTATATTTATTTGATATATTCTTTCATTTTTCATAAAAAAAATGACCTAAAAAATTTTGACCGATTTAAGAATAGGTGTAATTTTAAAATGTTTTGTATAATGATAAATATTTATTGTTTTGCATATAAGTCTCTGTTGAAATTTTTAGAACGTAATTTGTATCACACCTTGTTGATCCTTCTATAATATACGATTAGTAATTATAAATATGTCACTTGGATCCCAATAACTATACGATAGGTAATAAAATATTATAATATGAGAATATATTAAAATATTATCAGCATATTTCTTAACATAAATAAAATATTATCTTGAATTTTTTTTATAAACGTACTATTATTTGTTAAAATTTTATTTAGAATTTTAAAATTATTTAATTTATACCCTGGAAAATATTAGTAATTATAACTATAATTATTTGAATTTCAAAACTATTCAAAGTTTATCAAAATAACTAAGATAAATTGGTTTGAATTGATGAAGCTAAGATATTTGATGATAGATTTAAATAAACAATATGCATCAAATTAGTAGGTTTTCTACCTTTTTTTGTCTTAGACTAGGGCAGACATCAGTTGTTCATTCAAAATTTACAACCCTAGTTAAGGAGAGTTTCGACATTTATCGCTAGGATATGTGATTGATGTGTATAACTATATTACTTAGACTAAAGTAATTATACAATAGGTAACTAAATGTTACAACAACATGTTAGCTCCGCATCGTACTATGTACGGTCTGAATATACATATATGTGCATCAAAATTATTATGTAAATGAATATACACGTACATGTATATATAAATGCAATTTTATATTTATTATAATATGCTGTATAAATAATTTATGAAATATATATGTCTCTTAGGTGTAAATTTGGTTGACGATTAATATCAAACAATTTGAATATTAACGTTAACATTACACTTAGCTGGTGACGTGGCATCATCTCCAAATTTATCGCTTACTCGGTTTTGGTAAAATCTAATTTTACCTTATTGAGCATTTCCCGGTAGTGATAGTTATTCACACCAATTTTCATCAACACTATATCCGTTTAGACTTATGGGATTTATTAATGGTCAAAATTTCAGTATCCTCCTTATTAAACTCTATAATCTAAACATAATTTCCTTGATTCAATAATTGCAATTATTATATATCAATGTTCTCTGGCCTGAGACTTTGACCTTGAGTTGACCGTGAAGCTGACCTTGTATAACTGAGTAGACGAATCCTGTTTTAAATAATGTTTTACTTCAAAAACTTCCACTCGACTCAACTATGGTCATTCGATGAACATCGTACCACAATTCAACTATAACCAAAGTGGAGATTCTATTGGAACTGGGCCAGCCCACAACAGAAGATATAAGTGGATTTCAAATTTTTTTACTCTACTGGATTATTATTGGGCATACGAAGTCCAATTTATTTATAACATTTCTAAATTTAGTTTAAATAGAATCATGTAATTTATTTAAATTCATAAATTATTGTTTGAAATTGATTTGATTTATTTTCACTTAATATAAAAGTATAGATATGTATCATATACATATGTATATGTATGTGCATGTGTAATACGATATTCCATACATGGCATAACATGCCTATATATAAATGTTGAAGAATTGCAATGGAGGTATTAGTTCATCCTATATGCATTGTATATTATTCAAATATGCACATATACTTATATTTATAAATATCCAAGTAATTATATATATATGTGTGTGCGTGTGTGCGCGCACGCTCGCGCTTATGTATATGTATATATATACATATCATATATAAATATATAATTTTATAAATAACAATTAAACATATATATGTACATATAAATATAAAAAATTTAAGGAAACAATTTATTCTATTTATTTATATATATAAACATAAAAATTAGTAAAATAATTACGATTTTTACATGTGTGCGTGTATATAATAATTAATGTAAATTTGTATTATAAAAAATTATTTATAGAAATATATACAATAAAGAGGGAATTAAGGAAAATGACAAAATTTGAAAATAAATTCGGTTGAAGAACATCAAGTTTCATTTTTAGTCTGAAGGACAAATCCTAATTATAATTAGCAGTATTTTCAACTTTTACACTATACAAAATGCTAGTTATATCTAATGTCATGAATAAATAATATAAAATAATTATATAACGAAATATAAAATTTTATATTTTCAAAAAAGCCAAGAATGAAATTTAGAGGGGTGCAAAAGTTTTCTAAATTTTTCCAAGCAAAAGTAACCTTTTTTAGTAATTAAATACTATTCGAGCAATTTTTAAAATAACCTTTAAAAATATAAAAGCTTATTTAAAAAATTCTACTTTTTTTGCCAAGTGCTTCTAAGTTGATAAAATAATTTTCAAAAATTTCACATTGAATTTTCAAAACAAGATTTAATTTATATTAATTTATTAAATCTTATAGTAATTAAATAATAATAAAAATATCTAATCATGAAAAAAATGATTTCGGTTGTTAAACTTCCTAATTAATATAAATTTATATTATAAAATTATTATAACAAATTTTATATAATATAGATGGCGTGTGCGTATATAAACACACACACACACATTGATATAAATTATGTAAATAAATTAATTTACATATATACATACATACGTACGTACACTCATACATACATACATTTATATTAGTGTAATATTAAATTAAAATACAATATTTTTTGTATAGAACATCTAGTTATGAATAAAATGTATGAGTAAATTAAACCATTGCACATAACCAATCATTATCGTGACAACATAATTAACTATAGGAACCTTACATAACTAAAAAGCAATAATATATATATATATATATATATATAATATTTATACACACAGATTTATATGAGCAATGAGCAATTTTACAATAGTCATATATTTCATATGAAATTAAATTTTTACCAATAACCGATGCCCTCAACTCCACCTTGTAATGTTGAATAACAGATACGTTGATATCCAGTCTCTATGTATTTTTACTGGAAACACTTAAAATAGTACATTTATACTCATTATGATAAATTACTCATGGTTACAACACTTTAGAATTACTATCATAAAATATACAATTAATAGATTTTTTATTAAATATTATTTTTATTAAATTGATTGATTAACATAACACAAGATATTACTACTAGAAAAAAGACTTGTAATAGCGATTAAAAAAGGTTGTCGTATCTTTTAACAATGTTATTGAGAACACTGTTTAACGACACACTGTTATAGATCCCAGAGATGTAACAGCATAAATTAAACATTGTTAAAATAGGGTATTCGCAGCATTTATTAATCGTTGTAGAAATTTGTTTGACAACAATAAGCAAACGCTATACACATTTATTCGTCGTCCACAATTTTATATATAACAACATTTTTTATGCTATTTTAACTCTTTTATTTGTTTTTTACAGAGTTATATTTGTGCGGTTGTAGGTTTTATAGCACTTTTTGCCTGCTATTGATTTTATAACCAAAATTTTAACAACACTTAAAAATTTGTCTTTTGTTACAGTTACTTTTGCAGCACTTATCTTATATTGTACCATCACTAAAAAAAATATACGTACTAACATAATACATGCAACATAAAGATATTCAAATCAACATCAAATAACAACGATCTAAACGCATTTAAATGATTCAAAGCAATTTATATAATTAAACATATCGAAATTTGCACAACATTCAAAACCTATGATTAGTCAATATCAGAAGTCAAGTTTTTATAACAAACATACACAAAATAGTACTGCACGACAAAATACGCTAAAACAAACAAATATATGCTCACTACGCCCAAAAAAAACTTAAAAAAATATATGCTTATAGATCTTGGTAATTGATGTAAACTACCATCTTCATGCTGGTTATGTGCAACATATGCATAAATAATGAACTAGAATTCTAATAATACTATGAAAAATTGTATTCATAACTAAAATAACAATGTTCACGTGACGTAATCGATAGGAAAATGCTGTTTCTTATATGTAATAATATATATCCTCAATTTAAGTGGATTTTGACTAGTCACCATTAACTTCCTTGCCCAGCTACAACGCAAAAAATGTAAGCTCTGATTGATGTAAAAGAAATAGTTTTGGTGAACATTAATAAAGAAACAAGCTAAAAATAAACCCTTACATTATGCCTACTTCTTCTACCTTCGCTCGGTATTCTACTTCCAGAGCTAAACCTATCAAATCAAAATTTTAATATAAAGGGACATAAATTTCTTTTGTAATCATAAAATATAACGCAAATTTCAACCTTTCTCAACCATCTAAGGATGAAAGCAACCTAGATTCTCTTTCAAACTTTGGAAAAGAGAGAATGTAGGAAGAATCCGTCTTCAAGATTGGTTCTTGCAACCCAGGCAATGCCCTGTCTGTTACTTTACTCTTATTTTCTACAGCACTCTTTTCTTCATTACTGTAACTATAATTGCCAATTGAGAGTAAGATATCAAAAGCTCAAGAAAAATGCTTCTCCCAACCCGAACAAAATGCTTCACTCTACAAGCAGCAGCAACTAAGCTGCCGCAACAAGTAGTAGCGAGGTTGTTGTTTTTTGTATAGTAAAGAAAATCATTAATTTTATGTCAAATTGAAACTGCAATGTCATGTATAGCAAAACATGACAGGCATAGTAAAACAACTACAAATTTATTTTATTTCATAGTTTTGATCTTGACTTGTTATTTTTTCCCCTCATAATTATTCAGTTGACCTTATATTCTCCATTTACACTTCACATACTTAAACTTAAACTTTAGCTAAGTTTAACTTTAGATATGTTAGTTAGGTGTTGCGAAAAATATATGCAGTATAATATTCGAACAGATTAGTTAAGTTGTAGGAAAAGAATATGCATTAAAAATATTAAAATTTGGACGATTTTATCTGAAGTTAGCACAAATTTCCTCCTTTCTCTTACCACAGGGTTCATCCGGTACATCCGTTTTGGCGAATTTTGCTGCAAAAGAAGAGAGAAAAAAGCTAGAACCTTAGTTTCTAAAAGATGTTCGAGATCGATATCTTGAATCATTCTTCTTATTTATTTGCAAGGTCTATTACTTATAGGAGTAAACAAATAGAATTTAATGCTCATTTATCAAAGTAATGATTTTATCGGTACATAAAACATGTGTAACAACCCAGATATTTTAACGGTTTTAATAAATTTAATTAACTAAACTTGTGTGAAATGGTAAACGATAAAATTTTGAGATAAAATTTTACATTCGAAATGCGTCTAGTTAAATAAAGCAACTGGTAAATTTTTGTAACATGTCGATTTTTCGTTGCCGAAAAACCGAATAGTTAGGGTTTTTAAAAAGAATTTAAGAAAAGAAAAAAAAAAGAGAAAAAGGTAGAAGATAGAGGGAAAAGAAAATAGAAATTTTTTAAAATAGAACAAAAAGAAAATAGAGAACATAGAACGGAACAGAAAACAACAGAACAACATCAGAATCTCACAATTCGCAGCGGAACAACATATAATAATAAATGAATAATCTTTAAACAAAGAACTATCAGTTATTACATTTTATACATTACATTACATTACATCAAAGTGTACAACAACAAACAACAACAAACAATGCAGCGGAAAAAGAAATACTATATAAACTAGTAATACGCCATGCCATCCAGCTTGCCTCCAGCAACTCCAGAATATCCAGAATATCCTGATAAACCTAACTCTTGACTGCCCGTGTGGAAATTGGTGGGCACCCAAAGTTTAGGAAGGAAAACAATAAACTCCGAGTCAGTCATGAGACTGGTGTGAGAACTCAAAACAGTTTATTTAACTTTAAAATAAAAATAGAGAGATATTTTTAAATTCAATTCGAAATGCTTTTAAAAATGAGACTACCATAAGGCCTCCCGCACACACACACATGCAAACGCAGAATCGGAGGAGATTTCTCCTTATGATAGTCAAAGATGCTTCATACGCATTTAAAATAACATTTTATATTATTACTAGTGCATAGTGTAGAAGAAATTCATTTCGAAAGTAGAATATAAATCTTAGCCAACATACGACCATTATCGTATGCCTACTATAGCTACCATCCAAACAGTGTTGCGACACCATAAGTGAATGATAGGTTCTACAACTAATACCGTACAAGTTTCGTATTGTTTCTTTGGATTTCCAACAAATGGTCAGGCCAAGGAACTTCCCATTGCCACATGAGAATGCCTCTGGAAAGACATCCCCGAGAACCAAACCGGAACTCTGCCAACACAAGGCCGGGTTACCCCTAACTGGGTAACTACTGACACGAGCACGCCATTCCCCGATCGTAAACGACCTTTCTCACGGGATCCCGATAGCCAACAACCACAAAGTAATAAATTCGCAGTAACCACATAGGTTAAATATCTGGGCTCCATACCATGATACCACCTCTATCCAGAAGGAAATGTACATACCCTAAAGGGAGCTACCCCTCATAACCTTGCCGCATCTTTCCTGTTTTGACCATTTCCGGGGTGTGAGGCTCGACGAAGTCACGTCCACAGAAACATACTTTATACTAAAGCCATGCTTTGGGTCAACAAATGATCATAGAAATGATCACCAGGATAGACGATCAAATAAATGATCCTATCACAAATAATCAACACAATGATCATTTACAGCAACACTCAGCATGTCACATTACCAAATTGGGAATATATCGCTGATAACTTCAACTATATAACCTCTGAGCTCGTACATCTCAGAGAAGGGTGTTAAGCTAAAAGAATAAATTCTCCGCCACCAACAGAAATATATTTGAATGAAATCGGCTTTATATCTCAACTTGTAATGTCAGACATACAATCCATACAAGTCTGTTCCGGGCTCGAACAAAACCGAAGGCACTTACAAAGAAGTCCTTGCAATCTGGATATTCACAATCCTGATCGGATTCCCCATCACATATGGAGAACTCTATACCGTAGCTACTCGGTGCAGAGTAAATCGACAGGTCATCCTATCGCTCTCGCAAATATCCGGTCTTCAACACCGATCTTCAAATGCAATTCACAACGACGTATCACATATTCGGAATGGGTTATACGACCCCATGGTCCTTTCCCAGTTAACCCGAATAGTGAGCGCTTATTCAAAAATAAGTGTGGCATTCACATTCAAACAAATCACATCAAATACCCATTCAAAGGGAAATATTGATAGTCGATTATTGAACTATCAATGGATATGCACACATCACCAGATTCCAAATAATTTTCCAAATTATTTATTTTCCAAAATATCTTTACAAGATATATAATTTCAACACTTCAAAAATAAATCAATATATATTTTTAAACAAATCCCACTTTCACATATAAATTCTATAATGAATTTATATTCCAAAATATCTATGCATATACGATTTCAACTATCCATTTTCAATTTATCTTCAAAAGATAAATTCTAAATATTCACTTCATATTGGAAGACGTTTCCATACTTATTAAGAATAAGTAATTCTAATCTTTTTATTTTCAACACTTAGAAAATATTCAATATACTTAAATCGAGATTAAGTATATATTTCATTCTTTAAGGAAATCATTCTCTTAAACATATTTATTTGGGCCAAAACGAATGTTGCGTAAAACATCGTTACGACAACCCAAAATCACTAGTATAGGGATTCGAAATTAAAATAGATATATAAATCCCAATACTATGCAAAACATTTCCTTTCGAAAATCATTTACTATAACAACAGTGTTATAGTCCACCATTTCCTTTTATTTCTCGAAAACGTCTATTTCAACAATAAATGTTGAAATCTATGGTTTCGAATCTCAACACAATTAAAACTTCGTTAGATCGTTTTAATTCTATTTCAAATATCACATTCAAAACAATTTCTTTAACATCTTATTCACTATTCAAAAACGTGAATATACTACGTTAACACATTTCATCCTTTTATACATTTTATTTAAAAGAATTATTCACTATTCAAAAACGTGAATATAACTCCATTAATAGGTTTCAACAATTTACTTATCAAAATAAGTCATTTGCGAATTTATAAAACAACGTTTATAAATTCCATTTCTATTTATTTATAAAAACTTCCTTTTTATAAATTCTTTTATTAACCTATTCCAGTTTATAACTCAATTATAAACTAAAAGTTCATATTATAAGTTAAATACTTATAAAACGATTATTTTACAAAATCGTTCCTCTAAAGACTTTCCAAACCATAAATCTTATAACTTATAAGATTCATTTATTTAACCAAATCTGTTCTTCAAATAACTTCACAAATTTATAATTCTTACTATTTATAAATTTCATTTATAACTTCACCGTTTATAATTCTATAAATTTCATTCTTTAATGAAATTCATTTTCACTTCATTCAAACACTTATAAAAACTCGTTTTATAATTTCAATATTTCAATTTATAAATATTCATTTATAAATTTCTTAATATAATTCAATTTATATTATTCTTTAAAACGTCTTTAATCTCCTTTATTATTTCACCGTTCTCTTGATTTATAAAATAATTAAATTTTATAAATCCTATATTTAAACTTTTCACAATAAATTCAAATTTCCCAAATTAAACTATTTTATAAAATCATTAACATCATATTCTCAAAAATCAGTTTTTAACTATATTTCTCAAAAATCATAATTTTTATAACATTAAAAATTATAACGTTTATTTATTTAAAATAGATCAAATTCCAAACATATAGTATATTTTCAAAAATCACTTTATTCATTATTTAAAATTCCAAAACTTGGTCTAATGATGCTACACACCAAATAGTCAATCACGACAACAACGATATCATATATCGATATGATAATCCATCAAATATCAAAATATTTGAAATCAAATAAATACTGTTGAGGAATCCAGTTGGATCCCTCCAACCTGTTTTCCTGCATTCACAAACATTAGCACAATACCAATTTCGCTCCAGTACGAAATTATCGCGGTATATGGGATTTAAATATTATCCGCTTAATAGACGGCGCAATTGGGTCTCATCCGCTAAAAAATGCGGGGAATCATCAACTGCAATATATACATATGCCAATATATATATATTGATATTATTTATAATACCAATTTCACTGTTTATGAAATATTCGCGGTATATGTTTTTAATAAATAACATCCCCTTACTAACGGCGTATAATGTCTATTTTAACAATCAATATATAACAATCATCATTCAAACATGCATTCAAATATTTTAAATCTAACTATTTAAAATAAAATCGAAACTGATTCGATTGAGTGAGAAGTTCTCACCTTGATTTTAAATTCCGTTTTAGCGATTTATTTCAAATAAAATTAAACGGACGTTTAATTTTACACGAAATTTTCACTAACTCCAAACGACTCCAATCCAATTTCATCGTGTAGTGCTCGTCCATACGATTCCAACGCAACTGGTTTCGCGCGTTTTCGACCTCGTATGAAAAAGATATGAATTTTTGAAGTTTACACGATTTATACTTTATAAATTTACAACTTTAAATAAATTTTATAAACCTAAGTTAATCCTGGCCATAGATCAATCACCCAGCAACATCAGGCCGTAGAACGCACCTCTCTTCTTCCCCCCCATTCACGTTACTCCTTACAGTAAACTCACGTACAAAATCAAACCCATCACCATCAATTTAGGTTTTAATTTTTCACCTTCCATGTTGAACTTGAACTCGATCAACTTGCTCCATGTCGAAGCCCTCACCACAAGCTACACTCGGCCCCAAGAAGAGAAAGCTCGGCCACCTGATGAGCTTTGAATTTCGTGCACAACTGGCCACGGTCGGCCCTCCCTATCTCCTTCCACGTTGCGCCAAACCACATCTCCACCGTTGAAATCGTAGTGCTCGATGAGCTCTCCAACTTTGATGTTGAACATTCTTGCTAATTCTTGATGGATTTGGAGTAATCGAGGGAGGAAGGAGAAGCATTCTCAGCCTTTGGTTACTAAAGTGGCGGCTGCATATTTAGATTAGGGTTTTGTTTTATTATTTTTTTATTTTGTGATGGTGGTGGTCTATTTATAGAGTTTTGAACGACACTATTCATCCGGAAATTCCGAACTCCGATTCACGCGCCGTAACCAGCGTTTCTAGGGTTTACCCCGCGTTCCGAACACAATGGAACAGGTTTCGGAAGCTAATTCGGACATCTGTGCGAGTTATGGCTACAAACGCTCAATTTAAATTAAACCGATTTAAATCGATTTCTAGGCGTTTTAATTTGTAACGGACAAACGGTAAATCCAATTGACACAAAATTTGAAACCTTACAATAATATCACATTACAGATCCGATGAAACTGGTTTCGTCAAAATTCGAGACTTTTTGAAAAATGGCTATTTTAACTCGCCAAATTAAAATTAAAAATAATTCGATGCGTTTCGAGCTGCCACGATCAAACGATAGCTCCGATTGACACGAAATTTGAAATCTGGTAATAACTAACTATTACGGATCCAATGGAACTAGCTTCGTTCAATTCTGAGACTGTTCAAAAATTGACTATTTTCACTAGTCGATTAAATATTAAAATATTCAATTTTCACAAATAAACTTTTAATTTGATTTTAAAAGTTCTAAAATATCATTCTAACTTCAACATGATAAAATAAAATTTTACAAATCATTTTCAATCATATTTAACCCAATTTTCAATTATTTCTATAATTTAACATATTAAATTATCGATTTAATAATCCAATTAAATCCAATAATTCAAAATAAAATTTATTCGACTTATAAATTCACTCATTAATATTTAAAATTAATTAAATATTCAAATTTTAAGTTAATAAAAATTTTGGGTCGTTACAATTTTCATCCAAAAATATGGAAGTTTATTTCGTGCGTAAATTTGTTTTAATTTAAATCAGTTAGTAATAAATGAAAATAGAACATTTTCGAAATCTAAATATTTTTACATAGAAATTTCTAAACCATATTCTGAACAAGACGCCTTTTTCGTTTTTCCAAATTCGAACATCTTTAACTTCGTCGGTCTTATTCTTCTGCATTTTTACTGCATTTTTCGCTAGTAGAAAATTTGAATTATTTAAAATTCAATCATACCGCTAAAATCTATGTACCATTGGAATCGTCTCATCGTGTTGATCTCAACAATGTATTTGTTTGGGTACTTCGGAATCCGGAACACAATGAAATCTATGAAATGATTAATCGTACCGGTATACGATTAACTTTTGGACTTTTAATTTCCTATCCTCTAGCACCCCCTTCACGTGTAATTGAGTACACATCAGTGGTTACTACTTCCAGAGAACCCAACTTCCAACTTTTTCTATTCCCTTGCTTTTATCATATATGTCGTTTCATTTCACACTGTAAATTGGTCCAACTCTGCTTATGAGAAATATTTTTTTTTACTGTTCGTACATGTTAACTTGAATCTAGCCATTGTTGAAAAAAAAGAAAAAAAAACTTGTTTTCAACTACCTTCTACTTTTCTCCACTTTTGGTTTCTTTTTGCTTGAGCCTCCGTCACTTTATCTTATTCATAAAAATATAAATTTATATTACATTAAATTTTAGAGCAAGTTTTTTCTCCTTCTCGTGCCTTTTGGAGCACGCATCAACCCGCACGATCACGGACTGTTTTTCTCGGCCTCACATCGTGCTTTAACTTCGTCTGATCATCTACAGCCTTCTTCCTCCACAAGTGGAATCCCGTCATCAACGCACCTACCTCGCCTGCAACTGCCGTGTAATCCGACTCCATTGGTCGTCGTCCCTTCCTTGCTTCTATCCCATACCTTCCAATCAGGCCGAGGCTATCTCCCCTCTCGCCGAGCCCTTCGACATTCCATTATGCAGTCTCCATTTCGAGGACGAGCCTTCCCTCCTCCTTTGAGTTTCGCATGTGAGCTGCAAGCCGAGCCCCAATCGACAGCAACCCCGCCTCCTGACCGCCGCATCCCACTCATGCTTCGCGCCGATCATCCAACCTCCGCCTCCTCCTCCTGAACGACCCACTATCGAACCACCTAGCTTGCAACGATTTTCCCGACCTCCGCCCACTTGTCTTGCCTCTTGTAGCGCCCCCTCCACTTCATCTGCTCCTTCCTCATTATCGTGCTTTCCATTTCTATTGTTGCTGAGCCCATGTGCATCTTTCTCGCGCATGTAGGTAATGTATATATCATATATGTTATGTATCCTATTTATTTATAAGCATGTATGATTTTGTTCTCAGTTCCTATAGTTTATATATCTCATTTAGAATACAGATCATAATGGATCTGCGAGTCACATATATATTTTATCTCATATTTTGTCAGTATAAATTTTTTTTTTAATGTGGCTGCGTGCATCTATATGACTCTATAGTATACTTTGTTACGGAGTCTCTAGTTTACTTTTCTTTTATATATACTATATTATATTTTACACAAGGCATTTAAAGTTGGCTTATATGTATGTTTTAATTCACTATTAGATATAGTACATAGTATTGTATATAATTTGCATTACAGATTCCATTTACTATTAGTACGTGAGTATATAAATAAGCCTGCATTTGTTTATATGGGTTATATTTAGATCATGAACAAGATGGTGATCTGTATAGGGTGTATTTATGTTATACTATAGACAGTATATTTTGAACAGAGTTTTTAAAAAAAAAACTATATACATATATTTATAAGCTATATGTTAGTAGTTTTGGAAGGGACACTATGATTTAAAACAGATATTGATACTCCGTTTAATATTTATAAGTTGTCCATACATTGATTTTTACAATGATATAGATTTTGAAAATAATTATATGAGTTAAATTTAAACAATAATTTTGAAATCCATCTATATATTTAATTTAATGTGTTTGAAATATAATTTTATATAAATAGTTATATATGTAATACACATAGGTTTATTTATACCATCTATCTTTATCAATCCGGTCCTGATTCGTTTTATTAATCCCTATTATCAGCCTTGTCCATCGTGTCTGGTTCTCCGTCGAATCGTGTCCATCCAGCATTGCATTGAAATTCGTAACTCATTTCATCGTCAAATATCTTAGCCTCGAAAGGTGAGAAATCACTCACGATTAATATTATTTTATTTATTTGATTTGATTTCAATTGAAACGACAATTGAAATATGCTGTTGTTAGTTATGTACACTGTTATGACCTGTATCTGTTCACCTATGATATCTGACAACATTATCTATTAATTATTTATGCGGCGATAATACAGTTTGGTTGATAATTGTTTGATTGTTTGTTGTTTATATTGGATGTAAATGAAATGTATAAAGTGATAAATGTTATGCAATTTATTTCGACGTAGGTTAGCTAAAAATTTAAATCGACATATGTGTTGAATTTGATTAGTTAAATTTGTATAATATGACCCCTTAAATTTTTAATAATTTGACACGTAGCAAATAGTTAATTACCATTGAACCATTTGAATTTATGGTATGAAATTGATTAATAAAATGTCAAGTGTAGAACCGTAATGTAATAATCTTTAATCTACATGAAATGATTATGTAGATTCGAGAAATAATTATATTAATTCGCACAAACAACAATGTGAATTAATACGATTATTTCTGGATTATTGAATTAATTATTGGACTGTTAGTGATGTTTGCTACTGGTTGTTTATTTACTTTGACACCATCCCAGTTATCACACTGCAAGTTCCCTTTGTTATGCTTTGATTTTTGAATTGAATGGATTTGGGTTGAAATGATAAATACCAAATGAACTTGACTTAGGATAGAGAATTAAATAAAAATCCGATTGGTCAATAATTTGATTTAAAAATAAAATAATGATTTTATTCGAATAAAGAATAAGTTTTGAAATGAAGTTGGAATTTGAATTTTAATGAAAGGAAAATGTAAATATTGAAATCTGAAACAAATATTAACGTAGTAATTGATGAAAGAACGTTGTTTGAAATATAATGATTAAATTTGGAATTATTAATAAATAATTTGGAATTAGTAATAATTAAGTTTGAAATTATTAAGTCTGAAGTCATTTAATAATTAAATTTGAAATTACGATTAAGTTTGAAATTATAATTAAGTTTGAAATTATTAAGTTGAATTTATTTAATAATTAAGTTGAAATTATTTAATAATTGAATGAGATTGAAGTAATTAATAATTAAATAAAAAAATTGAATTCTTGGATAAGAGAAATTGAGTTTTTGAATAAGTGAATTTGAACTTCGTTAATAAATGAAATTGGGTTCCTGTATTAATTAAGCTTTAGAAAACTTAAGTAAGTTAATAAGTGAAATTTGACTTCTTGAATATGTGAAATTTAATTTCATTATTAATTGAGTTTTGAAATTTGTAACTAAGTAAAGAAATAAGTGAAATTGAATTTCTTTAATAAGAAATAAAATGTGTTTTATTAAAAAAAATGTAGGACTTGTAATTCAAAGAATTTGACTCGACGAAATTGACTTAATTAAATTGTAAGCTTTGGTATAATTAAGTTGAACGTAAGTAATTGTTTTAATGAATAGGAGATTGGATGGAAATTGTTTTGATTGAAAAACTTATTGAAACGAATATTGAACAAAATAGATAAATGGATTTAAATTGATTTGAATGTTAATTTAAGCTAATTTAAATGATTCCAGAAGGAAACTTACATATGAACTTAAATCCATATTTGAATTGTTTTAAATAAAATTTGAAAGAGAATTATAAGATTTTGAAATGGTAATTTGAAAGTTTAAAGCGTAAATTATGGAAGTGACTTTCGAAAGACAAATGAAATGTTGATTTATTAATTGAAATTGAAATTGAATTTGATTTCGTTTTGAAATTTATTAAACAAACAATTGGTGTAATAATTTCGAAAGTTATTAAAGAAACCGGAATCGGCTATGGACATACTCTCTGTCTGAACCGAAAACCACTTTAATAATTATACGCGGAGTGTGATCCAGAATGAAGTGGTTGGAATGATGAATGCGATGATTGGAGAGAGAGAACAATAATGGATAGCCTTGACACTTGTGTCAAATTGGAAATGACTAAAACAGGAGCCGTGCCGGGCCAAATGGGGTTAGCCACCTCGAGCAAACACACTTCTTCGTAACTACTACTCATTACTTGTTATTGATTGGTGCACCCTCGGAATTTCAAGAGTGTTGTTTTGCAATGTTGCGATCACTGCGGCGATGCGTTCTCATCAGTCCGGATCAGGCACATGGTAGTTTCACTACCTTGGGTATTGCCTCATGTGCCTTGTCATACTTGTATCTTTATACGCGACCACTACGAATTTGTTTTGTGTTATACCTATGGAGTACTCCCTGATATCCCACTAGTTTACGATGGATTTTACAGTGCTGTATAGACTATGACATTTATATAAAATGTGTTAAGGGGGATAATGGTAACGCCTTAACACTATTTTGATACTTTATATTAGTGTTAGACATTATCTGTTTAGCATACACTACTACATAGTAGATAGCTTAACAGATCCTTAGAGGGCGGTTATTCTACCGTCCTTTGAGTTACTTGTATTTCAATTGTTATTTCATTTGAGTACGATTTACTGATATAAGAATATTAATCCTAACTCGAGTGTCTTGTGTTTTGCTTTACGCTCGGGTCAGACTGAGTGGTTGATCGGCTTTCGAGACTCATCTTTGGAGTTGGAGCTTTGCTTGAAGATCCAGCCATCTATTCTGCTTTCAGTATTCGATGATTCCTGTGATGTATTCTGATTTGTACCTATTGTATCGTGTTACTCTTCGGTTGTAAACTATGATGTATCTTATATATTTATATAGTAGCTTCATGAACTACTATCTCTTTTACTTCCGCCGCATATTATTACTCCGTGTTTGTGATTCTGTGATTATTTATTTACTTTATATCTTAGTTTTTCCAAATTTAAGTTAACTATTCGGTATTTTTAATTATTCAAGTCCAACATGTGCAGATGCGAATAGTCCAAAATAGCGGGTCATTACAGTTGGTATCAGAGCTTTGGTAGCTCTAGGCAAAACTCACCATATAGGGTAAATGTATTTATAGAATCACTCTTATTCGAGTTTCAATCTCTTCCTTTTGACTCAATTCCTTTGAATTTTGGAACGTTCCCTGCGGTTCCAAAATCCATTCGTGTCCCTCACTATTTGTCTTCTTTCAATTCTGGAGTATCTCATAACTCCACTTCGGATGATCTTTACAATGAATCGGCGGTCTCGCCAATCTTCGAATTATTTGTAAAGGGTTGAAACTCCTTTCCAATAAGCATTGATTTATCGAAGATTTCTGTATCCTCGGTTTACGATGCTATCTATTCCCTGCTATACTTGAATTCTTTCTCTTGAGATCGAGTGTTGATTTGTCTCGGAATTCAGCATCGATCTTATTCTTGAAGTTACGGTCGACCCGGTTAAGGTTGTCCGTGACTTAAATAAGTTTGTCCATCTTCCGGTTCTGTTAATTGAATTATCTTATCTTCTATTTCGAACTTATTACCGAATCAAAATTCTCTTTGATTTGATTACCATCAAATTTGAATCTCTACTCTTATTTTGAAATCCATCCTTGTACCGTCGAGCAAGAAGTGTATTTGTAAATTAATGTTAAAAATGTTTATATGTATTGTGTTGTTTGAGTTGTTGATGTTGATTTGGGCTTTCGATCGATTCGTCTGATCAATGCTATCGATAGGATTTCCAAAACTCTTGAACAGTGCAAACTGACACAATAGTATTTTCGAATTTGGATAATAAAATAGTTTTGTATGATTATATTATATATAAGTATAAATTTTTCTGAAATTAAATGTTAATGAACCTGTTGTCGGAAATGGTAATATCTTCATTTATTGTATTATAAAACATTGACTATTGCATAATATAAATAAATGAATTTGTAAAACTTAGTTACAAATTGATTTGGAATTTGGAGTGAATTTAAATTAGAATATGTGAATTTAATTTCCGATAATTTTGAACTATGGTTTTAAAGTTTTAATGTGTATATTATTTAAAATATTTTCAAGAAGAAACCGTTTCAAAGAATTTTGACTGCTTAAATTAGAGCTCTTCTCTTTTATCGCTGGAAAATAATTACGGTGATGACGGCCGCATCATCGACATTCATTTTCGAGTTTCAAAGTGGAGAGACTATTCTGTAGCCATGCTACACATTTGTTTTGAAAAATAAATTTGATTTGAATTTCTAAACTTGACTTGATTTATAATATATATTGAAAATTTTAAATTTGATTTGATATTATGACATATATATATGTGTGTGTGTGTGTCTATATATATATATATATATATATATTTGTTTATTTTATCTCTAAGTTGTTTGAAGTTAATCGGAAATTAAATCTTAAAATTTTGATTTAAGGATGATTTTCAATGAAGCCAAAAGTTTTGACTAAATACTTAATTTGAAATAACTGAATCATAAAATTTTATTTGGATAATACTCGATTGCATTATATATAACTTACCTAAATTTTCAAAAGTCAACTATGTAATTGAATATTATACAATATAAAATGATGTTAAAGGAATTTATTAATAAATTTGAGTGGTCATAAAAATGTAAATATAATTTATATATGTGATAAGATATATTAAGTAGAATAAACTTAATAATAAATTGCAAAAAAAAACAAGAGGAATTAAATTTGTCGAAAAAAGTATGATTATAATAAATGATTATTCAAATTTATGATCTTTGAAATTGTTAATTTAAGATAATTGGATAATATAAAATATAAATTGTGTTTATAATAAAAATTGGAGTATGTGTAAAAATGTTATACACTTAAAGTTTAATTATAAAATGGTTAATGGAGATAAATAGAACACTAAGTTAGTTGAATAATAAAAGGATTTATAAATAAAATGTTGTTTGAAATAAATTTGGTAACAAAAAAATGATGAATTAAAAATAAACCAGGTTAATGAATTACCTTGAATTTAAAGTCAATTATTGAATATTAAATAATTCAAATTGAAATTTATATGGTTTAAATTAATTGTTTATAACGTAATTCAAGTTTATTTTCTTCTAGTTGTTTCTATTCTCCTACCTCCTTCCTTTTCGGGGACGAAAAGTTTTGAGTGGGGGAGAGTGTAACAACCCGGATATTTTAACCGTTTTAATAAATTTAATTAACTGAATTTGCATGAAATGGTAAACGATGAAATTTTGAGATAAAATTTTACATTCGAAACGCGTCTAGTTAAATATAGCAACTAGTAAATTTTCATCCAAAAATATGAAAGTTTATTTCGTGTGTAAATTTATTTTAATTTAAATCAGTTAGTAATAAATGAAAATAGAACATTTTAAAAACCTAAATATTTTTACATAGAAAGATTCTAAACCATATTCTGAGCAAGACGTCCTTTTTCTTTTTTCCAAATTCGAACATCTTTAGCTCCGTTGGTCTTATTCTTCTGCATTTTTACTACATTTTTCGCTAGTAGAAAATTTGAATTTTTTAAAATTCAATCATACTGCTAAAATCTATGTACCATTGGAATCGTCTCGACGTGTTGATCTCAACAATGTATTCATTTGGGTATTTCGGAATCCAGAACACAATGAAATATGTGAAATGATTAATCGTACCGGTATACCTTTAACTTTTAGACTTTTGATTTCCTATCCTCTTGCATTCCCTTCACGTGTAATTCAATATACATCAATGGTTATTACTTCCAGAGAACCCAACTTCCAACTTTTTCCAACTTTTTCTATTCCCTTGCTTTTATTATATACGTCGTTTCATTTCACATTGTAAATTGGTCCAGCTCTGTTTTGAGAAATATTTGTTTTTACTGTTCGTACATGTTAACTTGAATCTAGCCATCGTTGAAAAAAAAACTTGTTTTCATCTGTCTTCTACTTTTATTCACTTTTGATTTCTATTTGCTTGAGCCTCTGTCACTTTATCTTCTTCATAAAAATATAAATTTACATTACATCTAATTTTAGAGCAAGTTTTTCCCCTTCTCATGCCTTTTGGAGCACGCATCAACCCGCATGGTCACGCACTGTTTTTCTCGGCCTCCCATCGTGCTCCAACTTCGTCTGCTCCTCTACAGCCATCTTCCTCCACAAGTGGAATCCCGTCATCAACCCACCTACCTCGCCTAAAACCGCCGTGTGCTCCGACTCCATTCGCCGACGTCCCTTCCATGCTTCTCTCCCATACCTTCCAATCAGGCCGAGGCTATCTCCCCTCTTGCCGAGCCCTTCGACATTCCATTTTGCAGTCGTCATTTCAAGGACGAGCCTTCCCTCCTCCTCTGAGTTTCGCATGTGAGCTTCAAGCCGAGCCCCAATCGACAGCAACCCGCCTCCTGACCGCCGCATCCCACTCACGCTTCGCGCCGATCATCCAACCTCTGCCTCCTCCTCATGAACGACCCACTAAAAAACCACCCAGCTCGCAACGATTTTCCCGACCTCTGCCCACTTGTCTTGCCTCTTATAGTGCCCCCTCCACTTCGTCTACTCCCTCCTCATTGTCGTGCTTTCCATTTCTGTTGTTGCTGAGCCCGTGCGCATTTTTTTGGCGCATGTAGGTAATGTATATATTATATATTATGTATCCTATTTATTTATAAGCATGTATGATTTTGTTCTCAGTTCCTATAGTTTATATATCTCATTTATCATATGGATCTACGAGTCACGTATATATTTTATCTCATATTTTGTCAGTATATTTTTTTTTAATGTGGCTGCATGCGTCTATATGACTCTATAGTATACTTTGTTAAAGAGTCTTTAGTTTACTTTTCTTTTATATATACTATATTATATTTTATACAAGGTATTTAAAGTTGGCTTATATGTATGTTTTAATTCACTATTAGATATAGTACAAAGTATTGTATATAATTTGCATTACAGGTTCCATTTACTATTAGTACGTGAGTATATAAATAAGCCTACATTTGTTTATGTGGGTTATATTTAGATCATGCGCAAGATGGTGATCTGTATAAGGTGTATTTATGTTATACTATAGATAGTATATTATGAACAGGGTTTTTTTTTTTAAAAAACTATATACATATATTTATAAGCTATATGTTAGTATTTTTGGAAGGGACACTATGATTTAAAACAGATATTGATATTCCGTTTAATATTTATTAGTTGTCCATGTATTGATTTTTGCAATGATATAGATTTTGAAAATTATTATATGAGTTAAATTTAAACAATAATTTTGAAATCCATATATATTTAATTTAATGTGTTTGAAATATGATTTTATGTAAATAGTTATACATGTTATACACATAGGTTTATTTATACCATCTATTCTTATCAATCCGGTTCTGATTCATTTTATAAATCCCTGTTATCAGCCTTGTCCATCATGTCTGGTTCTCCGTCGAATCATGTCCATCCAGCGTTGCTTTGAAATTCGTAAGTAATTTCATCGTCAAATATCTTAGCCTCGAAAGGTGTGCAATCACTCAGGACTAATATTCTTTTATTTATTAAATTTGATTTCAATTGAAACGACGATTGAAATATGCTTGTGATGACCCAGAATTTCTAACAATTTAAATTTGAACAGTTAATTGATTTTAAAATATTTAAGAGTTGGTTTTAACTTGAATTCCAACTATTAATATTTACTTGAGAATTAAATCATCGAATTATATAGTTCAAATGTTGAATTTAATAATTGAAATTGGGTAAATTGTTGAATCTGAAATTCTAAGCCTGTTTAAAATAATTTGGAGGCGTATAACATTTATAATTATGATACTGAAGATAATAGAATGGTTGAAATTTAATTTAAGGGTGATTTGCTCAGTTTTGAAATCATATCGTTTAAATTGACGTTTAAAAATAGTCTTCCGAGGCACAGTCTCGGAATTCGACGAAGTTAGATCCATTGGATCCGAAATAGTTGGTTATTATTGGATTTCAAATTTCGTACCAATCGGAGTTGTCGTTTGACCCTGGCAACTCAAAACGCTTAGAAACTTTTAAATCGATTTAAAACTAGAATTGATCGTTTTCTTTTGTAACTCGTGCATACGATCAAATTAGCCTCTGGAACACGTTCTATGGTGTTCGAAATGCGGGGAAAACCACATAATCGTCTGTCGGCAGGTCTGATTTGGGGTTTGGGATTTCGCGTTACGCAACGAGATATTTTCTATATTAAATTATTTAATAAGGGCGTATTCAAGAAGCTTCCCCAAGTTTTCATTTATCCTCGTCACCCTCTAATTGTTCAAGCAGAATCGAAAAAAATAATAATAATAGAAAGCCGATCGAATATTCATTTCGTTCTCTTCTTCAAAAAAAAAATTGGCGATCGAGTGGTTATCTACGGCCGCGAGAATCGATCGAACAGGGGGGTTGATCTCGCGATGGTGAACTCGAGCTCGAGGAGCTTGCCGTAGTAGCTAGGGTTGAGGCTTGCGAAGAGAAGACGACCACTAGATTTTGCAGGGGCGGCTCGGCGATCGTTGCTAGGGGGAGGAAGGGTTTGGCCGCGATAGGGTTTCGTCGCGCGGTAGCGTTTGGGGGGGTTTCATGAGGGCGGCAGAGATAGCGCGAACGAGGAGGGTCGAAATTGGGGGAAGGGCGAAATCGCGATGCTCGGCGATGTCGTTCGTGACAGTGTAGGTATAAGTTTTTTTTTTCATTTCAAAGTATTTTTCACTGATTTGAATCGTTATGTGTAGGCAAATATTTATGATTATAATGAACATTTACTTTTAAAAGCTTTGATTTGTTTTCTCTAACAAAAAGGTAAAATTTGAGTTACTGATTTCAACTAGTAAATTAATTTAACGTTTAATAAACTTTATTTTTAAATCAATTATACATATATGGGACAGTAAGTGTATAAGTTTTGAAAAAAAATGAGAGTTCATATAAAATCAGTTTTAAAACTTATATAGATTATTTTTATGCAGTTCGTGAATTTATTGACTTATTATTTAAATCAAGGGTAAGGTTTTTACAAATGAAATAAAATAAAATATGCATGTTTAAAACTTACTGTTATCATATGCATTATGGTTATGAATTTGTGGATTAACACATTTAATTATTTTAGTCACTAAGCAAGTTATTAAAGGAAAGTTTAAATTTAAATTTATTGAATGGAAAATTAATTGGTTAATTTAATAAATTGTATGATGTTTATTTAAGGTGTAACATCATGGAATCAAGCCAGTTTGGGAGGATTTTCAAACGACAGAATTAAAGGTGAGTAAATCTCACTCTGATTGTTTTTTTTATTTAGATTTAAAGGGTTAAATTTAAGTATGTGTGTGATGATTTAGTGACTTTGATTTTTGTTTGGTTCTCGTGTTGATTTTTGTTTGAATCGAAAGATTTGAGTTTTAAATGGTTTAAAACTTAAATCGTAAATAAGAAAATGGTTCCAATCAAAATCCATAAAGATCTAATGGTTGGTGATTCATTGAATAAATAGGATAATTTAATGAATACATAATAAATTAAATTAAATTATGATTTGGGTTAATTAATTGGATTTAAGTTAATTGAAATGAACATTGGGAGTGATGATAAATAATTGCTTAATGGAATTAATAAAAATATAATTACCTTGTGAAATTAATCAAGAGATTAATTAAAATGATTAATTAAGGAGTAATTAATTTATTTAATAAAGTAAATAAAAGATAGTTAATCATCGGTTGAGATAAATCAAGAACGACTAATATATATGGTTTAATTAATGATTAATTATTTAATTAAATTAGAATTAATAGCAATGTAAATGAGAAATCATTAATTTATATAATCAATGATGTAAATAGAGATTAATTGGTTTAGAAATAAATCAATATAAGTGTGTTATGAGAAGTTAGTTAATACAAGTAATTAAGGACTAGTGTAATTAATATTGTTAATTAATTTATGAAGTAATTAGAATTTCTTATTGATTTGTGTTAAGGATACTTAATAACGTGAAATTAGTTAAAGATAATTACTTAAATTTAATTGAAAAATAATTAATCCAGGGGGATTAATTAAGATGAATAATGATGGGTTGACTAATTAAAAGATATTGGAATTAATTATGGTAAATGAAGGAACCTAAGTGATTGAGGATTGAAATTCAATTAGAATCAATTGAATTGATTTGTGTGATTAAGCTCTGCTTACGGATGATTGAATGGAATTGGATGTTTTGGATGAGTTAATATCTCTGATATGAAATGTTGTGTATTCTATTTGAATATCTTGGGTTAGGATAACATGAGTTTCGAAAAGACTGGGGCCGAGTATTGGGAAATACCCGAAACCACTTCAAATTTTTAATAAATTGATTTGTGAAATCAGTAAGCTAGAATGAAAGTATTTAAGTGAATTGGATTATTTTATCTAAGTTTAGTACTTAGAAATTGATGTGTGGAATAAGTGTTGTCTATAGAAAATTGTGAATTTGTTAAATTGATATAAGTTACCCCGGCTTTATATAAGTTGTTTGCCTTGTCATTCCATGTTGGATGAGTTTACTCACGCTGGAAACCAGCCTGACCCGGGTGTTACTTTGGTGTAATGCTCGGGTCAGACCGAGTGTTACAGATTTTCAGGTTAGGACGTTCTGGAGCTCGGGAGGCGAGCTGGATGGCAATATCGTATAGAGTATTTTCCGCTGTATTTATATTATTGATAATCTGAGACATGGTAATTGTAAATATTCACTTACTGTATATAATGTGAAACTCTGATGTATATTAAATGTAATCGACAGATATAGTATTCTTTTGTAAGTTATTATTATTTATTATTATATTTTTTCCGCTGCGAATGTGAGATGTTTGGTGTTTCTGTTCTTCTTCTTCTATCTCTTTCTTCTTTCCATAACTATCTGGAATTTTCGGGTTAGAAAATTCTGGGTCGTTACATTTGGTATCAGAGCTGAAAGGTTAAGCGAGAACCTTGGCTCTGGTGGGGATTACTCATTGAATAGAGTCCGTAGTACTCTAGAATGAGTTGAGTATGTGTGTGTGTATATATATATATGAGAGCGTACTTGTTATTTGCTTATAAAGATTTTTAATAATTTTATATAAAAATATATTTTGATATATATATATAGCAACATTTCCTTCTAATGAATATTTAGGTGATTGGTTGTTAAATTATTGGAATTAAGTTAAGAAGTAATATAAAATACGACCATATTGAAACTTATAACCAAAGTTGAAGAATAAACTTATATAACAAAATGAAATTCGAAATATAGATTGTGAATGTAATTTATAAATTGAAATAAACTTCATAAATAAATGAGATTATAAATTGAAATAGAATTCCAGAGAATATGTGAAAATAAAGTAAGATGAAAATTCCAGAGTAATGTTTAAATATGAATTGGATGGGTTGGGAATTTGGAATTTTTGGGAAAATTTAAATTTCCTTTGGATTTGGAAGTGGTTTCCAAAGGTTTTGGAAAAAAATAATAGTATTATTTCAAAAATATTTTTGTGTTGAATTTGAAATCTGGGAGATTTGAAATTAAAAATAATTGGAAATGTTTTTTTTTAAAGAGATAAAAGCATTGAACTCTTTCGGTCACTGGAAAATAACGTCGGTGATGACTGCAGCATTATCGATGTTTATTTTCGAGTTCTAGAAGAGAAATTGCTACCAAATTGTTTTACAATGGAATTGTTTGTGAACTGGGTTTGGTTTTGAAATTCAAAGGGGTAATTGGATTTGCCAAAGAATTTTGGATATAGTTGAATTCCAAGGTGATATTGAAATTTTGGAAATTTGTTTAAACTCTGGAATCTTGATTAAAAAGTTTATGGAATAATAAAAATATATTGGCTAAATAAAATGTATAATTCCAAGTTAAAAGCAAAATGTGAATGTAATTGATTATAAATAGAAATTGTAAAATTGAAATTGTAATTAAAGTTGTACAAGTTAAAGATCAAACGGAATTTGATTTGAAGTTGGAAGGAAATTGAGAATCAATTCAACTTGAATTGGGGTTAAATCAATTTCAATGGAAATTGAAGATTATTCAATTTGGAATTGGGTCAATTTAAATGGGAGTGGAAATTTAAATTGAAATGTTGGGGAAGTGAACAGTTTTGACTCTAGACTATTTTCAATATAAATTGTCTTTATATAAACTTATTTTTCTAAGCTATTAAATATATACAACTTTTCTTTCTTAAAGAAAAATTATTTTATACTTGTTTATAATTATTTTGGAGCTATTTAACCATTTTTCAGCTATTTTCTAAACTCATTGCTATATTTTAACTATGTTACAAATTAATTACTAATTTACAACTATTTTGCAATTATCTAAAAAAATTTGAAACTATTTAACTATTTTACAGCTATTTTGCAAACTAATCATTATTTTTCAACTACTTATCTGTTTTTAAATTTTCGAGCTATTTCCTAAATATAATCTGGTCGGAGTTCAAAGTGTTGTTGACTTAATACCCAACTGAGATAAGAATTGAAGTGATAATCCAAATGGGGATTAAGGGAAAATGGGAATAAGTGAGTATATCTCACTCTGATGGATTTTGAAAGTGTTTGAAGTATACAAGGGTTTTATACAAGTTGGAAATGATCCAAAGTTTTTTTAAAAAAATTATATATATCTATATATATATATAAAGGATCTTATGAGGATTTTGGAAAAGGTTTTGAGAACCTTTGGATTTTGGAAAAGCTTTTGATTTTTGGGTAAAATCAATATATGGAATTTGGAAAGCCAATTTTGAGAATTATCGATTTTGGGATAATCGATTTTGTGTAAAGGAGCTTTGATAAAATTCATACTAGGTGTATGATTTGAAAGATACTATATATGTGTATAGTATAAAATGTTTTGATGTTGGCTCTGGGGGAAAAGGCGCTCCCTTGGAATGAACTTCTTAGGAGTACCACCGGGTGGTGCTGCCTTGAGCCCCAAGGGGGGGTTCTAAAGTTGATCCTGTGAGGAGTCCAGACAAAACTAGTTCCTGAGGATTATGAGTTGAGTATACCATAGCGTAAGTCGTGTGTGTTGCTGAGAGCCAACAGTCTGCGTTTGATTTTATATCGGTGGACTGCGACCTATGGTATAGCATAGTGAAAGTCGTGTGTGCTGCTGAGAGCCAACAGTCTGCGTTTGATTTTATATCGGTAGACTGCGACCTATGTAGGAGTGGAGATGTTTCATTTCGACGACGAAAATCAAAGGCCATTGAGAGCCTGCAGTTACATGGACTTTTGCTGTGACGGCAACGTAACCCTGGTTGTAATTGTGATCTGTTGTGTGGGTTCCATGGCGTAATCGAGAGGCCGCGGAGAGCCTGCAGTTACATGGACTTTTGCTGCGACGGCAACGTAACCCTAGAATGTAACTGTGACCATGGATGGGGGTGATGATTTTCAGAGCATTGTCACCAAAGATATTTCCTCTATTTTCAAAAAAAAACAAAAAGAAAAAAAAACTGTTTTCTATATTTCAATAAAATTATTTTACAAGTATTTTCACTGGGTGTTGAAAACGGGTTTACCAAGTACTTACAAATTTTCAGTCCTACGTCTGATCAACGTATGACTGAATTTCTATGAGAACAAGGATGGACTAGTTGAAACATCGAGTTATAAGAAGTATTTTCAAAAAGAACTATTATATTAAGTATGATGTGAATTTAAAAGCATTTCTAAAACTTTTAAATAAGGATGTTAGAATTTTTGGGAAACAAAAGGAAATCCAAACTGGAATTTTAAATGAAGTGATTTTGTAATTAAAATCGAATATTGATTTAGAAGTTGGAAATAAGCTAATTGGTTAAATAATTATTTGATTGAGTATATTAATAAAATTTAACTTGGGGAAATAAAATAAATGGTATGTTAACAATGGAATTTGACAATGAATTCAAATTGTAAATAGAATTCGACTTAGATTTGATAATGAAATAAATAAAAAGAGATGTTGTAAAATAAAAATAAAATAGAGTTATATTGAAAAAGTGATGGTTTGAATTGCAAATAAAAATCCAAGTGTGATTTGAATAATATTTAATGAAATTTGCAAGTAAATTGGATATAAGAGAAGTGTTGTCATATGATATGGGAGTGAATAATAATAGAAATGGTTGGGTTGCAAACAGAACCAAATGAATAGAAATAAATTGAGAATGACTTTGTATTAATAAAATATATTCGAAAATGAAGTAAGTAGGTAAATTTAAAATTTAAAATGAGTTAATTGAATTAAATAATAATTGGATGAAGTCTGATTGAATAAAAACTAAATCAAGTTGTGATTGGAATTGGATTATCAAACTGAACTTAAGTTCGGTGGCATATTAATTTGAAGTATAAATGAGTTAAGTATGTGCTTGGATATTATTTTAGAAATTGAGAAGGTGAATTAAAATTAAAATTTAAAATTAATGGACTAACTGAATTTAATGGAAGTTGATTAAATGAGAATCAAATAGAAGTAAACTTAAATTTGATGTTGGATTAAATTAAAGTAAATTAACTCAAGTTTAAAATTTATGAAAGAATAAGAGTGAAAACCCATTAAATAAAAGCTTGGATTGAATTAATTTGGGAATGGCTAGTAGTATACAAGAATGAAATGTGCCAAGCTTAACAAATTGTTTTGAATGGAACAATTGCGGAAATGAAATAAAATGCAATGAATGGTTGGTGAATAAATTAGAAATGAGTGGAATTAATTACAGGATGAGTTGAAAGGTAATTTGAAATAGTTATAAACTAAATAAATACTTTATCAAGCGAATATTGTCAAATTTGCATGGAATGAATTGTTGTTTGCCGTAAATGAATGTAATTAAAATCCTATGGGTTGAGAGAAGTAAAATAACTTGATTTGGAATCAATTAATTGGAATATGAGCTTGTTTGGATTTAAAATCAATTTGATGTAAGAAATTGTGTTGCAAGCGAACAAAATTGAATGAAATGGCACATAAATTTGGTTGAAACAATTGAATAAGCTTTAAAATCATATGAATCGCTTATGGGAAGCGTTTGGCACTTGTTGTGTATGTAATACATGTGTTTAGCTATCGAAAGTAAGTGAAATGCTAGTAAATTTTCTATATATAGCACTTACATATTTAAATTGAGTAAGTACAGGTACCTGAAGGCCGTTTGGCTGGATTTGGATTGCACTAATTGCTAAAAATTAATAAGCTGCTTGCCTAAAATGCTAAATAAGGTACGCCTACGCAATAAAAATAGGAAATATGACTGTTTTTTCTTTTTCCGACTGTATGGGTCGATATATACATATTTATATCTTTTGTCAAATTGCAAAAGCTCCTCCATACAAAGGAGACTCTGCCAAAAAATTTCCAAAATTTTGGGAGTTAGAAAATTTTTGGAAATTTTTGGGAAAATTTTTGTTAAGCAATTAAACGATTTTAAATATGAAACTGAAATAGATTAGTAGATGGAACTAATAGGACTCAGTTAAATGGAAAATAAAATTTAATATTCAGAATTGAAATAAGTTGAATTCATATTAATACGGGAAAACGAATTTGAATAGAAGGTAAATATGGAAACCTATATAAGAGAATGTATAAAATGATTTGTAGGTTACGATTGAATATTGTTGTTAAACAAGATATGCAGGTATTAAAAGGGGAAAAGAAAATTGGATTTGATTCCAAAGGATAAATGTAAATTGCCCGACAAAAAGGTATGTATTTTAATTTCTGTATGAATTGGATTAGGTTTTTGATGTAGCCACTTGGCTTTAGTTTTCTTTTGGAATTTGGGAACCCGTAGAGGCCTTTTGTAGTAGTACCGAGCTAGTCGCGCAAAGGACACGCTGGCAAAAAAATTCGGAAATTTAGAGAGTTAGAAAAATTTTGAGAAAATTTTGATAATTCAAAATTTGGTTTTAAATTGAAATTTAAAGAAGTGAGCAAAAGGGTATTGCATGAAAGCTGTAGAAGGTTTTGGGAAGTTGATTAAGGATAGTAGGTCTTTAATAAAAGTTAGTTGATAAGATGTTGAATTGGGTGGCTTGGGAAAAGTAAACGGGTATTGATCCATTCTCCCTAATTAGTAATTTCGGGGACGAAATTCTTTTAAGGGGGGAGAAATGCGATGACCCAGAATTTCTAACAATTTAAATTTGAACAGTTAATTGATTTTAAAATATTTAAGAGTTGGTTTTAACTTGAATTCCAACTATTAATATTTACTTGAGAATTAAATCATCGAATTATAAAGTACAAATGTTGAATTTAATAATTGAAATTGGGTAAATTGTTGAATCTGAGATTCTAAGCCTGTTTAAAATAATTTGGAGGCGTATAGCATTTATAATGATGATACTGAAGATAATAGAATGGTTGAAATTTAATTTAAGGGTGATTTGCTCAGTTTTGAAATCATATCGTTTAAATTGACATTTAAAAATGTCTTCCGAGGCACAGTCTCGGAATTCGACGAAGTTAGTTCCATTGGATCCGAAATAGTTAGTTATTATTGGATTTCAAATTTCGTAGCAATCGGAGTTGTCGTTTGACCCTGGCAACTCAAAACGCTTAGAAACTTTTAAATCGATTTAAAACTAGAATTGATCGTTTTCTTTTGTAATTCGTGCATACGATCAAATTAGCCTCCGGAACACGTTCTATGGTGTTCGGAATGCGGGGAAAACCTTATAATCGTCTGTCGGCAGGTCTGATTTGGGGTTCGGGATTTCGGGTTATGCAACGAGATATTTTCTATATTAAATTATTTAATAAGGGCGTATTCAAGAAGCTTCCCCAAGTTTTCATTTATCCCCGTCCCTCTCTAATTGTTCAAGCAGAATCGAAAAAAATAATAATAATAGAAAGCCGATGAATATTCATTTCGTTCTCTTCTTCAAAAAAAAATTTGGCGACCGATTGGGTATCCACGGCCGTGAGAATCGATCGAACAGGGGGGTTGATCTCGCGATGGTGAACTCGAGCTAGAGGAGCTTGTCGTAGTAGCTAGGGTTGAGGCTTGCGAAGAGAAGATGGCCACTGGGTTTTGCAGGGGCGGCTCGGCGATCGTTGCTAGGGGGAGGAAGCGTATGGCCGCGATAGGGTTTCGTCGCGTGGTAGCGTTTGGGGGGGGGGGGGGGTTTCATAAGGGCGGCGGTGATGGCGCGACCGAGGAGGGTCGAAATTGGGGAAAGGGCGAAATCGCGATGCTCGGCGATGTCGTTCGTGACGGTGCAGGTATAAGTTGTTTTTTTTTTCATTTCAAAGTATTTTTCACTGATTTGAATTGTTATGTGTAGGCAAATATTTATGAGTATAATGAAAATTTATTTTTAAAAGCTTTGATTTGTTTTCTCTAAAAAAAAGGGTTAAAATTTGAGTTACTGATTTCAAATAGTAAATTAATTTAAGGTTTAAATAACTTTATTTTGAAATCAATTATATATATATATATATGGGACAGTAAGTGTATAAGTTTTAAAAAAAAATGAGAGTTCATATAAAATCAGTTATAAAACTTATATATATTATTTTTACGCAGTTCGTGAATTTATTGACTTATTATTTAAATCAACAGTAAGGTTTTTACAAATGAAATAAAATAAAATATGCATGTTTAAAACTTACTGTTAATTGATGATAATGCATTATGGTTATGAATTTGTGAATTAACACATTTAATTATTTTAGTCACTAAGCAAGTTATTAAAGGAAAGTTCAAATTTAAATTTATTGAATGGAAAATTAATTGGTTAATTTAATAAATTGTATGATGTTTATTTATGGTGTAACATCATGGAATCAAGCCAGTTTGGGAGGATTTTTAAACGGCGGAATTAAAGATGAGTAAATCTCACTCTGATTGTTTTTTTAATTTAGATTTAAATGGTTAAATTTAAGTATGTGTGTGATGATTTGGTGACTTTGATTTTTGTTTGGTTCTCGTGTTGATTTTTGTTTGACTGGAAAGATTTGAGTTTTAAATGGTTTAAAACTTAAATCGTAAATAAGAAAATGGTTCCAATTAAAATCAATAAAGATCTAATGGTTGGTGATTCATTGAATAAATAGGATAATTTAATGAATACTTAATAAATTAAATTAAATTATGATTTGGGTTAATTAATTGGATTTAAGTTAATTGAAATGAACATTGGGAGAGATGATAAATAATTGCTTAATGGAATTAATAAAAATATAATTACCTTGTGAAATTAATCAAGAGATTAATTAAAATGATTAATTAAGGAGTAATTAATTTATTTAATAAAGTAAATAAAAGATAGTTAATCATCCGTTGAGATAAATCAAGAATGACTAATATATATGGTTTAATTAATGATTAATTATTTAATTAAATTAGAATTAATAGCAATGTAAATGAGAAATCATTAATTTATATAATCAATGATGTAAATAGAGATTAATTGGTTTAGAAATAAATCAATATAAGTGTGTTATGAGAAGTTAGTTAATACAAGTAATTAACGATTAGTGTAATTAATATTGTTAATTAATTTATGAAGTAATTAGAATTTCTTATTGATTTGTGTTAAGGGTACTTAATAACGTGAAATTAGTTAAAGATAATTACTTAAATTTAGTTGAAAAATAATTAATCCAGGGGGATTAATTAAGATGAATAATGATGGGTTGACTAATTAAAAGATATTGGAATTAAGTAAGGTAAGTGAAGGAACCTAAGTGATTAAGGTTTGAAATTCAATTAGAATCAATTGAATTGATTTGTGTGATTAAGCTTTGCTTATGGATGATTGAATGGAATTGGATGTTTTGGATGAGTTAATATCTCTGATATGAAATGTTGTGTATTCTATTTGAATATCTTGGGTTAGGATAACATGAGTTTCAAAGAGACTGGGGCCGGGTATTGGGAAATAGCCGAAACCACTTCAAATTTTTAATAAATTGATTTGTGAAATCAGTAAGCTGGAATGAAAGGATTTAAGTGAATTGGATTATTTTATCTAAGTTTAGTACTTAGAAATTGATGTGTGGAATAAGTGTTGTCTATAGCAAATTGTGAATTTGTTAAATTGGTATAAGTTACCCTGGGTTTATATAAGTTGTTTGCCTTGTCATTCCATGTTGGATGAGTTTACTCACGCTGGTTTCCAGCCTGACCCGGGTGTTACTTTGATGTAATGCTCGGGTCAGACCGAGTGTTACAGATTTTCAGGTTAGGACGTTCTGGAGCTCAAGAGGCGAGCTGGATGGCAATATCGTATAGAGTATTTTCCGATGTATTTATATTATTGATAATCTGAGACATGGTAATTGTAAATATTCACTGACTGTATATAATGTGAAACTCTGATGTATATTAAATGTAATCGACAGATATAGTATTCATTTGTAAGTTATTATTATTTATTATTATATTTTATCCGCTGCGAATGTGAGATGTTTGGTGTTTCTGTTCTTCTTATTCTACCTCTTTCTTCTTTCCATAACTATCTGGAATTTTTGGGTTAGAAAATTCTGGGTCGTTACAATGTTGGTGTTAGTTATGTACACTGTTATGATCTGTATCTGTTCACCCATGATATCTAACGCCATTATCTGTTGATTGTTTATGCGACGATAATACAGTTTGGTTGATAATTTTTTGATTGTTTGTTGTTTATATTGGATGCAAATGAAATGTATAAAGTGATAAATGTTATGCAATTTAATTTTACGTAGGATAATTAAAAATTTAAATCGACATATGTGCTGAATTTGATTAGTTAAATTTGTATAATATGACCCCTTAAATGTTTAATTATTTGACACGTAGCAAATAGTCAATTACCCTTGAACCATTTGAATTTATGGTATGAAATCGAATAATAAAATGTCAAGTGTAGAACCGTAATGTAGTAATCTTTAATCTACATGAAATGATAGTGAAGATTCTAGAATTAATTATATTAATTCGCACAAACAACAATGTGAATTAATACGATTATTTCGGGATTATTGAATTAATTATTGGATTGTTATTGATGTTTGCTTTTGGTTGTTTATTTACTTTGACACCATCCCAGTTATCACACTGCAAGTTCCCTTTGCTATGCTTTGATTTTTGAATTGATGGAATCGGGTTGAAATGATAAACCCAAATGTACTTGACTTAGGATAGAGAATGTAACGATCCCAGTTTTAAAGACGAATTTAAATTTATAATTTAATTGAATTTTTGGATTAAATTATGGATTTTTTTAAAATTTTCAAATTTCAATAAGAAAAGTATACTTATTGGTTTTTGAAATTGGATTGAAACTCAAAGCGAATGAATTGAATTGAATTATAAATTTAATGTTTAAAATAAAACTATAGAGTAATAACAAAAGAAATACAAATGAAAATCTAAGTACATATGAAATATAAAGTAAGTAAAAATCATCAAAACATAAAACAACGAATAGAAGAATTTGAACAAGAAAATAAAAATAAAATAAAATAAAACATAAATACAGGCATTGAACTTAAAAGGAAATCAGCAAGTCAACATGCAAAAGTATATAAAAACAAACCAAAGGAGATAATAATGTACAAAAGCATATCAAAGAAAGATGCATCAGCCGAGACAAGCAAGAGGAAAGCAAAGGAAATATGCTTGTGAATAAAAACCTCAAACAAACAAAAATATAAAATCAAATGGACTTTTTTAAGCACAAGTACACATGAGCATACCTATACAAAGCAAGGAGTATACATACATAACAAATAGTATAAGTTGTAAACAAATAGGACATTGCATTTAATGCAACATACCTCTAATACATCTCAGCAGAAGTGTAAACTTCATTTCAGTTTATAAAATAATAGCTTTAGTCAAAAAAAATAGAAAAATATCAGATCAAAGACAATGTTGTACCAGTATATGAAACAAAGCCTGCATATTTTTTTATATACATCATCTCCATTTCTCTCCTCTAAAACCTGAGCATTAGAGAAAAAAAAACTACAACATGAAAACTAAACTAGATCATCATCTACAAACTCAAAATAATTCAACTTAAAAGGAAGCAGAACAGGTTAAAGGCAGCTCAAACATACAGCCTTCAAACCAAAAAAGTTTCCCCTGTTCAAATCTTTTTTTCAAGGTGAGCAAGCTTTCTTTCTTTTATTTGATTTCTTTGTTTTTATCTGTGAGTAAACATCAAGTTTTTAAAATTTTGAGTTTATTTAAAATTAATAAAGTTGATTCATTATTATATATGAAATCTGTTGATCTTTGAATATAAATTGTGAATGTTTCTATGATGTTTTGTTGCTTCTCTGAAAAGGATGCAGATTTCATAATTAGTCCCAAAACCGTGATTTTTCTTATTTAAATCTTTGTAAAGCTTTCATTTTGCATTCAAACAAGATGATAAACCTCAATCAAGTTTTTTTTTGAAAATAAAAATGAAAGTGAATACATCATATTTGAAAGAATACATCACTGTAATTTTTGTTTACAGGTATTCAACTTGGATTTTGATAAAAAAATTGATTGTTGAAAAATAATAATTCAAGTTCATAATCTGAATCTATACTGAAATTCAAGATTTATACAACAAAGATGAAGATTTTTATTGAAGTATTCAATGAGAAGAGTCTAGTTTTACAGTAAACAAGTTTTAATCAATCCCCGTTGATCCAACAAATTTTGATTGTTGAAATCTTGTCTGAAGCTAGCTTGATGATTGGAGATTACGGGAAAATTATCAAATAATTTTTCCATTTAGTGGATTGAGAGGACGAAGCAATTTTAGGGTTTAAGGACGGTGAAAATGGCGTATGGGTTTTCGGCTCGTGCACGCTCGTCGAGGCGTCGAGTGGGATGGGACCAGGGGGAGAGGCTTCGTGGGTCATCGAAGCAGCCGCGGATGGAGTTTCGTGATCCCCAATGACGTGGGGATGCGAGGCGATTTACAGGAGATGATTGGGTTTCTGGTGGGAACCGAAGAGCTCGATTTTGATTTCGAAAATGTTTTGAGATTTTGGTGGTTGAAATCGAAAGTGGAGATGGTCTGAGACTTGGCGGAAGGTGGCGACTCGACCATTGGTGGCGGAGGTTCGCGTGCATGTGCACGTGTCAGGGTATCGGTGAGTTGCAGATGGGAAGCCTCGAGTTGAACTCGAGAAATGCAGGCTTGGCTTCGTGGAGGAACTCGCGTTCACAAGTGTACTTCCTGTTCTTTAGTTAAAAAAAACTTAAGTAAATTTAAACTCTAAACTGGAAAAAAAAGGAAAAGAAGAAGAAACGTGGGGACAGGGAGAGGTCTTGGGGAAGATAGGGTAGGAATTCGAGTGCTACTCGAGAAAATTGGGGAGATGGCTCGGGTCTTTCTTCCCATGGCTGTAAAATCATAATAGTAGACCAAGTAAACTATTTTAAAACAAAATTAAGTGATCATTGATTTATAATTTAGATTTTACTTAATGATTTAAAGCAATAAATTTAGTAATTAAGACCTAATAATTGATTTCAAAATAATTTATTAATTTAATAATTTGAAAAGGAATAGGAATTAATTTGTAAATTAAGTTAATTAAAATGGATAATTTATTATTTAAATAAATTAATGATTTGGGTTAATTAAATAAATAATTAAAGATTTAATTACTAAATTAAGGTTTAAAGATTTATTAATTAAGGAGAAAATACTTAGTTATTGCAAATTTATTTAAAGATAATAAGTTAAAGATTAATTATTAATGAAGAGTTAATTAATGATTTCGTTAAAAGATAATTTATTAAAAGTTTTGAAATTAATTGATTATTAATTTACCTTAACTAAGAAATTTATCCATAGAAATTAATCTGAGTTAAAATTAATCAGATAACTTAAATTGATCCTATTTATGGATGTTTAGATTGTATTGGATGTTGAATTGTTTGACATCCCTGACATGTGATGCTTTGTGTTATATCCTGATTCGTATTGTTATCTGTAATGTAATTAATTATCTGTGATGTAATTCATTACCTGTGATATGTATATCTGTGATCCGTGAATGAAGACAAGCGTTATAGTTTATATCACTTATCAGATATATTGTCGTATTTGATCTGTGATGACTGAATGATATTGCACTATTGTGTTAAACCCCTGGACCACACTTATACACACACAAATATGGATTTCACGTGGAAACCGGTTAAGTCACAGATTTTTAAATAAGTTTGAATTTGAATTTTTAATTCAAATAGTTTTGGAAATAAATTAAGTTTTAATGTGGAAAACTTTTGAAAAGCTGTTTTAAGAATAAAATTTATTTTTGAATAACTAATAAAGATTTGGAATTTGAATAATCGGATTTAAATTGAAATTCAAAAATCTGAAATCGAATTCTATATTCAGTATTTATGATTTAAAAAGAATTATACAAGTTATACGAATTTTAAACCATTCTTAAAGTATTGTTGTGAGAATTTGAATTAACTCAAAGATTTTTAACTTGTATAAATAGAATCGGGTTTTTCCAAAATAAAACTATTGTTTCTATAAAAAGCTTTCATATGAGTAATGAACTTCCAATTTATATTAAAAAGATTTCAAGTTAAATTGAAAATGATTTTCCAAGTTATGAATGAATCTTTGGAAACAAGTTTTGAAAACTATGAGATAAATCTTTGATTTAGAGATTTAAATGAGTTAATTCAATTGAAATGGAAATTGTTTTGAATCCGTAATTGAATCTTTGTGAAGCTGAGTGAACTTTGTGAAATAAATCTTTTTGTTTAAAAAGATTTGAAATGGTAATTGGTTTAAACCATTTGAAAGAAAGTTTGGGATTATTAAGTTGTGCCTTAATTGAAATCCCATATCCATATGTTTTAAATGTTGCGCTCACTATTCGGGTTAGCCGGGAAAGGACCTTTGGATCATATAACCCATTCCGAATATGTGATACGTCGTTATGGATAGCATTTGAAGATCGGTGGTGAAGACCGGGTATTTGCGAGAATGATAGGATGACCTATCGATTGTCTCTACACCAAGTAGCTACGGTATAGAGATTCCCTAAGTTATGGGAAGTCCGATCGGGATTGTGAATACCCGGATTTGCAAGGGCTTCTTTGGAAGTGCCTTCGGTTCTGTTCGAACCCAGAACAGACTTATATGGATTGTATGTCCGACATTACAAATTGAGATATAAAGCTGATTTCTTTCAAATATATTTCTGTTGGTGGCGGTGAATTTGTTCTCTTAGCTTAACACCCTTCTCTGAGACGTACGAGCTCAGAGGTTATGTAGTTGAAGGTTATTAGCAACATATTCCCAATTTGGTAATGTGACATGTTGAGTGTTGCTGTGAAATGATCATTGTTTGATCATTTGTGATATGATCATTTGTTTGATCATTTATCTTTGTGATAATTACTTTGATCATTTGTTGACCCAGAGCATGGCTTTGTACCAAAGCATAGCTTTATGGACGAGACTTCGTCGAGCCTCGCAAACCGGTAATGGTCGAAACAGGAATTGTGCGGCAAGGTTTTCAGGGATAGCTTCCCTAGGGTATGACCATTCCTTCTGGAAAAGGGTAGTATCATGGAATGGAGTCCAGATACTTACTCATGTGGACACACTATATTATTTACTGTGTGATGTTGTTCGTTAGAGAGCTCTCGTTTAAAGGTCCCAAAGGACTGGGAGTGGCATATCTGAGGTTTTGTATATTCCCCCGGGAAGGGGGGTAGCCGGCCTTGTTTGGCAGAGATCCAGTTGGGTTCTCGGGGCGTCCTTCCAGAGGCGTTTCCATGTGGTAATGGGAAGTTCTTGGCCTGGCCATTTGTTGGAAAAAATCCATTCATCCAATACGAGCCTTGTACGGTATTAGTTGTATTACCTGCCATCTACTTAGTGTGGCGCCCCACTGTTTCGATGGTAGCTATAGTAGGCATAGTTCGAAATGTCTATGTTGGCTAAGATTTGTATCTTTACTTTCGAAATGTTTTCCTACACTATGCACTATTAATAATATCAAATGTTTCTTTTTAATGCGTATCAAGCATCTTTGACTATCATAAGGAGAAATCTCCTCCGATTCTGCGTTTGCATTGTGTGTGTGTGCGGGAGGCATTATGGTAGTCTCATTTTTTCCAAAGCGTTGCGATTATAAAAGTTTAAATCTTTGATTGTTTTAAAGATAAACTGTTTTTGTTTGCTCACACCAGTCCTGTAACGATCGGGATTTTTCGTTGCCGAAAAATCGAACCGTTAGGGTTTAAGAAGAAGAAGAAAAAAAGTAGGAGAAGAGAGAGAAAGATAGAAGAAAGAAAAGAGAGAAGAAAACAAAAACAAGTAACAGAACAGGAACAATATCAGAATCTCACAGTCGCAGCGGAACAACATATAATAGATAAATGAATATTCATTAAAACAAAAGAACTATACATTTTTATACATTACATCACATTACATTACATCAATCAGAGTGTACAACAACAACAGCGGAAAAAGAAAAGATATATATACAATAGATAATAGACTACGCTATCTGGCTCGCCTCCAGATCTGCACAGCAACTCCCGAATCCAGAATAACCTGACAACCTAACTCTAGACTGCCCGTGTGGAAAATAGTGGGCACCCAGAGTTTAGGAAAGGAACAATAAACTCCAGGTCAGTCATGGGACTGGTGTGAGAACTCAAAAACAGTTTATCTTTAAACAAGCAACAAGAAAATTTAAATTTTGAAATCCGCAATGCTTTTTGGAAAATGAAACTACCATAAGGCCTCCCGCCACACACACAATACAAACGCAGAATTGGAGGAGATTTCTCCTTATGATAGTCAAAGATGCTTACTACGCGAAAATCAAATCATTTTTGATATTATTACTAGTGCATAGTGTAGAAAACAATTTCGAAAGTAGAATATAAATCCTAGCCAACATAGACATTCCGAACTATGCCTACTATAGCTACCATCCAAACAGTGGTGACCACCATAAGTGAATGGCAGGTAATACAACTAAAACCGTACAAGGCGCGTATTGTTTTGATTGGATTTCCAACAAATGGTCAGGCTAAGGAACTTCCTACTGCCACATGGGATCGCCTCTGGCGGGACGTCCCGAGAAACTAACGTTACGGTTAGATCTCTGCCAACACAAGGCCGGGTTACCTCTGTAACTAGGTAACTACTACACGAATATGTCATCCCCCGGTCCTTTGGGACCTTTATCCGAGCGCTCGCAACAACACCACACACAGAAATATATATAGTGTATCAACATGAGTAAGCATCTGGGCTCCATACCATGATACCACCCTTTTCCAGAAGGAAATGACATACCCTAAAGGGCGCGACCCTCATAACCTTGCCGCATATTCCTGTTTCGACCATTTCCGGGGAGTGAGGTCCTGACGAAGTCTCGTCCACAAAGCTACGCTTTGTGTAACAAAGCCATGCTTCGGGTCCACAGATGACCAAAGCAATAATCACAAAGATAAATGATCAAACGAATGATCCAATCCAAACGATCAACCAATGATCATCACACAGCAGCACTCAGCATGCCACATTACCAGATTGGGAAATATCGCTGATAACCTTCAACTACATAACCTCTGAGCTCGTACGTCTCAGAGAAGGGTGTTAAGCTAAGAGAATAAATTCTCCGCCACCAACAGAAATGTATTTGAAAGAAATCTGCTCTATCTCTCAAAATGTAATGTCAGACACGTAACCATACAAGTCTGTTCCGGGTTCGAACAGAACCGAAGGCACTTCCAAAGAAGCCCTTGCAATCCGGGTATTCACAATCCCGATAAAATTTCCCATCACAAAGGAAATCTCCATATCGTAGCTAACGATGCGGAGACAATCGATAGGTCATCCTATCGTTTTCACAAATACCCGGTCTTCAACACCGGTCTTCAAATGCAATCCAAACGTCGTATCGCATATTCGGAATGGGATATATGACACAAAGGTCCTCCCCCGGCTAAACCGAATAGCGAGCGCTTATTTTAAAAATAAGTGTGCATTCAATTCCAAACAAACACAATCAATACCATCCAAGGGTAAATATTGATAGTCGGTTATTTAACTATCAATAAAGATGCGCCACATCATCAGATTCCAAATAATTTTTCCAAAATTATTAAGTCCCAAAATATCTTTACAAGATATATATACACAATTTCCAAATAATTGCCCATTTTATTTGCTTTACCAAAACCACTTTACGATAAAATTTTCCACACTTAACCAATTGAAAAACCAATTTTCAATTTACCTTTACCATTTTGAAAACCAATTTTCAAATTACATTAACCATTTGAAAACTAATTTCAAATCACCTTAACCATATATACTTTTTGAAACAAATTTCAAACCACCAAATAAATCTTTACCGATTTATTTTACTTACGTTCCAAATTCGTAAATTATATTTTCATATTTAAAAATAAATCAACATTTATTTTTAAACAAATTTCCCTTCCTATTTATAAATTCCAAAGTGAATTTCCAATTTCCCAAATATCTGCACATACACGATTTCAAATCAATTTCAAACTATTCACTTCGATTTACCTTTAAAAGGTGAATCCTCAAAAACGTTCCTTTTATATTGGAAAAAAAACATTCCCATACTTATTTAATAATAAGTAATTCACAATTTAACTTATTTTTAACAATTTGGAAATATTCAATATACTTAAGTTACCGTTAAGTATTTTATCCCATTCTCTTTAAGAAAACATTCCTTTATTCACATTTATTTGGGTCAAAACGGATGTTGCGTAAAACATCGTTACGATAACCCAAAAACACTAGTATATGGATTTGAAATTAAAAATAGGTATATAAATCCAATACTATACAAATTATCCCCTTCTGTTTCTCGAAAACGTCTATTTCAACAATCAATGTTGAAATCTATGTTTTCAATACTCAATACATTTTAAAACACCTTTAATTCGTTTTAAATTCCATTTAAAACATTCCTTTCCCAAACCTACCCATTTTATTTAATAATCTATTCAATATTCAAAATAGTGAATATAGCCCACTTAACAAATTCCCATATTTCAATTTATCAAATTCAATGAATTTCAAATTTATAAACATAGTTTATAAATTCCATTTCTATTATAAACCCCAATTTTATAAATCCCTTTATTAATCCGATGCAATTTACATAACCCAATTTCATACCCAAAAGCCATATTGTAAGTTAAATACTTATAATATTATTTATTTACCAAATCGTTCCTTTGAACTTCACCAATTTAAAATCTTATCACTTACAAGATTTCTTTATGGTTTATAATAATTTCAACTAATGAAATCTTCATTTATTAACAATTTCAACAAACCCCCTTTTTATGCCCCAAATTCATTTTTATAAGTGAATAACTTATAAACTTAAAATTTTCCAATAACCATTCGTTTTATAAATTTCACATTTATTAATCTATAAATCCTAGTGGAATTCATGTTATATATCAACTTAACACTTTATAAATTTATTCTATAACTTCAATAATTTTTAATTTAAAAACATCCATTTATAAAATCCTTTATATAAACCATTAATAATAATAACTTCCCAAAAACCAAATTTAACTATTTTATAAAAACCTATTATTGTTAAAAATTTCTTTTAAGTTATATTTTATAAAAATATAAATTTTTAAAACATAAAATTTTATCCATCTATTTATTTTAAAATTTAATCAATTCAAAATTTTTAATAAACCATATTCTTTGAAAAATCGATTTAAAATCCCTTTTTAATTCAAAACTGTTATTTTTAATTTAAAAATTAGAATCCGATGATGCAACGACATCGAATGGTCAATCACGGGAATAACATTATATATCAATGTGATTATCAACAATCAACATAATATTCATAAACAAATAAATATGTGAGGAATCCAGTTGGATCCCTCCAACCTGTTACCCTGCATCCACAGACGTTAGCACGATACCAATTCCACTTCAAGGTGGAATATCGCGGTATATGGGATTTTATAAAATATCCGCTTAATAGGCGGCGCAATAGGGTCTCATCCGCTATACGAGGCGGGGAATCAAATCCGATATATACATATGCCAATATATATATATCGCTATATATAGTATATATCCTACTATATCTACTAGCACAATCAATCAACAATCAACAATCAACATCAACTATTTAAAATTTTAAACAAAACCTTTCGATTGAGTGAGGAGTTCTCACCTTGATTTTATTTCCGTTTTCGGCGTTCGTTTCGAATAAAATTAAACGAACGTTTAATTTTACCCGAAATTCAAACGAGCTCCAATCGACTCCAAACCAGTTGCATTGCGAAGAGCACGACGATACGAAGCCAACGCAAAAAATCTCGTTCGAATCCGACCTCGCATGCAAAAGTTATACTATTTTAAACGTTGTACACTTAAATTTACAATTAAATTTCATATCAAAGGAAAATACACCCAACCTCTCACGCATGGGCCCCACACACCCTCTCCTTCTCTGCGCGTTTCATCTCCAGGTTATCATCACGCAGCCGAACCCATCAAGGCCGTTTCTAGGGTTTAGAAACGCCACCACCACGAACACCGATAACTCGATCGGAGACTACCATACTCTTGCTCGTCACAAACTCCACCACCACCAGGGATGCGGTCGAACTCGGCCCCCTTAGGCACCCTGAAAAATGTGCGCAACCGAGTAGCTTTAAGCACGAATTCCCATCAATCCGCAGATCCGTTCTCCATCTCGACCGTTGGATTCGATGTGTTCGATGAGATCTACGATTTTCCAGTTGAAAGTTTAAGCTAATAGCTGATGGATTTGGTGGAATCGAAGGAGGAAGGAACGACATTTTCTGGCCATTAATGTTGAAGTGGCGGCTGTAGCTTGTAGCTAGGGTTTGAAGAGGAATTGACACATACACCCATATTATTTTAATATTAAAATCTCCAATTTAACACTTTTGCAAACGAACTCCAAACGACGCGTTCCGCCAGGCGATCCTAAGGTTTTTCTGCGTTCCGGACACAATGGAACAGGTTTCGGAAGCTAATTCCATCGTATGTGTGAGATACGGCAACAAACGCTCAATTTAAATTAAAACCGATTTAAACGATTTCTAGGCGTTTTGGCTTGTACCGGACAAACGGCAAATCCAAACGACTTGAAATTTGAAATCTTGCAATAATATCACATTACGGATCCGATGAAACTGGTTTCGTCGAAATCCGAGACCGTTTGAAAAATGGCTATTTTTACTCGCCGAATTTATATTAAAACGATATTGATGCGTTTCGAGCTGCCACGGTCAAACGACAACTCCGTTTGCTACGAAAATTGAAATCCGATAATAACTAACTATTACGGATCCAATGGAACTCGTTTCGTTCAATTCCGAGACTGTTCAAAAATTGGCTATTTTTCAGTCGATAATTAAATATTAAAATATTCAATTTTTACAAATTAACTCCAAATTCAGTTTTACAAGTTCTAAAACATTTCTATAACTTTAATATGATAAAATAAAATTTTCCAAACCATTTTCAATCATATTTAACCCAATATCTAATTATCTACGGAATTTCACTATTAATTAATCGATTTAAATGACCAATTAAATCCAATATTCAAGAAATAACTTATTTAACTTAAAATTTTCACTTATAAACATTTAAAATTAATTAAATACTCAAATTTAAATTACTAAAAATTCTGGGTCGTTACAATCTTCCCCCCTTAAAAGAATTTCGTCCTCGAAATTGCAAGTTAAGGAGAATAATTCATAATCCGTTTATTATTTTTCCAAAACTAATAGTTTTATCAACCTTCTAACACCAATCTTTTTATTAAAGATTCACTATCATTTCAATTAGCTTTCCAACTTCAATTATAGGTTTCAAACAACATTGTTTACTCAACAATTCAAATTTAAATTTAAATTCAAATTTCAAACTTTCAAAATTTCTCAAAATTTTTCTAACTCCCTAAATTTTCAAAAAAAAATTCGCCAGAGTCTCCTTTGCGCGGCTAGATCGGTACGACTACAAAACGGCTCTACGGCCCCTCAGAATCAAAAAGAAAAGAGAAAGCCAAGTGGCTGGAGAAGGAAATCATCAAATCTCATATAAAAACTGAAATACGTACCTTTTTGTCGAGCAATTCAATTTTTTAACTTTGAAATCAAAATCCCAATTCCTTTATAACCTGTATATCCTGCTAGTAATAGTATTCAATTCCAACATTCAAACTATTTTGCCAATTCAAGTTCAAAATTTCCAATGCATGCTTCTTACACATTTTTTTTAGTTTATTATTGAAGTTGCATATTCAATTCATTCGTTTCAATTAGTTACATTCACTAATTAAATTCACATTGGTTTATATTCAGCCCACATCAAATTCAATTCTATTCAAATTCATTTACTTTACATTCAATTTGAGTTCAATTACATAGCTTTCAATTGCGCTAGTTTATTTCCATTAACACTCAATGAATTTACATATAATCAATCAACAAACAAACAACATCCAATGAATATCCAATAGAGCCAAATTATTATTTTACTTACATCCAATTAGTTTTGACACTTAGTTGATTTTCATTCAATTATTTTCAAGTGAATTTACACTTACATAGTTTCTTTCAAATCAACTTATTTATATTCGATTGAATAACATTCAATTCATACTTTAACTCAATTGCTAGTTCTTTTTACAAATAAAATTGAATTTCACTTATATAATTTAAGTTCACATCTTTAACAATTTCATTTACTCACTTTATTCACTTACTTTGATATTAACATCAATTCTTTCAACATTACTTAACTTGCATTCCATTTCAACTTTATTTACCTCATTTAATTCACTTGATTATTTAACTTTGATACAAATATCAATTTTTATTCAACTTTGCTTAAGTTATTCCATTTAAACATCATTTGTTAATTAAACTTAAGTTTTACTTATCAATTCAATTCGGATTTTAAATTCCAAAGTAAATCCTATTTAACTTTTACTTAAGTCAAATTCATATCAATATTCAAATTCATATTCCATTTTATTTAACTTAATTGTTTAACCACTTCAACAACTGGTTTCACTTACATTTTCCCATTCTATAAGTTATAAAACTTATTATTCAACTTCTAACTTATATTATAAGTTCAAAACCTTTTTTCGCTTATACTTATCAACTTCAAGTTGAATTTTAATTTCAAATTGATTTATTACAACAAAACTTCAATTTTAAATTCATTTTTGTAGCAAATCCATCACATAGAAACTCGAAAATGATACTGATGATGCTGCAGTCATCACCCTTATTATTTCCCAGTGACAATAGTGAAATCAATGCTAAATATTCTTTCAAAAAGTTTTCTTCCTATTCATAAATCACTTTTATAACCCTTTTACTTATATAATTTTTTTTACTTCTTATATACATACATGATTATCTTACAATTGTAAATCATTATTAAGTATTATTTCATCTTATGATTCATTGGTTTATACCATTATTCTTTTACAATAGTTGCTTTTATCAGCTTATTCAAACAACTTTTAATTATTTTATATGTATATCATTTACAACAACCAAGCAATCAATTATATACACACTTCAATAATTCCTGAAAAATTATTTTCTCTTTATATATAAAATATAATCGAGGTAAAATTATTTCATTTACCCAATTTAAAACAATATTGTGTCGAATTGTTCTATTCAAGTGTTTAGGAACCCCTTCGATTCAGTTTTCGAGGCTGCGCCGACGAAGGTTCATATACCACTCAACAAACCAATCATCACAATATAAAACAATTTTATATTCACTAACAAATACTCACTCATATCTATTATTACACTCACACTCATTCTAGAGTACTGCTGACTCTATCTCTAATGAGTAACACCCAACAGAGCAGGTTGTCGCTTAACCATATGCTCTGATACCAAATGTAACGATCGGGATTTTTCGTTGCCGAAAAATCGAACCGTTAGGGTTTAAGAAGAAGAAGAAAAAAAGTAGGAGAAGAGAGAGAAAGATAGAAGAAAGAAAAGAGAGAAGAAAACAAAAACAAGTAACAGAACAGGAACAATATCAGAATCTCACAGTCGCAGCGGAACAACATATAATAGATAAATGAATATTCATTAAAACAAAAGAACTATACATTTTTATACATTACATCACATTACATTACATCAATCAGAGTGTACAACAACAACAGCGGAAAAAGAAAAGATATATATACAATAGATAATAGACTACGCTATCTGGCTCGCCTCCAGATCTGCACAGCAACTCCCGAATCCAGAATAACCTGACAACCTAACTCTAGACTGCCCGTGTGGAAAATAGTGGGCACCCAGAGTTTAGGAAAGGAACAATAAACTCCAGGTCAGTCATGGGACTGGTGTGAGAACTCAAAAACAGTTTATCTTTAAACAAGCAACAAGAAAATTTAAATTTTGAAATCCGCAATGCTTTTTGGAAAATGAAACTACCATAAGGCCTCCCGCCACACACACAATGCAAACGCAGAATTGGAGGAGATTTCTCCTTATGATAGTCAAAGATGCTTACTACGCGAAAATCAAATCATTTTTGATATTATTACTAGTGCATAGTGTAGAAAACAATTTCGAAAGTAGAATATAAATCCTAGCCAACATAGACATTCCGAACTATGCCTACTATAGCTACCATCCAAACAGTGGTGACCACCATAAGTGAATGGCAGGTAATACAACTAAAACCGTACAAGGCGCGTATTGTTTTGATTGGATTTCCAACAAATGGTCAGGCTAAGGAACTTCCTACTGCCACATGGGATCGCCTCTGGCGGGACGTCCCGAGAAACTAACGTTACGGTTAGATCTCTGCCAACACAAGGCCGGGTTACCTCTGTAACTAGGTAACTACTACACGAATATGTCATCCCCCGGTCCTTTGGGACCTTTATCCGAGCGCTCGCAACAACACCACACACAGAAATATATATAGTGTATCAACATGAGTAAGCATCTGGGCTCCATACCATGATACCACCCTTTTCCAGAAGGAAATGACATACCCTAAAGGGCGCGACCCTCATAACCTTGCCGCATATTCCTGTTTCGACCATTTCCGGGGAGTGAGGTCCTGACGAAGTCTCGTCCACAAAGCTACGCTTTGTGTAACAAAGCCATGCTTCGGGTCCACAGATGACCAAAGCAATAATCACAAAGATAAATGATCAAACGAATGATCCAATCCAAACGATCAACCAATGATCATCACACAGCAGCACTCAGCATGCCACATTACCAGATTGGGAAATATCGCTGATAACCTTCAACTACATAACCTCTGAGCTCGTACGTCTCAGAGAAGGGTGTTAAGCTAAGAGAATAAATTCTCCGCCACCAACAGAAATGTATTTGAAAGAAATCTGCTCTATCTCTCAAAATGTAATGTCAGACACGTAACCATACAAGTCTGTTCCGGGTTCGAACAGAACCGAAGGCACTTCCAAAGAAGCCCTTGCAATCCGGGTATTCACAATCCCGATAAAATTTCCCATCACAAAGGAAATCTCCATATCGTAGCTAACGATGCGGAGACAATCGATAGGTCATCCTATCGTTTTCACAAATACCCGGTCTTCAACACCGGTCTTCAAATGCAATCCAAACGTCGTATCGCATATTCGGAATGGGATATATGACACAAAGGTCCTCCCCCGGCTAAACCGAATAGCGAGCGCTTATTTTAAAAATAAGTGTGCATTCAATTCCAAACAAACACAATCAATACCATCCAAGGGTAAATATTGATAGTCGGTTATTTAACTATCAATAAAGATGCGCCACATCATCAGATTCCAAATAATTTTTCCAAAATTATTAAGTCCCAAAATATCTTTACAAGATATATATACACAATTTCCAAATAATTGCCCAATTTATTTGCTTTACCAAAACCACTTTACGATAAAATTTTCCACACTTAACCAATTGAAAAACCAATTTTCAATTTACCTTTACCATTTTGAAAACCAATTTTCAAATTACATTAACCATTTGAAAACTAATTTCAAATCACCTTAACCATATATACTTTTTGAAACAAATTTCAAACCACCAAATAAATCTTTACCGATTTATTTTACTTACGTTCCAAATTCGTAAATTATATTTTCATATTTAAAAATAAATCAACATTTATTTTTAAACAAATTTCCCTTCCTATTTATAAATTCCAAAGTGAATTTCCAATTTCCCAAATATCTGCACATACACGATTTCAAATCAATTTCAAACTATTCACTTCGATTTACCTTTAAAAGGTGAATCCTCAAAAACGTTCCTTTTATATTGGAAAAAAAACATTCCCATACTTATTTAATAATAAGTAATTCACAATTTAACTTATTTTCAACAATTTGGAAATATTCAATATACTTAAGTTACCGTTAAGTATTTTATCCCATTCTCTTTAAGAAAACATTCCTTTATTCACATTTATTTGGGTCAAAACGGATGTTGCGTAAAACATCGTTACGATAACCCAAAAACACTAGTATATGGATTTGAAATTAAAAATAGGTATATAAATCCAATACTATACAAATTATCCCCTTCTGTTTCTCGAAAACGTCTATTTCAACAATCAATGTTGAAATCTATGTTTTCAATACTCAATACATTTTAAAACACCTTTAATTCGTTTTAAATTCCATTTAAAACATTCCTTTCCCAAACCTACCCATTTTATTTAATAATCTATTCAATATTCAAAATAGTGAATATAGCCCACTTAACAAATTCCCATATTTCAATTTATCAAATTCGATGAATTTCAAATTTATAAACATAGTTTATAAATTCCATTTCTATTATAAACCCCAATTTTATAAATCCCTTTATTAATCCGATGCAATTTACATAACCCAATTTCATACCCAAAAGCCATATTGTAAGTTAAATACTTATAATATTATTTATTTACCAAATCGTTCCTTTGAACTTCACCAATTTAAAATCTTATCACTTACAAGATTTCTTTATGGTTTATAATAATTTCAACTAATGAAATCTTCATTTATTAACAATTTCAACAAACCCCCTTTTTATGCCCCAAATTCATTTTTATAAGTGAATAACTTATAAACTTAAAATTTTCCAATAACCATTCGTTTTATAAATTTCACATTTATTAATCTATAAATCCTAGTGGAATTCATGTTATATATCAACTTAACACTTTATAAATTTATTCTATAACTTCAATAATTTTTAATTTAAAAACATCCATTTATAAAATCCTTTATATAAACCATTAATAATAATAACTTCCCAAAAACCAAATTTAACTATTTTATAAAAACCTATTATTGTTAAAAATTTCTTTTAAGTTATATTTTATAAAAATATAAATTTTTAAAACATAAAATTTTATCCATCTATTTATTTTAAAATTTAATCAATTCAAAATTTTTAATAAACCATATTCTTTGAAAAATCGATTTAAAATCCCTTTTTAATTCAAAACTGTTATTTTTAATTTAAAAATTAGAATCCGATGATGCAACGACATCGAATGGTCAATCACGGGAATAACATCATATATCAATGTGATTATCAACAATCAACATAATATTCATAAACAAATAAATATGTGAGGAATCCAGTTGGATCCCTCCAACCTGTTACCCTGCATCCACAGACGTTAGCACGATACCAATTCCACTTCAAGGTGGAATATCGCGGTATATGGGATTTTATAAAATATCCGCTTAATAGGCGGCGCAATAGGGTCTCATCCGCTATACGAGGCGGGGAATCAAATCCGATATATACATATGCCAATATATATATATCGCTATATATAGTATATATCCTACTATATCTACTAGCACAATCAATCAACAATCAACAATCAACATCAACTATTTAAAATTTTAAACAAAACCTTTCGATTGAGTGAGGAGTTCTCACCTTGATTTTATTTCCGTTTTCGGCGTTCGTTTCGAATAAAATTAAACGAACGTTTAATTTTACCCGAAATTCAAACGAGCTCCAATCGACTCCAAACCAGTTGCATTGCGAAGAGCACGACGATACGAAGCCAACGCAAAAAATCTCGTTCGAATCCGACCTCGCATGCAAAAGTTATACTATTTTAAACGTTGTACACTTAAATTTACAATTAAATTTCATATCAAAGGAAAATACACCCAACCTCTCACGCATGGGCCCCACACACCCTCTCCTTCTCTGCGCGTTTCATCTCCAGGTTATCATCACGCAGCCGAACCCATCAAGGCCGTTTCTAGGGTTTAGAAACGCCACCACCACGAACACCGATAACTCGATCGGAGACTACCATACTCTTGCTCGTCACAAACTCCACCACCACCAGGGATGCGGTCGAACTCGGCCCCCTTAGGCACCCTGAAAAATGTGCGCAACCGAGTAGCTTTAAGCACGAATTCCCATCAATCCGCAGCTCCGTTCTCCATCTCGACCGTTGGATTCGATGTGTTCGATGAGATCTACGATTTTCCAGTTGAAAGTTTAAGCTAATAGCTGATGGATTTGGTGGAATCGAAGGAGGAAGGAACGACATTTTCTGGCCATTAATGTTGAAGTGGCGGCTGTAGCTTGTAGCTAGGGTTTGAAGAGGAATTGACACATACACCCATATTATTTTAATATTAAAATCTCCAATTTAACACTTTTGCAAACGAACTCCAAACGACGCGTTCCGCCAGGCGATCCTAAGGTTTTTCTGCGTTCCGGACACAATGGAACAGGTTTCGGAAGCTAATTCCATCGTATGTGTGAGATACGGCAACAAACGCTCAATTTAAATTAAAACCGATTTAAACGATTTCTAGGCGTTTTGGCTTGTACCGGACAAACGGCAAATCCAAACGACTTGAAATTTGAAATCTTGCAATAATATCACATTACGGATCCGATGAAACTGGTTTCGTCGAAATCCGAGACCGTTTGAAAAATGGCTATTTTTACTCGCCGAATTTATATTAAAACGATATTGATGCGTTTCGAGCTGCCACGGTCAAACGACAACTCCGTTTGCTACGAAAATTGAAATCCGATAATAACTAACTATTACGGATCCAATGGAACTCGTTTCGTTCAATTCCGAGACTGTTCAAAAATTGGCTATTTTTCAGTCGATAATTAAATATTAAAATATTCAATTTTTACAAATTAACTCCAAATTCAGTTTTACAAGTTCTAAAACATTTCTATAACTTTAATATGATAAAATAAAATTTTCCAAACCATTTTCAATCATATTTAACCCAATATCTAATTATCTACGGAATTTCACTATTAATTAATCGATTTAAATGACCAATTAAATCCAATATTCAAGAAATAACTTATTTAACTTAAAATTTTCACTTATAAACATTTAAAATTAATTAAATACTCAAATTTAAATTACTAAAAATTCTGGGTCGTTACAAGTCCCACGACTGACCCAGAGTTTATTGTTTATTTCCTAAACTCTGGGTGGTCAAAATTTTCCACACTGCAGTCTAGAGTTTGGTTTTTCAGATAATTAGGTTCAGTAGATCATTAGGAGCTAGTTCAGTTTTCTTTGGATACGAACGAGACTTGCTTAGCTTGGTGCAATCTTGATGGTGGATCGAGCTAGTAGTTTTGGAGCTTTGTCTTTGGAGCTTTTTGGATCAGAGTTGCAGTATTATATTCTGAGAAGACTTATTTCATATGGTATCATGTTCCGTTGTATTCTATGTTGTATATTCTCTGATGTTGATGATTATCATTGTATCAAATTGATGTATCAGATATTGTATTCATGTTATATCAGTGATATCATCTTTTATTTCCGCTGTGTTATTTATAATTTAATGGTGTTGAAAGCTCCCGCGAAACGAATTTGATGTTGATTGTCGGACATCGAGTTCGGGTCGTGACAGGTTGGTATCAGAGCTGAAGGTTGAGTAAGAACTTTAGCTACGGAGTGTAACACCTTAGATGGCTCATTAGAGATAGGGTGAAGTATACCCTAGAATGAGTACAACCAGTGGAATTAAAAATCCAAATTTCTTAATCTATTCTTTTTATCTGTTGTTATTCTCTAAGATATTTCGTCCGAATGCCTAAATCAGATTTCTTACTATTTACAGATAGTAAGAATGAGTGGAAGAAGAGGACGAAATAGGAGACAGGAAAGTACAACTTCAGCTGGTCAAAACCCTGCAAAGACAGATATTCCTATTCAATCTCAATTGAATTTGGCTGATTTATATCGAAATTTTTCTAGACTAGGTGGAAAGTCGTTCACTGGAAAAGAAACCGTTATCGAAGCACAAGCATGGATTCGATCGTGTGAAAAGATTTTCAAAGGACTAAAATTAGTAGATGATCAAATGCGACTGATAGCTTCTTGGCAACTCCAGGAAGAGGCTTTAGTTTGGTGGGAAACTGTTACCGTGGATGAGTCGGTGGATGAATTTACTTGGAGTCGTTTCAAGGAAGTGTTTGAGCAGCGATATATGACGTCTACTGGTATCTCTAGAGTGTATCAGGAGTTTATGGATTTAGAGCAAGGAAGTTTGTTATTTGAAGAATACTTAAACAAATTTATTGAATTATCTCGATTTGGTCCAGAATTGGTGAATACACCGTTAATGAAGAATGAAAAGTTTATTCGGGGAATGAACAAGGAGTTTCAGGAAAGGATGACTACTCACGTCAAGGAATCTTTTTTTGAATTAATTGATATGGGCTATAGATATGATACTCTGGAAAAGCAAAAAGATCCGAAGGAAAATGGAAATGCAAGTAATCTGAATTGGAGAAAAAGGAAGTTTGGCGGAAAGAAATCGAGGAAAGATAAAGGAAAGAAGGGTATACAGAAGAAAAAGAAGGATGTTACTTGTCTCAATTGCTTGGAGAAAGGTCACTACTCGGATAAATGTAAGAATTCTTGGATGCCAGGAATGAGAGAGCCATTTATGAGGCCAGATTAGGAATCTACGGGATGCTATAAATGCCGCAAGCCGGGACATAGGATCAACAATTGTCCAGCCAAGAAGCAGACTTTAGTAAAGAAAGTATATGCAATTAGAGACGATTCTTCAACCTCAACAAGCTGATTTAGGAAAAGAAATTTTATAAGGTAATCTTCTCGTTTACGATTAAATTGTTCGAATTTTGGTCGACACTAGAACTATCCTTAGTTGTATTTCTCAGCAAATCGTAAATGAATTAAATCTTGAATATGAAATCGTAATCGAATATATTTCTATATATTTCATTGGGTTTCGATATATTCTACGAACGGTTAGTTATCCCTTCGAACTAACCAATACCCCTGTATACTTTGTAGATCAGGAAACCCAATTTTTCGTAATTGATTGAGTTGTTCTCATATCTATTATTGATATTCTGATTTGGTAAGCCAAATCCAGAATTGATATCTAGTTTGATCTGGAAAGATATTTCTCTATCTTTCATCTATCTTCGTTATCTCTCTCTGGCGAATTTCGAGGACGAAATTCCTTTTAAGGGGGGAAGTCTGTAACGATCCCAGTTTTAAAGACAAATTTAAATTTATAATTTAATTGAATTTTTGGATTAAATTATGGATTTGTTTAAAATTTTCAGATTTTAATAAGAAAAGTATACTTATTGGCTTTTGAAATTGGATTGAAACTCAAAGCGAAAGAATTGAATTGAATTATAAATTAAATATTTAAAATAAAACTATAGAGTAATAACAAAGGAAATACAAATGAAAATCTAAGTACATATGAAATATAAAGTAAGTAAAAGTCAAACAAAATATAAAACAAAAAATAGAAGAATTTAAACAAGAAAACAAAAATAAAATAAAATAAAACATAAATACAGGCTTTGAACTTAAAAGGAAATCAGCAAGTCAACATGCAAAAGTATATAAAAACAAACCAAAGGAGATAATAATGTACAAAAGCATATCAAAGAAAGATGCATCAGCCGAGACAAGCAAGAGGAAAGCAAAGGAAGTATGCTTGTGAATAAAAACTGCAAACAAACAAAAATATAAAATCAAATGGATTTTTTTTAAGCACAAGTACACATGAGCATACCTATACAAAGCAAGGAGTATACATACATAACAAATAGTATAAGTTGTAAACAAATAGGACATTGCATTTAATGCAACATACCTCTAATACATCTCAGCCGAAGTGTAAACTTCATTTCAGTTTATAAAATAATAGCTTTAGTCAACAAAAATAGAAAAATATCAGATCAAAGACAATGTTGTACCAGTATATGAAACAAAGCCTGCATATTTTTATATTTACATCATCTCCATTTCTCTCCTCTAAAACCTGAGCATTAGAAAAAAAAGAAAAAAAAAAGCTACAACCTGAAAACTAAACTAGATCAACAACTATCATCATCTACAAACTCAAAATCATTCAACTTAAAAGGAAGCAGAGCAGGTTAAAGGTAGCTCAAACATACAGCCTTCAAACAAAAAAAGTTTCCTCTGTTCAAATCTTGTTTTCAAGGTGAGCAAGCTTTCTTTCTTTTATTTGACTTCTTTGTTTTTATCTGTGAGTAAACATCATGTTTTTATAATTTTGAGTTTATTTGAAACTAATAAAGTTGATTCATTATTATATATGAAATCTGTTGATCTTTGAATATAAATTGTGAATGTTTATGTGATGTTCTGTTGCTTCTCTAAAAAGGATGCGGATTTCATAGTTAGTCCCAAAACCATGATTTTTCTTATTTAAATCTTCGAAAGCTTTCAGTTTGCATTCAAACAAGATGATAAACCTCAATCAAGTTTTTTTTGAAAATAAAAATGAAAGTGAATACATCATATTTTAAAGAATACATCACTGTAATTTTTGTTTACAGGTATTCAACTTGAATTTTGATAAAAAAATTGATTGTTGAAAAATAATAATTCAAGTTCATAATCTGAATCTATACTGAAATTCAAGATTTATACAACAAAGATGAAGATTTTTATAGAAGTATTCAATGAGCAGTTTCTAGTTTTACAGTAAAAAAGTTTAATCAATCCCCGTTGATCCAACAAATTTTGATTGTTGAAATCTTGTCTGAAGCTAGCTTGATGATTGGAGATTACGGGAAAATTATCAAATAATTTTTCCATTTAGTGGACTGACAGGACGAAGCAATTTTAGGGTTTAAGGACGGTGAAAATGGCGTATGGGTTTTCGGCTCGTGCACGCTCGTCGAGGCATCGATTGGGATGGGAACAGGGGGAGAGGCTTCGTGGGTCATCGAAGCAGCCGCGGATGGAGTTTCGTGATCCCCAATGACGTGACGTGGGGATGCGAGGCGATTTACTGGAGATGATTGGGTTTCTGGTGGGAACCGATGAGCTCGATTTTGATTTCGAAAAAGTTTTGAGATTTTGGTGGTTGAAATCGAAAGTGGAGATGGTCTGAGACTTGGCGGTGGGTGGCGACTCGACCATTGGTAGCGGAGGTTCGCTTGCATGTGCAAGTGTCAGGGTATCAGTGAGTTGCAAATGGTAAGCCTCGAGTTGAACTCGAGAAATGCAGGCTTGGCTTCGTGGAGGAACTCGCGTTCACGAGTGTACTTCCTGTTGTTTAGTTAAAAAAAACTTAAGTAAATTTAAACTATATAGTGGAAAAAAAAGGAAAAGAAGAAGAAACGTGGGGACAGGGAGAGGTCTCGGGGAAGATAGGGAAGGAATTCGAGTGTTACTCGAGAAAATTGGGGAGATGGCTCGGGTCTTTCTTCCCATGGCTGTAAAATCATAATAGTAGACCAAGTAAACTATTTTAAAACAAAATTAAGTGATCATTGATTTATAATTTAGATTTTTACTTAATGATTTAAAGTAATAAATTTAGTAATTAAGACCTAATAATTGATTTAAAAATAATTTATTAATTTAAATTTGAAAAGGAATAGGAATTAATTTGTAAATTAAGTTAATTAAAATGGATAATTTATTATTTAAATTAATTAATGATTTGGGTTAATTAAATAAATAATTAAATATTTAATTACTTAATTAAGGTTTAAAGATTTATTAATTAAGGAGAAAATACTTAGTTATTGCAAATTTATTTAAAGATAATAAGTTAAGGATTAATTATTAATGAAGAGTTAATTAATGATTTAATTAAAAGATAATTTATTAAATGTTTTGAAATTAATTGATTATCAATTTACCTTAACTAGCAAATTTATCCATAGAAATTAATCTGAGTTAAAATTAATCAGATAACTTAAATTAATCCTATTTACGGATGTTTAGATTGTATTGGATGTTGAATTGTTTGACATCCCTGACATGTGATGCTTTGTGTTATATCCTGATTCGTATTATGATCTGTAATGTAATTAATTATCTATGATGTAATTCATTACCTGTGATATGTATATCTGTGATCCGTGAATGAAGACAAGCGTTATAGTTTATATCGTTTATCAGATATATTGTCGTATTTGATCTGTGATGATTGAATGATATTGCACTATTGTGTTAAACCCCTGGACCATACTTATACACACACAAATATGGATTTCACGTGGAAATCGGTTAAGTCACAGATTTTTAAATAAGTTTGAATTTGAATTTTTAATTCAAATAGTTTGGGAAATAAATTAAGTTTTAGTGTGGAAAACTTTTGAAAAGCTGTTTTAAGAATAAAAGTTATTTTTGAATAACTAATAAAGATTTGGAATTTGAATAATCGGATTTAAATTGAAATTCAAAAATCTAAAATCGAATTCTATATTCAGTATTTATGATTTAAAAAGAATTATACAAGTTATACGAATTTTGAACCATTCTTAAAGTATTGTTGTGAGAATTTGAATTAACTCAAAGATTTTTAACTTGTATAAATTGAATAGGGTTTTTCCAAAATAAAACTATTGTTTCTAAATGATAAAAAGCTTTCATATGAGTAATGAACTTCCAATTCATATTAAAAAGATTTCAAGTTAAATTGAAAATGATTTTCCAAATTATGAATGAATCTTTGGAAACAAGTTTTGAAAACTATGAGATAAATCTTTGATTTAAAGATTTAAATGAGTTAATCCAATTGAAACGGAAATTGTTTTGAAACCCGTAATTGAATCTTTGTGAAACTGAGTGAACTTTGTGAAATAAATCTTTTTGTTTAAAAAGATTTGAAATGGTAATTGGTTTAAACCATTTGAAAGAAAGTTTGGAATTATTAAGTTGTGACTTAATTGAAATCCCATATCCATATGTTTTAAATGTTGCGCTCACTATTCGGGTTAGCCGGAAAAGGACCTTTGGGTCGTATAACCCATTCCGAATATGTGATACGTCGTTATGGATAGCATTTGAAGATCGGTGGTGAAGAACGGGTATTTGCGAGAACGATAGGATGACCTATCGATTGTCTTTGCACCGAGTAGCTACGGTATAGAGATTCCCTAAGTGATGTGAAGTCCGATCGAGATTGTGAATACCCGGATTTGCAAGGGCTTCTTTGGAAGTGCCTTCAGTTCTGTTCGAATCCAGAACAGACTTGTATGGATTGTATGTCCGACATTACAAATTGAGATATAAAGCTGATTTCTTTCAAATATATTTCTGTTGGTGGCGGAGAATTTATTCTCTTAGCTTAACACCCATCTCTGAGACGTACGAGCTCAGAGGTTATGTACTTGAAGGTTATTAGCAATATATTCCCAATTTGGTAATGTGACATGCTGAGTGTTGCTGTGAAATGATCACTGTTTGATCATTTGTGATATGATCATTTGTTTGATCATTTATCTTTGTGATCATTACTTTGATCATTTGTTGACCCAGAGCATGGCTTTGTACCAAAGCATAGCTTTGTGGGCGAGACTTCGTGGAGCCTCACAAACCGGTAATGGTCGAAACAGGAATTGTGCGGCAAGGTTTTCAGGGATAGCTTCCCTAGGGTATGACCATTCCTTCTGGAAAAGGGTAGTATCATGGAATGGAGTCCAGATACTTACTCATGTGGACACACTATATTATTTACTGTGTGATGTTGTTCGTTAGAGAGCTCTCGTTTAAAGGTCCCAAAGGACTGGGAGTGGCATATCTGAGGTTTTGTATATTCCCCCGGGAAGGGGGGTAGCCGGCCTTGTTTGGCAGAGATCCAGTTGGGTTCTCGGGGCGTCCTTCCAGAGGCGTTTCCATGTGGCAATGGGAAGTTCTTGGCCTGGCCATTTGTTGGAAAAAATCCATTCATCCAATACGAGCCTTGTACGGTATTAGTTGTATTACCTGCCATCTACTTAGTGTGGCGCCCCACTGTTTAGATGGTAGCTATAGTAGGCATAGTTCGAAATGTCTATGTTGGCTAAGATTTGTATCTTTACTTTCGAAATATTTTCCTACACTATGCACTAGTAATAATATCAAATGTTTCTTTTTAATGCGTATGAAGCATCTTTGACTATCATAAGGAGAAATCTCCTCCGATTCTGCGTTTGCATTGTGTGTGTTTGCGGGAGGCATTATGGTAGTCTCATTTTTTCCAAAGCATTGCGATTATAAAAGTTTAAATCTTTGATTGTTTTAAAGATAAACTGTTTTTGTTTGCTCACACCAGTCCCACGACTGACCCAGAGTTTATTGTTTATTTCCTAAACTCTGGGTGGTCAAAATTTTCCACACGTGCAGTCTAGAGTTTGGTTTTTCAGATAATTAGGTTCAGTAGATCATTTGGAGCTAGTTCAGTTTTCTTTGGATACGAACGAGACTTGCTTAGCTTGGTGCAATCTTGATGGTGGATCGAGCTAGTAGTTTTGGAGCTTTGTCTTTGGAGCTTTTTGGATCAGAGTTGCAGTATTATATTCTGAGAAGACTTATTTCATATGGTATCATGTTCCGTTGTATTCTATGTTGTATATTCTCTGATGTTGATGATTATCATTGTATCAAATTGATGTATCAGATATTGTATTCATGTTATATCAGTGATATCATCTTTTATTTCCGCTGTGTTATTTATCATTTAATGGTGTTGAAAGCTCCCGCGAAACGAATTTGATGTTGATTGTCGGACATCGAGTTCGGGTCGTGACAGGTTGGTATCAGAGCTGAAGGTTGAGTAAGAACTTTAGCTACGGAGTGTAACACCTTAGATGGCTCATTAGAGATAGGGTGAAGTATACCCTAGAATGAGTACAACCAGTGGAATTAAAAATCCAAATTTCTTAATCTATTCTTTTTATCTGTTGTTATTCTCTAAGATATTTCGTCCGGATGCCTAAATCAAATTTCTTACTATTTACAGATAGTAAGAATGAGTGGAAGAAGAGGACGAAATAGGAGACAGGAAAGTACAACTTCAGCTGGTCAAAACCCTGCAAAGACAGATATTCCTATTCAATCTCAATTGAATTTGGCTGATTTATATCGAAATTTTTCTAGACTAGGTAGAAAGTCGTTCACTGGAAAAGAAACCGTTATCGAAGCAAAAGCATGGATTCGATCGTGTGAAAAGATTTTCAAAGGACTAAAATTAGTAGATGATCAAATGCGACTGATAGCTTCTTGGAAACTCCAGGAAGAGGCTTTAGTTTGGTGGGAAACTGTTACCGTGGATGAGTCGGCGGATGAATTTACTTGGAGTCGTTTCAAGGAAGTGTTTGAGCAGCGATATATGTCGTCTACTGGTATCTCTAGAGTGTATCAGGAGTTTATGGATTTAGAGCAAGGAAGTTTGTTATTTGAAGAATACTTAAACAAATTTATTGAATTATCTCGATTTGGTCCAGAATTGGTGAATACACCGTTAATGAAGAATGAAAAGTTTATTCGGGGAATGAACAAGGAGTTTCAGGAAAGGATGACTACTCACGTCGAGGAATCTTTTTTTGAATTAATTGATATGGGCTATAGATATGATACTCTGGAAAAGCAAAAAGATCCGGAGGAAAATGGAAATGCAAGTAATCTGAATTGGAGAAAAAGGAAGTTTGGCGGAAAGAAATCGAGGAAAGATAAAGGAAAGAAGGGTATACAGAAGAAAAAGAAGGATGTTACTTGTCTCAATTGCTTGGAGAAAGGTCACTACTCGGATAAATGTAAGAATTCTTGGATGCCAGGAATGAGAGAGCCATTTATGAGGCCAGATTAGGAATCTACGGGATGCTATAAATGCCGCAAGCCGGGACATAGGATCAACAATTGTCCAGCCAAGAAGCAGACTTTAGTAAAGAAAGTATATGCAATTAGAGACGATTCTTCAACCTCAACAAGCTGATTTAGGAAAAGAAATTTTATAAGGTAATCTTCTCGTTTACGATTAAATTGTTCGAATTTTGGTCGACACTAGAACTATCCTTAGTTGTATTTCTCAGCAAATCGTAAATGAATTAAATCTTGAATATGAAATCGTAATCGAATATATTTCTATATATTTCATTGGGTTTCGATATATTCTACGAACGGTTAGTTATCCCTTCGAACTAACCAATACCCCTGTATACTTTGTAGATCAGGAAACCCAATTTTTCGTAATTGATTGAGTTGTTCTCATATCTATTATTGATATTCTGATTTGGTAAGCCAAATCCAGAATTGATATCTAGTTTGATCTGGAAAGATATTTCTCTATCTTTCATCTATCTTCGTTATCTCTCTCTGGCGAATTTCGAGGACGAAATTCCTTTTAAGGGGGGAAGTCTGTAACGATCCCAGTTTTAAAGACAAATTTAAATTTATAATTTAATTGAATTTTTGGATTAAATTATGGATTTGTTTAAAATTTTCAGATTTTAATAAGAAAAGTATACTTATTGGCTTTTGAAATTGGATTGAAACTCAAAGCGAATGAATTGAATTGAATTATAAATTAAATATTTAAAATAAAACTATAGAGTAATAACAAAGGAAATACAAATGAAAATCTAAGTACATATGAAATATAAAGTAAGTAAAAGTCAAACAAAATATAAAACAACAAATAGAAGAATTTAAACAAGAAAACAAAAATAAAATAAAATAAAACATAAATATAGGCTTTGAACTTAAAAGGAAATCAGCAAGTCAACATGCAAAAGTATATAAAAACAAACCAAAGGAGATAATAATGTACAAAAGCATATCAAAGAAAGATGCATCGGCCGAGACAAGCAAGAGGAAAGCAAAGGAAGTATGCTTGTGAATAAAAACTGCAAACAAACAAAAATATAAAATCAAATGGATTTTTTTTAAGCACAAGTACACATGAGCATACCTATACAAAGCAAGGAGTATACATACATAACAAATAGTATAAGTTGTAAACAAATAGGACATTGCATTTAATGCAACATACCTCTAATACATCTCAGCCGAAGTGTAAACTTCATTTCAGTTTATAAAATAATAGCTTTAGTCAACAAAAATAGAAAAATATCAGATCAAAGACAATGTTGTACCAGTATATGAAACAAAGCCTGCATATTTTTATATTTACATCATCTCCATTTCTCTCCTCTAAAACCCGAGCATTAGAAAAAAAAGAAAAAAAATAGCTACAACCTGAAAACTAAACTAGATCAACAACTATCATCATCTACAAACTCAAAATCATTCAACTTAAAAGGAAGCAGAACAGGTTAAAGGCAGCTCAAACATACAGCCTTCAAACAAAAAAAGTTTCCTCTGTTCAAATCTTGTTTTCAAGGTGAGCAAGCTTTCTTTCTTTTATTTGACTTCTTTGTTTTTATCTGTGAGTAAACATCATGTTTTTAAAATTTTGAGTTTATTTGAAATTAATAAAGTTGATTCATTATTATATATGAAATCTGTTGATCTTTGAATATAAATTGTGAATGTTTATGTGATGTTCTGTTGCTTCTCTAAAAAGGATGCGGATTTCATAGTTAGTCCCAAAACCATGATTTTTCTTATTTAAATCTTCGAAAGCTTTCAGTTTGCATTCAAACAAGATGATAAACCTCAATCAAGTTTTTTTTGAAAATAAAAATGAAAGTGAATACATCATATTTTAAAGAATACATCACTGCAATTTTTGTTTACAGGTATTCAACTTGGATTTTGATAAAAAAAATTGATTGTTGAAAAATAATAATTCAAGTTCATAATCTGAATCTATACTGAAATTCAAGATTTATACAACAAAGATGAAGATTTTTATAGAAGTATTCAATGAGCAGTTTCTAGTTTTACAGTAAAAAAGTTTAATCAATCCCCGTTGATCCAACAAATTTTGATTGTTGAAATCTTGTCTGAAGCTAGCTTGATGATCGGAGATTACGGGAAAATTATCAAATAATTTTTCCATTTAGTGGACTGAGAGGACGAAGCAATTTTAGGGTTTAAGGACGGTGAAAATGGCGTATGGGTTTTCGGCTCGTGCACGCTCGTCGAGGCATCGATTGGGATGGGAACAGGGGGAGAGGCTTCGTGGGTCATCGAAGCAGCCGCGGATGGAGTTTTGTGATCCCCAATGACGTGACGTGGGGATGCGAGGCGATTTACTGGAGATGATTGGGTTTCTGGTGGGAACCGATGAGCTCGATTTTGATTTCGAAAAAGTTTTGAGATTTTGGTGGTTGAAATCGAAAGTGGAGATGGTCTGAGACTTGGCGGTGGGTGGCGACTCGACCATTGGTAGCGGAGGTTCGCGTGCATGTGCACGTGTCAGGGTATCAGTGAGTTGCAAATGGGAAGCCTCGAGTTGAACTCGAGAAATGCAGGCTTGGCTTCGTGGAGGAACTCGCGTTCACGAGTGTACTTCCTATTGTTTAGTTAAAAAAAACTTAAGTAAATTTAAACTATAAACTGGAAAAAAAAGGAAAAGAAGAAGAAACGTGGGGACAGGGAGAGGTCTCGGGGAAGATAGGGAAGGAATTCGAGTGTTACTCGAGAAAATTGGGGAGATGGCTCGGGTCTTTCTTCCCATGGCGGTAAAATCATAATAGTAGACCAAGTAAACTATTTTAAAACAAAATTAAGTGATCATTGATTTATAATTTAGATTTTTACTTAATGATTTAAAGTAATAAATTTAGTAATTAAGACCTAATAATTGATTTAAAAATAATTTATTAAATTAAATTTGAAAAGGAATAGGAATTAATTTGTAAATTAAGTTAATTAAAATGGATAATTTATTATTTAAATTAATTAATGATTTGGGTTAATTAAATAAATAATTAAATATTTAATTACTTAATTAAGGTTTAAAGATTTATTAATTAAGGATAAAATACTTAGTTATTGCAAATTTATTTAAAGATAATAAGTTAAGGATTAATTATTAATGAAGAGTTAATTAATGATTTCATTAAAAGATAATTTATTAAATGTTTTGAAATTAATTGATTATCAATTTACCTTAACAAGCAAATTTATCCATAGAAATTAATCTGAGTTAAAATTAATCAGATAACTTAAATTAATCCTATTTACGGATGTTTAGATTGTATTGGATGTTGAATTGTTTGACATCCCTGACATGTGATGCTTTGTGTTATATCCTGATTCGTATTATGATCTGTAATGTAATTAATTATCTGTGATGTAATTCATTACCTGTGATATGTATATCTGTGATCCGTGAATGAAGACAAGCGTTATAGTTTATATCGTTTATCAGATATATTGTCGTATTTGATCTATGATGATTGAATGATATTGCACTATTGTGTTAAACCCCTGGACCATACTTATACACACACAAATATGGATTTCACGTGGAAATCGGTTAAGCGACAGATTTTTAAATATGTTTGAATTTGAATTTTTAATTCAAATAGTTTTGGAAATAAATTAAGTTTTAGTGTGGAAAACTTTTGAAAAGCTGTTTTAAGAATTAAAGTTATTTTTGAATAACTAATAAAGATTTGGAATTTGAATAATCGGATTTAAATTGAAATTCAAAAATCTAAAATCGAATTCTATATTCAGTATTTATGATTTAAAAAGAATTATACAAGTTATACGAATTTTGAACCATTCTTAAAGTATTGTTGTGAGAATTTGAATTAACTCAAAGATTTTTAACTTGTATAAATTGAATAGGGTTTTTCCAAAATAAAACTATTGTTTCTAAATGATAAAAAGCTTTCATATGAGTAATGAACTTCCAATTCATATTAAAAAGATTTCAAGTTAAATTGAAAATGATTTTCCAAATTATGAATGAATCTTTGGAAACAAGTTTTGAAAACTATGAGATAAATCTTTGATTTAAAGATTTAAACGAGTTAATCCAATTGAAACGGAAATTGTTTTGAAACCCGTAATTGAATCTTTGTGAAACTGAGTGAACTTTGTGAAATAAATCTTTTTGTTTAAAAAGATTTGAAATGGTAATTGGTTTAAACCATTTGAAAGAAAGTTTGGAATTATTAAGTTGTGACTTAATTGAAATCCCATATCCATATGTTTTAAATGTTGCGCTCACTATTCGGGTTAGCCGGAAAAGGACCTTTGGGTCGTATAACCCATTCCGAATATGTGATACGTCGTTATGGATAGCATTTGAAGATCGGTGGTGAAGAACAGGTATTTGCGAGAACGATAGGATGACCTATCAATTGTCTCTGCACCGAGTAGCTACGGTATAGAGATTCCCTAAGTGATGGGAAGTCCGATCGAGATTGTGAATACCCGGATTTGCAAGGGCTTCTTTGGAAGTGCCTTCAGTTCTGTTCGAATCCAGAACAGACTTGTATGGATTGTATGTCCGACATTACAAATTGAGATATAAAGCTGATTTCTTTCAAATATATTTCTGTTGGTGGCGGAGAATTAATTCTCTTAGCTTAACACCCTTCTCTGAGACGTACGAGCTCAGAGGTTATGTAGTTGAAGGTTATTAGCAATATATTCCCAATTTGGTAATGTGACATGCTGAGTGTTGCTGTGAAATGATCACTGTTTGATCATTTGTGATATGATCATTTGTTTGATCATTTATCTTTGTGATCATTACTTTGATCATTTGTTGACCCAGAGCATGGCTTTGTACCAAAGCATAGCTTTGTGGGCGAGACTTCGTGGAGCCTCACAAACCGGTAATGGACGAAACATGAATTGTGCGGCAAGGTTTTCAGGGATTGCTTCCCTAGGGTATGACCATTCCTTCTGGAAAAGGGTAGTATCATGGAATGGAGCCCAGATACTTACTCATGTGGACACACTATATTATTTACTGTGTGATGTTGTTCGTTAGAGAGCTCTCGTTTAAAGGTCCCAAAGGACTGGGAGTGGCATATCTGAGGTTTTGTATATTCCCCCGGGAAGGGGGGTAGCCGGCCTTGTTTGGCAGAGATCCAGTTGGGTTCTCGGGGCGTCCTTCCAGAGGCGTTTCCATGTGGCAATGGGAAGTTCTTGGCCTGGCCATTTGTTGGAAAAAATCCATTCATCCAATACGAGCCTTGTACGGTATTAGTTGTATTACCTGCCATCTACTTAGTGTGGCGCCCCACTGTTTAGATGGTAGCTATAGTAGGCATAGTTCGAAATGGCTATGTTGGCTAAGATTTGTATCTTTACTTTCGAAATATTTTCCTACACTATGCACTAGTAATAATATCAAATGTTTCTTTTTAATGCGTATCAAGCATCTTTGACTATCATAAGGAGAAATCTCCTCTGATTCTGCGTTTGCATTGTGTGTGTGTGCGGGAGGCATTATGGTAGTCTCATTTTTTCCAAAGCGTTGCGATTATAAAAGTTTAAATCTTTGATTGTTTTAAAGATAAACTGTTTTTGTTTGCTCACACGAGTCCCACGACTGACCCAGAGTTTATTGTTTATTTCGTAAACTCTGGGTGCTCAAACTTTTCCACGCGGGCAGTCTAGAGTTTGGTTTTTCAGATAATTAGGATAAGTAGATCATTTGGAGCTAGTTCAGTTTTCTTTGGATACGGACGAGACTTGCTTAGCTTGGTGCAATCTTGATGGTGGATCGAGCTAGGAGTTTTGGAGTTTTGTCTTTGGAGCTTTTTGGATCAGAGTTGCAGTATTATATTCTGAGAAGACTTATTTCATATGGTATCATGCTCCGCTGTATTCTATGTTGTATATTCTCTGATGTTGATGATTATCATTGTATCAAATTGATGTATCAGATATTGTATTCATGTTATATTAGTGATATCTCTTTTATTTCCGCTGTGTTATTTATCATTTACTGGTGTTGCAAGCTCCCGCGAAATGAATTTGATGTTGATTGTCGGACATCGAGTTCGGGTCGTGATAGAGAATTAAATAAATATACGATTGGTCAATAATTTGATTTAAAAATCAAATAATGATTTTATTCGAATAAAGAATAAGTTTTGAAATGAAGTTGGAATTTGAATTTTTATGGAAGGAAAATGTAAATATTGAAATCTAAAACAAATATTAACGTAGTAATTGATGAAAGAACGTTGTTTGAAATTTAATTATTTAATAATAAAATTTGGAATTATTAATAAATAATTTAGAATTAGTAATAATTAAGTTTGAAATTGTTAATTTTCAAGTCATTTAATAATTGAATTTGAAATTATGATTAAGTTTGAAATTATAATTAAGTTTGAAATTATTAAGTTGAATTTATTTAATAATTAAGTTGAAATTATTTAATAATTGAACGATATTGAATTAATTGATAATTAAATTAAAAAAGTTGAATTCTTGGATAAGAGAAATTGAGCTTTTGAATAAGTGAATTTGAACTTCATTAATAAATGAAATTGGGTTTCTGTATTAATTAACCTTTAGAAAACTTAAGTAAGTTAATAAGCGAAATTTGACTTCTTGAATATGTGAAATTTAATTTCTTTATTAATTGAGTTTTGAAACTTGTAACTAAGTAAAGAAATAAGTGAAATTGAATTTCTTTAACAAGAAATAAAATGCGTTTTATTAAAACAAATGTAGGACTTGTAATTCAAAGAATTTGACTCGACGAAATTGATTTAATTAAATTGTAAGCTTTGGTATAATTAAGTTGAACGTAAGTAATTGTTTTAATGAATTGGAGATTGTATGGAAATTGTTTTGCATGAAAAATTTATTGAAACGAATACTGAACGAAATAGATAAATGGATTTAAATTGATTTGAATGTTAAATTAAGCTAACTTAAATGATTCCGGAAGGAAACTTATATACGAACTTGAATCCATATTTGAAATTTTTTAAATAAAATCTGAAAGAGAATTATAAGATTTTGAAATGGTAATTTGAAAGTTTAAAGCATAAATTATGGAAATGACTTTCGAAAGACAAATGAAATGTTGATTTATGAATTGAAATTGAAATTGAAATTGAAATTGAATTTGATTTGGTTTTGAAATTTATTAAATGACCAATCGGTGTAATAATTTCGAAAGTTATTAAAGAAACCGGAATCGGTTATGGATATACTCTCTGTCTGAACCGAAAACCACTTTAATAACTATACGCGGAGTGTGATCCAGAATGAAGTGGTTGGAATGATGAACGCGATAACTAAAGAAAGAGAACGATAATTAATAGTCTTGACACTTGTGTCAAATTGGAAATGACTAAAACAGGAGTCGTGCGGGGCCAAATGGGGTTAGCCACATCGAGCGAAAACACTTCTTCGTAACTACTACTCATTACTTGTTATCGATTGGTGCACCCTCGGAATTTCAGGAGTGTTGTTTCGCAGTGTTGCGATCGCTGCGGCGATGCGTTCTCACCAGTCCGGATCAAGCAAACGGCAGTTTCACTACCTTGGGTATTGTCTCATGTGCCTTGTCATACTTTTATCCCTATAAGCGAACACTATGAATTTGTTTTGTGTTATACCTATGGACTACTCCCTGATATCCCACTAGTTTACGATGGAGTTTACAGTGTTGTATAGACTATGATATTTATATAAAATGTGTTAAGGGGTATAATGGTAAAGCCTTAACACTATTTTGATACTTTATATTACTTTTAGACATTATCTATTTAGCGTACACTACTACATAGTAGATAGTTTAACGGATCCTTAGAGGGCGGTTATTCCAACGTCCTTTGAGTTACTTGTATTTCAATTGTTATTTCACTTGAGTTGGATTTATTAATAGAAGAATATTAATCCTAACTCGAGTGTCTTGTGTTTTGCTTTACGCTTGGGTCAGACTGAGTGTTTGATCAGCTTTCGAGACTCACCTTTGGAGTTGGAGCTTTGCTTAAAAATCCAGCCATCTGTTCTGCTTTCAGTATTCGATGATTCCGGTGATGCATTCTGATTTGTACTTGTTGTATCGTGTTACTCTTCTGTTGTAAACTCTGATGTATCTTATATATTTATATAGTAGCTTCATGAACTACTATCTCTTTTACTTCCGCTTCATATTATTACTCTGTGTCTGTGATTCTGTGATTATTTATTTACTTTATATCTCAGTTTTGCTAAATTTAAATTAACAATTCGGTATTTTGAATTATTCAAGTCCGACATGTGCAGATGCGAATAGTCCAAAATAGCGGGTCATTACAACATGGCAACTAACATTACTAGCCCATGATTCATACCCTTATCGTTTACAAACAACATTGATAATAAGGCTTGAAGCTTGCATAGTTTATGTATTACAAGGAAATTAAACTAAAGTATAGCAAGCCAACAACTTAGCAATAGTACAAGAAGTCAACAAGTCGGCTACTTAGCTGATAGTTACAATGAAATTAAACTAAAGTAAGCAAATTTTTTAAAAATAAAGAATTACATATCTATACTAATAGTACATCAAGTCAGCGACTTAGTTGGAATATTTTTGCTACTGTTATTACTGAATATTAAGATATTGTGCTATTGGTACAGCTAAATACTCTAGTACTATTAATTAAATTGTTGACTATAATTCTATATTATATAAAGGAAACAATATTTCTTACTAATATTACAAAAATTTAGTTGTACTATTAATTTCAAATAGCATTGTGTTGCTATATAGTATTAAAAGTTAAGATTCAATTAATAATGTTACATATAAATTTCCTTTTACCATAATAATTATAGTTGTAATTACTAATGTTTATATATTTTTATTTTCTACCATCATACTTGCAGTAATAATAGAGCTCAATTATCTCATTATAGGCCTTTCAATGGATACTTTTAGATGTGGATAGTGCCATATCCATATCTATATTCGAAATCATTTTTGGACAGTGGATATCCTAATATGCAGATACGAACGAATATCGAATAATAATCATATCCGCCAATGACCGATTGATCAAGAAACATAAATAAAAATTTTAGTTTAACATAATTTTTTTAAGATTCCTTAGTTATTAAAGTGCTAAAAATAAAAAAATATAATAATAATAAATCGTCTTGAGTAGTTAATATGCATTTAGTCCGTATAATATGAACTTCTAACTTAATAAAGTAATGAATATTTTTCAATCTACTAAAATACATATAATTTAGACTATAATCTTGAAAAATCCAAACAGGTAATTTTCAAAAAACAGATTCCTTCATATCCACATCTGTTTTTTCGGACATCACATATTTATCCGTTTTTCGAATATACTGCAGACGGATTTCAGATTTTTTGGGTGTCTATTGACAACACTATCTCACTATTAGTGCATTAACATCATATCATCCTATATTACACAATTTATAGTATAGGGTTTTATTAGTGACATAGGAAAGTCATACCTATATGCAAATCATACACTATTAGACTTCGTTATCATCTAAAAACAAAATACTCATTTTCTTTACATGAATGAAAATCATGTATTTCATTTAAGAATAGGAAATAAATACCGTACCGTCGGTACAACAACTTCCCTATCCACTTTACTACAAATAACATGGTTTTATCATTCAATGTTAAATATGTCTTGTTAAATTGTAATATTAAAATAACTATAATGGAAACATAGAAAAACATCCGTAACATTGGTACATAATCCCTTTTCTTTTATAAGAATTTATAAATAGGCTCTTTAAATTTATCTTTCTACAAGTTACGATTTTTCCATTGGTTTAACACTATGGTTTAAATCAGACATACCACACAAAACTGGAACTAGAGTAAAAACCAAACCAACATGTAACAGCCCGCTAATCCGTACCCCTTGAGTCGACGCTATTCTACATTAATCAACTCAAGTTGCACAGATATACGAACCATTTTGGATAAAGAAGAAGAGGTAGAAGAAGAGAAACAAAAACAACATCAGAATCTAACCATCGCAGCGGAATAAAATATAATAGATATTAACATATCTTTACACCAAAATCAAATATAGCTGTTTATAAATTACATCATCAGAGTACATCAATCAAAACTCAACATCATTAACATACAAATGGATAAACAACTACTCAACACAGCGGAATATATATATAAATCAAGTATGTATCGTCATCCAGCTCGTCTCCTGAGCTCCACAGCATCATACCCTGTATCGTATAATACTCGGTCTGACCCGAGCATTACAGTTAAATAACACCCGAGTCAGTCTGGAATACCAGCGTGAGAAAATCACACCCAATTGATTATTAAGTTTCAAAAATCCTTTGAAAACAAAAGCATCTCGTAAGACCACGCCACAAATAAACATGTCGGGTTTTTACCTTACGATGGCTAAAACACTTTTTGTAGAATTCCTCTGATATTATAATAGGGTCTATATGCAAATACTTAGAAAATAGCCGAAATTGTTACATCTATTAAATTCCAGCTACTAGCCACAAAAGTGGGTAATACAAACAAAACTCATAAAAGGCACGTAGGGAAAATGGATTTCCAACAATGACTAGGCACTGGGGTACCACCTGTCATAGTACGGGGCCTAGATCACCGTACCGAGGAGTACGCCCGCTTCCCTGCAACACAAGGCCGGGTCTACCCCTTACTAGATAATCCCGAGTGAGATCATCCCGCGGTTGGGATCAGCAACCGCCCACTAAGCCGAAATAAAAAGGGACATTTAGACTGGAATGACCTCACCCTGCTTGGGTGCTACCCACCTAGCCTTGCTGCATAACCCTGATTTTCAGTCATTCACATTTGATGAGGCTTGAGGCTAAGCGTTACCCTTTTAGAACAATATCCCTGTAACGACCTGTAAGATTTTAATAAACTTTATCGTTTTATTAACGTATTTAATTGGATTATGGTGAAATTTTTAAATAAATTAATTTGCAAATAAAAAGTTAATATATGGATTACGTCCAATTAAACATAGCAGATGGCAAAATTTCAATTTACTTTATGAAAATTTATTTATTATGTAATTCTATTAAATTCAAGCTAGCTAATAATTGTTGATAATAAAAAAAAATTTCTAATGCAGAATATTTTACATAGAAAAATTCTAAATCCTCATCTGAGAAAGGCGTCATCGCTAGTTTTTCAAAATCCGGACTTCTATAGCTTCGTCGTTCTTATTTTCTGCATTCTACTGCATTTTTTTTTTCTACTAGTGAAAAATTCGAATTTTTATAACTCAATCATACCACTGATAACTGTATACCATTGTGAGCGCCTCGTCGTGCTGATCTCAAAAGTATATTTATTTCTGTATTTCGGAACCCGGTGTACAACGGAAGCAATAAATTTGTTCGTTTTAATGACACCATAAATTGTGCCTCCTTAGCTTCTCCTTATTTCGTTTCGATTTAAACCGTGCTACCCAATATAAATTTATTACTTTAAATTTACAGCTATAAACATTATTTGACCGTTTCTCTTACATTCATTTCACTTAAGAGATACGTTTCCGGTAGCTCTAAGTTCATTTCTCTTTTGGCTTCTATTCCAATAGCATACGTTACTTTTATAATTTCCTATTTATAATACATTGTTTTATAACTCCCAATTCAATGCTAACGTTATGTGCTTTATTTCAAACAGCTCAATTGAACTTTTGAATTCTCTGTTCATTCAACTCATCGCCGTTTTGCTATTAGTATTTGTTTCCTGATTTCATCATCAAACGTTTCTACTCCTAATTATTAGTAAATTTAGAATCAACGTTTGTTGCTTAATTTATGGCATACGTTCTAATCTTTTGCTTTTATCATTTAGAAATCGAAACGTTTCTTTTGCTTTTGAATTTTGTAACGTTTGATAATAATTAATCTCCATAGTATAATTGCCTACGTATTGGGACCTAGGAAATAAATAAAATTAAGAAAACGTATAACTTGCAAGAAACAATAGATTACTTTATTTGTTTATCTGGTTTCAAACGAGTGACCATTTATTTCGGGAGAAACCGTTTCTTTTGCATGTGTAAAAATCTACCATCATCTTTCTAGATCTGTTCATATATTTTTTCCTTCCGCCTCCTTTTATTTTGCTCTCAAATTTCCACCATCTTCTTTCCAGAACTCTCCCATGCAAACAAATCCATTTATTACTCGACCTATATATATATAACTCTATGGATTCACGCACCTTTCCTTCTCTGTTTTAATATAACTCTTCATTTCTTTTTCTCTCTCTCTTCTTTATTTCTATTTATAACTTTGTCAGAAACGTATGTGTCTATATAATTTATTTATTCCTTTCTCTGTTCATTTTCTTGCTTTCAAAATGTCCTTTCCTTTGTTATTCCCTTAATTTTAGTGCGTTACTTTACACCACTACAGGACATTTATTTATGTACGTTTCACTATGTTTCTTATATAATTTGATAAGCTGCACTTTTCTCTCCTTAATTTCTTTCTTCCATCATGATTCTAAAGACTTCTGCAAAAAATATATATATATATATATATATATATATATATATATATATATATATATATCACAGCATCTCTACATTCCTACTTTCTTTCTTCATTCTATAAACATATTTTTCCCTTACCTGAAGCCTCTCAGATCCGTTCTTCTCCTACAAAAAAATACACACACACATAAGAAACGCATAAAATAACAGGCAGCAGCCGCCTTCCATCCCTCTATCCTCTCTCGTTCATCACCTCCGCACTCTCACCTCCGCCTCGGGTACCACTGCATCTCCCACTTCAACTGGTGAGTAGCCACCTTTATTTGTATGCACAATTTTTTTTTAAATGCAATTATTTGAACGTATGCGTGCTTAGTTAGGATAACATATGATTAGTTTGGGTTTAGGTCACGTTAGTCTTATATATGAGTATAGAATGTCTGCATATATTTGTGTAGTAAATTGTTTGCATATTTTACTTAAATAATTTTAAAGTATCAAATTGTTTTTCCTTCAAAGATATATATATATATATATAGGTTAGTTATAGACAAAAGTATATGTATATGAGCTTTATGAGATGTACGTCTACGTAAGTTTTAAAGTATACATTATACATATACGCACAGCTGTTATATTTTAAAGTGGTATTTTATATAGATTTTTTTTTTTTTTTTTTAGTAAATTTTCGTTCTGATTAAATTTTATACATGTTGATGTTCACGTAATTTATAGGTTTTAAGATGTATAAGTTAAGTTATATATATATGACTTTATTTACGAATATAAAATTTTAAAAGTGGTATGGTCTGTTTATACGCATGGTTAGTAAAGGTGATTTATTTATTTATAATATATTGTTTTGCCGTTTATATATGTCACAGTTTTTAAAAATGGAGGAAAGGACAGTACATGTGTTCATTTGAAGAAGTCTGTGTCTATTTTGTTAGTACGCATATAATTTAAGTATGTTCATATAGGTGGAGTACAGACTTGCAGTGCATTATAATAACAAAAATTTTATGGATTATTTTATAAGTTGTTATATAGTTTTGTTTTATAAATATGTTATTTACGTATGTAAGTATTTTTTTAAAAAAATGTAAGTATTTTTAAAATTGTAAGTATTTTGTATAAATACATATTTTATAAACTAAGTTTACATTAGTTTATATGTGTGAGTATCGGCTGTTAGTTCATACATGGTATAACAATAAGTAATATAATATGGTTGATGTTATAATAAGTTAGGTTACTGTAAGTGTATTTGTGTATATACATTGAGTTACATTTTATAGAATATGTCCTTAAGTTATTAAGTATTTAGGTCGTGTCTGCATATCAGATTTGTTCAGTACATGAATTATAAAAGTTCGCTTATACCATTTATCTTCATCGTTTCAGTTCTGATCTGATCCGTTTCAATTAGCTTTGATCGAATTCGTGCCAATTTTGTTTTGCTTGGATTTGAAATTTAATTTCAGTATCCGTAGCAGTGTGCATATCCGTATCACCTTCTGTATTCTCGTTCATCTCTAGCCTTGAAAGGTGAGCAATCACTCACGATTAACGTTCTTTTATTTATTAAATTTGATTCAATTGAAACGTCAATTGAAATATGCTGCTGTTAGTTGTTTACTGTTACGACTGCTATCATCTGTATCTGTTCACCTATGACACCTGACACCATTATCGGTTAATTATTTATGTGATAATAATACAGATTGGTTGAAAATTTACTGATTGATTGATTGTCGTTTAAATTGGATGTTAATTACTATTGTTAAATGATAACTAGTTTGCTAGTAAGATTTGAGGTGGTATAGTTTACAAAGAAAACGGATTATATACGATGGACCTTGATTGATTAAACCTGACCCCGCCATATGTAAATTTGATTAGTTTAATTTGACCCATTAATTGTCGTAGGAATTGATAAGTTATACTTTAAAGCTTTGAACATAGTTTGGATTAACTGTTGTAATACTAAACTGAAATTGAAATGGAACGACAATAGAAAAACTGAAATGTAATAATCTGTAATCTACATGAAATGATAGTGTAGATTTTAGAAATAATTATAAAAATAACAATGCGAATTAATAAGATCATTTCGGAGTTATTTGATTTAATCTATTGAATTGTTATTGATTGTTGTTATTGCTTGTTTACTTACTTTGACACTATCCCTGTCATCACACTGCAAGTTCCCTTTGTTATGTTTGATTTTTGAATTAAAATGGGTTGAAAAATAGGCCCAAGCGGGTTTCGTTTAATTAAATTTGGGATTACGGGTTGAAATGCTATCCACCCGTATACATTTAGTGTACGTATTGAAATGATAATAGCCATAACACTTTGACCATATGAAAAAAAAAATCTATGGTCTTATTAAATGTAAATTCTTAAATACATCTATAAAGGGTAATGATAAAAATAGAGTTAATTATATCTAGTTAATCAAGATTTGATTAAATACATAAATTATGATAAATAATTTATGTAAATTTTATTCGGATAAATGTTGCAATAATATTGAAAAATTAAGGTTGAGAAATAAATTTGGGTTATTGTAAAATGATGTTTAGATAAGGATTTATTTATTTAAATCAATTTGAAATTTATCGAATGAGATATTTCACGTTTAATAAAATTTGAGAAATCTTGAGAAAGATGTAATTTAAAGTCACTAAAATGGTATTGAATAAGGGAAGGTTCAAACTAAATAATAATGATGTAAAAACCAAGAATCTATATGAAACTGTTAAATTTAACATCTAAGTATTTAAGCCATGAACTGTATTGAAATTAAATGGTTTAGAAATTTGGTATGTATTTGGGACCAAGATAGTTGAATTTGTTATGTAGATAACTAATTGAATTTAATGGAAATTGAGGTTGAACGAAGTCTGGAAATTTGTATTTAGAGAACTAGATTGGGAAATTTAGGGGAAATATTAAATACTTAAAGTATGGAAACATATTGAAATGGAAAGGGTAATTAGGATATCAAATCCAGATTTGAGATTTATAATTGAGATTGAATTTAATTTAAATGGAAAGGTCAGGTTGATGTGAACGATTTGTTAAGTTAAGGAAATTGCAAGTGCTTTACCATATACAGCATTTAATATATATAAATACTATTTGGGAAATATAATTATTCGAAGTGAATTTGACATTTGGGTTTGAAGTATAAATTAAGTGAATGACCACGATGTAATAGTGTATATTTCTACCATGTAGATAGTTCTATGGACCCTTAGAGGATGGTCATCCCAAACATCCTTTAAGTTATTTGTATTTCAGTTGATATTTCACTTGAGTTGGATTTATTGATATACGAATGTTAATCCTGACTCGAGTGTTTTGTGTTTTGCTTTACGCTCGGGTCAGACCGAGTAATACAGCTTTAGAGACTCACCTTTGGAGATTGGAGCTTCATTTGGAGATCCAACTATCGTTTCAGCTTTCAGTTTTCTAGATTGACTGGTTCAGAGAAGTCATCGGCTCGTACTGAAGACTTTTCTGTATTCCAGAGATTCTGATGTATTTTATTTTAAACTCTGATGTATATAGTAGCTTCATGAACTACTATTTTTCTATTCCGCTGCATTATATTACTCTGTGTCTGTGATCTGTGATTGGTTTATTTACTGTATATTTTAGGTTTTGCCAAATTAAATTAACAATTCGGTATTTTGAATTATTCAAGTCGTACATGTACGGTTTTAGTGTCGATTTGAATGGTCCAAAATAGCGGGTCGTTACAGTTGGTATCAGAGCTTTGGCTCAAGTCAAAACATAGCATATATGGTAAATTTATTACAGAATCACTTTCATTCGAGTTGAATCTCTTCCTTTTTGACTCGATTTCCTTTGAATTTTGGAATGTCCCTTAGTTTCGAAATTCATTCTTGTCTCTCCCTATTTATATTCGTTCGATTCTGGAGTATTCCATAACTTCACTGAATGATTTGTAAAAGGGGTGAATCTCCTTTTCAGTTGGCATTGATTCACCGAAGATTCATGTATCCTCGGTTTACAATGCTGCTATATCTAGTTATGCCGAATTCTATATCGGGCGATCGAATGTCGATTTACCTTAGAATTCCGCATCAATCATATTCCTGAAATCACGATTGACCCGGTTAAGGTCGCCCGCGATTTATAGAAGTATATCCATCTTCTATTTTGTAATTTAATTATCTCATCTTCGATCGAGTCTATCTTCGAATCAGAATTCTATGGATTGGAGTTCCTCTAATTCAAATCTCTATCTTTGTTTTGAAATCCATTCTTAAAATTATCCTTTGAAAATCGGGTATGTTTGCATTTTGAAATTTGTTTTAAATATCGAAATTATTATTTTGATAACTATGATTTTATTCTATATATAAAAGTGAAAATGTTTTCCATAAGGATTATATACCTATATACAAAACAAATAAGAAATGTTATTCTATATATAAAAAAAAAGGTTTTGAAAGGATTTGAAATTTTGAAAAATTATAAGAAATTGATTTATATAAAAATGATTTATAACTGAAGTGTTAAATTTGAAATTCGAGAATTGAATTCCGGTATTTTGAAATTGGTTTTAAGATTTTGGAAAATATATATAAATAATACGATTTAAAATTAATTTTTTTTGAATAAGAAATGTTTCAAATAAGCTCAAATGAATTCCAATAATTTTAAAGAAATTTCAAAGAAGTTTCCAAGAAAATAGAAGTCCAGAACTCACTTATGTCGCTTGAAAATAATTTCGGTGATGAGTGCACGCATCATCGACATTGATTTTCGAGTTTCAGAGTGAGGGAGAGGCCACTTTAATAGCTTCGCTATGCAAGTGTTTTGTAAAACCGATTTTGATTTCAAATTCCGAAGTATAATTTGATATTTTAGAAAGATATAAGTATATATTTGAAACAATTTAAAATGAGACCGGTATTCAGTCCTCGAGTTTCGGATTTAATAATTGGTTTATTGATTTATTGTTGATTTTCAACTCTTGAATTGAAAATTTGATTTCCCTAATTATTTTGAAGGTTCGAACACTTCCAAGTCAAGGTCTAAAGTTTTAAAAACTAAGAAATTTCGAAGAGTATAAAATGTTTGATAAAGAATATAAATTTAGTTTGAAATGTTTTGAAAAAAAAAATAGTTTTGAATAATGGTTTTCAGAAAGGTAAATTGAATATTTCAAATAGAAATAGATAGTTTAAAAGTTTAAAGGGATAAATTATAAATTTGGAAACCATTTTGAGTAATTGATTTTGAGGAAAATATTTGGTTTTGAAATTAAATTGGAATTAAAAACCAGTACTTATATGGTGATTTTGGAAATGTATTTGTTTGACTTTAGATATTTAATTTGGAAGAAAATTGGTGAAATCATATATGATTTTGAAACTGAATTGATAGTGAAATAATTTGAAATTGAGAATCTTAGATTATTAAGTACTTGATTTGGGAGTGGTCGAACTTATATAAAATGGATTTGTATAAGTATGAAGTTGATTTGAAATCTATTGATTTGAAAGTTACTCAATTTGGAAAGAGATTTTATATAATCGAAGTCTATATAAGTATGATTTGATATACTATTGATTTGGAAAGTATTCGTTTGAAAATGGAATCCTATATATATGGACTTTATATAAGTACAATATTTGAAAGTGATTTGAAAAAGGTACTATATGATATATATTTTCCAAATAAAGATATGGAAAGTGCCTTCTGCTTGATATCCGCTTTGTGGCCACAGCGTGGATTCATTCTATCGTTATTATTCTCTCTGATTTTGGTTTTCCGGATGTAATACTCGAGTGTTCCCACCGTGACGTGTCCCACGGTTTCTTTTTCTCTCGTGAATGCACAGCGAAATTGCCTGGCTGAGTCTTGCCTAGGGGTACGGATTGTTTCCTGGGGGAACCAGGCGTAACCATTGTGTATCCTGCAATCTGTGTAGGTCGCGAATAGTAGCGCAAGTGCCTGGCTGAGTCTTGCCTGGGGGTACGGATTGTTTCCTGGGGGATCCAGGCGTAACCATTGTGTATCCTGCACTCTACTAGTCATCATGGCGTAACTCGCAGGGCTGTGAAAGCTTACGGATATGGATTGTTTCCTGGGGGAACCAGGCGTAACCATTGTGTATCTGCGAACCATGATCGGACAAAGGTTTTGGTTTGATTGTTTTGTTTGGATCGTACTTTCCATATCTATTTTAAAAGGTTTTTCAAGTATTTTCACTGGGTGTTGAAACAAGTCTACTAAGTACTTGAAGAATTCTAGCTTTGCGCTTGATCAACGCATGGCCAGAGTCTGCAAGAACGAGGATAAACTTGTTAAAACATTGAGTTATAAAAGTATTTTCGAAAGAAAAATTGGTTTTGATATAAAAGAATTTTATTATAAAGGTATTGCCAACAAAGAAATTTTGTATTAATATTTGAAATTTAAATTCTTATGGTTTGAAATAAATTATTCGGACCCGATTCTTTCTTTTGAATCTACCTTATCTGCTCAGCTTATTTGTTCATCTTGATTTTGTTTTCAAAATCTACCTTCCTTCCTTGTTGGATTTATCCTTTGAAAATTTTGTCTAATTATATACTACATTGTTTAATATAAAATTTTAAGTGTTATGAATAGTTTGAAGTTATTAATTTCGGATTTAATATTTTCAATAAACTTTGTAAAAATAAGGGATAGTGCAGGTAATTGTTTTCATAAGAGTTGAAAGTATTATAGTATTATAGAAAATTTGAATTTCAAATGAAGTTTCAAATAAAGATTTCAAATAAATTTGGGTAGTTTTAAAAATTTGTTGTTTATCTTATCTTTCAATCTATAAATTTCCGGCTGTTTTATTCTCCTACCTCCTTCCTTTTCGGGGACGAAAAGTTTTGAGTGGGGGAGAGTGTAACGACCTGTAAGATTTTAATAAACTTTATCGTTTTATTAACGTATTTAATTGGATTATGGTGAAATTTTTAAATAAATTAATTTGCAAATAAAAAGTTAATATATGGATTACGTCCAATTAAACATAGCAGATGGCAAAATTTCAATTTATTTTATGAAAATTTATTTATTATGTAATTCTATTAAATTCAAGCTAGCTAATAATTGTTGATAATAAAAAAAAAATTTCTAATGCAGAATATTTTACATAGAAAAATTCTAAATCCTCATCTGAGAAAGGCGTCATCTCTAGTTTTTCAAAATCCGGACTTCTATAGCTTCGTCGTTCTTATTTTCTGCATTCTACTGCATTTTTTTTTTCTACTAGTGAAAAATTCGAATTTTTATAACTCAATCATACCACTGATAACTGTATACCATTGTGAGCGCCTCGTCGTGCTGATCTCAAAAGTATATTTATTTCTGTATTTCGGAACCCGGTGTACAACGGAAGCAATAAATTTGTTCGTTTTAATGACACCATAAATTGTGCCTCCTTAGCTTCTCCTTATTTCGTTTCGATTTAAACCGTGCTACCCAATATAAATTTATTACTTTAAATTTACAGCTATAAACATTATTTGACCGTTTCTCTTACATTCATTTCACTTAAGAGATACGTTTCCGGTAGCTCTAAGTTCATTTCTCTTTTGGCTTCTATTCCAATAGCATACGTTACTTTTATAATTTCCTATTTATAATACATTGTTTTATAACTCCCAATTCAATGCTAACGTTATGTGCTTTATTTCAAACAGCTCAATTGAACTTTTGAATTCTCTGTTCATTCAACTCATCGCCGTTTTGCTATTAGTATTTGTTTCCTGATTTCATCATCAAACGTTTCTACTCCTAATTATTAGTAAATTTAGAATCAACGTTTGTTGCTTAATTTATGGCATACGTTCTAATCTTTTGCTTTTATCATTTAGAAATCGAAACGTTTCTTTTGCTTTTGAATTTTGTAACGTTTGATAATAATTAATCTCCATAGTATAATTGCCTACGTATTGGGACCTAGGAAATAAATAAAATTAAGAAAACGTATAACTTGCAAGAAACAATAGATTACTTTATTTGTTTATCTGGTTTCAAACGAGTGACCATTTATTTCGGGAGAAACCGTTTCTTTTGCATGTGTAAAAATCTACCATCATCTTTCTAGATCTGTTCATATATTTTTTCCTTCCGCCTCCTTTTATTTTGCTCTCAAATTTCCACCATCTTCTTTCTAGAACTCTCCCATGCAAACAAATCTATTTATTACTCGACCTATATATATATAACTCTATGGATTCACGCACCTTTCCTTCTCTGTTTTAATATAACTCTTCATTTCTTTTTCTCTCTCTCTTCTTTATTTCTATTTATAACTTTGTCAGAAACGTATGTGTCTATATAATTTATTTATTCCTTTCTCTGTTCATTTTCTTGCTTTCAAAATGTCCTTTCCTTTGTTATTCCCTTAATTTTAGTGCGTTACTTTACACCACTACAGGACATTTATTTATGTACGTTTCACTATGTTTCTTATATAATTTGATAAGCTGCACTTTTCTCTCCTTAATTTCTTTCTTCCATCATGATTCTAAAGACTTCTGCAAAAATATATATATATATATATATATATATATATATATATATATATATCACAGCATCTCTACATTCCTACTTTCTTTCTTCATTCTATAAACATATTTTTCCCTTACCTGAAGCCTCTCAGATCTGTTCTTCTCCTACAAAAAAAAACACACACACATAAGAAACGCATAAAATAACAGGCAGCAGCCGCCTTCCATCCCTCTATCCTCTCTCGTTCATCACCTCCGCACTCTCACCTCCGCCTCGGGTACCACTGCATCTCCCACTTCAACTGGTGAGTAGCCACCTTTATTTGTATGCACAATTTTTTTTAAATGCAATTATTTGAACGTATGCGTGCTTAGTTAGGATAACATATGATTAGTTTGGGTTTAGGTCACGTTAGTCTTATATATATGAGTATAGAATGTCTGCATATATTTGTGTAGTAAATTGTTTGCATATTTTACTTAAATAATTTTAAAGTATCAAATTGTTTTTCCTTCAAAGATATATATATATATATAGGTTAGTTATAGACAAAAGTATATGTATATGAGCTTTATGAGATGTACGTCTACGTAAGTTTTAAAGTATACATTATACATATACGCACAGCTGTTATATTTTAAAGTGGTATTTTATATAGATTTATTTTTTTTTTTTTTTAGTAAATTTTCGTTCTGATTAAATTTTATACGTGTTGATGTTCACGTAATTTATAGGTTTTAAGATGTATAAGTTAAGTTATATATATATGACTTTATTTACGCACATAAAATTTTAAAAGTGGTATGGTCTGTTTATACGCATGGTTAGTAAAGGTGATTTATTTATTTATAATATATTGTTTTGCCGTTTATATATGTCACAGTTTTTAAAAATGGAGGAAAGGACAGTACATGTGTTCATTTGAAGAAGTCTGTGTCTATTTTGTTAGTACGCATATAATTTAAGTATGTTCATATAGGTGGAGTACAGACTTGCAGTGCATTATAATAACAAAAATTTTATGGATTATTTTATAAGTTGTTATATAGTTTTGTTTTATAAATATGTTATTTACGTATGTAAGTATTTTTTTTAAAAAATGTAAGTATTTTTAAAATTGTAAGTATTTTGTATAAATACATATTTTATAAACTAAGTTTACATTAGTTTATATGTGTGAGTATCGGCTGTTAGTTCATACATGGTATAACAATAAGTAATATAATATGGTTGATGTTATAATAAGTTAGGTTACTGTAAGTGTATTTGTGTATATACATTGAGTTACATTTTATAGAATATGTCCTTAAGTTATTAAGTATTTAGGTCGTGTCTGCATATCAGATTTGTTCAGTACATGAATTATAAAAGTTCGCTTATACCATTTATCTTCATCGTTTCAGTTCTGATCTGATCCGTTTCAATTAGCTTTGATCGAATTCGTGCCGATTTTGTTTTGCTTGGATTTGAAATTTAATTTCAGTATCCGTAGCAGTGTGCATATCCGTATCACCTTCTGTATTCTCGTTCATCTCTAGCCTTGAAAGGTGAGCAATCACTCACGATTAACGTTCTTTTATTTATTAAATTTGATTCAATTGAAACGTCAATTGAAATATGCTGCTGTTAGTTGTTTACTGTTACGACTGCTATCATCTGTATCTGTTCACCTATGACACCTGACACCATTATCGGTTAATTATTTATGTGATAATAATACAGATTGGTTGAAAATTTACTGATTGATTGATTGTCGTTTAAATTGGATGTTAATTACTATTGTTAAATGATAACTAGTTTGCTAGTAAGATTTGAGGTGGTATAGTTTACAAAGAAAACGGATTATATACGATGGACCTTGATTGATTAAACCTGACCCCGCCATATGTAAATTTGATTAGTTTAATTTGACCCATTAATTGTCGTAGGAATTGATAAGTTATACTTTAAAGCTTTGAACATAGTTTGGATTAACTGTTGTAATACTAAACTGAAATTGAAATGGAACGACAATTGAAAAACTGAAATGTAATAATCTGTAATCTACATGAAATGATAGTGTAGATTTTAGAAATAATTATAAAAATAACAATGCGAATTAATAAGATCATTTCGGAGTTATTTGATTTAATCTATTGAATTGTTATTGATTGTTGTTATTGCTTGTTTACTTACTTTGACACTATCCCTGTCATCACACTGCAAGTTCCCTTTGTTATGTTTGATTTTTGAATTAAAATGGGTTGAAAAATAGGCCCAAGCGGGTTTCGTTTAATTAAATTTGGGATTACGGGTTGAAATGCTATCCACCCGTATACATTTAGTGTACGTATTGAAATGATAATAGCCATAACACTTTGACCATATGAAAAAAAAAATCTATGGTCTTATTAAATGTAAATTCTTAAATACATCTATAAAGGGTAATGATAAAAATAGAGTTAATTATATCTATTTAATCAAGATTTGATTAAATACATAAATTATGATAAATAATTTATGTAAATTTTATTCGGATAAATGTTGCAATAATATTGAAAAATTAAGGTTGAGAAATAAATTTGGGTTATTGTAAAATGATGTTTAGATAAGGATTTATTTATTTAAATCAATTTGAAATTTATCGAATGAGATATTTCACGTTTAATAAAATTTGAGAAATCTTGAGAAAGATGTAATTTAAAGTCACTAAAATGGTATTGAATAAGGGAAGGTTCAAACTAAATAATAATGATGTAAAAACCAAGAATCTATATGAAACTGTTAAATTTAACATCTAAGTATTTAAGCCATGAACTGTATTGAAATTAAATGGTTTAGAAATTTGGTATGTATTTGGGACCAAGATAGTTGAATTTGTTATGTAGATAACTAATTGAATTTAATGGAAATTGAGGTTGAACGAAGTCTGGAAATTTGTATTTAGAGAACTAGATTGGGAAATTTAGGGGAAATATTAAATACTTAAAGTATGGAAACATATTGAAATGGAAAGGGTAATTAGGATATCAAATCCAGATTTGAGATTTATAATTGAGATTGAATTTAATTTAAATGGAAAGGTCAGGTTGATGTGAACGATTTGTTAAGTTAAGGAAATTGCAAGTGCTTTACCATATACAGCATTTAATATATATAAATACTATTTGGGAAATATAATTATTCGAAGTGAATTTGACATTTGGGTTTGAAGTATAAATTAAGTGAATGACCACGATGTAATAGTGTATATTTCTACCCTGTAGATAGTTCTATGGACCCTTAGAGGATGGTCATCCCAAACATCCTTTAAGTTATTTGTATTTCAGTTGATATTTCACTTGAGTTGGATTTATTGATATACGAATGTTAATCCTGACTCGAGTGTTTTGTGTTTTGCTTTACGCTCGGGTCAGACCGAGTAATACAGCTTTAGAGACTCACCTTTGGAGATTGGAGCTTCATTTGGAGATCCAACTATCGTTTCAGCTTTCAGTTTTCTAGATTGACTGGTTCAGAGAAGTCATCGGCTCGTACTGAAGACTTTTCTGTATTCCAGAGATTCTGATGTATTTTATTTTAAACTCTGATGTATATAGTAGCTTCATGAACTACTATTTTTCTATTCCGCTGCATTATATTACTCTGTGTCTGTGATCTGTGATTGGTTTATTTACTGTATATTTTAGGTTTTGCCAAATTAAATTAACAATTCGGTATTTTGAATTATTCAAGTCGTACATGTACGGTTTTAGTGTCGATTTGAATGGTCCAAAATAGCGGGTCGTTACAATCCCTTAGAATGCCCATCGTCCACCTGACGATGTTTTCGCAAGCATTCATCCATACAAGTCCGTCCCGGGTTCGAACGAAACCGAAGGCACTATTCATACTACATCCATTTTGGAAATATCCTCAGGATTAGTAGGACTAGCCCTTGCACTTCACATCTCCATCTTCGAATCCGAACACGTTTCACGAAACGAACAAACCGGATCGAAGTGGTTTTCGAGAAATAAATCTTGATCCCGGTCTCTTCGAAACGATCAACGCATTTGGCCAATATTGATAGTCGGTTATTTAACTATCAATTAATATTGACAAACAACCATCCAACAATAAATAATTTCCCAAATTATTTATTACCCTCAAAATATCTTCACAAGATATATTTCAATTTTAAATCCTTTGAAAACAGTTTCAAACCACCTTTCTTTTCAGAATAAACTTTCCCAAATATTTTCGATCTCCACTGAAATTACCAAGCACAAAACTAGATTTATACATAATTTTAAAACACTTTACTTTGAAATATATACTTTTAAAACATTTAAATTAAAACTACTTCAATAATTTATTAAAAATACCATACTATATGAATATTTGAAAATAAGGTTACTTAATAAATATAAAACTAGATTTATAGTTTTAAAAACATAATATTTAGTCATTCTTTAAATAATTACTACTATAATAGATTAAGAGAAAATACTTACTTTAAAATTTAAATATTAGAAATAATAAATTTTACAAAAACTTACTTTCTTTTAAAAAAAACAACTTTAAAACATTTGATTTTATACCATTTAACTGAAATATACTAATTTCAGCTTCTTCCAAATTTCTTCTTAATTCTTTTCAATAAATTGAATCTTAAATTTTATATAAATGTATTATTTTTTTAAAATGATAACACTAAAATTTAAACTTCATTAATCTTCTGATTATTCAAATTCCCCTTACTAAACTTAAGATTTATTTATTAGAATTTTAGAAGGGCACTTTATTTCCTTTCCAATTGATTCTTAAATTTATTCAAATTCCTATAATTATTTTACTTACAGTTTCACTCCTTTATTTTCTTTCCAAAATACACTTTATATATTTTTAGTTATTCATCATACTCAATAATTTCCAGTCAAACCATAGCATTCAATATTTCAATATAATCCATCATAGAATATCAAATAATCACAACAGAGGGTATTAAATAATTTTAAATAAAAGTTGAGGGGTCCAGTTGGATCCCTCCAACCTGTTTTCCCTGCATCCATAGATGTTAGCACAACATAATACACCAATTCCAAAATATCATACTATATCACATCAATCAATTCAACCATTCAAACAATTATTTAAATTTAATCATTTAAATTTATTTTTAACTTTAACTGAGTGATATTAACTCACCTTTGATTATTGAAATCCCCATCCAAATCTCGTATTGTTTTCTTCGCGATCTTTTAACCTTGTATAAATATTCATATGATTAATATTTGAACTAAGCGAAAAATTAATTTCCATTTAATAGAGTTTTATTTAATCTAATAATTTAAATTTAAACTAATCTTTTTATAAAAATATTTTAGTAACCGGAATAAATTAAATAAGCTAATCAATTACCAAATCATTATTTTATTTCTAACAACTTCCCTTTAAAGAAAATGCTTTCGACTAAAATAGTTTGATAAGCTTATTAAATCAATTTACCTCCTCTTAGTTTTCCCTATAAAAGTCTTCCAGTAACTAAAATAAATCATATAGGTTAGTTATAAAAAAAACTTGTCTTACTGAAAATAATTTATTCCTGTTTACATACTATATATATACTGCTAAATGAAAAATAATTAAATAAAATTCCATTTTACCTCACCGACGCACGATGAACTCCGGCCTCCAACGCGATTCCGCTCGAGGCAGCAGCGCTTCACCCTTCCTAGATCCTCTCGGCTCTCCTCTCTTCAATAGGGTTGCGTTCGTCTTCGCGTCCCCTTTTCTCGAGCTCGAGAACCTCACCGACGGTGCTAGAAGGCACTCTTGCCATCCACTGTGCCTTTTCCCTTGCCCTAGCTACTCTCGCCACGAATCGAGTGTGGAAGACGACTCGAGGTTGAGCTCCCCTCGATCGAACAAAATGAAACAAACGGGTCGCGATTGGATTGAGAACGAGAGGGAGGGGATCTCGTTTATGAACTGGAGGAGGAAAGAAAACAAAATAATCCAAGTCGCCTCCGATGTCGGCCGTTTATTATTTTATTTTTTAAATTGACTTCGTTCGGAAGGAATAAGGGTTTGTCGGCTTGATAGGAATAAAGGTGGCTGATGGGAAAGGGTTTTGACAGGTGAAAAGATGTAGGATATTTAAATTAAATGATTAATTATTTCTAGACGTTTTTATCTCGTACACTCACACGATGACTCCGAATGCTATAAAATTTTGAAATCCAGTAATAATTCAATATTACGGATCCAATGGGACTGGTTTCGTCGGATTTCGAGACGGTGCCTCGGAAGACTATTTTTAAATTCAATTTAAACGATTAAATCTTAAAACTGAACAACCCACTGTTCACTTCAATTTTACAACTTCTATTATCCTCTATACTATCCATATAAATTTTACAAGCCTTCAGATTATTTGTAACAGGCTTAAAATCTCACGTTTCATATTTTATCCAATTCAAATTATTTAATTCTACAATTTGATTGTCAAATAAATCATGATATTCGTAATTTAAGTTGATAATTAACCTTTAAACAATTTTAAATCAGTTAATATTCCAATTTTAATGCTCGAAAATTCCGGGTCGTCACATTCCTCCCCCACTAAAAGAATTTCGTCCCCGAAATTACTAGTTAGGAAGAATGGTCCATTACTCGTTTACTTACCCCTAAAACCAAACAATTCAACGCCTTACTAACTATCTTTTTATAAAAGACCCATTATCATTCTTATAAATTTCCAAACCTTTCACTAGTTTTCAAACTATACCATTTGTTTAACCATTCAAGTTTTAGTTTAAAACCTAATTTTGAATTATTAAAATTTTCTCAAAATTTTTCTAACTCCCTAAATTTCCGAATATTTTTCCAGCGTCCCCTTTGCGCGGCTAGCTCGGTACAACTACAAAATGGCCCTACGGCCTCCCAAATCCAAAAAGAAAACAAAACGCCAAGTGGCCCAATCCAAAATCCCAATCAAATCTTACACCAAATTTAAATACATACCTTTTTGGTCGAGCAACTCAATTTTTATCCTTATGAAGTCAAAACCAATTCACCTTTCCTTTATATTACCTTCATATCCTGCTTAGCACTAATATCCAAACACAATATTCCAAAACATTTAATCGACTTCTCACCAAATGCCAATATCCATTCATTCCAATATTGACTTAAATTGTATTAGTACTATCAATTATCATTTAAGAATTCACCATTCCCACTTAAGTTTAGTATAAGCATTTTACATGCTTCTTATATTTATTTCATCTTCCTTTTTAGTTTATATCCATTTTTATTCAAATTAATTCTTTCATTTTCATATGAATTCAATTTATCTTAAACTCTAAAATTTTAAACTTTATTTTCCATTAATAACAAATTCATATCATCTACTTTATGTTGGTTTCCTCTACTAATTTATTTTAGTTTCCAATTTAAATTTGTTTGTCATTAACAAAATTTTCCAAAATTTTCAAAAAATTTCTAACTCCCAAAATTTCTGAAAATTTTTGGCAGAGTCTCCCTTGTACGGAAGAGCTTTTGCAATTTGACAAAAAAGATAAATATATATACATCGACCTACACGGTCGCAAAAATCAAAAACAGTTCGTATTTCCTATTTTTATTGCGTAGGCGTACCTTATTTAGCATTTTAAGCATGCGGCTTATTATTTTTAGCAAATAGCACAACCAAATCCAGCCACACGACTTCCAGGTACCTGTACTTACTCAATTTAAACACATAAGTACTATATATATAAGGTTTATAGCATTACACTTAAATTTAAATTGCTAAAACATCGATTATGTAACAATGCATGTGATATACGGCATAAACATATAAATTTCACATAAAATGCACGTTAATCAATTTCCATAAACATATAAAAGGTTCCAACACTTATTACAATTGCGTATAATCAATTCTCAAACCACTCCATTTAGTTGAAGTGATTTACAACTTATACGCTCATATTTAATTCATTTTAAGCAAAACAACCTCACATTCATTCCAATTGATTCCAAAATCATTTTATTTCACTTCTAATAATTCATAGAATTTTATCCAATCTCGTTTGCATCAACGATCCATTACCTTATGTAATTCGACAATATTAGTGTGAATAAATAATTACTTAAGCTTTATAACCATTTAAATTGATTCTCACTCAATTTACACTGGATTCCATCCCATTTTAATTTATTCACAAACTCTCATTGCATTTCTTTCATCCCCAAAGAGTTCTAAAAGAAATTCCTATTAAACACTTTTTATAAGCAATTTAAATATTCCAACATTAATTTTAATTGCTTACAACCAACCACATATCGCTTCACTTAATCCGAATGGTTAACAATTCACAAATTTACATTTAATTTATTTTTAAGCAAACTGAACTCATATTTAATTCAATTGCTCTCAAACTCAATTTATTTTACCCTTATCAGCACATAGAATTTAAATTACTTCCATTTACATCCAACGACAATTTATTTTATGCAATTCGACGAGATTTATGTTAATAAATAAGTATTTATGTTTATAACCAATTTAAATTGATTTCAACTCAATTTATACTTAATTCTATTCCATTTCGAATTTATTCACAATCCATATATTCTCAGTTTCATTGCATTTCAATTTTATTAACCAAACTAGTTCATTCAAAACAATTAACAACTTAGGTTCCATCTCCAATACCAATTAAATTACCTTTTTATTTTAATCCATTCACAAGCATTTATTTAGCTCGACACACTCCATTTAAATTTCATTTACACTCCATTTATTTACATTTCATTCTAAATTTGTTTATTCCAAACTATTTTATTTAGCTCGAAGACAATCCAAGTTATTTTATTCAATAACCATTTCTTAACTTATTTAAACCACATTTCATTTGATTATTATTTATTTCATCATTTATTTATTCAATATAATTAGTTTACCCACTCAATCCATTTAAATTTTCATTCCCTTAAATATTACCTATAACCCACAAAACCATATCTCAAGCTTCGATTAGAATTTATTTTCATTTGATTTAAATCCAATCTAATATTATTAAACTTAGTTTAAGTTGAATTCAAGTCATCTCTCCTTCATTCATTTAGCTTAAGTAAATTGCCTTCAATTTATTCAAATTTTATACTTGCAAACAAAGTTCTCTTTTCAATTTAACTTGATTCTATTTCAGTACAATCTCATTTCAAACTATAAATTTATTTGATTAGTTATTATAAAATTTAACTTTCCAGATTCCACTCATTCAATTTATCACAAGGCCATTTCCAATTTATTTCCACCTATTTGGATTTTATTCGCAATACAAACCATTTCTATTTTAATCAAATTTCATTTTTATTCTACACTTTTCAAATTATAACACCTCCACTCTAATTTTAATTAATAACTCAAGTTCTGATTCTATTATTCACTTTTAATTTACCATCCCATTTATTAACTCACAATTCAGCTTCATTCTCAATTACTTCCACTTCATCAACAATTTGAATCAATTTTAATTTATAACTTGAGTTTATTTCCAAACTTCATCATAAACTCACAATTCAATGTCATTAAATAATTTATTATCTAATTAGTTCTTCCCTTGTTGATAATCCAACACTTGAATTTTTATTCCAAATATCACTTCATTTTATTTTCTTAAGTTCAATATACCTTATAATTCAAGTTTGGATTTTCTTTTCATTTTCCAATTCATCAAAATATTAATTTTGGCTTTGTATTCCATTCTAAATTGATAAGTCACAACTTATTGTTTTATACAATTCCATTCATCATAAGCTTGAATATATTCTTCTTTTATTTTAACTCAAGCCTTATGCTTCTTTATAACCCAACCATATTTTTGTTACCTTGGACTTTAATTCTTTTATCAGATATTTTTACTTATTCCAATTCAATCCTTATCCAACCTATTTTCCATTTATTCAGGTAAGTATCCAATTCCATTCATTAATTCAAATGAATTCTTATTCCAATTCAGTTAGATTTTTATTTCCTTGATCCAAGTAAATTTTATTTTTAACTTTTCACCTTAAATTTTAATTGCAGCATTCAAAGCTTATATTTCCTTCCTGATTTAAAACTCATCTCAATTTATAAGCTTACAATTTATCTCATTAGGATTTTTAAACTCCCGGCTTTGGTTTCAAATTACTTTGAAATCTCCAACATCTCATATCTCATTTCTCAAAATTTAATCCAATCCTGGTTTTATCCCAACAAATTTCCTTTGAAATTTTCAAAAAACAACTCATTTTTCCTGAACAAATCAATTTGGCAGCACTCCGTCACTTAGAAATTCGGAAATGAATACTGGTGATGCGACCGTAATCTTCAGAATTAGTTTCCAATAATCCAAGTGATTTCAATGCTATTTCACTTTCAAAATCCAATTAAAACAATTTTTTTTTCAGACATAACCCAAAAACAACAATAATACTATTTACCTCCACAACACTTCCAAAACCTCCGGGGTTTTAAAGTTTTCAAATTCTATTTTAATTCAAATTTTAACTATAATGTATTTGTATAGTTTATGCTTATACAAATTCTCAATTAATTATATTTCAATTTATAATTTACATCTATAATTCATATTTATAAATTTCAATCTATAATGAATTTATCCCTTAAATTTTTAATTATATTTCAATTTCTAGTTAAATTTCACTTAACAATGATAATACTTTAATATTATCATTTCTAACATCCAAGCAACCATAAATTAGCTAAATAATTTTCAAAAACTATTCTTTATATCAAAATATGTTTTTGGGTAAAATTATTTCATTTACCCATATTTAAAACAATACCGTGTCGATTGTTCTCTTCAAGTGTTTAGAAACCCCTTCGATACAGTTGCGCAGACTGTGTCGACGAAGGTTCATATGCCACTCAATAAATCAATCAACACAATATTAAAACAATTTATATTCACTAACAAATACGCGCTCATATCTATTAATACACTCAAACTCATTATAGAGTACTACGGACACTATTTAATGAGTAATTCCCACCAGATCCAAGGTTATCTCCAACCTAAGCTCTGATACCAACCGTTGCAGCCCGCTAATCCGTACCCCTTGAGTCGACACTATTCTACATAAATCAACTCAAGTTGCGCAGATATACGAACCATTTTGGATAAAGAAGAAGAGGTAGAAGAAGAGAAACAAAAACAACATCAGAATCTAACCATCGCAGCGGAATAAAATATAATAGATATTAACATATCTTTACACCAAAATCAAATATAGCTGTTTATATATTACATCATCAGAGTACATCAATCACAACTCAACATCATTAACATACAAATGGATACAAAACTACTCAACACAGCGGAATATATATATATAAATCAAGTACGAAAGTACGTATCGTCATCCAGCTCGTCTCCTGAGCTCCACAACATCATACCCTGTATCCTATAATACTCGGTCTGACCCGAGCATTACAGTTAAATAACACCCGAGTCAGTTTGGAATACCAGCGTGAGAAAATCACACCCAATTGATTATTAAGTTTCAAAAATCCTTTGAAAACAAAAGCATCTCGTAAGACCACGCCACAAATAAACATGTCGGGTTTTTACCTTACGATAGCTAAAACACTTTTTATAGAATTCCTCTGATATTATAATAGGGACTATATACAAATACTTATAAAATAGCCGAAATTGTTACATCTATTAAATTCCAGCTACTAGCCACAAAAGTGGGTAATACAAACAAAACTCGTAAAAGGCATGTAGGGAAAATGGATTTCCAATAATGACTAGGCACCGGGGTACCACCTGTCACAGTACGGGGCCTAGATCACCGTACCGAGGAGTACGCCCGCTCCCCTGCAACACAAGGCCGGGACTACCCCTTACTGGATAATCCCGAGTGAGATCACCCCACGGTTGGGATCAGCAACCGCCCACTAAGCCGAAATTAAAAGGGACATCTAGACTGGAATGACCTCACTCTGCTAGGGTACTACCCACCTAGCCTTGCTGCATAACACCTGATTTTCAGTCATTCCCATTTGATGAGGCTTGAGGCTAAGCGTTACCCTTTTAGAACAATATCCCTTAGAATGCCCATCGTGAGCCTGACAATGTTTTCGCAAGCATTCATCCATAAAAGTCCGTCCCGGGTTCGAACGGAACCGAAGGACTATTCCTACTACATCCATTTTGGAAATATCCTCAGGATTAGTAGCGACTAGCCCTTGCACTTCATAGCTCCATCTTCGACTTCGAACACGTTTCACGAAACGTACAAACCGGATCGAAGTGGTTTTCGAGAAATAAATCTCGATCCCGGTCTCTTCGAAACGATCAACGCATTTGGCCAATATTGATAGTCGGTTATTTAACTATCAATTAATATTCACAAACAACCATCCAACAATAAATAGTTTTCCAAATTATTTATTACCCTCAAAATATCTTCACAAGATATATTTCTATTTTCAATCCTTTGAAAACAGTTTCAAACCACCTTTCTTTTCGGAATAAACTTTCCCAAATATTTTCGATCTCCACTGAAATTACCAAGCACAAAACTAGATTTAAACATAATTTTAAAACACTTTACTTTGAAATATATACTTTTAAAACATTTGAATTAAAACTACTTCAATAATTTATTAAAAATACAATACTATATGAATATTTGAAAATAAGGTTACTTAATAAATATAAAACTAGATTTATACTTTTAAAAACATTATATTTAGTCATTCTTTAAATAATTACCACTATAATAGATTAAGAGAAAATACTTACTTTAAAATTTAAATATTAGAAATAATAAATTTTACAAAAACTTACTTTCTTTTAAAAAAACAACTTTAAAATATTTAATTTGTATTTGAAAAATTCCCTTTTTTTTTAAAACATGTACTTGGCTATCCAGAGAAAATTCCAACTTCAATCACTTAAATCAATTTCCCCAAATTGATTTCCAATTTATTTTATTTGAGCTAAATTTCTTTACTTTCTTAATTCATTTTAAAATTCATTAATTATGGACTTTATTATTATTATTATTATTATTTTCCATTTGATTTTATACCATTTAACTGAAATATACTAATTTTAGCTTCTTCCAAATTTCTTCTTAATTCTTTTCAATAAATTGAATCTTAAATTTTAAGTAAATGTTTTATTTTTTTAAAAATGATAACACTAAAATTTAAAATTAATTAATCTTCTGATTATTAAAATTCCCCTTACTAAACTTAAGATTTATTTATTAGAATTTTAGAAGGGCACTTTATTTCCTTTCCGATTGATTCTTAAATTTATTCAAATTCCTATAATTATTTTACTTACAGTTTCACTCCTTTATTTTCTTTCCAAAATACACTTTATATATTTTTAGTTATTCATCATACTCAATAATTTCCAATCAAACATAGCATTCAATATTTCAATATAATCCATCATAGAATATCAAATAATCACAACATAGGGTATTAAATAATTTTATATAAACATTGAGGGGTCCTGTTGGATCCCTCCAACCTGTTTTCCCTGCATCCACAGATGTTAGCACAACATAATACACCAATTCCAAAATATCATACTATATCACATCAATCAATTCAACCATTCAAACAATTATTTAAATTTAATCATCTAAATTTATTTTTAACTTTAACTGAGTGAGATTAACTCACCTTTGATTATTGAAATCCCCATCCGAATCTCGTATTGTTTTCTTCGCGATCTTTTAACCTTGTATAAATATTCATATGATTAATACTTGAACTAAGCGAAAAATTAATTTCCATTTAATAGAATTTTATTTAATCTAATAATTTAAATTTAAACTAATCTTTTTATAAAAATATTTTAGTAACCGGAATAAATTAAATAAGCTAATCAATTACCAAATCATTATTTTATTTCTAACAACTTCCCTTTAAAGAAAATGCTTTCGACTAAAATAATTTGATAAGCTTATTAAATCAATTTATCTCCTCTTATTTTTCCCTATAAAAGTCTTCCAGTAACTAAAATAAATCATATAGGTTAGTAAAAAAAAACTTGTCTTACTGAAAACAATTTATTCCTGTTTACATACTATATATATACTGCTAAATGAAAAATTATTAAATAAAATTCCATTTTACCTCACTGACGCACGATGAACTCCGGCCTCCAACGCGATTCCGCTCGAGGCAGTAGCGCTTCACCCTTCCTAGAGCCTCTCGGCTCTCCTCTCTTTCGTCGAGCTCGAGAACCTCACCGACGCTGCTAGAAGGCACTCTCGCCATCCATCGTGCCTTTGCCCTTGCCCTAGCTACTCTCGCCACGAATCAAGTGTGGAAGACGACTCGAGGTTGAGCTCCCCTCGATCGAACAAAATGAAACAAACGGGTCACGATTGGATTGAGAACGAGAGGGAGGGGATCTCGTTTATGAACTGGAGGTGGAAAGAAACAAAACAATCCAAGTCGCCTCCGATGTCAGCCATTTATTATTTTTATTTTTTTAATTGACTTCGTTCTGAAGGAATAAGGGTTTTTCGGCTTGATAGGAATAAAGGTGGCTGATGGGAAAGGGTTTTGACAGGTGAAAAGATGTAGGATATTCAAATTAAATGATTAATTATTTGTCGACGTTTTTATCTCGTACACTCACACGATGACTCCGAATGCTATAAAATTTTGAAATCCAGTAATAGTTCAATATTACGGATCCAATGGGACTGGTTTCGTCGGATTCCGAGACTGTGCCTCGAAAGACTATTTTTAAATTCAATTTAAACGATTAAATCTTAAAACTGAACAAACCACTGTTTACTTCAATTTTACAACTTCTATTATCCTCTATACTATCCATATAAATTTTACAAGCCTTCAGATTATTTATAACAGGCTTAAAATCTCAGGTTTCACATTTTATCCAATTCAAATTATTTAATTCTACAATTTAATTGTCAAATAAATCATGATATTCGTAATTTAAGTTGATAATTAACCTTTAAACAATTTAAAATCAGTTAATATTCCAATTTTAATGCTCGAAAATTCCGGGTCGTCACACAACAGCACAGTCCTTGTCTACAGTTGCAAAATTAGAATGTGCATGTATTTTTGAGCTCGAGTATTTGATAGAATATTATAGCTCATTTATATATTGTTTAGCTCATAAATCTATTAAAACTCATTGTTTATTCATAAATTTAATATGTAAATTTTAAAGACCTATAATGGTACCTGAAGAATAAGGGTGCCTAACGTTACTTGACCATGTAAGAATATACCATTTTTCTCCATTGGAAATTCAAGTACATGCACGAGGGAATAGCATCGAGAAGGGAAAAAGAGGGTGAAAAAAATGCAACTTATAAGGTAAATTAGCATAAAGGTCATATGAGATATGGTTGAGGACCACTAGTAAATTGTTATGGCAATTATGGTGTGATCTTGGAGGTATTAGGTTAGAGTTGCACTATTTACCAAATTAAGAAAATTGGAAAATGTAGCGAGATAAGCTAAGTTTGGACAAAAGCGTAGTAATATGTGCAATCAAATGTAAAAATGTATGTGTAGATTCTAAACAAAAAAATGCAAAATTGAGAAATCAGACTATTTATAAGCGACTATAGGTTAAGAAATAACCACATCTTAGGTGGAAAGTGCAAAATAAATAACCCCATCTTAGGTGGAAAGTGCAAAAATAAAACAACAGCCATAATTTACATAGGGAGAACATACTTATAGCTACTAAACAGGGTAGTTTAAAATTTAACACTGTTTAACGGTATTATATGTTTCATTTTTTTAGCATTTATCCAACTAAGCTTACTTTATTACACATTAGTAACTTACCAAACCATATCCAGATTAACCTCAATGAATTTCTTTACCCATCAAATAACTTTTAACTAATCTAATGTCAAGCTACCAATTACAAATGAAAATTATCTAATCAAGTAAACAACATTATTTACCAAATCATAGCTAAGCTAAAAAGTAAACAAATGTTTATAAATACTGTTAACATACAAGAACAAATTGATTTATCCATGCAGCAATGAATGAAGAAAAAAAAGTTTAGAAGAAACTAATAACACATCTTCAAAAGTTTTCCTCCTACATAACTGTAAAATGGTTCAGTCAATATTGAATTGTTGGAAAATTTGGTTTTAAAAATTTATTATTAAAAATATTGAAAAGAGTAAAAAACACCCTCATATTGAATTGTCCCACATTGTGGAGAACTATAGAGTGTTCTTATTTAAATAAAGGATTCACAAGAGAAAAGATGTGCCCTTTGGGCATCCAATATTTTCTCTTCCGTTGAGGAGGGAGACGATGCTTACCACACATGCGCGCGCGCCGATAGATAGAATTGACTTGACTCGACCTAACACGGCCCGGGCCGGGCCGAGCCAGGTTAATATGATGTAAAACTCTTTATTTTTTGTAACGACCCGTAAATTTCGACCATTTTATTTGTTAATTTAAATTGATTTTTGTAATTTAGTGTAGAAAGAAATGAAAATATTATAATTGAAAATTGGAGCGAATGTTAGAAATTTAATGTTGCATTGGTAAATAAAATAAATTTTGAAAATTGGAGTGAAATCCAATTGAAGAGATAGTGGAAACCCTTATAATTTATTAATTTAATTTGATTGTGTAATTAATACTGGAAGGAATAAATTGGAAAAAAATATTAATGAAATTATAACTGAATTTAATTGCAACTATATAAATGGAAGTAAATTTTATTAAGTGGATGTCGATATTAAATAAATTAATGGAAATTGAACGTGAATTGAGATAATAAAGTGAATGTTAGAATTTAAGTGAGCAATTGGAATGAATGGAATAATATTGAAACGAATACAATTTGTATAGATTTAATGAAACTGAAATAAATGAAATAGGGTAAGTATTATACCTGAATATAATTAAATATGGAGAAACATAAAAGTAAGTATTGAGTTCAAACTATGTATAATTTGTGTAATAAAATAAGTTTATTTGTGGAGTTAGAATTTGTTTATATTATTTTAGGCTATAAATCAAATAGAAGAGAACAAGCGTAAATCATAAGGGTGTGATAACAATTATTTTATATCACCTAATTTATTTGTCAATCAATTTATTTGAAATAAAGTCCTCTTAAATGTTAAGTAATTTTAATACAGTTATTGATGAAACGTTACTTAATGATTTTTAATTTAGTAATGGAAGAGTGAATGAGAATTTATAGAAAACATAAATTTATTTATGAGTAAACAAGAGTAAATGTAATCATTAGAATTGTAACGACCCAGAATTTCTGATATTTGAAATTCATTATTTAATTGATTTTAAATAATTAAAAGGAAATTTTATAAGTGGAATAAAATTTTATTTCAAATATCTGGATTTATTGGATAATTAAATCGTTAATTTAATAGTTGAAATTACAGAAATAATTGAAAATTGGGTTTATTATGATTAAAAATGATTTGTAAAATTTTATTTAATCTTTTTAGAGTTATAATGATGTTATAGAACTTTTAAAATTGAATTTAAAGTTAATTTGTGAAAATTTAATATTTTAATATATAATTGACGAGTAAAAATAGCCATTTTTCAAACAGTCTCGGATTTTGACGAAGCCAGTTTCATCGGATCCATAATGTCATATTATTGTATGGTTTCAAATTTCGTGTCAGTCGGATTTACCGTTTGTCCGAAGCAAGCCAAAACGCATAGAAATTTGTTTAAATCGGTTTAATTTAATTTTGATCGTTTATTTCCGTAACTCGCATAGATGATCGAAATAGCCTCCCAACCCTATTCCATTGTGTCCGTAACGCGGGGTAAACCCTAGAAACGCCAGCCGACACACTTCATTTGGAGTTCGAAAAATTCGGGATGAATAGTGTTTTGTGAAATTTTCTATATAAGGACGATTATATTTCACTTTTGAAACAAAATAAAAACCCTAGGGTTTTAGAGCCAGCCGCCACCTTATATTCAGTGGCTGAGAATACACAATCTTCTCCTCCTCTTTTCTTCAAATCCACAAACATTTAGAGAAAGTTGTCAACTACAAAGTTGTAGATAACGATGAGATCTTCCACTTTAATGGTCAAGATCGTAAAAGGAGCTGTAGATTGATCTCTAGATGGCGCGTTTGTGCTAAGTTCATGCACGGATTTCGAGGGATTGGGAAGGCCGAGCTTCGTACTATTGTGGTTGATAGTAGCACTCGAGGAGGCCGTTCAAATGGAGGTTGCTGATCGTCATATAGCTCGATGATGGAAGAGTATAATCAAACCCTAAAGGGCGGCTTGGGTTTCTTTGTGGCATTCATACCTGTAGAACGCAAACGGGAGAGAAGAGAAAGGGAGGGGGATGACCTGGATTTGCTTGCTGAGATCAACGGCTGGTGGGAGTGTAGGGTTTTAAATTAAAATAAAAGTGTAAACTTATTTATATTTAAAATCGTGTGATTTTTAAAATGTTGAACTTTTTCATACGAGGTCCGTTTTGGACAAAACGAATTGCGTTGCAATCGTTTTGTCGAGCACTACGCTATGGACTTGGGCTGGAGTCGTTTGGAGCTAGTTTAAATTTTAGGTAAAATTAAATGCTCGTTTAATTTTATTTGAAATAAAACGCTGGAACTATATTGAAACCAAGGTGAGAACTTCTCACTCAATCGAATCGGTTTCGATTTTAATTTTAAATAGTTAGATTTAAAATTTCTTGATTGTATGATTGGATGATGATTATTATTGATTGTTAAAATAGACATTATACGCCGTATATTAAGCGGAGGTTATTTATTAAAAACACATACCGCGAATATTTCACAGTACAGTGGAATTGGTATTATTGATGTACTTGGAGTTGATTTCCCGCATTATTAGCGGATGAGACCCTATTGCGCCGTATAATAGCGGATAATATTTTATAAATCCCATATACCGCGATATTTCGTTTGGAAACGGAATTGGTATTGTGCTAATGTCTGTGGATGCAAGGAAACAGGTTGAAGGGATCCAACTGGATTCCCCACCAGTATTTATTGATTACAGATATTTGGATATATGTTGATTATCATATACTGTTACATGATGTCTTTTTTGTCATGATTGATTATTTGGTGTGTTGCATAATTGGACCCATTTTTGGAAATTTAAGAAGGGTTTTAAAGTGATTTTTGAAAGTATACGTTTATAAAATATTTTTGGAATTGATTCGTTTTAAATAAATAAACGTTATAAATTTTTATATTATAAATAGAAGTGATTTTTTTATGTGAAATATAACCAAGATGAGATTTTTGAAATAAGTAGTTGATTAATTTATAAAATAGTTTTAAATAGATATTTTTGAATGATTATAAACGACTTATATAAAAGATTTATAAAATTGATATTTATAAATTAAAAATATTAGAATTATAAAACAAGTTTTTATAAGTGTTAGAATGAAGTGTAAATGGATTTCATAAATGAATACATACATACATACATACATACATATATACATATACACACACACATATATATATATATTAAAGAAAGGTTTTGGGAAGGTGATATTTTAAAATGGAATTTTATAAGTAGGAAGATTTATAAATTTTGTAAAAATAGTTAAAGAATAGATTTGGGTAAATAAATGATTCTTATAAGTTATAAGATTTATAATTTAGGAAGTTTTAAAAGAACGATTTTGGAAACAAATAAATTATAAGTATTTGACTTATAATATGGACTTTTGGTATATAATCGAGTTATAAATTGAATAGGTTAATAAAGGAGATTTATAAACTGAAGTTGTTATAAAATAAATAGAAATATGATTTATAAACATTGTTTTATAAATCCAAATCAATTGAATTTGATAAAGTAAATGTATAAATTATTAAAGGAGTTATATCCACGATTTTGGGACAGTGGATAACCCTTTAAAATAAAATGTTTAGAAATGATGAAATTGGTTAAAAAAGTATGTTCACGCTTTTGGATAGTGAATAATATGTTAAAGAAAATGTTGTGGAGGTGATATTTCAAATAGAATTAAAACGATTTAACGATGTTTTAAAACGTGTTAAGGTTCGAAACCATAGATTTCAACATTCATTGTTGAAATAGACGTTTTCGAGAAATAGAAGGAAATGGTGGACTATAACACTGTTGTCATAGCAAATGATTTCCGAAAGGAAATGTTTTATATAGTATTGGGATTTATATCTATCTTAACTTTGAATCCCTATACTAGTGATTTTGGGTCGTCGTAACGATGTTTTACACAACATTCGTTTTGACCCAAATAAATGTGTTTAAGAGAATGTTTTCATTAAAGAATAAAATATATACTTAATTGTAATTTAAGTATATGGAATATTTTCCAAATGTTGAAAATAAATAGATATGTGAACTACTTATTATTAATAAGTATGGAAATGTTTTCCAATATGAAGTGAAATGTTGAGACTATATCCTTTAAAGATGAATTGAAAATGAATATTAGAAATCGATTTGCAAATCGTATATTCATAGATATTTTGGAAATGTAAATTCACGTTGGAATATATTAAGGAAATGGGAATTTGTTTAAAAGTAAATGTTGATTTATATTTGAAGTGTGGAAAAAAAATATCTTGTAAAGATATTTTTGGAAAATAAATAATTTGGAAAATTATTTGGAATCTGGTGATGTTGTGCATATCTATTGATAGTTAAAAAAACCGACTATCAATATTTACCTTTGAATGGGTATTTGTTGTGATTTGCTTGAATTTGAATGCCATACTTATTGTAAAATAAGCGCTCACTATTCGGGTTAGCCGGGAAAGGACCTTTGGGTCGTATAACCCATTCCGAATATGTGATACGTCGTTATGGATTGCATTTGAAGATTGGTGTTGAAGACTGGATATTTTTGAAAATGGAAGGATTACCGTCGAATGTCTCTGCATCGAATGGCCCCGGTATAGAGATTCCATATGTGATGGGAAGTCCGGACGTGATTAGTGTATATCCGGATTGCAAGGGCATCTTTGGAAGTGCCTTCGGTTTCGTTCGATCCCGACGGACTTGTATGGATGTGTGTCTGACATTACAATTTGAGATGTAAAACTGGTTCTTATCAAATATATTTCTGTTGGTGGCGGAGAATTTATTCTCTTAGCTTAACACCCTTCTCTGAGACGTACGAGCTAAGAGGTTATGTAGTTGATGGTTACTAGTGATACATTCCCAAATTGGTAATGTGGCATACGAAGTGCTGTTGAGCATTTGATGATCAAAGCACAACTTTTGTATAAAGCGTGGCTTTGTGGACGAGACTTCGTCGGACCTCACACCCCGGAAACGGTCAAAACAGGAAGGATGCAGCAAGGTTATCGGGGGTAGCGCCCTTTAGTGTATGTCATTCCTTCTGGACAGAGGTGGTGTCATGGTTTGGGGCCCAGATACTTAACCTATGTTGTTGCTGCGAATTTATTACTTTGTGGTTGTTGGAAATCGAGGATCCTCGGATATAGATCGGTTATGATCGGGGGATGACATATTCATGTCAGTAGTTACCCAGTTTGAAGGGTAACCCGGCCTTGTGTTGGCAAAGATCCGGTTAGGTTCTCGGTACGTCATTCCAGAGGCGTTTCCATGTGGCAATGGGAAGTTCCTTGGCCTGACCATTTGTTGGTAATCCAAAGAAACAATACAAACCTTGTACGGTTTTAGTTGTAGAACCTGCCATTTAATATGGTAGCTATAATGGGCATACTATAATGGTACCTATGTTGGCTAAGATTTATACTCTACTTTCGAAATGTTTTCTATACTATGAACTAATAATAATGTCAAAAATGATTTGATTTTACGTAGTAAGCATCTTTGACTATCATAAGGATAAATCTCCCCCAAGTCTGCGTTTGCATTGTGTGTGTGCCGGGAGGCCTTATGGTAGTTTCATTTTTAAAAGCATTTCGAATTGACTTTAAAAATATTCCTCTGTTTTGGTTTTAAAAGATGAACTGTTTAAGTTCTCACACCGGTCCCATGACTGACCTGGAGTTTATTGTTTTCCTCCTAAACTCTGGGTGCCCACCAATTTCCACACGGGCAGTCTAGAGTCAGGTTATTAGGTCATTTTGGAATTCGAGAGTTGCTGTAGAGAATTGGAGGTAAGCTGGAGGGCATGGCGTATCATTTAGTATATAGTATTTCTTTTCTTCTTTTCTTTGTTGTAAACTCTGATAATGTAATGAAATGTGATGTAATGTAATAACTGATATAGTTCTTTGTTTTAATGATATTCATTTATCTATTATATGTGTTCCGCTGCGATTGTGAGATTTTGATTTTTTTTCTGTTGCTGTTTCTGTTTTTTCTTCTATCTTCTATTTCTTCTTCAATCTTTTTCTTCTTCTTAAACCCTAAGAATTCGGTTTTTCGGCATTCGATTGTCTGGTAGTTCATACAGTGTACGTATTGATGTCGACGTTCGGGCGTCGAAGACCCGTTTCCTTACATATGGTATCAGAGCATATGGTTAAGCGACAACCATGGCTCTATTCGGAATTACTCATTAGAGATAGAGTCGGTAGTACTCTAGAATGAGTTGAGTGTAATAATAGCTATGAGTCCGTATTTGTTAGTGATATGAAATTGTTTTGTATTGTGTTGACTTATCGGTTGATTTTTTATGGATTCCGGTCAATGTAGTCCAGCTAACTATGGTAGATAGGGGTTTCTAAACTCTTAAACAAGATAAATCAACATAGTATCATTTTAAAATGGGGTAAATGAAACAATTTTACCCAAAATTATATTATATACATAAAGGGATAATTTTTCAGAATTATTAAAGTGTATTAAGTTGATTGTTTGGTTGATTAAAAATGTAAGAATATATATATAAGTAAATTAAAATATGTTTGAATAATCTAAATAAAAACGACAATTGTAAAGGAATTATTGTATAAGTAAAAAGAATTATAAGAATTGAATAATAATTAATGTGATTTACAATTGTAAAATAATCTTATATATATAAGAAGTGAAACTATATGAATATATTTATATATATGAGTTGTAAATAAAAATGAATTTGAATAAGTGATGAAATTTGGCTTTGGTAAAGGTTAAATAAAAATTTACTTTAGAATTGGAATCTGAATTGATTTATAAGTGGGAATTTAAGTTAAGTAAAACCAAATAATGTTTAAATGGAATATAACTTAAGAGATGTTGAATGAAGTTGATTTTGGTATCGAAGTAAATTAATAAATTTAAGTGATAAATGTGAACTTGAGTTATGTAATGAAATTCAACTTTTGTGGTTAAATGAATTAGCAATTGAATTGATGAATGGATTGAATGTGAATCAGTTGAATGTAAATAAATTGGTAAGAAATAATGGATGTAAGTGTAATTCATTAAAGCTAATTAAATGTGTTAAACCAAAATGAATGTAAAGTAAAGCAAAGGAATTTGGTTGTAATTAATATACATTGGTTGTTATATGATAGTTAGTTGATTGTATATAATTCATTAAGTGTTAATGAAATTGAGTTAATTGAATTTGAAAGCTAAAGTAATTGAAATCAAATTGGAAGTTAAGTGAAAATGAATGTTAGTAAAAACATCCGCTGTTAACAAATCAAATGTGATTAAATTGAAAACCCATTTCATTGAATATTAATGAGAATATGAATGAATATTTATTGGTTATGGATGTTAGTTGGATGATAATTGGTTGATGGTTGAATTTATTGCTTTTGTTGCATTTCCTAATATTGGCATATATAGTTGGTGGTGCATGTTGTATATCGATATTATTATCTATATACATGTTTCTCGTTTGTTTGTTAAGTGTTTAGTAGGTGTGGATTGCGTTTGCTTCGCATTTGGAGCTCGCTTTCGCACTATATTAGCCGTATATGCTCGCTAATAATATATAAGGTACATATCTCGGATTACATATCGTACTTTTACACTTTTTTCCTGCGGTATGCCTCATCACTTGATGAAATGTATATTTGTGATATATATATATATATATATATACTGTCATTTTTTTTCGGATCGAGCCACGCAAAGGAGACTATGGCGAAATTTTCTTAAAATTTAAGGCGTTAGAAAAAATTTGGGAATTTTGGGAAAGTTTGTGAAAACTTTAATTTTGATTTGGAATTAAAAGTTAAACAATATAGTTTGGTTTGCAAAAATAACTAAGTATGATTTGAAAACATAGTAAATTTATTGTAAGAAGTTTAACTATGGATTTTGGGAAAATTAATGGATTCTGTAACTTTTTCTTACTTGGTAATTTCGAGGACGAAATTCTTTTAAGGGGGGAGTTTGTAATGAGCCAGAATTTCTGATATTTGAAATTTGTATATTTAGTTGATTTTAAATAATTAAAAGGAAATTTTACAAGTCGAATAAAATTTTATTTCAAATATCTGGATTTATTGGATAATTAAATCGATAATTTAATAGTTGAAATTACAGAAATAATTGAAAATTGGGTTAATATGATTAAAAATGATTTGTAAAATTTTATTTAATCATGTTAGAGTTATAATGATATTATAGAACTTTTAAAATTGAATTTAAAGTTAATTTGTGAAAATTTAATATTTTAATATTTAATTGACGAGTAAAAATAGCCATTTTTCAAACAGTCTCGGATTTCGACGAACCCAGTTTCATCAGATCCGTAATGTTAATTATTGTATGGTTTCAAATTTCGTGTCAATCGGATTTACCGTTTGTCCGGAGCGAGCCAAAACGCATAGAAATTTGTTTAAATCGGTTTAATTTAAATTTCATTGTTTATTTCTGTAACTTGCACAGATGATCGAATTAGCCTCCAAAACCTATTCCATTTTGTCCGGAACGTGGGGTAAACCCTAGAAACGCCAGCCGGCACGCTTCGTTTGGAGTTCGGAAAATTCGGGATGAATAGTGTTTTGTGAAATTTTCTATATAAGGACGATTATATTTCACTTTTGCAAAAAACTAAAAACACTAGGGTTTTAGAGCCAGCCACCACCTTATATTCAATGGCTTAGAATACACCATCTTCTCCTCCTCTTTTCTTCAAATCCACAAATGCTTAGAGAAAGTTGTCAACTACAAAGTTGTAGATAACGATGAGATCTTCCACTTCAACGGTCAAGATCGTAAAAGGAGCTGTAGATTGATCTCTAGGGGGCGCGTTTGTGCTCAGTTCATGCACGTATTTCAAGGGATTGGGAAGGCCAAGATTCGTACTATTGTGGCCGGTAGTAGCACTCGAGGAGGTCGTTCAAATGGAGGCTGTTGATCGTCATATAGCTCGATGATGGAAGAGTATAATTCAAACCCTAAAGGGCGGCTTGGGTTTCTTTGTTGCGTTCGTACCTGTAGAACGCATACGGGAGAGAAGAGAAAGGGAGGGGGACGGCCTGGATTTGCTTGTTTAGATCAACGGCTAATGGGAGTGTAGGGTTTTAAATTAAAACAAAAGTGTAAACTTATTTATATTTAAAATCGTGTGATTTTTAAAATGTTGTAACTTTTTCATACGAGGTCCGTTTTGGACGAAACAAATTGCGTTGCAATCGTTTTATCGAGCACTACGCTATGGAACTAGATTGGATTCGTTTGGAGCTAGTTTAAATTTGGGTAAAATTAAACGCACATTTAATTTTATTTGAAATAAAACGCTAGAACTATATTGAAACCAAGGTGAGAACTTCTCACTCAATCGAATCGGTTTCGATTTTAATTTTAAATAGTTAGATTTAAGATTTCTTGATTGTATGATTGGATGATGATTGTTATTGATTGTTAAAATAGGCATTATACGCCGTATATTAAGCGGAGGCTATTTATTAAAAACATATACCGCGAATATTTCACAGTGCAATGGAATTGGTATTATTCATGTACTTGGAGTTGGTTTCCCGCATTACATAGCGGATGAGACCCTATTGCGCCGTATAATAGCGGATAATATTTTATAAATCCCATATACCGCGATATTTCGTTTGGAAACGGAATTGGTATTGTGCTAATGTCTATGGATGCAGGGAAACAGGTTGGAGGGATCCAACTGGATTCCACACCAGTATTTATTGATTACAGATATTTGGATATATGTTGATTATCATGTACTGTTATATGATGTCCTTGTTGTCGTGATTGACTATTTGGTGTGTTGCATCATTGGACCCATTTTTGCAAATTTAAAAAAGGTTTTAAATGATTTTTGAAAGTATACGTTTATAAAATATTTTTGGGATTGATTCATTTTAAATAAATAAATGCTATAAATTTTTATATTATAAAAAGAAGTGATTTTTTTTTGTGAAATATAACCAAGATGAGATTTTTGAAATAAGTAGTTGATTAATTTATAAAATAGTTTTAAATAGAGATTTTTGAATGATTATAAACAACCTATATAAAAGATTTATAAAATTGATATTTATAAATTAAAAATATTGGAATTATAAAACAAGTATTTATAAGTGTTAGAATGAAGTGTAAATGGATTTCATAAGTGAATATATATATATATATATATATATATATATATATATATATATATTAAAGAAAGGTTTTGGAAAGATGATATTTTAAAATGGAATTTTATAAGTAGGAAGATTTATAAATTTTGTAAAATTAGTAAAAGAATAGATTTGGGTAAATAAATGAATCTTATAAGTTATAAGATTTATAATTTGGGAAGTTTTAAAAGAACGGTTTTGTAAACACATAAATTATAAGTATTTGACTTATAATATAGACTTTCGGTATACAATTGAGTTATAAATTGAATAGGTTGATAAAGGAGATTTATAAATTGAAGTTGTTATAAAATAAATAGAAACAGGATTTAGGAACATTGTTTTATAAATCCAAATCTATTGAATTTGATAAAGTAAATGTAGAAATTATTAAAGGAGTTATATCCCGATTTTGGGACAGTGGATAACCCTTTAAAAAAAATGTATAGAAATGATGAAATTGGTTAACGATATATATTCACGCTTTTGGATAGTGAATAATATGTTAAAGAAAATGTTTTGAAGGTGATATTTTAAATAGAATTAAAATGATTTAACGATGTTTTAAAATGTGTTAAGGTTCGAAACCATAGATTTCAACATTCATTGTTGAAATAGACGTTTTCGAGAAATAGAAGGAAATGGTGGACTATAACACTGTTGTTATAGCAAATGATTTCCGAAAGGAAATGTTTTATATAGTATTGGGATTTATATCTATCTTAACTTCGAATCCCTATACTAGTGATTTTGGGTCGTCGTAACGATGTTTTACACAACATTCGTTTTGACCCAAATAAATGTGTTTAAGAGAATGTTTTCCTTAAAGAATAAAATATATACTTAATTGTAATTTAAGTATATGGATTATTTTCCAAATGTTGAAAATAAATAGATTTGTGAACTACTTATTATTAATAAGTATGGGAATTTTTCCAATATGAAGTGAAATATTGGGACTATATCCTTTAAAGATGAATTGAAAATGAATATTAGAAATCGATTTGAAAATCGTATATTCATAGATATTTTGGAAATGTAAATTCACGTTGGAATATATTAAGGAATGGGGAATTTGTTTAAATGTAAATGTTGATTTATATTTGAAGTGTGGAAAAAAATTTATATCTTGTAAAGATATTTTTAGAAAATAAATAATTTGGAAAATTATTTAGAATCTGGTGATGTTGTGCATATCCATTGATATTTAAAAAAACCGACTATCAATATTTTCCTTTGAATGGGTATTTATTGTGATTTGCTTGAATTTGAATGCCACACTTATAGTAAAATAAGCGCTCACTATTCGGGTTAGCCGGGAAAGGACCTTTGGGTCGTATAACCCATTCGGAATATGTGATACGTCGTTATGGATTGCATTTGAAGACCGGATATTTTTGAAAACGGAAGTATTATCGTCGAATGTCTCTGCAGCGAATGGCCCCGGTATAGAGATTCCATATGTGATGGGAAGTCCGGACGTGATTAGTGAATATCCGTATTGCAAGGGCTTCTTTGGAAGTGCCTTCGGTTTCGTTCAATCCCGAAACTGACTTGTATGGATGTGTGTCTGACATTACAATTTGAGATGTAAAACTGGTTTCTATCAAATATATTTCTGTTGGTGGCGGAGAATTTATTCTCTTAGCTTAACACCCTTCTCTGAGATGTACGAGCTAAGAGGTTATGTAGTTGATGGTTATTAGTGATACATTCCCAAATTGGTAATGTGGCATACGAAGTGTTGTTGAGCATTTGATGATCAAAGCACAGCTTTTGTATAAAGCGTGGCTTTGTGTACGAGACTTCGTCGGACCTCACACCCCAGAAATGGTCAAAACAGGAAAGATGCAGCAAGGTTAGCGGGGGTAGCGCTCTTTAGTGCATGTCATTCCTTCTGGATAGAGGTGGTATCATGGTACGGAGCCCAGATACTTAACCTATGTTGTTGCTGCAAATTTATTACTTTGTGGTTATTGGAAATCGAGGATCCTCGGGTATAGATCGGTTACGATCGGGGGATGACATATTCGTGTCAGTAGTTACCAGTTTGAAGGGTAACCCGGCCTTGTGTTGGAAGAGATTCGGTTAGGTTCTCAGGACGTCATTCCAGAGGCATTTCCATGTGGCAATGGGAAGTTCCTTGGCCTGACCATTTGTTGGAAATCCAAAGAAACAATACGAACCTTGTACGGTTTTAGTTGTAGAACCTGCCATTTAATATGGTTGTTATAGTAGGCATACTATAATGGTACCTATGCTGGCTAAGATTTATACTCTACTTTCGAAATGTTTTCTATACTATGCACTAATAATTATATCAAAAATGATTTGATTTTACGTAGTAAGCATCTTTGACTATCATAAGGAGAAATCTCCCCCAAGTCTGCGTTTGCATTGTGTGTGTGCCAGGGGGCCTTATGGTAGTTTCATTTTTAAAAGCATAAATTGACTTTAAAAATATTCCTTTGTTTTTTTTTTAAATGATAAACTGTTTAACTTCTCACACCGGTCCCATGACTAACCTAGGGTTTAATGTTTTCCTTCCTAAACTCTGGGTGCCCACCAATTTCCACACAGGCAGTCTAGAGTCAGATTATCAGGTCATTCTGGAATTCGGGAGTTGCTGTAGAGAATTGGAGGCAAGCTGGAGGGCATGGCGTATCGTTTCGTATATAGTATTTCTTGTCCGCTGTTTGTTGTTGTAAACTCTAATAATGTAATGATATGTGATGTAATGTAATAACTGATATAGTTCTTTGTTTTAATGATATTCATTTATCTATTATATGTGTTCCGCTGCGATTGTGAGATTTTGATTATTTTTTTCTGTTGTTGTTTCTTTTTTTTCTTCTATCTTCTATATCTTCTTCTTAAACCCTAAGAATTCGGTTTTTCGGCATTCGATTGTCCGACAGTTGATACAGTGTACGTATTGACGTCGACGTTCAGGCGTCGAAGACCCGTTTCCTTACAAGAATATTAATTGGAATTGGATAGAGATTTTAAGTAACAATGTTAATACAAGGCAAGTAATGCAAAATTAAAGTCAATAATAATGAATAGTGATTAATTCAAAATTTGTAACATATATTATATATTACCTGCTTATTTGTTAATGGAATTAGAATTTGTAATAACTGATAATAAAATAAATGAATGTTACACTAATGGAAAATGAAAGAACGTTCGTTTAAATGTTGGGTAATTATATGGTCGTATTTATTTTAAGCATTACTTCAAAAATTATGATTAATTGTGAAATTAAAAAGAGAAGTATGTAAAGTAATAACTAAGAAAGAAATACGTTATAAATTGATTATAACCTAAACTTATGTGTAAGGTTGAATTGAATCTAATCCGTTTAATTGGAAACTTACTTAAATAAATTGGATTCAAAGTGTAATAAAGGGATTACTTTAAGAAATTAAAATAAATAATATAACTTGTGAAATAATTTACATTTAAAAATTTGAGATCATAATTTGTTTAAGGAATTATAAATTTATAAGTAAATCAAGGTGATAAAATTTATGAATTATAGAATTTGAATTTTAATATTGAGTTAATTTATTAAATTTATAGTAGTTGAATTTATTGCCAATGAATGAAATCAAATATTTAATTATTACGTTAAATTAAAAATTAAGTTGAAAATTAGGAAATATCTATGTAATAATTTGAAATCCAATGGTAAACCCTTCTATTTGAAATTATGAATGGAATAATTATGGGTAAATTTAATTTAATGGAAATTTTGGAAATTTATCTATAATTTTTGAATTTATGAAATTCAAGATTTCTATTGATTAATCTTTAATAAATTGAATTTTAAAAATTTTTGAATCATTGTAAATGTTTGAAAATTTTAAAGTTATAAAGATTGAAAAGTTCAGAATTTTTAACATGAAATTTGATTTAACTAATTTATTTTAAATTTATTTAATTAATATAAAAATAGCCATTTTGGTCACGGAACTCGGATTTCGACGAAATCCGTTTCATCGGATCCGTAACAGTGAATTATTGTAAGGTTTCAAGTTTCGTAGCGATCAGACTTGTCGTTTGAACGTACGAATGCGAAACGCCTTGAAATCGATTTAATTGAAATCAATTTGAAATCGATTTGAATTTTTTTATTTTAGCATAACTTCTCCATACGATGGAATTTGGACTTGATACCTTTTCCATTGCATTTGAAATATTTTAAAAGGCCTATTTTGATATTTGGGTTTACCCAATTTCGTTCTGGAGTCAGAACGGGCTTTTTGGGCCACTTTGGAGCTAGCAGGTATATCCAACCCGATCCATCTATTCAAATTTCTGACCTACCTATATAAACATAGTTGTAAACCCTAGCCTCCATCTATTCTCATTTCTGTACGTATAGAAATTTCTTTTCCTCCTCTTTCCAATGGCTGAAACCCTAAAACTCCTCAGTTCAATTCCAATTCAAATCTCAACTTCGAAATTTCAAACTCTTCAAACAATATCAAATTTTATATGGACTCAAAGCTCTCGAAGAGCGCAAGCCAACTCTGCTGTTCGTTTTTCGATTCGAATTATAGTTCGTCCTGGAATCAAGGCTTTTATTCCGGCCGTCCGTTAGTTGGCGTTGATTTCAACGGCGGATCTTCGGTGTGGTGGCGATCGGGCAGCACTGCAGGTTAGAGGGGACTTAGGGGAACTGATTCATCAGTTTACATTTTCACCTTGGCACACGATTTTGCCGGAAACTGGCATAGAAGTTCGTCGACGGCGAGCTACCTCTGGCGACGAGGTGGGGTCGCGGCAGCTTAGGAGATCGGCCGTGGATGGAAAGGCCGATGGCGACCTCTGATGTGAACGTTGGCGAACATGGCGGTCGCGTTTGGAGGATATGGGTAGCGGCTGGTTTTCGTTCGAGCACTTGAGCATTTGGGTCGTTTACAGGTTCTATGAAGATAGCTTAATGACGTGGCATCATTGTTATGGGTAAGTTTTATTTTAATTAAATTTTGATTTCAATCATCTTAGTACCATAACTTTCTCACACGATCTCATATTTACGCGCGGTTCTTGCATTAGGATCGTATTTAAATTCCGGAGTTTTTGACGCTGTTTTGGACGGAATCTGAGACGGTGCAAATTTTGAATTTATATTGGATTTAAATTCAATTTAAATTCAAAAGGTGAGTGTTTTAACCCACTCACAACTTCTAAGATTTCTTATGTTTGTTAAATTGATTTAAGATATGTGTAGAAATTTATTTATGACTGTTTTGCATAATTTATTAATCATCTCAGTTAAATCGCATTTATTTAATTTAACTGTTAATTAAATTTATTATTGCATATAAATTGACAGTTAAGATTTATTTATTTGCATATAAACTGCTAGTTAAACTGTTATTTATTTATTTATTTATTTTTGAATATAAACTGTTCGTTGATACCTGTTATATTTTATATGCTCTATTGATGTTTGTTTAAATTGATGATGATTGCAATAAATTGGTTGATGATTAATATTGGGTGAATGCATGATGTGTTCTATATAAACTGCAAGTTATTATGTTTTTTTTCATTTCATTCGGGATTGCGGTTTGAAATGATATACAACCGCATTTTTATTTTTAAATTGCGGATTGAAATGATAAATATCCGTATCACTTGACCATAGGATAGAAAATTTTATAAAGACAACATCGGTCTATATATAATTATTTTGAAAATGATTTCTATGGTTTGGATAGGATACAGTTTAATGAATATTAAATTTTGATATTATATAAATATTATTTTATATATACATATATAGTTACAATTTTGAATTTAAGCTATGTATAATCTGTTAAATAAAAATGAATAAGTTGGAAAATGGAGTTTGATTATTTATATTATATGCTTAAATACAGGTTTAAGATCTTGTGTATATATAGAGTTTTAAATGATTCAAATCAATTAAGATTGGAAGATAAATTGAAAATTTATTTGGAATTGAGCTTATTTAAAAATTTAACTCCATAAGTGATGTAAACTTATTAAAATTGAAAATTTTAAAGGTCTGATATTTGTAACTGGATTTTTATTCAAGATAAATTAAATGAATATTTCTAGTATAAATAAATTGAAGGAAATATTTAATTGTTAGAAATTGATTTTTATTTATGGATATATTATGTGAATGTTTCAACCTTATGTTTTGAAATTGTTAATTACTCAAGTTTGAAATATTGGGAAATTGAAGGGGTTTATTTAACTGAAAGTGAATTTAAAATTTATGGATTTAGACTAAATTTTAAATGAATAAAATTATAAAGTCGGGGATAGTATTTATTTTATAAAGTAATTCTAAACTCAAACCATTTTACTCTATATACTGTTTGAATATCCAAACCATTCAAGTTTTAGAAGTTATGGTTTTAAAGCTATGAATTTAGAAGTATTATACTTTGAAAGTTATAATCCAAATGTTTGGTTTCCAGATATTATAAATTTTAAAGCAGTATGATTTTTTAAAAGAAATATATTTGAAATAAAAATGATATTATTGATTTGGGTTTTATAAAAATAATATCAAAATGAGTTTGTTTTGAAAATGGAAATGATATCGTATTTATGGGTTTGAAATGGATAATTATATTCTGGTTTAAAGTATAAACTATTTTTAAAGACCGCAGTGTTATAATAACATTTGTTTGTTGAAGAGACCGGGATCAGAAGTTGTCATACTCTCTCCCAACTCCGAAAACCACTTTAACAACCGTGTACGCGGTGGAGATTCTAGAATGAAGTAGGTTGGTGGTGGCGTTTCCTGTAAGGTAAATACATAGACCTGACTCCCGTGAGTTGGCATAAGGTGGCTAAAACATGAGCGATTGACGGGTTAATAAGGTAGCACCTTTGATCAGACACTTCCCTTCGATACTATACTCTGACTTTGGATTGATTCGGTGGCCACCTTCACTTTGGATTTCTTTGATTTGGGGGAGTTTGTTCGAGGTGGGCGGTAGCTGCGCGCTACGCGTTACCACCGACCCAGAAGCGTAATTGGTATATCTACCCTGCCATTGCCTAGTTGTGCCGTGTCACCTACCCTAGCACGCCGTATACGATTTTGGTTTTGTACCATACCTATGAAGTGCCCTCTGACGACGCCCAGTATGGGGGAGATTACGATACTGTATAGACTCCGGGAATATATTATGTGTCTAGGTGGAAAATATAAAGCCTTAACGCTATTTTAAAGTAAGTTTATTTTACTACAGACAATATTATAATGGCGAAATATACTACATAGTAAATAGTTTAACGGATCCTCAAGAGATGTAAATCCCAGGCATCTCTTGAGTTACTGCACTTATACTTATTTCTGTTAATTTAACTCACATAAAATCTTTTAGTTCTGATTCGAGTGTTTTTGTCCTTTCAAATTCGCTCGGGTCAGTCCGAGCGTTTCAGGATTTGAAGATTTTATTCCGGAGAACGAAGACGAAGATTTGTAGTACTACTATCTACTATATTATTCCATTATACTATTTAATTCCTGTTAACGCTAAAAATTGAACGCTAACACCCCGGTATATGTAGAGATTAAGTGAAAGCACCACCCATGAACACGAGAATTAAAAAAATGTAGGAAAGTCATAGAGAGAGCAGTAAAAGACAACAATTTTATAGTGGTTCGGCTTCAGGTTAAGCCTACGTCCACTTTAATCCTCTTTATTACTGAATCAGTTACAACTTTACGACAATCTTCAATTACAATACTGATGAGACAAACAACTAGGACTCCGATGTAGAAGAACTCTTTGAATCCATGTTGATTGTGTTAGATTTCCTCTTGAAGTTAGTTGAGATGCCTTTCGTGTTTGAAGTGTCGAGTGAGTCGAGAAAACAGCAGAGTATAGGTATTCCAGAAATGAGCCAAAAGTCCTCTTTCAGTTGGAATAGGTAGGGTATTTATAGGAGATGTCTGGACTAGGTCGTAGGTCGCGAGCGACCTTGGATGAGTCGTAGGTCGCCAGCGACCTAGGGGATGTGGTTTACGGCTTAATATGGTCGTACTAGGTCATCTGAGCGAGTTAGTAGGTAGTAGCGACCTATGGGAGGTTGGTCCTGAAGTAGCTTAAGTCATCCACGACCTAGTGAAGCCCCTTTTCAACCAGATACTGGCTGTTATAGCACTTAACGTATAAATGTTATATCGGCTTTCTTAGGTCGCAAGCGACCTAATGAGAGAGAGTATACATACGGCTTTGTTCTGGAGCTCGCTAGGTCGCTTCCTTTTTTGGCTCGCTAGGTCGTTGGATACTTAAGTCGCTAGGTCGTTGGATACTTAAGTCGCTAGGTCGTTCGATACTTAAGTCGTACATTCTTCAGATAGTTAAACTCATTAGCTCGCTGAGTTGCTTAACTCATTTAGTACTTTAAGTCGCTAGCTCGCTGTTGGTCTCGCATCCACGTTAGGTCGCTTGGGCTGTTAGGTCGGGCCACATTGAACTACTCTATGCTCTAGGTCGTTAAGTCGCGTCTAAGTTAACTCGTTCATACTCTAGGTCGTTAGGTCACTGCCATATCTAGCTCGTTACATCGCTGATTCGTGAAAAAGAGGAGTTAACACTTTCCCCTCGAAGCATATGCCTAGGTTATAGGTCGTATGCTTCGATATAACTCTGCTAGGTCGTAAGCGACTCAAGAAGATTGCTAACTCGCGCACCCAATTATCTTCTTCCTCTGTTTCCTTTATAAGCTGTAAGTCGCTTCGTTCCCCTCACTTTATTACCTATCCCTTTACCGCCATTGTTGTCATTCAACCTCAGAAGCTAATCGCAAAATCTCATCCTTTTCATCCCCAATTGTTGATTCCAACAGCAACCGAAGGTAATTCCGATCATCTATTCGTCATGTTCACCACTAATTCCTCTATAATCATTTTAATACAATTTTTGCCACCGTGCTGTCTGATTATGTCCTGATTCGCCTTCCGATTATTGTTGAATCATTGGCGATTGCTTTAAAAAGTGAATCGGCCTAGGGTTTCATGGAGTTATCTTGGTGAATGTAAAGTTTTTAGAATCGACTAGGGGTTTTTTGAGGATGTTTTGGGAGTTTGGAGGAGACAAGGAGATGGTTATCGGGTTAATCGGCTTTAGGCTTTGCTGTGATACTTGGGTGAGGTAAGGGAGATGAATACGTGGCAGCATGCGAGTGGAGAATAAGACTTAGAATTTCTTGATGGAAGAAAGCTTGGCATATTCCTGAAATACTCTCAGAGCGACCTAATGAGTCAGACGACCTAAGGGCCTCGCGACTTATGATGCATGACCCGTTACTTTGGATGAATCATCCTCTTTAACGACCTACTTCTAGGTCGCATCATGACTTGGGCGAGCTAACCTTTGCAACACAACTTTTAAGTCGCAGACGAGCTAACACTTAGACACTTGCTGTGGCTTAACTTCTTGCGACTTAAGCTTTTAAGTCGTGAGATTGTCCGAACGACCTAATACTTAACCAAATTTGCATTTCCTTTCCCTGAAGTTCTATGTCTTGAACTCTTTGACTTGAACAATGCGACCTAAGAAAGTTCCTTGGACATTTGCAAAGTTTTGACAGAACTTGTCTGAATTTCCAACTTGAACAGCTAGAATGAACTGCTTAAACTCGTCGTACTCTTTTACAGATTATATTAACTTTAATGCTATTAACCTGTTGAATACAACATTTGTAGAAAATGGGACGAATATACCGCCATTGACAGCCCACATCGAATGACAGATTAGTCGATAAAAGATAATCAACTTAAAGAAATTGTATGAAATGCTGTAATCAACAAACTCAAGTGAAGTTTTAAAGCAATGCTGAATTAATCAACCAAAGCTAATTTGTTTGCTTCAACACTGTACTTGAACTTAAAACAACAAGCCTTGAAGCTTTTTAACTGACAACTATTAACTAGTTTAATTTCAGTTATATTTTCTCGTTATTTTATTAGTTCTGCACAACACTTCACACATTTAGGAAACGTGCACCTTCAAATTTGAATATCCGGTTCCTTGTGTAGAATGTCTTCTCAAGAAGAGATCATAGAGCAATCTGGAGGAGTCTTCCCAATAACCATCCCCTTGGATAATCCTCCAGAAAGAACTCCAACTACCCTCAGTCAGCGGGCATTCATCCAATTACGTATTCAATTTGGGATTGCCGAAGCGGATGCTATTCTCCCTGGGCCAAACAATACCGCTGACAAGCCACCTCTCGGTTTTGTCGCCGTCAACCGTCAGATGTGCCTTTGTGGTGCCATTCCTCCTTTCAATGAATTTCTTCAACTCCTTCTCCGACTAACCATCTCTCCCTTTCAACTACATCCCAATAGCTACGCCATCCTAATGGGATTGTGCATTCAGTTTAGGAGGACACTTAACCGTCTTCCGAGCTTTGAAGATATTTGCTATTTGTGCACATTCGCAAAGAATAAAGACCACCCCTCCATCATAGTCGTGAGAAGTGCCAGAAACCGTAAACTTATTACCGATCTTTCCAAAAGTGCTCATGGTTTTCTGAATCAGTTCTTCTTCGTTCGCTGCCCCCCTCGCCCCCCCAGGGTTTTATGCCATCTGGAGGATAGGAAGTAAGATTGTTCATCCCCGTTCTTTCCGCTTAAGCTTTTCAAGATCCGAATCACTAAGTGCTAACGTCATTCTTTTCTTTTACAACACTTCCTCCTCCCTCTAGAAATCCCAGTCACAAGGCGACTTTTGATAGATTAAGCGCCGTGCCGGTTAAAGAAAGAAGTATTAAGTTTTTGCTGAAAGATGAACTTTTGCACTAATACGGGCTTTTGCGCCCTTCTCGATCTACCCAAACTCATGAAGTCCCCGACTCTCCGATAAAAACATCGGATGCCCCAATTCCTGTTGGAGAACTTACACCAAAAGAACATACCATTGAGGCTTCCTTGGTAAAGTGTTCTACTTCAATTGATGTTGCAGGGTCACCCGGCAAACATGCACTTGCCCCGGTCATCGAAGAAGAGGAGCCTCCTCAACAACCCGGGAAATCAGGTGACGAAGGAGCTGAGAGAACAAGTCCCGCTAAGCACAGTGGTGATGATACTTTTGAGGGGTTGAGCGACATGATGATTACTTCACATGAGCTTTTTTAAGATGATCCTATCACTGCTAAAGTTACTTCTCCAGCAGTCGAAGCGACATCCATTCTGCAACAAACTCCGTCAGCCCAAGAGTTGACACTGGCTATTAAGTCCATCATCACCTCCCAACCCAGGAGTGGTTCGTGACTCAGTGCACGTAGTTTGCACGTTACACACACTTAGGACTTTTCAGCACTTATATGCGTTCAACTCTCTTGCTTTCAAGATTTCTGAGTTTATCTTTTCTTCATTTTCAGATTCTCCAATGGGAAGAAGTGGCTCCTACTATGATGATTTCCAGCGTTATGGGAAGTGCGGTGCGTATGACCCTAGGAGGTATCTTCCTGCCTCTTGGGAAATTGACGAAGAAAGAGCTGCGAGGAAAGCTCGTGAAAGGCGCGCCTATGAAGAATGCCACGAAAGACGAGATGAGCGACATGACTCTTCCCATCGGGAAGATGATTCTCATAAACGGAAATCCCATGATGATAAAGGGAAAAGCCACATCCCTGAAGATGCTAGTAAAAGGGCAAAACATGGCGAAAAGCCGGCGTCCGAACTTTCTGAAAGGCCCGCTGCTCCTGTACCTTCTCAATCTCCCGCCCTTACTCGTACTGATATTCAAACAATTATTGGCTGGCCCTCATATCAGGTTGGACAAGGCCCGGCCACTCTTCAAAGTCGGTTTCCACACTGGTGCTTGAAGGGAGTGTGCTTTGACCTCGATTTGGTTCCGATTGACAAGCAGGCTATGCCGCGCAATCTTAATGCCCTCAAACTGGATATTGAGAGAATTTCGGGTTGGAAAAAGCTTTCTGACGAGCTTCAGAGGGTAAAACGCGCAAATCATGAGGCCATGCTGACAATGGAAAATGACAAATCTGAATGGCAGAAAACTCTTGAGCAGCATGACGCGGAAGTGAGAAGCATAGCCACTTATAATGAAAAGCTTGAAGCAGAGGTTGAAAAACTTAAGGAAGAGCTCGCCACTTCTTCCACTTCTTATTCTCAAAGAGAAGAAGTGCTTCTAAAACAAGTGAGAGATGCTCACGCGGCACAGAGAGATGACGAAGCTAAATTTGAAGCACAGCAACAAGCTGTAGAAAACTACCAGGCTGATGTTGCTCAACTTCGAGAGAAAACCAACGCCCAGAACTTGGAGATTGAACTGCTGAAAACTCAACTTTCTAAAGCTGAAAAGGAGCGTGATGAAGCTGTTGCCAGCAAAGTTGCAGCCGAAGAATCTCATATGGAAACCAAAGCTGAAGTCAGCTCCACTTTGTTCGAGTTTTACATCCACAGTGTTCTGGGGCACGGTAGCCTTAAGTTTTTGGGACCGGCATATGAAATCACTTTGGCCAAAGTGTGGGAGGCCATACTTGATATGTTTGGAGGAGCCGGGTATGCCGAAGTAGATTTAATGGTGCACTACCTAGATGATGATGCATGTGCCGCTCTTGCTAGGGGAAAGGAGCAGCTTGCCAAGGAGAGAGCTGAAACGACAGAAGGAGAACATTTAGGAAAGACAATTTCAACCGACCCAGTTCTACCATCAGTTTCAGCCGATATCGATATTGCTGGCTCCAGTTCCCATTCTCCTCCTCCTGCTAAAGCCATTACTGAAAGCGCCACCGCTCACGCTGGAGATGAGACTTAAGAAAGCGCTGAAGCGCAGGACTTCGAAGTTGACATAGTAAAGTCTACTTCTTCAGGTAACCTCAATGTTGATCTCGCTCAAGTGGACTGCTGTTCGCTTCGAATGAGTTCGATGAGCTCCTTGCTTATTTCTTAAGTGTCGATGAGCCATTGTCCCCTCTTTTTATGAGGAATACTAACTTTAACTTTTCTTCTCCTATATAGAAAGCACCAAGTATTGCTCGGCCTTCCCCTCTTCCAATTGTTTCCTCTCCGCCTCTTTAGATTACTCCCCCTTCCGTTTCTCAACCGGGGTCACAAGAGGAGCAGATAGAAGCTCTTCAAGGCTTGGATGACCCGGTCATTTCTCAAGAACAGAAGGCCGAAGAACCTGAAGAAGGCGAGAGAACCCTGGAACAGACTGCTTCTGATGACATAACATTATCCACTCTTTTCTCTCCGGGCAGTGATCCTTCCTCAAGGAAGAAGGGGAAGCGTGTAGTTTCAAAGAAAAGGAAAGAAGCTTCTGCCGGCGAAGAGAAAACAGAAGAAAGTCCAATTGCACCCCTTCCTCTTTCTTCCCCAACTCCCACAAGCCGGCCCAAAAAGTTAATCATCCGGCCAGGTGAAGGGTCAAAAGGTAGAAGAAAGAAGAAGTGATCGGTTTAGGACTTATGCTTTTCACCTTGCTTTTTGCTTTTTTGCTTGTATATACAAAGACTTATGTTGATCGGCGATTATGCAGGTACCGGTCCTCACCTTCTTTTGTTTTGAAACCTGTACATGTATAAAAAAATTTATAATATGGAATAAAATGATTCTTTTATTTGTACAAACTTCTGTTTATATTTGAGAATGCATTTATTCTTCTTTTTTTATACAAGTTTCTTTATTTTCCCTGTGTGATGTTGTAGTAAACCTATGGTATGTTGCTTGAGCATTGTTTTTTTTTCGCGACTATATTATATTGCCCCCCATACCATGGTTTATTGCAATCTCTTTCAAATTGGCAGAATTTTGGAGAACAACTCTTCTGTTTCGAGAAGACTTGTGCTCTTTCTTTAGAGAACAACTTTTCCATTTGAAGGAGGTTTGCATCTGCACTTTGTAAGATAATATTTCTGTTTTAAGTAAATATTTTCCTGATTTAGTAGAATGCACCTCGTATTGGAGAAGCTTTCTTTTTTTTGTCACGAAGTTTTACAGTTCACTTTTATTTTGGTAAGTGAATTTTCCTTCGTGGTACAGTGGGCCTCCGAAAAAGGGCTTTGACCTGCTTGTGCCTCCAAAGAGGGCTTTTGTTTGATTGTGCCTCTGGGGAGAGGGCTTTTTGTTTGATTGTGCCTCTGGGGAGAGGGCTTTTTGTTTGATTGAGCCTCTGGGAAGAGGGCTTTTTGTTTGATTGTGCCTCTAGGAAGAGGGCTTTTTGTTTGATTGTGCCTCCGGGAAGAGGCTTTTATTTTTTCCCTGTCCGCGGGGATGCGGGCCTCCGAAGAGGGCTTTTCACATTTCGACTCGTGTGAAGTTTTATTTCAGATTACAGTGAAATGTGTGCCTCTGTGTAGGGCTTTTGCCTGGAAGTTTGGAGTTTCCTTCTCTCGGTTGGATGGATTCATGGGGCGGACACAAGTTACTTGGATTGTTTGTTTGCACAAACGTTCTCAGCTAGTTAACGAGTGTCATGTGCCACCGGTCAGTCCACAACTTTCTGTCGAGAAAGATAACTCTCCTTTTCTGGCTAGTCCCATTAAAGGTCTTTTAGCATTTCAACTATGGTGAAATGGGCCTTCGAAGAGGGCTTTTCACATTCCAGCACTTGTGAAGTTTTATTTCAAATCTTGGTGGAATGCCTGCCTCCGAGTAGGGCTGTTGCCTGGAAGCTTGGAGTTTCCTTCTCTCGGTTGGATGGATTCACGGGGCGGACACAAGTTACTTGGATTGTTTGTTTGCACAAACGTTCTCGGCTAGCTAACGACTGTCCTGTGCCACCGGTCAGTCCACAACTTTCTATCGAGAAGGAGGACTCTCTTTTTCTGGCACGTCCCATTAGAGGTCTTTATCCTCCGAAGAGTTGTGCCTCCGAAGAGGGCTTGTGCCTCCAAGGAGGTCTTTTGCTGTTTGCTTCCCGCTCGCCCATGTCTTTTCGCCATTTGCTCATATCAACGGTTTCGTATTATCATTTGCAAGCGCACATTCATTTCTTTTCCAAGTAGCTTGTTCTATCCAAAGGAGTGTACTTCATTGTTAAATGAGTTCACAGGGATAGACATAGGCTAATTAATCGAATGTTTGTTTGCACAAACGATCACAATTAATTAGGAAGGGTCTACCTCTGACGGAACCACTAATAGTCTGCTTGAAGCACTTCTTATATAGGATTTGAATCTGGAATTTTTGTGGCTAGATATTCATTTGTTGAGTGATGTCAGGGATCGCTTGGTCTTATGATGGGTAAGCTTTGTTTTAATAGCCGGCAATATTAAATCGACATTTTAGCAATACAATTGAAGTACTTTATATATCGAAATAAAATAAGCAGTAGAGAACACAAGATTTATAGTGGTTCGACCAAGAACTGGTCCTACATCCACTTTATAGTTCTTATTATTCACTTGCACTGGCTTTACAATGGCTTTCATTACAAGAATCATACATTTATAGTTCTTTTTACAAACTTAAGCAAAGCTTTTAAGTAAAATATGGACGCAAATGATTGTTGTTTTAAGCTCTTGGAATTGGATCTCCTTCGACAGTTGTCAGTTTGAAAGTACCATCAAAAAGTTTTTGGCCTATGACATATGGCCCTTCCCAGTTTGGTGCAAACACTCCTGTTGCTGTCATGACCCTTTTCAAGACTAGATCTCCAATCTCAAAGCTGCGTTGGCGAACTTTTGAATTGAAATGCCTGGCAATTCTTTACTGATGGGCTGCAATTCTTAGCTGAGCCTCTTCCCTTCTTTCATCAAGGAAGTCGAGCGCTTCAAGTTGCAACTCTTCATTTTCAGCGTGGTTGAAATGAATTCTTCTATATGAAGGGACTTCTATTTCCACCGGAATCATTGCTTCTGATCCATATGCTAATGAAAATGGAGTGTGCCTGGTTGCAGTTTTGTGGGTAGTTCTATATGCCCATAGTGCTAGTGGAAGCTTATCGACCCAACCACCTTTTGCTTTTTCCAGCTGTTTTTTGATGGTTGATTTGATAATTTTGTTTACTGCTTCCACTTGCCTGTTTGCCTGCGGATGAGCCACTTCTGAGTAGCTTTTCTGGATCTTGAATCGCTTGCAAATATCTTGGTACTCTTCACTTTAGAATTGGGTTCCATTGTCTGTGATTATCTTTTGAGGCACACCATACATGTAAATGATATTCTTACTTACAAAGTTTATCATCTTTTTAGAGGTAATAGTTGCTAATGGTTCAAATTCATCCCATTTAGTAAAATAATCAACGGCGACAATAGCATATCTGATTCCGGATTTGGCAGTTGGCAAAGGCCCGATGAGATCTATTCCCCAAATAGCAAATGGCCACGGACGGACCATTTGTGTTATCCCTATGGAAGGTGCTCTTGGGGTTTTGCAAATCTCTGGCATCAGTCACATTTTCAGGCATAGCTTGCAGCGTCACAATAAATATCTGGCCAAAAATACCCATAACGGAGAATTTTCTTTGCTAGAGTTTGACCACCTGAATGGTCTCCACACTCTCCTCCATGTGCTTCAGCTAGAATTGTTTTAGCTTCTGCCTTGGTCACACATCGGAGTAATGGCATTGAGAATCCCCGCCTGTACAATCGGCCATCTTGAATTATGTATCTGGAGGCTTTTCTTAGTAACTTCTGTCGTTCTTTTGAACTTTCTGGTAGAGAACCGTTGAGCAGATATTCCATTATCGGAGTCATCCATGATTCTCGCTCTTGAGATATAGTCATGATCCAATCAATATCCATCTCATCAGTGCTTGGAGCTGGCAGGACTTCCACAGGAACTAATCCCAATAATTGAGCTTCACCGGTGCTTGCGTACTTTGCGAGAGAATCTGGCTTCATGTTCTCTTCTCGGGGTATATGATTTATTGTATAATGGTCAAGATCATCGAGAAGTTCCCAAGCTTTTGACAAATAAGCAGGCAGATTTCCTCCTTTAGTCTGAAACACTTTCTTGACTTGACATACAATAAGCTGTGAATCACTAAAGATCTGCAACACTTTGACATTCAACTCTGCAATTCTCAAGCCGGCAATAAGAGCTTCATATTCTGCTTCATTGTTTGTCGAAGAGAATTCCAATCTCAATGCATAGCACAACGACCGCCCTTCAGGGGTTTCAAGCACAACCCCAGCTCCGGAACAATAATCGTTTATTGCACCGTCAACATATAATTTTCATTGAATTGGGGGATTATCAGTTACTTCTTCCTCAATATCACCTTTATCTGTACATTCTGCGATAAAATCTGCCAAAGCTTGTCCATTGATTGCTCTCCCGGGATGATAAGTGATGTCGTATTGGCTGAGTTCAATATTCCACTTCAGAAGATGTCCCGAAGTCTCAAGATGAAACAGGACTTGCTTTAGAGGTTGATCAGTGAGTACTTTGATAGGATGAGCTTGGAAATACGGCCTCAACTTTCTTGATGCAATCAGTAGACAATAGGCGAGCTTTTCCAATTTTGAGTACTTCATCTCTGCCCCGGTGAATCTCTTGCTGATATAATAGACCGGGCGTTGAATTCTTGCGTCTTCCCGACCAACGCTGCACTGAGAGCATGAGATGAGATTGCCAAATATACAAAAAGATCTTCACCAATATCTGGCTTAGAAAGTATTAGAGGCGTTTCCATATGACGAATCAACTCATCGAAAGCTTTCTGGCATTCAGGAGTCTAGTCAAAAAATTTCCTTCCTTTCTTCAGTGCATCAAAGAATAGATGCATTTATCAGTAGCTTAGGAAATGAATCGACTCAAGGCAGCGACTTTTCCATTAAGACATTGCAATTCCTTCTTCGTTCTAGGAGCTTTTACTTCTTTTAAGGCAGCAATCTGAGTTGGATTAGCTTCAATGCCCCTAGAACTCACAATGAAACCCAGAAACTTTCCGGACTCCACCCCAAACGAACATTTCAAAGGATTAAGTTTCATTCCATACTTTCGGAGGATTGCAAACATTTCCGCCAAGTGGTCCATATGGTCTACCGCTTTCTTTGACTTCACCAACATATCGTCAACATAAACTTCCATAGTTTTGCCAATCTGTGGTTTAAACATAGCATTGACGAGTCTTTGGTAAGTTGCCCCTGCATTCTTAAGTTCGAAAGGCATGACTCTATAGCAGTAGAGACCAACATCCGTGATGAAGCTTGTATCCTCCCGATCCGGCTCATGCATCATAATATGGTTGTATCCGGAGTAAGCATCCACGAAAGATAACAATTCGTGCTCTGCTGTTCCATCCACCAACTGATTTATCCTGGGTAATGGGAAGCAGTCTTTGGGGCAGGCTTTGTTTAAATCTGAGAAGTCAATGCAAACTCTCCATTTCCCATTAGCTTTCTTAACTAGTACTGGATCTGAAATGAATTCAGATAAGTAGACTCCCTGATGAAACCATTCTCCATAACCCAGTCAACCTCTTCTTTCAACGCTGCTGACCTTTCAAGATCCTGGGTTCTTCTTTTCTGTTTTACCGGTGTAAACTTCGGATCAATATTCAGAGTATGCACTACAATTTCTGGAGATATTCCGCACATATCAGCATGAGTCCAAGCGAATACATCCAGATTTGCCTTCAAGAATGATATTAAGGAATTTTGAACCATCACATTAAGTTGTGAACCCACATTTACCACTTTGTTTGGATCTTTCGGTTCAACAGGTACTGGCACCGTTACTTCCACTGGCACCACTCTATTCTCCCCTGCAATAGCTTTTCTGGGATTCATTTCTCTTAGTGCCCCGCTATGCTCGCCAGTGCAGGGTCCACCCTGTAATTGCTACAAGGTTGGTTCTTTGATGCGGACTGGGGCCGCCGCATCTTTTCCCATTTCTCTCTTCCTCGCTTCGTGCAACTCTATCAGATAACATTCTCGCCCAGCATTATGATCCCCTTTAATAACTCCAACTCCATTATCCATGGTGAATTTCATAGCGAGGCACCACGGGGCGAGAATTGCTTTAAAAGCCGCAAGAGTTGGTCAGCCTAGAAAGGCGTTGGAGGCAGAAAATTCATCAACAATTACAAAAGTTGTTTCCGAACTACCTTCTTCTTCCCCTCTCCAAGCTCTACGAACAAGTCAATAGTTCCAATGGGTTGCTTCGGTTCCCCAGTAAACCCAACAATTTTCTGAGACGAAGCTTGAACGTCAGCCATTGGAACTTTCATTTGGTCGAACGACTTTTTGAAGAGAATATTGCAAGAAGCGCCGCAATCTACAAGCACTCTTCTCACAACAGCCGGCCCAATTCCCGCAGAGATGACCAAGGGATCCATGGTTGGAGAATCAATACCCATAGAGTCCTTGGCTCTGAACACAATATCATCATTAAAAGTTTTCTGCTGCTTCAAAGGTGCAGCGTCTTCTAACACAAAAACACTCTCTTCTGTTGGTGCATACTTCAAGGCATGGGCATATCTTTCCATCTCGCCCCAGCTTCTGCCTGCTGGGTGAGGACCTCCTGTAATCACATTAATAACAGGTCTTTCTGATTCATGCACAGTATTCTTCTCACCCGAGCCAGATGAATGAGCGGGAAGTCGCTGACCCTTAGTAGACGAAGTTGGGTAATTGCTACTTCTCTTAACATATTGCTGCAACTTGTTCTCTCTCAATAGTTCTTCAATTAAAATTTTCAGATGGCGACATTTGTTGGTATCATGACCAGGTTGATTATGAAACCGTCAGAATCTCCCACTTTGAACAGCTTTTTTATAAACTCTCATCTCAGGCGGTTTAGGATATTCTACCTCATCTTTGGTAGCAAAGAAGATATTCTCCGGAGTGTCAGTCAAAGGAGTGAAATCTGAAGATTTTAAGAAGCGAGGTTTCTTCATATCTTTCTGTTTCTTCCCACCATTGTTCTCCCTTTTCTGACTTCCGGATTCCTTTTTGATAGGGGCAGCAGTATTATCCTTAACCTCTGTCAATGCCACTTTAACTGGTGCCCGAAGGCTTTCCAATCGCATGAATTCATCAGCTTTTTTATAGAATTTCTCAAGTGAATTCGGTTATTTCATTTTCAACCACTTCCCAAATTCACTTGATTTGTCAATTTCCCTCATCAGGTATGTTAAGACCATTCGTGACTCTGCATTGTCCACTTCAGCCAAAGCTATGTTGAAGCGGTTCAAGAAAGACCTGATAGATTCCCCAGGATTCCGTTCCAAGATTGACAGCGACATAATATCCATTGCCTTTGAAGCATACAACCTGAATTGCTCTTTAAACTTCCGAGTCAAATCGGTGAACTGGTCTATGGATCGGACCGAAAGTTTTTTGAACCAGAGCAGAGCCACTCCTTCCAAGTATACCGGAAAGTATCGGCATTTGATCTCATCAGACGCTCCAGCACCTGTCATGTGCCAATCATACTTATACAGGAATTGATTGGGGTATCTTGTTCCCTTATAAGCTGGGATGGTCGGAGGAACAAACTTCCTTGGGAATTCTGCCTTTAGAATCTTCTCAGTGAACGAAGTTTTGCTCGGAGCGAATCCCCATTTCTTCCCATCTTTATCTCCCTGCATGCTTTCTTTCATGATTTGTCGCACCATGCCCGAATGATATTCCACATCATTTAAAGGATCTGTAGGACAGACTTCGGCCATTTTCTTGGAAGTTTGTCGTGACAAACGTTCGCGAAGAGTTGGCCGTGGTCTCGATCCTCCAGCTTGAGGAGGTGTTCCTTTGGCGGGACTAGCTGCTCTTTGTGGAATATTCCTTTCCTTGGGATCATGAATATCATCTGCAAGGTTTTCTTTGTTATTGACCGGTTGACGATTTTCTCCGAGCAACGCATTTATCCTCTCAAGCATTAAAGCATTCTGAGTTTCCATCTGCTGGTATAATCCAGATACTGCAGCATCTAACTCTGCTCGTGTAATTCTGGCACTTGGTGCTGCTTGACTTGACGAAGGAGAAGTGGTAGTATTTTCATGGACATTACTAGGTCTTGTATATCCACGCTTTCTTCTAGAAGCCATTATTTCTGATAGACTTCTTGTTTTGATAGAGACTCTTTCCATAAACTTTTGCGAAGCAATGACGAAGATAGCCTAAGTTCGATTATCAGTGAAAGCACCAAAAATGTTAACGCTAAAAATTGAACGCTAACACCCCGGTGTATGTAGATATTAAGTGAAAGCACCACCTGTGAACACGGGAATTAAAAAAAAAGTAGGAAAGTCACAGAGAAAGCAGTAAAAGACAACAATTTTATAGTGGTTCGGCTTCAGGTTAAGCCTACGTCCACTTTAATCCTCTTTATTACTGAATCAATTACAACTTTACGACAATCTTCAATTACAATAGTGATGAGACAAACAATTAGGACTCCGATGTAGAAGAACTCTTTGAATCCATGTTGATTGTGTTAGATTTCCTCTTGAAGTTAGTTGAGATGCCTTTCGTGTTTGAAGTGTCGAGTGAGTCAAGAAAACAGCAGAGTATAGGCGTTCCAGAAATGAGCCAAAAGTCCTCTTTCAGTCGGAATAGGTGGGGTATTTATAGGAGATTTCTGGACTAGGTCGTAGGTCGCGAGCGACCTTGGATGAGTCGTCGGTCGCCAGTGACCTAGGGGATGCGGTTTACGGCTTAATATGGTCGTACTAGGTCATCTGAGCGAGTTAGTAGGTAGTAGCGACCTATGGGAGGTCGGTCCTGAAGTAGCTTAAGTTGTCCATGACCTAGTGAAGCCCCTTTTCAACCAGGTACTGGCTGTTAGCGACTTAGCACTTAAAGCATAAATGTTATATCGGCTTGCTTAGGTCGCAAGCGACCTAATGAGAGAGAGTATACATGCGGCTTTGTTCTAGAGCTCGTTAGGTCGCTTCCTTTTTTGCCTCGCTAGGTCGTTGGATGCTTAAGTCGCTAGGTCGTTGGATACTTAAGTCGCTAGGTCGTTGAATACTTAAGTCGCTAGGTTGTTGGATACTTAAGTCGTACATTCTTCAGATAGTTAAACTCATTAGCTCGCTGAGTGGCTTAACTCGTTTAGTACTTTAAGTCGCTAGCTTGCTGTTGGTCTCGCATCCACGTTAGGTCGATTGGGCTGTTAGGTCGTGCCACATTGAACTGCTCTATGCTCTAGGTCGTTAAGTCGCGTCTAAGTTAACTCACTCATACTCTAGGTCGTTAGGTCACCGCCATATCTAGCTCGTTACATCGCTGATTCGTGAAAAAGAGGAGTTAACAATTCCGCTGCATTGATTTCTATTGGTATGTGAACTCTGATACTTACTGTATAAAGAAGAATCAAATGTTTTGTAAACAGTTTTATGAACTGTATATTTATTATTATAGTTTATCCTTCCGCTGTGAGATTCTGTTTAGTTTTTTTTCTCTTCTTTGTTCTTTTTCTTATTTACCCCAAAACAATCCGCCCTTCCGTATGGTTTGAATTGGCACGTGTGTCGATTTAAAGTGTGCGAAAAGGCGGGATGTTATAGTTGGTATCAGAGCTTTGGTTCAGCGATAAACCATAGCTTTGTCGGGTCTGACTATTTATTAATAGGTTAGTAATACCCTATGGGAGTCGCTGAGTGTATATAGATGAGAAAGCATATTTGTTAGTGTTATAAAAAGTTTTTAATATTGTGTTAATCTGTTCCGTTTTGTATTTATAAATTCTGGTTGATGCATGGGATGCTATGACATCAATAGGGATTTTTAAACACTTAATAGGACAGACCGACACAATATTTGTTTTTAATATTGGTGAACAAAATAATTTTGCCTATTATATTATCTATACAAAATAAATTTTTATAAAAGATTATATTTGGTTGTATTATATTGGTTGTTAGGAAATGAAGATTATAAATAATAGCTGAAAAAGATTGAAAATAAAATAATTGAGAAATGGGAAATTTTAGAACTTAGGTTCCGGGGTTTTGAAACTTTCTTTTGAATGACTTTGAAATAAAAATAATAATATTATTAAAAGAAGTATTTTCTGTTATAAGTATTTCACTATAATTTGAAAGAAATGTTTTAAAATAAATTTGAAAAAGAAATAAGTACTATACTCCCCTCTCTGGCGCTGGAAAATAGTTTCGGTGATGAGTGCACGCATCATCGACATTCATTTTCGAGTTTCGAAGTGGGAAGGCCGCTGTAGTAGTTTTACTACAGATTATTTTTGATAAACAGAAGTAAATTTTTGGATATAGATAATTTGTAAGTATATTTATATATTATTTTAAAATAATTTGAAATTAAACCCGGTATTTAATTTCTTAAGTTTCCATTTATTAATAGTTTAATTAATGTAATGAAACGGAATTTAACCAATAATTGAAACCCTAAATGAAATAAGAGATTTAATGCTAGGTTATTAATGGTATTAAAGAAAATTTGAACTTTGTAACATAGGAAACAAAGATTAATATTATTGAACATTAAATTTAATTAAAGGATGAGATAAACTTGTATAAGTTCATTTGTAATTTATTTAACATATATAACTTACCAAAAGATATAAAAGTAGAAAATTTTAATAAGAAAACGTAATAGATATTTATACAAGTAATTAACTTGAGGTAATGAAAATAATTAATGGAATTCTTTAATAAATAAGAATTGATGTGTAGTTGTATAAACTTAAGTAAAGGATTGAAGCTATTTTTAATAAAATAAGAAGAAAAGATGAATGCGGTAAATATATAAGTGTAGACTTAAATTAATGTATTTATGTGCTAAGAAATTGATTTGCACATGAATGCTATAAACAAATGAAGTTATGCAATAAGAAATGAAAAGAGAAAAATGAATTATATATATAAGTATAAGTGCAAACAAGTGTAATAAACAATAAACTAATGAATGGAGATAAAAGTTGTAAGAAATAAATGTAAAGTAATAAATGAAATTTATAAGAATGGGCTTGATTTATTATTTGGAATTGTTGCTTGTTTGGTTTGTGGTTATGTAACAACCCTGTATTTTGTGATTTATTTTTTTTGTATATTTTAATTATTTTAATTAAATTTTGATTTAAAAACTTATTTTTTTTGAAATGATTAATTTTGTTACTTTAAATATAAACTTTAGTTTTGATATGAATTATCATTCCAAAGCATGACTAAAAAGAATATTTTCCAAAAAGTGAATTTTGGTCAAATTAATCAAACTTTGACTTTTAATTTAAATTTTTAAAAGTTTGAAAATTTAAATTTTATCTTTTATTATGAAAGTACATAAAATTTTAATAACACTGCTTTTCGTTTCGTTGAAAACGGTTTTAAATTGCAAAAGTTATACTGTTTTCAATATTGTGTGTATATTGGGTTATTCAGCAATAGTCTTTATTTTAAATTTTATAAATGACATTTTATTTGATATATCTTATTCCTACTTTTATATTTATGTTATATTATGTATAATTTGACTTTTGGATATTTTTAAAATGATAATAGAATTTTTCAAAAATTTACCGTATTTATTTCCTATTTTTTTGGCTGTTTTCTTATTTTCTGTTATTTTCTTCATTAAAATTATATAATTTTTTTAATTTGTTTTGTGAATGTACTTTTATTTTATATTATTATTTATGTTTAAAAATATATTACAAGCTCATATGAATTTTCTAAAATTTATTTCATGTAATTTCAAATTTTCTAGACTAGTTTACTATTTTAGCTATTTTCTTTAATTTAACTTTATTTATTTAATAAATATTATATTTATATTTATATTTTGATAAATTTTCGAAATCTTATCTGTTATTATTATTAATTCCAGAATATCAAGTTATGTAAACAAATTTAAGAAGTTTGAAAGGTTTAAAGGCTAAGAAACGCAATGTCGTTTCACGTTTCTTTTACAGTTTCTTTTGTCATCAATTCATCAGTTATTTTAGCCACTTCTTACTCTATTTATTTATTTTATACATTCACTTTTATTTTCTGTGTTTATACTTTATTAATATTAATTTTATATGTATTTTGATTAAAAATAGATTTTTCCAAAGATTATTTGGGTTGTTTCAATTTATTTAGCCTAGTTTCACATATATTGATATTTTCTTTATATAAATTATATAATTTAAAATGTATTTATTTATTTTTCTTATTTACATTTTTTTGAGATTATTTATCTATTTTATCATGTTTTTTATGTATTTACAAAATAGAAAAGAGAAATTTGAAAGGCCTTAAACTTTCTACCTTACTATGGGCCTTTATAGTCCACCCTTTTACTTTTAACCTAACCTTTCACCAATTAACCCTAACTATTCCTCTTTTTTTTTCTCCAGCCGACTTCCTCTTGTTATTCATGAATTTTCAAAGCTCCAAAACCCTAAAAATCATGGCCTCCATCTTGAAGAATTTTTTTTAGGTAAATTCATCTTTTCTTTCTACTTTTTCTCCTATTTCTGTGCAAATTTACCTTGCTTTTTCCCCTGATTGGAGCGGCTTTCCCCCCTGCTCCACGGCCACCACCCCCTTCCATCTCTTCCCGACCATCACCACCATCTAAGCCTACAGCCATGACCATGGCCGACCACCCCTTGATGGTCAAACTCTTCCAAATGCAACCAAAAGCCTAGATCTATGCTTGTTTGGCCTTTTCTTGCTCATCCACTTCAACCACCACCATAGCAACAACCACCACCTCTGACCTGATCATCACAGACCCCTCCAACCTCTATCCAGATCTGAAACATCAAGAGCCAAGCTAAACAATGCATGTAGACGAGCCTTGTGGTGCACCAAACTACACTATGTTGCCTAGTCTCTTGATATTCTTATGTTGTAACTTGCTCCACATGTTCTAGCTTTTATGCCATGCATTGCTATGATCAAACCTGAGCCAAAGTCATGTCAAACCTGACCTAAATAAACCCCTAGGTCGTGCAAAAGAATAGATAAAGCAAGTCAAAAGTCATTGCATCCATATCTCTTTTTATTCCTTTTTATTTCAAAGTTATTTCATATCTAGTTTTATTGAATTTGTGTTTGTTTGGATATTTTGTTTTGGGTTGTAACACAAGTTCTAAGCTTGGATCTCTTAACACTTGAACCTATTGTTGTGTCATCGTGCCTTCTGGAATCAGTTGTGTCATTGGTATTGAAATCTTCAGCCATAAAAGGTGAGTAAAACTCACACGATGTTTATACTTATGCAGTTGTGAAACAACAACAATTGAATGTGTAGAATTTTATGTGATGTTATAACCGACTGTGATTATTTATGTATGATGTTAAACCTGTTAAATTTCATGTCATATCATCTGTTATTATATATATGTTGTTACTGTTCATTCATATCTGTTTATCACCATTGCAAGTTCCCTGTAGACTAGAATCACTATGGGTTGAAATGATACACACCCGAACGGACTTTAGAACAGGGAAAAATCGATATGGGCTGAAATGATAGGCCTGAATGATTTTCAAATTTATTTCTTTTACTTGGGACTGCGGGTTTGAAATGATAAAACACGGATTTTTCTTTGTAAATTACGGGTTGAAATGATATATTTCCCGTATCACTTTACCTAGCGTAGAAAATTATATACAGGCCTGTAGTTAAAATATGTTTTTCTAAAATGTTTAAAATATTTTAGAAATGTAATTATTATAATATTTTGATTTAAAATTTATTAAAAATAAATTTTGTAAAGTATTATTGATTTTCTGAATAATTGTAAGTGAAATGAATTAATGAAAAGTTAGAAAATTTTGAACGTAAGTTATTTTGGAAAATTTGATTTAATTATAATTGGAAATTAAATTGAATATGATATTATGATAAATTTATGATAATTTGAATTTCAATGAATTAAAAGTGATTTTATATCATATTAATGATTTTTAAAAAATTTGAAATGTGAAATGAAAGAATATTTTGAGTTGAAATTTTGAAATATAACTAAAATTGAAAATTTATGAAATTGACTTAAAAGTGAACTTTTAGTTAAGTAAATAAAAATAAAATTAAGTTATATTTGAGAATTTGAACTTAAGTGTTAAGTTGAAATTTAATGTAATGAATTCAAAATTGAACATTGCATTTTAATAAGTGAATTATTATTTAATCTTAATTTTTGAATGGAAATTTAACTTTATAAAATCACGAACTTGAGAAAAATTAAATGATGTTTATAAATGTGAAAATGTATGATTTTATGAGTCAATAATGTTTTAAATAAATAAATATAATTGGTTGAGAAATTATATTAAATATTTGAAGTTAATTGACTGCTTTTTTGAAATGCTATTAATTACAATGTAAATGATATTACAGTATTTGTAAATGCTATAGTTGATGATAATGAACTAAAAAGCTAAATTGAATTAAAAACTATTATAACAATTTTGTAAGTGCTATTATTTTTAATTTAACTAAGTTTATTTGGAACTTAAGTAAACCCTATTACAACATTTTAAAATGTTGCCTTTTGTTAAATTGAACTGTTTTGAATGTAACTTTTCGTAGCGTTTTCTAAATGCTGCAAAAAGTGGAATTTCACTGTTTTGATAAACGTAAGTGAATAAATGAACTTTGGAAGTTGAAAATTTTGGAAATTTAATAATTTAATTTTTAACATAATAACTTCATTTTTATGATTAAAAATGATTTTTTTTGGAATATAAACTGTTTTGAAATATGAATTGAAATGGTATTTTAAATTGAACAAAATGAATAATGATTTGAAATGTGTTTCGAAAAGATATGATATTTTGATATATTAAAATGATTTGAAATGTGGTTTCGAAAAAATATGATATTTTGATATATTAAAATGATTTGAAATGTGGTACTGAAAGATATGATATTTTGATATATTAAAATGATTTGAAACGAAGTTTTGAAAGATATGATATTTTGATATTAAATGATTTGAAAAATGAAGCTTTGAAAGTTTATGATATTTTGATGTATTAAAATGATTTGAAAGGAAGTTTTTAAAGGATATGATAATTTAAAATATTGAAATGGTTAGAAATGACTTGATATTTATTTTGATAAATATTTGAATTGAAAGATATGGTATGATGATATATTGAAATGGTTTGGAAATGATTTAATCTTTATTTTGATAAAGGTTTGGGTTGAAATGACATTTTATTTTTGAAGTATAAAATATTGTTTTAAAGTTATAGCTACGGGTTATAATAACGATTGGTTGTTAAAGAGACTGGGATCGATATTGTCTTATAGCCGGCCAATATCGAAAACCACTTTAATAACTGTGTACGCGGTGGAGATTCCAGAATGATGTAGGATGGTGGCGACGTTCTAGAGGTAAATTACGTGGACCCAACTCCCGTGAGTTGGCATAAATGACTAAAATAGGAGCTATACCGGGCTACACAAAGGGTCGCACCCTTTCATCGAGCATGCTCCATCGAAAACCATTCTATTACTTTTGTGATTCGATATGTGGCGCCACTTTGATTCGGGGGTATTATTCGAGGTGGGCGGAAGCTACTGGCTTGCCGTCACCTCCGGTCCGGGAGTGCAAACAGTGTATCCACCCTGGTATTGCCTCGCGTGCCGTGTCATATCCTTATATCGAGCCCACTACGATTTTGGTTTTAAAGATCCGACCGCGTTGAGGTTCACCATGCCCTTAACGCTATTTTCTATATGATTATACTTCACTGATTAGACACTACTGTATATAGCGTATATTACTGCATAGTAAATAGTTTAACGGATCCTTAGAGGATGGGCGGTCCCAAGCATCATCTAAGTTACTTGTACCTTTGCGACAGTTCACTTGAGTTGGTTTACATTGTATAAGTATGTATGTCCTGACTTGAGTGTTTGTATTTTTATTTACGCTCGGGTCAGCCTGAGTTATTCACTGATTTGGATTCCACTTCTGGAGTTTTGAATCGCTGGAGATTATCTGCTTATGCAGTCTTACCTTGTAACGATTCCGATTTTTCATCCACAAACGCCGACATCAATACGTCCTCTGTATCAACTGTCGGGCAATCGATGTCCGGAAAACCGTACCGTTATGGTTAAAGAAGAAGATAAAGATAGAAGAAGAGAGAAAGGATAGAAAAAAGGACGGAACAAAACAGAAAACAACAGGACAACATCAGAATCTAACAATTCGCAGCGGAACAACATATAATAGATAAATGAATAATCTTTAAACAAAGAACTATATCAGTTATTACCTTACATCACATTACATTTCATCATCAGAGTAAACAACAACAAACAACCACAAACAGCGGAAAAGAAATACTATATACTAGTAATACGCCATGTCATCCAGCTTGCCTCCTGTAACTCTTGAATTCCAGAATATCCTGATAAACCTTAACTCTTGACTGCCCGTGTGGAAATTGGTGGGCACCCAGAGTTTAGGACGAAAAACAATAAACTTCGAGTCAGTCATGTGACTGGTGTGAGAACTCAAAACAGTTTATTTTTCTTTAAAATCAAAATAGTGGAATATTTTTAAACTCAATTCGCAATGCTTTTAAAAATGAGACTACCATAAGACCTCCCACCACACACACAATGCAAACGCGCAGACTTGGAGAAGATTTCTTCTTATGTTAGTCAAAGATGCTTAATACGCATTAAAAAGAAACATTTGATATTATTACTAGTGCATAGTGTAGAACAAATCATTTCGAAAGTAAAGATATAAATCTTAGCCAGCATAGGTACCATTATATTATGCCTACTATAGCTACCATATTAGATGGCAGGTTCTACAACTAAAACCGTACAAGTCTCGTATTGTTTCTTTGGATTTCCAACGAATGCTCAGGCAAGGAACTTCCCATTGCCACATGGAAACGCCTCAGAAAGGACGTCCCGAGAACCTAACCGGATCTCTACCAACACAAGGCCGGGATACCTTTCAAACTAGGTAACAACTGACACGAGTATGCCATGCCCCGGTCCTTTGGGACCTTTATCCGAGCGCTCGTAACCAACATCACACCATAATAAATAAAGTGTTTCAACATGAGTAAGTATCTGGGCTCCATACCATGATACCACCCTTTTCCAGAAGAAAATGCACATACCCTAAGGGGCGCTACCCCCAATAACCTTGCTGCATCTTTCCTGTTTTGACCATTCAGGGGTGTGAGGTTCGACGAAGTCTCGTCCACAAAGCCACGCTTTATACAAAAGCTGTGCTTTGGGTCAACAAATGATCATAGAAATGATCACAAAGATAAACGATCAAACAAATCATCATATCACAAATGATCAAACAATGATCATTTCACAGCAACACTCAGCATGTCACATTACCAAATTGGGAATATATCGCTGATAACCTTCAACTACATAACCTCTGAGCTCGTACGTCTCAGAGAAGGGTGTTAAGCTAAGAGAATAAATTCTCCGCCACCAACAGAAATATATTTGAAAGAAATCAGCTTTATATCTCAATTTGTAATGTCAGACATACAATCCATACAAGTCTGTTCCGGGATCGAACAGAACCGAAGGCACTTACAAAGAAGTCCTCGCAATCCGGATAATCTCTAATCACGTTCGGATTTCCCATCACATATGGAGATCTCTATACCAGGGATCAGCCAGTGCAGAGACAATCGACAAGAAACCCTTTCGTTTTCGAAAATATCCGGTCTTCAACACCAGTCTTCAAATGCAATTCATAACGACGTATCACATATTCGGAATGGGTTATACGACCCCAAAGTCCTTTCCCAGCTAACCCAAATAGTGAGCGCTTATTTTTAAATAAGTGTAATATTCAAATTCAAGCAATCACAACAAATACCTATTTAGAGGTAAATATTGATAGTCGGTTATTTAACTATCAATAGGTATGCACAACATCACCAGATTCCAAATAATTTTTCAAATTATTTATTTCCAAAAATATCTTTACAAGATATATATATATAATTTCCATACATTAAAAATAAATTGATATTTATTTTTAAACCAATTTTCCCAATTTCATTTATAAATTCCATATTGAATTTATATTTCCAAAATATCTGTGAATATACGATTTTCAAATCGACTTCAAATATTCACTTTCAATTTATCTTTAAAAATATAATTTTCAAACGTTCATTTCATATTGGAAACCATTTCCCTACTTATTTAATAATAAGTATTTCACAAATCTATTTATTTTCAACATTTGGAAAATATTCAATATACTTAAATTGAAATTAAGTATATATTTCATTCTTTAAAAAAAACATTCTCTTAACCCATTTATTTGAGTCAAAAACGAATGTTGCGTCAAACATCGTTACGACGACCCAAAATCACTAGTATAGGGATTCGAAATTAAAATAGATATATAAATCCCAATACTATACAAAACATTTCCTTTCGGAAATCATTTACTATAACAACAGTGTTATAGTCCACCATTTCCTTCTATTTCTCGAAACATCTATTTGAACAATGAATGTGTTGAAATATATGTTTTCGATGTTTACACCTTTTACAACATCGTTAAACAATTAACCTCAATTTATAATATTCATTTTCCCAGGCATATCCATTTTATTTAATAATATATTCACTGTCCAAAATCGTGAATATACTTCCTTAACCAATTTCAACATTCAATTTATCAAACTCCGTTGATTTCGAATGCGACGACCCGACTTTCTACTCCCAGAAAATCGCGTCATCCTAAAGAAAGAAGGGGATAGAAGAAGAAAAGAAAGAGAAAGAAGAACACAACAACAACAGATAACTCACAGCGGAACGAATAAATATAATATATCACATAGAATATTACATAGTATCAGAGTACATCAGAGTTACACATCTTATACAACACATATTAGACAGTTATATACATCTGTCTAATTCATACAACTCAAGTATACAAGACACAGATATCAAATAAACACAGCGGAATCAATATATCTACACATCGAAGCCTCCTGCTCCATATCTCCTCCAGAATTCGTCAAGCTAACCTGAATCACTTGACTACTCATATATAATATGAGTACCCAAGAATTTAATAAAACAGAAAATAAACACTCGGGTCAGACAGGGGTCTGGTGTGAGTAAACGGGTTAAAATTGCTTAACTTTAGAAAACCTTTGAAAAGAAAAGGTATCACGTAAGACTTCCCACACATAAACATGGAAAAGTTTTTACCTTACGCTAACCAAAACATTTGATAGGAAATCCAGTGATATTATAATAGTGTCTAGGGTTTTCAAATAAATATGAAATAGCCGAAATTGTTACATGATTAAATTCCAGCTACTAGCCACAAAAGTGGGTAATACAATCAAAACCGTAGGGTCTCGTAGGGAAAATGGGTTTCCATCAATGGCAGGGCTACTGGGGTACCGCCCGTCACAGTACGTGGCCTAGATCAACGTACCGAGGATTACTCCCTTCATCCCCTGCTACACAAGGCCGGACCCATTCCTTACTGAATAGTTCCAAATGAGACCACCCCGTGGTTGGCGCGACCAACCACCCACACAGCCGAATAATAAGGGACTTCTAGACAGGGGTAAATCTCAATCTCAAAGTGGGGGCTACCCACGAAGCCTTGGCGCACCTCCCCTGTTTTAGCCATTCCCGGTTGATGAGGCTTGAGGCTGCGATTACCTTTATAGAACACATCACTTAGAATGCTCATCGTCCGCCTGACGATGTGTTGAAAGCATTCGATCCATACAAGTTCGTTCCGGGTTCGAACGAAACCGAAGGCACTATCTCGTTGCACTCATTATTGGAATCACCCTCAGAGTCAACGACCATAGCCCTTGCACTCTGATTCGCCATCTCGAATCTGTAAGCACTATTCCGTCAAACTCATTACGGAATCACCCACAGAGTTATACTGACGTATAGCCCTTACACCTCGAGTCTTCACTTGCTCCACTTGGATTAACGACCTAACGTTTAATTGGAATCGATGTGGTTTTCGGATATCCAAATATGGAAACCCGATCCCGGTCTCACCGAAACCAAACGCCATTTTAATGTCCAAGTTGTACTTAAGGGTTTAAACAGTATAACTTAATTCAGAATGATATATATAAACAGATAGATGAATCATACTATCACAAGAGATAATTCATATCAATATCCATCTACACAAAGCAGCATATCACATAACAGATATATCCAATCATCCAATATCAAACCAATATCAACAAATCATCCAATATCATTCAACATCCAATATCAATCAATCATCCAATATTAAACATTCATCCATAACAGAATTGATTAACTCTAATCAATTGGATTACTTAAATCATTCTTCATTTATTTATCCCAAATAAATAAATTAATCATCCCTAATGATCTTTAATAATTAATCTTTCTTGATTAATTATATTTAATTACATTCAAGTAATTATTCTAAACCATATTCAGTAATTAACTTTTAATTACTATCATTAATTATAATAATTAACGATCCTTTATTAATTAATTAACTATAATTAATTACATTAATTCTTAATTAATTACATTAATTCTTAATTAATTACATTAATTCTTAATTAATTACAATTAATTAATCACACTTAAATTAATTACTATTATTAATCAACCTTGATTAATTCATTAATTAAATAATCCTTATTAATTAATTAACCTTTTATTTAATTAAATAATTAACTTATAATTAATCATCTCATTAATCTTTAAACAGTAATTAACAATTTGTAATTACTTATTTTAATTAATGAACTTCTAATTTAATTATTTCAATTCTTGATTAATTAATTCAATTAATTAATCCATAATTACTTCATTAAGTAATTATTATTAAATAAATAAATAATCCTTAATTAATTACTTAATTAATTAATTAATTACAATTTAGTTAATTACTCTTGGTAATTAATCTTAAAATTAAACTCATTTATTAATTAATTAATCATATTGACTAATTAACTAAATAATTAAGTAATTAACTCTTCATAAGTAATTATTTCTAATTACTTCATCAATAAACCTTAATTAATCTCTTATTTAATTAATCACATCATTAAATAATTCTTGATTCTTTAGTTAATTAATCACTTCATAATTAATTAACTTCAACAATTTATATTAATCAATTCATTAATTGATATCATTAAGTGATTAAACAATAATCACTTCTACTAATTACTCCATGAGTAATTATCATTAATTACTTCCATAAGTAATTAACTTCCTTAAATTCATTTAATTATTAATCATTAATTACTTTATTAAGAAATTATACTTAATTAATTCATAATTAAGAGATTATTTAAAATTAAATAAGTATTTAACTAATTATTTAAAATTAATTAAACAATTAATTGATTAACTTCTTATAATTTCAAAATCCTTAATTATTTCCATTAATAAATCTTAAACAAATTGTTGTATTTGGATTACAAAATTATAACATTAAGCTCGTTTGAAAATAAACATTTAGAAATCAAATTTAAAATCTAAACACCTTAGTATTCATATTTTAACTTATTCGTTTTAAATAAATTTGAAACTTAAGTTTTAAAACATTACTTAATAATTTACTTTAAAACTTTGATTTAATAATTAAATCCAAAACACTCTTGAATTCAAAATTTAATTAGTTGATTACTTACAAAAGAAATCAATTTAAAACAATTTAAAATTTATAATAAATCAATTAGCATGTTAAAGTTTGATTAACTTTTTACTTAAAAGATCAAGTTATAACTTTTGAAAATTGATTTCTTTTATAAACTTGATCTTAAATCTTAAAGCTTACCTTCATTAATTTCAAAGTTGGGTTGCTACACAACTTCCTCCATTTCACAGAAATCAGATAACGTCCCTAAAACCCCAGACTAACACGTAAATAACACGGTCATCCCCCAAGTAAACTAACTGCTCCTCTACTCCGAGTCGCCCCCGATACTTGCACGATCCCATAACCGAGAGAAACTCGAGACAAACACGTCTTCACCAAACACCCAATTCCAGTCCCTCAAACCATGCACGAGAGACACGGTGCATATGCACCCCCGCCGCCGACCACTGGCGTACGTCGCGACTATCGTAGATGATCACTCAACCTCACGCGACAGCGATAACAAACCCAGAACCCATCCATTCAAGCTCACATGAAATTGAGTTGTTCGAACCTAAAAATTTCAACTGCAGTCGCCAGGAAATCAATCCCAACCCCCACGGCGCCGACCACCTACGCCTTCCCACTCCGGCCATGAACTCTCACTACCCAAACACGACTCCTCCCCGAGCCAACCCCAGCTCGATCGTCTCCACGCTCCACAAAATCGAATTTCCCAAACTCAAAATAAAACAGTACCCAAACCCTACAAATCAAGTTTCTAAAATCTGTGTATCATAATAAATTCGATCTGTATTTTTCGAGTGTTAAGTGACAATTAACACAGCTACTATTCAAATTTCAAAGCCTACAAATCACTTAGTCATATGAATTTGACAAAACCCCCAAATTTAGAAAAATCCAAAATTCATTTTCCACTGTAAGTTAAAAATTTTGATTTCTGTTTTAGAATTCATATCATGCATTATAGGTTTAGGATATAAATTTTATTCATCAAAATTCGATCATGATTTACTTGATATAATTATTTAATTTTACTGCATATTCTACTTCCCACGGTTTCCTTAACTATTTCATATGCAAATTGATCTTTAACACTTAACTCAAATTGAATCTAACTTCCATATCTCATTATCACCTTACTGTATTTCAATTTGAAGCCTACTCAGAAATTTTGCTTTGAAATACAGAGGTGTTAAAATTTTCTTTTTAACAGATCATTTTTACAGTAAACTCACCTGCATGCAAACAACAATTCTCACAACATACAAGTACTAATACTTAAAAATTCAAGCTATAGGATCTTAATACAGGTAAATACAACACATGCATGATATTAGAATAAGATTCAACTGTTTTTAAAAACATTTACTCACCTGTAAATAAAATATGTAGAACAGAGCAGAGCATGTTTATCTTTACTTCCAGGCCTTTGAACATTAATCTGAAAAGCTTTGGTATGCATGTTGTTGAAAATGCCTTGCATGCTTAAAATCTTTTCACTTAGAATGTTGAAACTTGTTGCTGCCCTTTCATTTGAAATGCAGGTTGTACATCCATATGAATGCAGATTTTGATGGTTTGCAGCTTGAAAAATGCAGGATAGAAAGTTGCAGATTTCACTTTTAATTAAAGATTTGTATTCGATTTGCTTTTAGTTTCTAATTTTCAGATTTTGGAACTTGATTTCTGATTTTGCCATTATTTTTGTTGAGAAGTGAAAGTAAAGAATTGAAAGTCTTGAGAGTATTAGTTCTCTTCTTTAAAACATTTATTAAAATTAATATTAATATGTTGCCACTTGTTTTTAGATTGAACAAATGTCAATTATGTAGCTTAATTATCAACACTTGTTAATATTTGTCTTTAAGTGTTTATAAACTTTTATTTAATGTAAATGTAAATATAAACTTACATTTTTATTTTATAAAAGAGTACTTACATATGTAAATACAACTAACATATTTAATTTACTTCATTAATTAATACTTACATATGTGAATGTAAATTCTCCTTTATAAGAAAATGTTCTAAACAAATTGTAATATAAATATATCTTACTTTCTTAAGTAACTTATGTGTGTAAATATAAATTTACTTTAAAGAAAGTATTGTAAACAAATCACAATACAAATAAATCTTATATATGTAATTTAAAATCTAAACATCTATATTACACAACCATTTTAATTTTGAAATACTTTAAAAAGAAAATAAAACAAAATTTTGATTAAATCCTATATAAACTATCATATTCTTAAAACAAAAATTATCTTGTATTTGAAATCAATTTGAATAAATCTTAAATTTAACTTTTGAAAAATATTTAGTTTTAAAACAAACTTTTAAATTACAATTCATTCATATATCAATTATTAATAGATTGAATTAAATTCAAAGCAAAGTCAAATTATAACATATACATACATATGTATTACAATTTGAAAATTAATCTTAACAAAAGCTCTTCTATTCACAATATATATCAATGTATATATTATAAACAGAATAAAATCTAATTAGCTTTGAAAAATAAATCTTATCCAGTTTAAATTATTAAAAAGATATCGATCACCATTAACATATTAAATATTTATTAACTATAAAAAGAATAAATTTATTAGTTTAAATTAAAATTACAAAGAAAATTACCAAACCAGTTAAATTATTTACACAGATTATTAAATTCTTATTGCCCAAAATTCCGGGTCGTTACATCGAATTTATAAACCATGTCTATAAATTCCATTTCTATTTATAAGCTTCGATTTATAAATCTCCTTTATTAATCCAATTCAATCTGTATACTTCAATATATACCAAAAGTCCATATTATAAGTTAATTACTTATAAATCCTTTATTTTACGCAATTTATTCATTTTATAACTTCACAATTTATAAAACTGTATATTTCATTCACTTATGAAATCCATCTTATTTCAATTTAACACTTATAAAAGCTCGTTTATAATTCCAGTATTTTTAAACTTACAAAATATCAAATTTTAAATCACTTATATAAATTGTTTTTAAAACAATTCAAAAAATCCCAATTTAACTAAACTTATTCTTTTAATAATTTACAAATCGGTATTTAAAGCTTATATACTTCAAAATCATATTTAAGTACTATTTTCCAAAAATCATAACTTTTATGAAAATAAAATTATAACGTTTATTCATTTTAACAATTAAAAATTTAATAAAACGTATACTTTCGAAAATCACTTTAAAATTCCTTAAAAAACCAAAATCATTATTTTAAACTTCAGAAATGGATCCGATGATGCAGCAGCACTAAATAGTCAATCACGACATCCAAATATCATATATCGATATGATAATCAACAAATATCACAATATATGTAAATAAATAAATACGGTTAAGGAATCCAGTCGGATCCCTCCAACCTGTTTCCCTGCATCCACAGATGTTAGCACAATACCAATCTCGTTTCAAGATGGGATATCGCGGTATATGCGTTTTATAAAATATTATCCGCTTAATAGGCGGCGCAATAGGGTCTCATCCGCTATATAATGCGGGAAATCAATCAACTGCAATATATACGTATGCCAATATATATATATATATATATATATATATATATATATATATTGTTATATATATAGATATATCCTACTATATATAATATCACAACCAAACATCAATCAATAACTGCAATTCAACTTATAAATTTTTGAGTGAGAAGTTCTCACCTTAGATTTATGCATGCAAACCATTTCCACTTCAGATTGTTTTCTTCACAATTCTAGACCTTGTAATCAATTATGATTTTTTTATTAATATCTAAATCAATCAAACAACTGAAATTTCACTTGATAATTTTAAATTAACAATTTGGTTTTAAATGAATAATTTGATTTCAATCAATTTAAAAATTGTTCCCGATTTTTAAACCTTATATGACATTTATATAATTTATTAACATTCGAAGTAAATTGGACAATTCAAGTTGTCATTTTAACATTTTATTAACTAACTATTTAATTCAAAGCATTCTTCCTTTTCAAAATACCTTATAGCAACTAAATAATTTAAATCAGTTTATAAGTATTCATCTCCATTATTCACTGTCTTTTCAAAATTTGATTAGTAATTCAAAATATGTATATTTTAAAATCTTATCTACCCTAATATTATTTTTTTCAAATTCAATTAACATAACTAATCTTATACCTTTTCCAGTAAATGAAAATAACTTCATTTGAAACTTCCAACATTTACAAGAATCATTTATACATCTTTTCCAACTGAGACTTCTTTTTTTCCAATTCCAATATATATATTTTTTTCCACCTTCAAAGTCCTGTTTAAATGTATTTACCGTTTTTAACCAAAATATGTATGTGGGTGTTTATATTAAGTAAATTAAAAACAAAGCTATTTTATACCTTACTGCCTGCATTTACTCGAATCTTTGACATCGTTCTCGAACGAGCATCCACCGATCCATCTTCGACTACGCATGCCATCACCCAATCGCGACTTCGACTTCAGCCTTCACCTAGCTGTCGCAGTCGACCACCAGCCCAACACCACTCGTCGCCATTCGTGTGCGCTCGAGCTTGGAACCAGGCAGCTTGGCTTCGCCCAATACCCACGCGATCGCTGCCCTCGGCCTCGAGCTTCGTTCGACTACCGCGACTTGGCTTCCCTCGCATGCACCGCCCGAAATCTACCCTTCGCTTACCTCCATTGCAACACCTCGCGAGCGCGAGCTCCCCTAGGCCGCCGCTTGTCGTGCCGCAATCCCCCATTTTTATTTTTATTTATTTTTATTTTTTTTATACAAGGTTGCGACCATTGATTGAAAGAGGGGAATCGATTTTTGATTTCTCAAAGAAGAACGAAGCTCGGCCATATAGTTTGAAGGTTTTGATTTATTTTTTATTTAACGCGGCCATTTTTTTTTCCAGTTGATTTGAACGATAAAGGAAGAAAGGGACGAAATACTTAAAGCTGAACGAGGCATGCTTGCACGATTAACTGTCGTGATCTTCTGCGTGATTTTAGGCACGATTTTAGGGAAGATAACGTGTATGTTAACTAATTAAATTTCAAATTTAATTTGAGTTTGATTTCATTTCAACGCGTTTATTCGTCGTACGCTCGCATAACAACTCTGATCAACACGAAATTTGAAATCCGATAATAATTCAATATTACGGATCCAATGGAACTGGTTTCGTCGAATTCCGAGACTGTGCCTCGGACGGCTATTTTTAAATATCGATTCAGACGATTTAATTTCAAAACTGAATAATTCACTTTGAAATTCAATTCTGAAGCTTCTATTATCTTCAGTATTATCAATATAAATTTTACAAGCCCTTGAAATATTTTTAATCAGCTTAAAATTGAAGATTCAAATTATTATTCAACTCTTAATAGATTAAACTCTATAATTTAATCGCCAAATTCATTTTGAAAATTTGAAATTCAAGTCAAACCATCATTCAAATATTTAAAATAAATTAAATATTTCATTTTCAAATGTTCAAAAATTCTGGGTCATTACAATCTTCCCCCCTTAAAAGAATTTCGTCCCAAAATTACAAGTTAAGAAGAATGTCTTTATCCTGTTCGCTATCTTTCCAAACTAAACAGTTTTATCAACTTACTAACCAAAATCTTTTATTAAAGATCAATTATCATTTCAATTAATTTTCCAAAATCAATTATAAGTTTCAAATAACATTGTTTTACTAACCATTCAAATTTTAAACTTTCAAAATTTTCTCAAAAATTTTCTAACACTCGAAATTTTCGAAAAATTTCGCCAGCGTCTCCTTTGCGCGGCTAGCTCGGTACGACTACAAAATGGCACCACGGCCCCTTAGAATCAAAAAGAAAAAAGAAAGCCAAGCGGCTGGACAATAAAATCACCAAATTTTATACTGAAATTTAAATACGTACCTTTTTGTCGAGCAATTCAATTTTATCTTTGAAATCAAAATCCCAATTCCATTTCTTTTAATACACCTGTATATCCTGCTAGCCATAATATCCAATTCCAACATTCAAACCATTTTGGAAATTCCATTACAAAATTTTTAACATATGGTTCTTATACATTTTCACTTCACTATTGAAGTTACACATTCATTTTCATTCAATTTTACATTTCAATTGAATTCAATTCACAATTTCAATTCTATTTGAATTTAATTTATCTTCTATTCTGAATATTGAATTTTATCGATTAACTTTCATTTACTAATTCATATTACTACTTTAAATTAGTTTCATTTACTAATTTACTTCAATTCCCAATTTCGAAATTGATTTGTCGTTAACTAAAATTTTCCAACAATTTTCAAAAAAAATTCTAACTCCCAAAATTCACGGAAAATTTTGGCAGAGTCTCCCTTGTACGGAGGAGCTTTTGCAATTTTACAATATGTATAAATATGTATACATCGACCCACACGGTCGGAAAACAGAAAAACAGTTCATATTTCCTATTTTTATTGCGTAGGCGTACCTTATTTATCATTTTTAAGCAAAGCGGCTAATTATTAGCTTATTAGCACGATCAAATCCAGCCCAACGACTTCGCTGAACCTGTACTTACTTAGTTTAAACAGGTCAGTGACAAATATAAGAAATCTATTAACATTCCATTCATTTTCAATAACAAGTATATAGATTTCATTAGCAATACATTCAAGATAAATCCCATTAGCAGTTCATATGGTTTCAATTCATCTTTAGTCGCTTTCGACCAAGTCACATGTCATTTCTATTAAATCAAGTGGTTTACAACTCATTTTCTTCATTCTATTCATTTCTAAGCAAAACGAATTAATACCATTTTAATTGATTCAAAAATTAATTTTATTTGCTTTCATTAACTCATATAATTTTATACAATCTTTTTTTGTGTCAAACGACAATTATTTCTATGCAAATTTAATGATATTCACTTAATAGAATATCCATTTTAGCTTATAACTAGTTTAAATTAATACCAATTCAATTTATTTTAATTCCACTTCGGTTCAATTTGCATTTCATATTTTCATTCGGTTTATTTTATTAACCAAACAAATTTCATTCAAACCTTTTCAAATCAATTCCATTCACTAATATAATTCAATTAGTACATTCACTTATTCATTTTAAATTTCAATTTCCATATTCAATTCATCTCGAATTTACTTAATTACTAACAAAGGGAATTTCAATTTATTTCTTTTACTTACTTGAATTTATATACAAATTCAAATTTATCTTCAAATTTAGCTCAAGACTAAACTTTAATTTAACCAATTCAAATTCCAATTCATTAGTCAATGAATTAATAATTAATCAAGTTAGTTTACTTGAATTCAATCCATTTTATTTTATTTTCTCCAATCTTTGGTTATACATTTTATTTATTATTTAATTTCATATAATAATGATAATAATTTAATATTATTGCTTCCTAACAACCATGCAACCATAATGTAACGTTTTCGATTTTTCGTTGCCGAAAAACCGAATAGTTAGGGTTTAAGAAAAAGAAAAAGTAGAAAAGAAGAGAAGAAAAGAAGATAATAGAGAATAGAACATAGAACGGAACAGAGAACAACAGAACAATATCAGAATCTCACAATTCGCAGCGGAACAACATATAATAATAAATGAATAATCTTTAAACAAAGAACTATATCAGTTATTACATTACATTACATTTCATTACATTACATCATATCATCATCAGAGTGTACAACATCAAACAACAAATAGTGCAACGGAAAAAGAAATACTATATAAACTAGTAATACGGCATGCCATCCAATCTGCCTCCGGCAACTGCATAATATCCAGAATATCCTGATAAACCTAACTCTTGACTGCCCGTGTGGAAATTGGTGGGCACCCAGAGTTTAGGAAGGAAAACAATAAACTCCGAGTCAGTCATGTGACTGGTGTGAGAACTCAAAACAAGTTATTTATCTTTAAAATCAAAATAGAGGAATATTTTTTTAAAGCCAATTCGCAATGCTTTTAAAAATGAGACTACCATAAGGCCTCCCGCACACACACACAATGCAAACGCAGAATCGGAGGAGATTTCTCCTTATGATAGTCAAAGATGCTTGATACGCATTTAAAAGAACATTTTATATTATTACTAGTGCATAGTGTAGGAAAAATTCATTTCGAAAGTAGAATATAAATCTTAGCCAACATACGACCATTATCGTATGCCTACTATAGCTACCATCCAAACAGGGGGGCGCCACCATAAGTGAATGATAGGTTCTACAACTAATACCGTACAAGATCGTATTGTTTCTTTGGATTTCCAACGAATGATCAGGCCAAGGAACTTCCCATTGCCACATGAGAATGCCTCTGGATGGACATCCCCGAGAACCAAACCGGATCTCTACCAACACAAGGCCGGGTTACCCCTAACTGAGTAACAACTGACCGAATATGCCATCCCCCGGTCCTTTGGGACCTTTAAACGAGCGCTCGTCACCATCATCACACAATCATAACAAAGTGTTTTCAACATGAGTAAGTATCTGGGCTCCATACCATGATACCACCCTTTTCCAGAAGGAAATGCACATACCCTAATGGGAGCTACCCCTCATAACCTTGCCGCATCTTTCCTGTTTTGACCATTCACGGGGTGTGAGGCTCGACGAAGTCACGTCCACAAAAACATACTTTATACAAAAGCCATTCTTTGTGTCAACAAATGATCATAGAGATGATCACCAAGATAGACGATCAAATAAACGATCCTATCACAAAAAATCAACACAATGATCATTTACAGCAACACTCAGTATGTCACATTACCAAATTAGGAATATATCGCTGATAACCTTCAACTACATAACCTCTGAGCTCGTATGTCTCAGAGAAGGGTGTTAAGCTTAAAGAATAAATTCTCCGCCACCAACAGAAATATATTTGAAAGAAATCTGCTTTATATCTCAATTTGTAATGTCAGACATACAATCCATACAAGTCTGTTCCGGGCTCGAACAAAACCGAAGGCACTTCTTACGAAGCCCTTGCAATCCGGATATTCACAATCCTGATCGGATTCACCATCACATATGGAGAACTCTATACCGGAGCAACTCGGTGCAGAGTCAATCGACAGGTCATCCTATCGCTCTCGCAAATACCGGGTCTTCAACACCGATCTTCAATGCTATCCATTACGTCGTATCACTATTCGGAATGGGTAATCCGAATAACGAGCGCAATAATCTAAAAATAAGTGTGCATTCAAATTCAACAAATCCCAACAAATACCTCTCAAAGGTAAATATTGATAGTCGGTTATTGAACTATCAATGGATATGCACAACATCACCAGATTCCAAATAATTTTCCAAATTATTTATTTTCCAAAATATCTTTACGAGATATATAATTTCACACTTCAAAAATAAATCAATATTTATTTTTAAACAACTTCCCTTTCTATTCATAAATTACATAGTGAATGTATATTTCAAAATATCTATGAATATACGATTTCAATTATTCATTTCAATTTATCTTCAAAAAGATAAATTCTCAAAATATTCACTTTATATTGGAAAAACATTTCCATACTTACTTATTAAGTAATTCTCAAATTTTATTTATTTTCAACACTTAGAAAATATTCAATATACTTAAATCGAGATTAAGTATATATTTCATTCTTTAAGGAAATCATTCCCTTAAACATATTTATTTGGGCCAAAACGAATGTTGCGTAAAACATCGTTACGACAACCCAAAATCACTAGTATAGGGATTCGAAATTAAAATAGATATATAAATCCCAATACTATACAAATCATTTCCTTTCGGAAATCATTTACTATAACAACAGTGTTATAGTCCAGTATTTCCTTTTATTTCTCGAAAACGTCTATTTCAAAAATAAATGTTGAAATCTATGGTTTCGAATCTCAACACATTTTGAAAACATCATTAGATTGTTTTAATTCAATTTAAAACATCACATTCAAAACAATTCTTTAACATATTATTCACTATTCAAAAACGTGAATATACTACGTTAACAAATTTTATCCTTTTATTCATTTTATTTCAAAGGATCATTCATAGTCAAAAATGTGAATATAACTACATTAATAGGTTTCAACAATTTACTTATCAAAATAAGTCGTTGCGAATTTATAAAACAATGTTTATAAATTCTATTTCTATTTATTTTATATCTACTCCTTTTATAAATTCCTTTATTAACCTATCTCAATTCATATCTCAATGATATACTAAAGATTCATATTATAAGTTAAATACTTATAATTCATTCGTTTACAAAAACCGTTCCTTGGAACTTCATAATTATAAATTCTATAACTTATAAGATTCAATGATTTATTCAAAACTATTCTTTTAATAACTTTATAAAATTTATAAATCTTACTATTTATAAATTTCATTTATAACTTCACCATTTTTAATTTTATAAATTCCATTCATTTACAAAATTCATTTTCACTTCATTCAAACACTTATAAAAACACATTTTATAATGTCAATATTTCAATTTATAAATATCCATTTATAAATCTCTTAATATAAATCAATTTATATTATTCTTTAAAACTTCTTTAAATTCCTTTATAATTTCACCATTTTTATTCATAAAAAAAATTAAATTTTATAAATCCTATTCTTTCAACTTTTTATAATAAATTCAAATTCCCAATTTTTAAACTACTTTATAAAACCATTAACCTCATATTTTCAAAAATAAATCTTTAATCGTATTTCTCAAAATCAAAATTTTTATAACATTAAAAATTATACGTTTATTTATTTAAAATGGATCAATTCCAAAAATCTTTTATAACGTATACTTTCAAAAATCACTTTAAAATCATTTTAAAATTTCAAAATTTGGTCCAATGATGCTACATACCAAATAGCCAATCACGACAACAATGATATCATATATCGTATATGATAATCAACGAATATCAAAATATCCATAATCAAGTAAATACTGTTGAGGAATCCAGTTGGATCCCTCCAACCTTTTTTCCTGCATTCACAAACATTAGCACAATACCAATTCCGCTCCAGTACGGAATTATCGCGGTATATGCGATTTAAAATATTATCCGCTTAATAGACGGCGCAATAGGGTCTCATCCGCTAAACAAAATGCGGGAAATCAATAACTCCAATATATACATATGCCAATATATATATATTGCTATTATATATAATACCAATTTCACTGTTTATGAAATATTCGCGGTATATGTTTTTAATAAATAACATCCGCTTACTAACGGCGCATAATGTCTATTTTAACAATCAATAGATAACAATCATCATTCAAACATGCATTCAAATATTTTAAATCTAACTATTTAAAATAAAATCGAAACTGATTCGATTGAGTGAGAAGTTCTCACCTTGATTTCAATTTCGTTTTAGCGATTTATTTCGAATAAAATTAAACGGACGTTTAAATTTACCCAAAATTCTCGCTAACTCCAAACGACTCCAATCAAATTCCATCGGTGCTCGTCCATACGATTCCAACGCAAAAAATCTCGTCCGAAACGGACCTCGTATGAAAGAGATATCGCAGTTTAAAGTTTGTACAATTATAATATAAATAAATTTACATATTTCTTTATAAATTTTCAACCTATGCAATCAGAGCCGTTGTTTTCACATCCCCTAGAACTCGGCCGTGTTTCCCGTTCTCTCCTCTTCACGTTTCTTCCCAGTAACAAAGCCGTGTAAAGAAACCCATTCATCCATATTAGGGTTTCATTTTACAACCTCTTCGAGCGTCGAAACTCCATCACGCCGCCACCACGTCGAAGCTCGTCACTTGCTCTATGTTCGTCCATCACCTTGTGGAGCTCGGCCCCCCATGTTGCATGCAAGTCGAGGCCGAATGGCCGGTCTTCATGGCCAAAATCCCATCGATTTACTCAACAAAACGCGATCTTAGCCGTTCAACTTGAAGCTCTCATCTCACTCTTCAATTTTGTAGTTGAAACCCTAGTCTAATTTTGCCTAGATTTGGAGGATTTGAGGGATGAACATGGACAATTTTCGGCCATTCAATTCAGAGGTGGCGGCTGTAGAACCAATTAGGGTTTTAGTTTATTTTCTAATTTTTTTTTTTTGGAAATTAAGGTCTATTTATAGAGAATTTTATGAACACTATTCATCCGGGAATTCCGAACTCCGATTTACGCGCCGTAACCAGCGTTTCTAGGGTTTACCCCGCGTTCCGGACACAATGAAACAGGTTTCGAAAGCTAATTCGGTCATCTGTGCGAGTTATGGCAATAAACGTTCAATTTAAATTAAACCGATTTAAACGATTATCTAGGCGTTTTAATTTGTACCGGACAAACAGTAAATCCAATTGACACGAAATTTGAAACCATACAATAATAACACATTACGGATCCGATGAAACTGGTTTCGTCGAAATCTGAGACTTATTGAAAAATGGCTATTTTAACTCGCCAAATTAATATTAAAAACAATTCGATGCGTTTCGAGCTGCTACGATCAAACGATAACTCCGATTGACACGAAAATTGAAATCCGGTAATAACTAACTATTACGGATCCAATGGAACTGGTTTCGTTCAATTCTGAGACTGTTCAAAAATTGACTATTTTCACTAGTCGATTTAAATATTAAAATATTCAATTTTCACAAATAAACTTTTAATTCGATTTTAAAAGTTCCAAAATATCATTCTAACTTCAATATGATAAAATAAAATTTTACAAATCATTTTCAATCATATTTTACGTAATTTTCAATTATTTCCATAATTTAACATATTAAATTATCGATTTAATTATTCAATTAAATCCAATATTCAAAATAAAATAATTCATTTGACTTATAAATTCACTTATTAATATTTAAAATCAATTAAATATTCAAATTTAAATAAATAAAAATTCTGGGTCGTTACAATCTTCCCCCCTTAAAAGAATTTCGTCCTCGAAATTATCAAGTAAGAAAAGTTACAGAATTTATTAACTTTCCAAAATCCATAGTTAAACTTCTTACAATACTTTACTAAGTTTTCAAATCATACTTAGTTATCTTTTCAAAAACAACTACTATTGTTTAACTTTCAATTTCAAAATCAAGTTAAAGTTTTCAAAATTTTCCAATTTTCTCAAATTTTTTCTAGCGCCTTAAATTTCCGGAAAAATTCGCCATAGTCTCCTTTGCGCGGCTCGATCCGAAAAAAAATGACAGTATATATATCACAAATATACATCTCATCAAGTAATGAGGCATCCCGAAGGGAAAAAAGTATAAAAGTATGGTATGTAATCCGAGATATGTACCTTATATTTTATTAGAAAGCATATACGGCTAATATAGCGCGAAAGCGAGCTCCAAATGCGAAGCAAACTCAATCCGCACCTACTAATCACTCAACAAACAACATGAGAACATGTATATAGATAATAGTATCAATATACATCATATAGCAACATAATAACTATATATGCTAACATAGAAATGCATTCAATAGCAATATATATTCAACCATCAACCAACTATCATTCATATCCAATAAATATTCATTTATATTCTCATTAATATTCCATGAATTGGTTTTCAAGTTAATCACATATGATTCATTAATAGTGGATGTTCTTACTAACATTCATTTTCAATTAGTTTATATTCACTAAGTCATATTCAAGTTGGTTCACTTCCAAATCAAATTCAATTTTATTTAAGATTCATTTAATTTCCAATTGGATTCCAATTACTTTAGCTTCCAATTTCATTAACAATTAATGAATTATATACAATCAACTAACAACCATATAACAACCAATGTATATTAATCTCAACCAAATTCCTTTGCTTATATTCATTCTATTTGGTTTAACACCATTACTTTCAATTGGGTCAATTAAATTGATTTTCATTTAATTATTCAACTTTCAATAACATTAGATTTTAATGAATTAACACTTATATTCATTATTTCATATCCAATTTATTCACATTCAATTGATTACATTCAATCCATTCATTCAATTCAATTACAAAAGTTGAATTTCATTCATATAACTCAAGTTCACATTTATCACTTCACTTTATTATTTTACTTTGATACTAATATCAACTTCATTCAACATCTCTTAAGTTATATTCCATTTAACTTTAAATTCATTTTTACTTACAACTCATATTCATATATATATCCATATAGTTTCACTTCTTATATATATAAGTTTATTTCACAATTGTAAATCACTTTAATTATAATTCAATTCTTATAATTCTTTTGCTTATACAATTATTCTTCAATTTAGATTATTCAAATAACTAAACAATCAACTTATATACACTTTAATAATTTTGAAAAATTATTTCTTTATATATAAAATATAATCAAGGTAAAATTATTTCATTTACCCAATTTAAAACAATACTGTGTCGAATTGTTCCATTCAAGTGTTTAGAGATCCCTATCAACAACGTTAATTACTCGTATTAACCAGAATCCATATACCACTCAACAAACCAATCATCACAATATAAAACAATTTCATATTCACTAAAAAAATACGCTCTCATAGCTATTATTACGCTCAAACTCATTCTAGAGTACTACTGACTCTATCTCTAATGAGTAATACCCAACAGAACCATGGTTGTCGCTTAACCATATGCTCCGATACCAAATGTAACGTTTTCGATTTTTCGTTGCCGAAAAACCGAATAGTTAGGGTTTAAGAAAAAGAAAAAGTAGAAAAGAAGAGAAGAAAAGAAAATAATAGAGAATAGAACTTAGAACAGAACAGAGAACAACAGAACAATATCAGAATATCATAATTCGCAGCGGAACAACATATAATAATAAATGAATAATCTTTAAACAAAGAACTATATCAGTTATTACATTACATTACATTTCATTTCATTACATCATATCATCATCAGAGTGTACAACATCAAACAACAAATAGTGCAGCGGAAAAAGAAATACTATATAAACTAGTAATACGGCATGCCATCCAATCTGCCTCCAGCAACTCCAGAATATCCAGAATATCCTGATAAACCTAACTCTTGACTGCCCGTGTGGAAATTGGTGGGCACCCAGAGTTTAGGAAGGAAAACAATAAACTCCGAGTAAGTCATGTGACTGGTGTGAGAACTCAAAACAGTTTATTTATCTTTAAAATCAAAATAGAGGAATATTTTTTTAAAGTCAATTCGCAATGCTTTTAAAAATGAGACTACCATAAGGCCTCCCGCACACACACACAATGCAAATGCAGAATCGGAGGAGATTTCTCCTTATGATAGTCAAAAATGCTTGATACGCATTTAAAAGAACATTTTATATTATTACTAGTGCATATTGTAGGAAAAATTCATTTCGAAAGTAGAATATAAATCTTAGCCAACATACGACCATTATCGTATGCCTACTATAGCTACCATCCAAACAGTGGGGCGCCACCATAAGTGAATGATAGGTTCTACAACTAATACCGTACAAGATCGTATTGTTTCTTTGGATTTCCAACGAATGATCAGGCCAAGGAACTTCCCATTGCCACATGAGAATGCCTCTGGATGGACATCCCCGAGAACCAAACCGGATCTCTACCAACACAAGGCCGGGTTACCCCTAACTGAGTAACAACTGACCGAATATGCCATCCCACGGTCCTTTGGGACCTTTAACCGAGCGCTCGTCACCATCATCACACAATCATAACAAAGTGTTTTCAACATGAGTAAGTATCTGGGCTCCATACCATGATACCACCCTTTTCCAGAAGGAAATGCACATACCCTAAAGGAAGCTACCCCTCATAACCTTGCCGCATCTTTCCTGTTTTGACCATTCACGGGGTGTGAGGCTCGACGAAGTCACGTCCACAAAAACATACTTTATACAAAAGCCATGCTTTGGGTCAACAAATGATCATAGAGATGATCACCAAGATAGACGATCAAATAAACGATCCTATCACAAAAAATCAACACAATGATCATTTACAGCAACACTCAGTATGTCACATTACCAAATTGGGAATATATCGCTGATAACCTTCAACTACATAACCTCTGAGCTCGTATGTCTCAGAGAAGGGTGTTAAGCTAAAAGAATAAATTCTCCGCCACCAACAGAAATATATTTGAAAGAAATCTGCTTTATATCTCAATTTGTAATGTCAGACATACAATCCATAAAAGTCTGTTCCGGGCTCGAACAAAACCGAAGGCACTTCTTACGAAGCCCTTGCAATCCGGATATTCACAATCCTGATCGGATTCACCATCACATATGGAGAACTCTATACCGGAGCAACTCGGTGCAGAGTCAATCGACAGGTCATCCTATCGCTCTCGCAAATACCGGGTCTTCAACACCGATCTTCAATGCTATCCATTACGTCGTATCACTATTCGGAATGGGTAATCCGAATAACGAGCGCAATAATTTAAAAATAAGTGTGCATTCAAATTCAACAAATCCCAACAAATACCTTTCAAAGGTAAATATTGATAGTCGGTTATTGAACTATCAATGGATATGCACAACATCACCAGATTCCAAATAATTTTTCAAATTATTTATTTTCCAAAATATCTTTACAAGATATATAATTTCACACTTCAAAAATAAATCAATATTTATTTTTAAACAACTTCCCTTTCTATTCATAAATTCCATAGTGAATATATATTTCAAAATATCTATGAATATACGATTTCAATTATTCATTTCAATTTACTTCAAAAAGATAAATTCTCAAAATATTCACTTTATATTGGAAAAACATTTCCATACTTACTTATTAAGTAATTCTCAAATTTTATTTATTTTCAACACTTAGAAAATATTCAATATACTTAAATCGAGATTAAGTATATATTTCATTCTTTAAGGAAATCATTCCCTTAAACATATTTATTTGGGCCAAAACGAATGTTGCGTAAAACATCGTTACGACAACCCAAAATCACTAGTATAGGGATTCGAAATTAAAGTAGATATATAAATCCCAATACTATACAAATCATTTCCTTTCGGAAATCATTTACTATAACAACAGTGCTATAGTCCACTATTTCCTTTTATTTCTCGAAAACGTCTATTTCAACAATAAATGTTGAAATCTATGGTTTCGAATCTCAACACATTTTGAAAACATCGTTAGATTGTTTTAATTCAATTTAAAACATCACACTCAAAACAATTCTTTAACATATTATTCACTATTCAAAAACGTGAATATACTACGTTAACAAATTTTATCCTTTTATTCATTTTATTTCAAAGGATCATTCACAGTCAAAAATGTGAATATAACTCCATTAATAGGTTTCAACAATTTACTTATCAAAATAAGTCGTTGCGAATTTATAAAACAATGTTTATAAATTCTATTTCTATTTATTTTATATCTACTCCTTTTATAAATTCCTTTATTAACCTATCTCAATTCATATATCAATGATATACTAAAGATTCATATTATAAGTTAAATACTTATAATTCATTCGTTTACAAAAACCGTTCCTTGGAACTTCATAATTATAAATCCTATAACTTATAAGATTCAATGATTTATTCAAAACTATTCTTTTAATAACTTTATAAAATTTATAAATCTTACTATTTATAAATTTCATTTATAACTTCACCATTTTTAATGTTATAAATTCCATTCATTTACAAAATTCATTTTCACTTCATTCAAACACTTATAAAAACTCGTTTTATAATGTCAATATTTCAATTTATAAATATCCATTTATAAATCTCTTAATATAAATCAATTTATATTATTCTTTAAAACGTCTTTAAATTCCTTTATAATTTCACCATTTTTATTCATAAAAAAAATTAAATTTTATAAATCCTATTCTTTCAACTTTTTATAATAAATTCAAATTCCCAATTTTTTAAACTACTTTATAAAACCATTAACCTCATATTTTCAAAAATAAATCTTTAATCGTATTTCTCAAAATCAAAATTTTTATAACATTAAAAACTATACGTTTATTTATTTAAAATGGATCAATTCCAAAAATCTTTTATAACGTATACTTTCAAAAATCACTTTAAAATCATTTTAAAATTTCAAAATTTGGTCCAATGATGCTACATACCAAATAGCCAATCACGACAACAACGATATCATATATCGTATATGATAATCAACGAATATCAAAATATCCATAATCAAGTAAATACTGTTGAGGAATCCAGTTGGATCCCTCCAACCTTTTTTCCTGCATTCACAAACATTAGCACAATACCAATTCCGCTCCAGTACGGAATTATCGCGGTATATGCGATTTAAAATATTATCCGCTTAATAGACGGCGCAATAGGGTCTCATCCGCTAAACAAAATGCGGGAAATCAATAACTCCAATATATACATATGCCAATATATATATATTGCTATTATATATAATACCAATTTCACTGTTTATGAAATATTCGCGGTATATGTTTTTAATAAATAACATCCGCTTACTAACAGCGCATAATGTCTATTTTAACAATCAATAGATAACAATCATCATTCAAACATGCATTCAAATATTTTAAATCTAACTATTTAAAATAAAATCGAAACTGATTCGATTGAGTGAGAAGTTCTTACCTTGATTTCAATTTCGTTTTAGCGATTTATTTCGAATAAAATTAAACGGACGTTTAAATTTACCCAAAATTCTCACTAACTCCAAAGGACTCCAATTCAATTCCATCGCGTAGTGCTCGTCCATACGATTCCAACGCAAAAATCTCGTCCGAAACGGACCTCGTATGAAAGAGATATCGCAGTTTAAAGTTTGTACAATTATAATATAAATAAATTTACATATTTCTTTATAAATTTTCAACCTATGCAATCAGAGCCGTTGTTTTCACATCCCCTAGATCTCGGCCGTGTTTCCCCTTCTCTCCTCTTCAAGTTTCTTCCCAGTAACAAAGCCGTGTAAAGAAACCCATTCATCCATATTAGGGTTTCATTTTACAACCTCTTCGAGCGTCGAAACTCCATCACGCCGCCACCACGTCGAAGCCCGTCACTTGCTCTATGTTCGGCCATCACCTTGTGGAGCTCGGCCCCCCATGTTGCGCGCAAATTGAGGCCGAACGGCCGGTCTTCATGGCTAAAATCCCATTGATTTACTCAACAAAACTCGATCTTAGCCGTTCAACTTGAAGCTCTCATCTCACTCTTCAATTTTGTAGTTGAAACCCTAGTCTAATTTTGCCTAGATTTGGAGGATTTGAGGGATGAACATGGACAATTTTCGGCCATTCAATTCAGAGGTGGCGGCTGTAGAACAAATTAGGGTTTTAGTTCATTTTCTATTATTATTTTTTTTTGGAAATTAAGGTCTATTTATAGAGAATTTTATGAACACTATTCATCCGGGAATTCCGAACTCCGATTTACGCACCGTAACCAGCGTTTCTAGGGTTTACCCCGTGTTCCGGACACAATGGAATAGGTTTCGAAAGCTAATTCGGTCATCTGTGTGAGTTATGGCAATAAACGTTCAATTTAAATTAAACCGATTTAAACGATTATCTAGGCGTTTTAATTTGTACCGGACAAATGGTGAATCCAATTGACACGAAATTTGAAACCATACAATAATATAATATTACAGATCCGATGAAATTGGTTTCGTCGAAATCTGAGACTTTTTGAAAAATGGCTATTTTAACTCGCCAAATTAATATTAAAAACAATTCGATGCGTTTCGAGCTGCTACGATCAAACGATAACTCCGATTGACACGAAAATTGAAATTCGGTAATAACTAACTATTATGGATCCAATGGAACTGGTTTCGTTCAATTCTGAGACTGTTCAAAAATTGACTATTTTCACTAGTCGATTTAAATATTAAAAAATTCAATTTTCACAAATAAACTTTTAATTCGATTTTAAAAGTTCTAAAATATCATTCTAACTTCAATATGATAAAATAAAATTTTACAAATCATTTTCAATCATATTTTACGTAATTTTCAATTATTTCCATAATTTAACATATTAAATTATCGATTTAATTATTCAATTAAATCCAATATTCAAAATAAAATAATTCATTTGACTTATAAATTCACTTATTAATATTTAAAATCAATTAAATATTCAAATTTAAATAAATAAAAATTCTGGGTCGTTACAATATACTATAATAATTCATAGAAAATCATTTCTTTTCTATACAAAAATAGTTTTGGGCAAGATTATCTTGTTTACCCGATTTAAAAACAATATCTGTCGGTTTATCTTGTTTAAGAGTTTAGAAACTCCTATCTACGATAGTTAGTTAGACTACATCGACCAGAATCTATAAACAGTCAACCGATAAGTCAACACAATACAAAACAATTTTATATTCACTAACAAATACGCGCTCATATCTATTATTGCACTCAAACTCATTCTAGAGTTTTGCTGACTCTATCTCTAATGAGTAACACCCAACAGAGCCATGGTTGTCGCATAACCGTATGCTCTGATACCAAATGTAACGATTCCGATTTTTCGTCCACGAACGCCGACATCAATACGTCCTCTGTATCAACTGTCGAGCAATCGAAGTCCGGAAAATCGTACCGTTATGGTTAAAGAAGAAGAAAAAGATAGAAGAAGAGAGAAAGGATAGAAAATAGAATGGAACAAAACAGAAAACAACAGAACAACATCATAATCTCACAATTAGCAGCGGAACAACGTATAATAGATAAATGAATAATCTTTAAACAAAGAATTATATCAGTTATTACCTTACATCACATTACATTTCATCATCAGAGTAAACAACAACAAACAACCACAAACAGCGGAAAAGAAATACTATATACTAGTAATACGCCATGTCATCCAGCTTGCCTCCTGCAACTCCTGAATTCCAGAATATCCAGATAAACCTTAACTCTTTACTGCTCGTGTGGAAATTGGTGGGCACCCAGAGTTTAGGAAGGAAAACAATAAACTCTGAGTTAGTCATGTGACTGGTGTGAGAACTCAAAACAGTTTATTTTTCTTTAAAATCAAAATAGAGGAATATTTTTAAAGTCAATTCGCAATGCTTTTAAAAATGAGACTACCATAAGACCTCCCACCACACACACAATGCAAACCCAGACTTGGAGGAGATTTCTTCTTATGTTAGTCAAAGATGCTTAATACGCATTAAAAAGAAACATTTGATATTATTACTAGTGCATAGTGTAGAACAAATCATTTCGAAAGTAAAGATATAAATCTTAGCCAACATAGGTACCATTATATTATGCCTACTATAGCTACCATATTAGATGGCAGGTTCTACAACTAAAACCGTACAAGTCTCGTATTGTTTCTTTGGATTTCCAACGAATGGTCAGGCCAAGGAACTTCCCATTGACACATGGAAACGCCTCTGAAAGGACGTCCCGAGAACCTAACCGGATCTCTGCCAACACAAGGCCGGGTTACCTTTCAAACTAGGTAACAACAGACACGAGTATGCCATCCCCCGGTCCTTTGGGACCTTTATCCGAGCACTCGTAAGCAACATCACACCATAATAAATAAAGTGTTTCAACATGAGTAAGTATCTGGGCTCCATACCATGATACCACCCTTTTCCAGAAGGAAATGCACATACCCTAAGGGGCGCTACCCCCAATAACCTTCCTGCATCTTTCCTGTTTTGACCATTCCGGGGTGTGAGGTTCGACGAAGTCTCATCCACAAAGCCATGCTTTATACAAAAGCTACGCTTTGGGTCAACAAATGACCATAGAAATGATCACAAAGATAAACGATCAAACAAACGATCATATCACAAATGATCAAACAATGATCATTTCACAACAACACTCAGCATGTCACATTACCAAATTGGGAATATATCGCTGATAACCTTCAACTACATAACCTCTGAGCTCGTACGTCTCAGAGAAGGGTGTTAAGCCAAGAGAATAAATTCTCCGCCACCAACAGAAATATATTTGAAAGAAATCAGCTTTATATCTCAATTTGTAATGTCAGACATACAATCCATACAAGTCTGTTCCGGGATCGAACAGAACCGAAGGCACTTACAAAGAAGTCCTTGCAATCCGGATAATCTCTAATCACGTCCGGATTTCCTGTCACATATGGAGATCTCTATACCGAGGATCAGCCAGTGCAGAGACAATCGACAAGAAACCCTTTCGTTTTCGAAAGTATCCAGTCTTCAACACCGGTCTTCAAATGCAATTCATAACGACGTATCACATATTCGGAATGGGTTATACGACCCCAAAGTCCTTTCCCGGCTAACCCGAATAGTGAGCGCTTATTTTTAAAAATAAGTGTAATATTCAAATTCAAGCAATCACAACAAATACCTATTTAAAGGTAAATATTGATAGTCGGTTATTTAACTATCAATAGGTATGCGCAACATCACCAGATTCCAAATAATTTTTCAAATTATTTATTTCCAAAAATATCTTTACAAGATATATATATATAATTTCCATACTTTAAAAATAAATCAATATTTATTTTTAAACCAATTTTCCCAATTTCATTTATAAATTCCATATTGAATTTATATTTCCAAAATATCTGTGAACATACGATCTTCAAATCAATTTCAAATATTCACTTTCAATTTATCTTTAAAAATATAATTTTCAAACGTTCATTTCATATTGGAAACCATTTCCCTACTTATTTAATAATAAGTATTTTACAAATCTATTTATTTTCAACATTTGGAAAATATTCAATATACCTAAATCGAAATTAAGTATATATTTCATTCTTTAAAGAAAACGTTCTCTTAACCCATTTATTTGAGTCAAAAACGAATGTTGCGTAAAACATCGTTACGATGACCCAAAATCACAAGTATAGGGATTCGAAATTAAAATAGATATATAAATCCCTATACTATACAAAACATTTCCTTTCCGAAATCATTTACTATAACAACAGTGTTATAGTCCACCATTTCCTTCTATTTCTCGAAACGTCTATTTCAACAATGAATGTTGAAATCTATGTTTTCGATGTTTACACCTTTTACAACATCGTTAAACGATTAACTTCAATTTATAATAATCATTTTCCCCAGCATATCCATTTTATTTAATAATATATTCACTGTCCAAAATCGTGAATATACTTCCTTAACCAATTTCAACATTCAATTTATCAAACTCCATTGATTTCGAATTTATAAACCATGTCTATAAATTCCATTTCTATTTATAAGCTTCGATTTATAAATCTCCTTTATTAATCCAATTCAATCTTTATATTTCAATATATACCAAAAGTCCATATTATAAGTTAATTACTTATAAATCCTTTATTTTACGCAATTTATTCATTTTATAACTTCATAATTCATAAAACTGTATATTTCATTCACTTATGAAATCCATCTTATTTCAATTTAACACTTATAAAAGCTCGTTTACAATTCCAGTATTTTTAAACTTATAAATATCAAATTTTAAATCTTTTATATAAATTGTTTTTAAAACAATTAAAAAAATCCCAATTTAACTAAACTTATTCTTTTAATAATTTACAAATTGATATTTAAAGCTTATATACTTCCAAATCATACTTAAGTATTATTTTCCAAAAATCATAACTTTTATGAAAATAAAATTATAACGTTTATTCATTTTAACAATTCAAAACTTAATAAAACGTATACTTTCGAAAATCACTTTAAAATTCCTTTAAAAACCAAAATCATTATTTTAAACTTCAGAAATGGATCCGATGATGCAGCAGCACTAAATAGTCAATCACGACATCCAAATATCATATACCGATATGATAATCAACAAATATCACAATATATGTAAATAAATAAATGCAGTTGAGGATTCCAGTCGGATCCCTCCAACCTGTTTTCCTGCATCCATAGATGTTAGCACAATACCAATCCCATTCAAGACGGGATATCGCGGTATATGAGTTTTATAAAATATTATCCGCTTAATAGGCGGCAAAATAGGGTCTCATCCGCTATATAATGCGGGAAATCAATCAACTACAATATATACATATGCCAATATATATATTGCTATATATATAGATATATCTTACTATATCTAATATCACAACCAAACAGCAATCAATAACTGCAATCCAACTTATAAATTTTTGAGTGAGAAGTTCTCACCTTGGATTTTTGCATGCAAACCATTTCCACTTCAGATTGTTTTCTTCACAATTCTAGACCTTGTAATCGATTATGATTTTTTTATTAATATCTAAATCAATCAAACAATTGAAATTTCACTTGATAATTTTAAATTAAAAATTTGGTTTTAAATGAATAATTTGATTTCAATCAATTTAAGAATTGTTCCCGATTTTTAAACCTTATATAACATTTATATAATTTATTAACATTCGAAGTAAATTGGACAATTCAAGTTGTCATTTTAAAATTTTATTAACTAACTATTTAATTCGAAGCATTCTTCTTTTTCAAAATACCTTATAGCAACTAAATAATTTAAATCAGTTTATAAGTATTCATCTCCATTATTCACCGTCTTTTCAAAATTTGATTAGTAATTGAAAATATGTATATTTTAAAATCTTATCTACCCTAATATTATTTTTTTTCAAATTCAATTAACATAACTAATCCTATACCTTTTCCAGTAAATGAAAATAACTTCATTTGAAACTTCCAACATTTACAAGAATCATTTGTACATCTTTTCAAACTGAGACTTCTTTTTTTCCAATTCCAATATATATTTTTTTCCCTCCTTCAAAGTCCTATTTAAATGTATTTACTGTTTTTAACCAAAGTATGTATGTGGGTGTTTATATTTAGTAAATTAAAAACAAAGCTATTTGATGCCTTATTGCCTGCATTTACTCGAATCTTTGACATCGTTCTCGAACGAGCCACCACCGATCCATCTTCGACTACGCATGCCATCACCCAATCGCGACTTCGACTTCAGCCATCACCTAGCTATCGCAGTCGACCATCAGCCCATCACCACTCGTTGCCATTCGCGTGCGCTCGAGCTTGGAACCAGGCGGCTCGGCTTCGCCCAATATCCACGCCATCGCCACCCTCGGCCTTGAGCTTCGTTCGACTACCGCGACTTGGCTTTCCTCGCGTGCGCCGCCCCAGATCTACCCTTCGCTTACCTTCATTGCAGCACCTCGCGAGCGCGAGCTCCCTTAGGCCGCCGCTTGTCATGCCGCGATCCCCCATTTTTTTTATACAAGGCTGCAGCCATTGATTGAAAGTGGGGAATCGATTTTTGATTTCTCAAAGAAGAACGAAGCTCGGCCATATAGTTTGAAGGTTTTGATTTTTTTTTATTTAACGCGGCCTTTTTTTTTCCAGTTGATTTGAACGATAAAGGAAGAGGTGGACGAGATACGTAAAGCTGAACGAGGCATGCTTGCACGATTAACTGTTGTAACAACCCTAGTTTTTGGCTATTTATTTCTTTTAATTATTTTTAATTTTGAAATATAATTTATATAAATTGTGTTTAACAATATAGTTTAATTATTTAATTTGGAGATATATTTTATACAATTGTGAATGTCAATTAAATTAAATAATAACTGTGGAAATTTAAGCTATGTTTGAACTGTTAAATTTCGCGTTCAAAAGACGCGTCAATTATAGGGTATAAGCAACGTAATAAAACGTGTGATTTTAAAATGTTATTTTTTTACAGAAATTTTTGATGTTCTAGACTGCGTCTGTTTAACGTAGTATAAAAATCAAGTTTTCAAATAAATTTGAAGAAAAAAATATCAGTCAGTAGTTTTATAGCAAACGTTATTTTAGACCGACAGTTGATTTTAAATAAATGGGTATACATTCTCATCCCAAAGCTTTGCAAGATCCTTGCCGTTCTTTTAACATTCAATCGGAATACAAATCAAATATCGTACCACTAATCAAGCAGATTTGTGAATGTTTCACTGCCTTTTGTTTCAGTTTCAAAACATAGGAGAAAGTGCTCACTGGTAACGTTATCCCTTGAACAGCTGCTTCCTTTTATTTTTCCTATGATCTCGCCTGCAAAACGTTCATATACGTTTCCAAACCTTTAGTCAATTGCCTTTTTCTTCTCTGTGCATTTAATCACGCATACAAATACCAGTAAACTATTTATATGTTGTAACTGATATCTTGAAAACCCCTTAGCTGCTTGCCCTTTCTTTTCATTTTCCAGTTAAACTCGCCTCAAATAAATCCTTTTTCATCAATCACACCACCATGTTTCATACGAAAGTTATATCTATGCAAACTAGCAATCAATAAATCTAGCATTTAATTTATCATCAAAACTTTTTGTGAACTCTCGGCCTTCCCCTGATGGATGCATCTTGCATTGAATCTGGAAATTTTTGTACTTACCTTTCCCTGTAATTTCGCAAGATATTGCCTACAATCCATGCTTGCCTGTGTCTTTGCCAATAAGCACGCATAAATCACGCATGTGTAAATTAAGATCCTTGCATCTGACAGCTTCAAGTCTCTATGACTACTTGCTTCTCTTCCCTTGATCTTGCAGCAGTTCAAATCCTTTAAGTTGCAACGTTCGAACCTATTTATTCCTTGTGCAAACTGTAGAGAGAAAATCACGTGAATAGACAATTAACAATAGTAACGGATAGCAAAATGATCGGCCCTCCTTTAATTCATTCAAAATATTTGCCTTCAGTTGGGATTAGGCAGTAAGTAACATACACAAATTTACTTATATATTCGAAACTTTATCAATAAAATCAAATTTTCACATGGCCTTTCACCTGTAATCTCGCAAGCCTTACCTATAAGTATACCCTTTCGCCTCTGCATCTCATTTATTCTGCCTTGCTTCCTCTCAAGTCATCAGGTAAATTCCCTTGTCTTCTTCAGTTCTTCTTTTTCCTTTCCTTGATGCCTTGCTCGGCCATTCTATTTTGTTATACCGTGCTTTGCCATAGGACTGTCTGCATAGGGATCCAAAATTTGCATAAGTTGAAAGATCTAGTGGGATGGGATTGGAATATAGGCAGAGAGTGGAGTGAGTTTTGTTTTGCATAAAAAAAAATGTAGACTAGGAGAAGTCTGTAGGTAGAGACATGGAAATACTTTGAAACATATATAAAAACAGAGGGTTGTATTTGTAAAAGGTATGAGATATCAATGTAATGCCTTAGTGGCTGATGCGTAGGTCTGAGTGGAATGAGTAGGGCCTCGTGCATGTTGAAGTTTTAAGATTTGTATATAATATAACTGTGATGCATTTTTGGTAGGAGCATGCATATGGTATCATAGAGTCTGTCAGGATATTTGGCCCAACTGTGTAAGTGCATAGCTAAATAGTGGACTTAGGCTGAAAATTTAAGAGGAGAGCCATGTTCTTTTAAATTGATGTCAGTGGATGTTTTTGTTTTAGTTGCTTGTAAATTTGTTGCATAGGAGTCATAGGGAGAATCTGCATATAAAATTTTCCATAGTAGGCTATACATATCTGAGTGGCACTGTGTACACATATATATATCAGTGAGGCATGCACTAGGTTAGAATACGTAGGTGGACATATATGCATTGACTCAAGAGAAGTGTGGAAGGCCGTGTGTGAAGTTTTGTTTACATGCCACTAGTGTACAGGGAGGTATTGCATAGGGTAGGTGGGAATGCACAGATTCTTGTGTAGCAGTGTGCATGTATGTATACCCAGTCCTCACCACTTCTGTTAAAGCGTGCATTTGATATGATGGCCGAGCTTGGTGAGAAGATTTGCATCCGACCTGGTGTGTAAGTAAAGACTGGGAGTTGTTGATGATGAATAGAAGTAAGGGGTAGTTGTTTTGTTCAAGTTTCAGTGTTGAGTGTAGTGGTTGGTATCATATTTTCAGAGAATGGTGCATAGACATTTTACCCGGAGTTCTGGCAAGTTTGACTCGAAGAAATCACATGGTTGGCTCGAAGAAATTACATGATATACTCGGTGTAGTTGCGTGAAAGCTTGGGTTTTCTGCCTGTACAAATTTTAAAGCCTGGAAGTCTAAATGGAAGATGAGTTAAATTGTAGCTGAGTTGGAATAATTTAGGCTAAAGAGATGGTGACGTGAGTATACGTGTACAGGTGTGAGTTGAAATAAAGATGTGCACGTGTACATGAGTGTATCACGGCATATAGTAGAAAAAAAACTTCACCATATTGTTTAGTCGGCCTTTAGGAATTTTGTCATAAATTTTAGTATTGGCAGGGTTCACGGATTTAGGTACATTTTAGTCTATTTACACGGTGGAGTGGTCGAGCAAGTCAAACCAATTCTCGTTCTATTTTAAATTTTTCTTTGACCGTAAATTCTAAAGTCGCGTATTCAATATTTTGAATCTTGTTCTAGATTTGAATCTAGGCGACATCCGAGAAATTTTGATCGGTACTCTCTGTCGTTCTTTTCCGGCGAAATTGTCGTTTTTGAAATTCAAATTTTCTGCAGCTTTCAGGTGAGTATTTCTCACCAGACATACGTACATATATTTTGGTAAATTATCGCAAGTGTATGTGTAAAATTTTATTTAAATATTATCTGTCTGTAGTATAACGTAGAATGATGAACCCCATTTAAATTGACACCTCATCAGTTATTTATCTGTTGTATTATTTCTGCAGTTATATTATTAAATGTTTATTTACTGTTTAATCATCACTGCAAGTTCCCTGTAAAATTTAGATTGTTATGGGCTGGAATGATAGGCCTAAAATGATTATTATTGTCCAATTATTCTGTAAACTGCTTAACTGCTAACTTGGGATTGCGGGTTTGAAATGATAGAACCCGGGGTTTTGTAAAGTGCGGATTGAAATGATATAAATCCGTATCACTTGACCTAGGCTAGAAAATTTTATACAGACCCGTGGTTCTTATAATATTTTCTGAAATATTTAAAAATTATTTTGGAAGTTAAATATTTTGATTTAATATCTTTAAAGGATTTTTATTTGATTTTGAATGAGTTATAAATGTTAATGAATAAATAAATGTTGAATAAAATTTGGAATATAACTTATTTTGGTAATTCTGGATTTTTGAAAGGGTAAGATTTCAGTTAAGAAAATAATTAATAATAAGTTATATTTGAAAATGAATTGTAAGTTAATAATCTATTACAGCATTTAAATGCTGTCTTTTTAAGATTGGACTATTTTAACCCATAGACCTTAGGTAGCATTTCATAAGTGCTACAGAATCTAGAATTTGATTGTTTTAAAATTTATGGAAATTAATTTTGGGAAAAGTTGTAAATTTTGGAATTTAATATGTAACAAGTTAAGAATTTGTTTTGTGGTTTTAAAGGAAGAATTTAACTTCAAACAATTTGGTAAAGCTATAAATTCCAAAATGGATTGAATAAATTTAAATGGTATATTATAACATGAAATGTTAAATCAATATTTTGATATTGAAGGAATTCGAAATTTATTTTGATTTCAAAGTATAAATACCATTTTTAAAGTAAAATTTCCAAAATATTATGTTTTGAAGATAAAATTTAAATATTTGGTTTCCAGATATTATAAATTTTAAGCAGTATGGTTTTGGAAAAGAATTATATTTGAATATAACGATATCATATTGTTTTGGGTTTTAAAATGATATCGTATTTATAGTTTTGAAATGGAAATGTTTATTCTGGTTTTAAAGTATAAACTGTTTTTAAATGACCACGGTGTTATAATAACAATGGGTTGGCAAAGAGACCGGGATCGGATATGGACATACTCTCTGTCGATACCGAAAACCACTTTGACCAACCGTGTACGCGGTGGAGATTCCAGAATGAAGTAGGTCGGTGGTGGCGTTTCCTGTAAGGTAAATACGTGGACCCGACTCCCGTGAGTTGGCATAAGGTGGCTAAAACAGGAGCGATCGACGGGTTAATGAGGTCATACCTCTGATCGGACACTCCTCTTCGATATTATACTATGATTTTGGATTGATTCAGTGGCCACTCTATATTTGATTTTGGGGAGTTGTTCCGAGGTGGGCGGTAACTGCGGCTACGCGTTTCCACCGGCCCGGATGCGTAATTGGTATATCTACCCTGGCATTGCCTAGTTGTGCCGTGTCACCTACCATACCGAGCCTTTACTACGAGTTTCTATTTGTGTCGTACCTATGGAGTATCCTCTGGTAGCTTCCCGATCAGGAGGTATTACGGTACTGTATAGACTATTGGCATTATTCTGTGTTAAGGGCTATATGGGTAACCCCTTAACGCTATTAAAAAGTATGTTTATTTTATAAATAGACACTATTATAATAGCGCAATATACTACATAGTAAATAGTTTGACGGATCCTTAGAGGATGGGCGGTCCCAAGCATCCTTTAAGTTACTTGCTCTATATTACAGTACACTTGAATTAGCTTACATTATATAAGTATGTATGTCCTGACTCGAGTGTTATGTTTTATTTTTACGCTCGGGTCAGCCTGAGTTGCAGCTTCAGTTTTTCTTTCCGGAGCTAGGTCATCCTGTAGATCACTCGTGCTGCCGGAAGCTTTTCAGTCTTTATCTTATTTGCAATCAAGACTTTGGAAGACTCTGATTCTATTTATGTCTAAAGCTGTATTGCAGATTCTGAACTATGTAATTCTATTTGGTTAAAGTTTTTAGTGGCTTCATGAACCACTGAATATTTTATTTCCGCTGTAAGTTTTGATATCTGTGTCTGTGATTCTGTGATTTATTTACTGTATATTCTGAGTTTTGCCAAATTTATTCTACAATGCAGTATTTTGAACAATTCAAGTCCGACATGTGCGGATGCGAAGGGTTGAAAATACTGGGTCGTTACATTTGGTATCAGAGCTTTGGTTCTAGGCAAAACTTAGAATGTATGGTAAATTTGATTTACAGAATCACTTTCATTCGAGATTGAACCACTTTCTTTTCGAATGTGAATTGGCGGTCTCGCCATTTTTCTAATTAAGGGGTGAAACTCCTTTACAATTAGCATTGATTCACCGGAGATTTATATTTATCCTCGGTTTATATGCTAGTATCTTTGGTTATTCCGAACTCTATCTCTTCAGATCAAATGTAGATTTACCCCAACCACATCGATCTGACTCTTTAAGTCACGGTTGACCAGGTCAATGTTGTCTGCGATTTATTTAAACTTACCCAGTTCCTTATTCTGTTATTTAATCATCAGATCTTCTGATTCCAACTTATCTTGAATTCTATTTGATTTGAGTTCATCAAATTTGAATCTCTATCCTTGTTTTGGAAAAAAATTTATGCCTATATTTGAAAATAAAATCTAATATTATATATAAGTATAATTTTCAGAATTTTATAATTAATTTAACTAGTTGTCAAGAAATAATAATTTGATTTTATTTATGGTTTTGTAAACCATGTATTTTGTCTAATAAAAAATTGAATATAAACAATGGTTATAAATTAATTTGGAAACAGAAATGAATTTAAACAAGAACTTGAGAATTCAATTTTCGATGGTTTCAAACCTTGGGTTAAAATTTCAAAAGGATATATTATTTAAAGTATTTCGAATAGAAATTTGTTTCCAAAGAATTTGAAAATTTAGTGCTCTTCTCTTTGTCACTGGAAAATAATTTCGGTGATGACTGCAGCATCATCGACATTCATTTTCGAGTTTCGAAGTGAAAAGACATTCTGTAGTCTGGCTACAGTGTTACCTTGAAAATTTAAATGATTTGAACTTCTAAAATATGACTTAATGTATAATATATATAGATATATAATTTAAATTTGATTTGACATATTATGTATATATATTTATTTATCCCTAAATGGTTTAAAGGGAATCAGAAATTTAATTCTTAAATTTTATCTTGAGGAATAATTTCAAAAAAAATAAATAAAAAGAAAATAAAATTTTTGAATAAGGAATTCCAACTGGAGATAATTGAATTTGGAAGTTTTAGTTGTATAATACTCAATTTCATTTCAATATAACTTACCTTGATTTTCAAAAGTTAACAATGAAATTGGATAATATACAATATAAAAGGATTTTTATAAATAAACCTCGAGTGGTTATAATAAATGTTATACACTTAAGTTTTAGTTATAAAAGATTAATGGAGGTAAATAAGGAATTTAAGGAATTTATTTAAATAACTTAATAATCAAAATTGATTTAATATGGAACCTTAAATATAACTAAGAAATGTTAATAAAGGTTATTTCCTGAAATGAATATGTTTGTGTAATAAACAATGTATCTTTGAATAAGAAAAATATATTTGAAAGGGATATTTTGTCGTAAGGATTATTATCTTAAAATCATAGTTTAAGTGATGTTTAAATAGGATTTAAATAGTTAAGACGGATTTTAATATCACTAAAATTTGATAATTGAGAATTTGTTTTTTTTATGAAAATTTCAAGTGTAACTTATTGAAGGAACATCTTATTTATAAAATAGGTATTTTAAATAAAGTGGTAGGTTATTTATTAAAAATTAAGAGTAAAATAATGAACTGATTGGAGATACCATTATATCTACTGTAGCATAGTATAAGTGCTGCTGTTTCTAAAAATAAAATGTTTTGGAAAATTTATAATTGAATAAATGAAGATTATTTTAAAAGTGTTATGATGATTTCCAAATGATAAAATCTATAAAATCTTAATGACTTTCAAAGTATTACGATTTCAAAAGCATTATGATTTCAAAGTTATTATCTTATTTTGTTTTCAAACTATCTTTAAATATCCTTGGTTTCCCTATCTGCTACAGATTGGGAGACTATTGCTTATACCAGTCTATTTAGGAATCTTTCGATAATCTTTGAAATCTTTGTTACTCATCGGGGTCTGAGCACCGCTTACCACCCATAGACTGGCGGTCAAACTGAAAGGGAAATCCGATTCTAGAGGATCTTCTTCGTGCTTCAAAATCCGGAACTATTCGTTTACGGTACTTGTTGTCTAGCTTATCTTCCTTTGTTTCTTTTCTTTCGCTCCTTTTCGAGGACGAAAAGTTCTTAAGTGGGGGAGAGTGTAACAACCCTAGTTTTTGGCTATTTATTTCTTTTAATTATTTTTAATTTTGAAATATAATTTATATAAATTGTGTTTAACAATATAGTTTAATTATTTAATTTGGAGATATATTTTATACAATTGTGAATGTCAATTAAATTAAATAATAACTGTGGAAATTTAAGCTATGTTTGAACTGTTAAATTTCGCGTTCAAAAGACGCGTCAATTATAGGGTATAAGCAACGTAATAAAACGTGTGATTTTAAAATGTTATTTTTTTACAGAAATTTTTGATGTTCTAGACTGCGTCTGTTTAACGTAGTATAAAAATCAAGTTTTCAAATAAATTTGAAGAAAAAAATATCAGTCAGTAGTTTTATAGCAAACGTTATTTTAGACCGACAGTTGATTTTAAATAAATGGGTATACATTCTCATCCCAAAGCTTTGCAAGATCCTTGCCGTTCTTTTAACATTCAATCGGAATACAAATCAAATATCGTACCACTAATCAAGCAGATTTGTGAATGTTTCACTGCCTTTTGTTTCAGTTTCAAAACATAGGAGAAAGTGCTCACTGGTAACGTTATCCCTTGAACAGCTGCTTCCTTTTATTTTTCCTATGATCTCGCCTGCAAAACGTTCATATACGTTTCCAAACCTTTAGTCAATTGCCTTTTTCTTCTCTGTGCATTTAATCACGCATACAAATACCAGTAAACTATTTATATGTTGTAACTGATATCTTGAAAACCCCTTAGCTGCTTGCCCTTTCTTTTCATTTTCCAGTTAAACTCGCCTCAAATAAATCCTTTTTCATCAATCACACCACCATGTTTCATACGAAAGTTATATCTATGCAAACTAGCAATCAATAAATCTAGCATTTAATTTATCATCAAAACTTTTTGTGAACTCTCGGCCTTCCCCTGATGGATGCATCTTGCATTGAATCTGGAAATTTTTGTACTTACCTTTCCCTGTAATTTCGCAAGATATTGCCTACAATCCATGCTTGCCTGTGTCTTTGCCAATAAGCACGCATAAATCACGCATGTGTAAATTAAGATCCTTGCATCTGACAGCTTCAAGTCTCTATGACTACTTGCTTCTCTTCCCTTGATCTTGCAGCAGTTCAAATCCTTTAAGTTGCAACGTTCGAACCTATTTATTCCTTGTGCAAACTGTAGAGAGAAAATCACGTGAATAGACAATTAACAATAGTAACGGATAGCAAAATGATCGGCCCTCCTTTAATTCATTCAAAATATTTGCCTTCAGTTGGGATTAGGCAGTAAGTAACATACACAAATTTACTTATATATTCGAAACTTTATCAATAAAATCAAATTTTCACATGGCCTTTCACCTGTAATCTCGCAAGCCTTACCTATAAGTATACCCTTTCGCCTCTGCATCTCATTTATTCTGCCTTGCTTCCTCTCAAGTCATCAGGTAAATTCCCTTGTCTTCTTCAGTTCTTCTTTTTCCTTTCCTTGATGCCTTGCTCGGCCATTCTATTTTGTTATACCGTGCTTTGCCATAGGACTGTCTGCATAGGGATCCAAAATTTGCATAAGTTGAAAGATCTAGTGGGATGGGATTGGAATATAGGCAGAGAGTGGAGTGAGTTTTGTTTTGCATAAAAAAAAATGTAGACTAGGAGAAGTCTGTAGGTAGAGACATGGAAATACTTTGAAACATATATAAAAACAGAGGGTTGTATTTGTAAAAGGTATGAGATATCAATGTAATGCCTTAGTGGCTGATGCGTAGGTCTGAGTGGAATGAGTAGGGCCTCGTGCATGTTGAAGTTTTAAGATTTGTATATAATATAACTGTGATGCATTTTTGGTAGGAGCATGCATATGGTATCATAGAGTCTGTCAGGATATTTGGCCCAACTGTGTAAGTGCATAGCTAAATAGTGGACTTAGGCTGAAAATTTAAGAGGAGAGCCATGTTCTTTTAAATTGATGTCAGTGGATGTTTTTGTTTTAGTTGCTTGTAAATTTGTTGCATAGGAGTCATAGGGAGAATCTGCATATAAAATTTTCCATAGTAGGCTATACATATCTGAGTGGCACTGTGTACACATATATATATCAGTGAGGCATGCACTAGGTTAGAATACGTAGGTGGACATATATGCATTGACTCAAGAGAAGTGTGGAAGGCCGTGTGTGAAGTTTTGTTTACATGCCACTAGTGTACAGGGAGGTATTGCATAGGGTAGGTGGGAATGCACAGATTCTTGTGTAGCAGTGTGCATGTATGTATACCCAGTCCTCACCACTTCTGTTAAAGCGTGCATTTGATATGATGGCCGAGCTTGGTGAGAAGATTTGCATCCGACCTGGTGTGTAAGTAAAGACTGGGAGTTGTTGATGATGAATAGAAGTAAGGGGTAGTTGTTTTGTTCAAGTTTCAGTGTTGAGTGTAGTGGTTGGTATCATATTTTCAGAGAATGGTGCATAGACATTTTACCCGGAGTTCTGGCAAGTTTGACTCGAAGAAATCACATGGTTGGCTCGAAGAAATTACATGATATACTCGGTGTAGTTGCGTGAAAGCTTGGGTTTTCTGCCTGTACAAATTTTAAAGCCTGGAAGTCTAAATGGAAGATGAGTTAAATTGTAGCTGAGTTGGAATAATTTAGGCTAAAGAGATGGTGACGTGAGTATACGTGTACAGGTGTGAGTTGAAATAAAGATGTGCACGTGTACATGAGTGTATCACGGCATATAGTAGAAAAAAAACTTCACCATATTGTTTAGTCGGCCTTTAGGAATTTTGTCATAAATTTTAGTATTGGCAGGGTTCACGGATTTAGGTACATTTTAGTCTATTTACACGGTGGAGTGGTCGAGCAAGTCAAACCAATTCTCGTTCTATTTTAAATTTTTCTTTGACCGTAAATTCTAAAGTCGCGTATTCAATATTTTGAATCTTGTTCTAGATTTGAATCTAGGCGACATCCGAGAAATTTTGATCGGTACTCTCTGTCGTTCTTTTCCGGCGAAATTGTCGTTTTTGAAATTCAAATTTTCTGCAGCTTTCAGGTGAGTATTTCTCACCAGACATACGTACATATATTTTGGTAAATTATCGCAAGTGTATGTGTAAAATTTTATTTAAATATTATCTGTCTGTAGTATAACGTAGAATGATGAACCCCATTTAAATTGACACCTCATCAGTTATTTATCTGTTGTATTATTTCTGCAGTTATATTATTAAATGTTTATTTACTGTTTAATCATCACTGCAAGTTCCCTGTAAAATTTAGATTGTTATGGGCTGGAATGATAGGCCTAAAATGATTATTATTGTCCAATTATTCTGTAAACTGCTTAACTGCTAACTTGGGATTGCGGGTTTGAAATGATAGAACCCGGGGTTTTGTAAAGTGCGGATTGAAATGATATAAATCCGTATCACTTGACCTAGGCTAGAAAATTTTATACAGACCCGTGGTTCTTATAATATTTTCTGAAATATTTAAAAATTATTTTGGAAGTTAAATATTTTGATTTAATATCTTTAAAGGATTTTTATTTGATTTTGAATGAGTTATAAATGTTAATGAATAAATAAATGTTGAATAAAATTTGGAATATAACTTATTTTGGTAATTCTGGATTTTTGAAAGGGTAAGATTTCAGTTAAGAAAATAATTAATAATAAGTTATATTTGAAAATGAATTGTAAGTTAATAATCTATTACAGCATTTAAATGCTGTCTTTTTAAGATTGGACTATTTTAACCCATAGACCTTAGGTAGCATTTCATAAGTGCTACAGAATCTAGAATTTGATTGTTTTAAAATTTATGGAAATTAATTTTGGGAAAAGTTGTAAATTTTGGAATTTAATATGTAACAAGTTAAGAATTTGTTTTGTGGTTTTAAAGGAAGAATTTAACTTCAAACAATTTGGTAAAGCTATAAATTCCAAAATGGATTGAATAAATTTAAATGGTATATTATAACATGAAATGTTAAATCAATATTTTGATATTGAAGGAATTCGAAATTTATTTTGATTTCAAAGTATAAATACCATTTTTAAAGTAAAATTTCCAAAATATTATGTTTTGAAGATAAAATTTAAATATTTGGTTTCCAGATATTATAAATTTTAAGCAGTATGGTTTTGGAAAAGAATTATATTTGAATATAACGATATCATATTGTTTTGGGTTTTAAAATGATATCGTATTTATAGTTTTGAAATGGAAATGTTTATTCTGGTTTTAAAGTATAAACTGTTTTTAAATGACCACGGTGTTATAATAACAATGGGTTGGCAAAGAGACCGGGATCGGATATGGACATACTCTCTGTCGATACCGAAAACCACTTTGACCAACCGTGTACGCGGTGGAGATTCCAGAATGAAGTAGGTCGGTGGTGGCGTTTCCTGTAAGGTAAATACGTGGACCCGACTCCCGTGAGTTGGCATAAGGTGGCTAAAACAGGAGCGATCGACGGGTTAATGAGGTCATACCTCTGATCGGACACTCCTCTTCGATATTATACTATGATTTTGGATTGATTCAGTGGCCACTCTATATTTGATTTTGGGGAGTTGTTCCGAGGTGGGCGGTAACTGCGGCTACGCGTTTCCACCGGCCCGGATGCGTAATTGGTATATCTACCCTGGCATTGCCTAGTTGTGCCGTGTCACCTACCATACCGAGCCTTTACTACGAGTTTCTATTTGTGTCGTACCTATGGAGTATCCTCTGGTAGCTTCCCGATCAGGAGGTATTACGGTACTGTATAGACTATTGGCATTATTCTGTGTTAAGGGCTATATGGGTAACCCCTTAACGCTATTAAAAAGTATGTTTATTTTATAAATAGACACTATTATAATAGCGCAATATACTACATAGTAAATAGTTTGACGGATCCTTAGAGGATGGGCGGTCCCAAGCATCCTTTAAGTTACTTGCTCTATATTACAGTACACTTGAATTAGCTTACATTATATAAGTATGTATGTCCTGACTCGAGTGTTATGTTTTATTTTTACGCTCGGGTCAGCCTGAGTTGCAGCTTCAGTTTTTCTTTCCGGAGCTAGGTCATCCTGTAGATCACTCGTGCTGCCGGAAGCTTTTCAGTCTTTATCTTATTTGCAATCAAGACTTTGGAAGACTCTGATTCTATTTATGTCTAAAGCTGTATTGCAGATTCTGAACTATGTAATTCTATTTGGTTAAAGTTTTTAGTGGCTTCATGAACCACTGAATATTTTATTTCCGCTGTAAGTTTTGATATCTGTGTCTGTGATTCTGTGATTTATTTACTGTATATTCTGAGTTTTGCCAAATTTATTCTACAATGCAGTATTTTGAACAATTCAAGTCCGACATGTGCGGATGCGAAGGGTTGAAAATACTGGGTCGTTACAACTGTCGTAATCTTCTGCCTGATTTTAGGCACGATTTTAGGGAAGATAACGTGTATGTTAACTAATTAGATTTCAAATTTAATTTGAGTTTGATTTCATTTCAACGCGTTTATTCGTCGTACGCTCGCATAACAACTCCGATCAACACGAAATTTGAAATCCGATAATAATTCAATATTACAGATCCAATGGAACTAGTTTCGTCGAATTCCGAGACTGTGCGTCGGATGGCTATTTTTAAATATTGATTCAAACGATTTACTTTCAAAACTGAACAATTCACTTTGAAATTCAATTCTGAAGCTTCTATTATCTTCAGTATTGTCAATATAAATTTTACAAGCCCTTGAAATATTTTTAATCAGCTTAAAATTGAAGATTCAAATTATTATTCAACTCTCAATAGATTAAACTCTATAATTTAATCGCCAAATCCGTTCTGAAAATTTGAAATTCAAGTCAAACCATCATTCAAATATTTAAAATAAATTAAATATTTCATTTTCAAATGCTCAAAAATTCTGGGTCGTTACATATCTATATCAGTTCGGTTGTTCTATTCATCTTGTACTTGGTTATCATATTGAAACTTCAATTGTACTTTATTTCTTCTATTGTATCTTATGTAACTCTAATATATTTATATAGTAGCTTCATGAACTACTATCTCTTTTACTTCCGCTCCATTATTATTACTCTGTGTCTGTGATATGTGATTTTTATTTACTGCATATTCTGAGATTTGCCAAATTTTTATTTACAACGCGGTATTTTGAGCAATTCAATTCCGGCATGAGTGTCTACCTATACACTTATAATGGACGCGAATGGTTGAAAATACCTGGTTGTTACAGTTGGTATCAGAGCTTTGGTAGGTCTAGGCAAAACTTAGCATATGGAGTGAATGTATTTACAGAACCACTTACATTCGAGTTTGAATCTCTTCCTTTTTGACACAATTCCTTTGAATTTTGGAACGTTCCCTACGATTCCAAAATCCATTCGTGTCCTTCACCATTCATCTTCTTTTGACTCTGGAGTATTTCATAACTCCGCTTCGAATGATCTTTCTAGTAAGTCGGCAGTCACGCCAATTTCAAATTAAATTGAAAAAAAGAAGAGGGAAAACTCCTTTACAAATTAGCATCGATTCACCAGAGATTTGTATCTATCCTTGGTTTAGATGCTAATATCTTTTATTATCCCAAACTCTAACTCTTGAGATCGAATGTAGATTTACCCTAGAAAATCCATATTGCTCTTATTCTTTAAGCACGGTTGACCCGGTTAAGGTTGCCCGTGTTTTATTTAAGCTTATCCACCTTCCTAGTTTGTTATTTAATCATCTTGTCTTTTGTTTCCAATCTATTCTTCCAAACATTTTGAATTGTACTTGTATATTTATGTTTTGTTTTATATATGTGTTGTTTGGGTTGTTGATGTTGATTTGGGTTTTCGATCGATTCGTATGATCAACGCTATCGATAGGATTTCTAAAAACACATTGATCGAACAAACTAACATAATATTATTTTAAAATTTGGTTAATGAAATAAATTTTGATGCATAAGTAAATTTATGGAACTTAATAAACTGATTTAAATTGATTATTTGAAGTGATAATACTTAATTTATCATTTATTGTTCTATAAATGAATTTATAAATAGTTGTTTATAAATTGATTTGAGAACTGAAATGAATTTAGAACAAGAAATTTGAGAATTTGATTTCCAATGGTTTCAAACCTTTTGTTTAAAAAGTTTTAAAAGGGATATATTATTTAAAGTATTTTCAAATAGAAATTTGTTTCCAAAGAATTTTAAAGTTTAAAATTAGTGCTCTTCTCATTGTCGCTGGGAAATAACTTCGGTGATAATCGCAACATCATCGACTTTCATTTTCGAGTTTCGAAGTGAAGAGACTGTTCTGTAGTCTTGCTACAGTTTGTTTCGGGGGAATTTAATTGATTTGAATTTCTAAAATATGACTTGATTTATAATATATATAAGTATATATGACTGAAATTTGATTTGACATATTATATATATATATATATATTATTACTTACCTCTAAATGGTTTGGAGAAATCGAAAATACAATTCTTAAATTTTATTTTAAATAATAATTTCAATTATAAAAAGAGAATCAAAAATTTGGATAAATGATTAAAACTTGAGAGAATTGAATTGGAAAGTTTTATTTGTATAATATAATTGCATTCAAATATAACTCACCTTAATTTCAGAAGTTAACAATATAATTGGATAATATACAATATAAAAAGATTTTATAAATGAAATTTGAGTGGTTATAATAAATGTTATACACTTAAATTTTAATTATAAAATGATTAACAGAGGTAAATATAATAAAGGGTAATTGAATAACTTACAATAAAATGATGTTAAAAGAACTAAGAATGAAAGGAAGCAGTTAAAATAAGTGTAAGTATGTTTAACATAAGTGATAAATATAGTGAGAGGAATAAATTTAATTTTAATTAGGAATAAAGAAGAATTAAATTTATTAAGTACATTGTGAGTGTAATAAATGATTATTTTTCAAACCCATGGTTTTAAAAATTGTTAATTTAAGATGATTAGATAATAAGATAATGAAATTTGGGATAGTTAAGATTTATTTAACTTGTGTAAAGATTTATTCTCTATTTAAGTTGAAATTTCCATGCTTTCATATTTATTTCCTTATTTTGTTTTTCAAACTATCTTTTGGTTGTCCTTATCATCCTTATCTTGTTATAGACTGGTATAGGCATCTTTCTATAATCTTTGATAATCTTTGGTACTCATTTGAATCTATTTTGCGTGCTTGAGTTCTTGATTTTGGAGAATCTTGGAGAGATCATCTCCACCTTGTTAAACATACCTGTAACAACAGTTATCAGGTATAATTTAAATCTCCTTGTCATCTTGTCCTAATCTCATTTCACTCTATTTTTTTCTTCTGTGTTTTCCCATACCTCATTCCTTTTCGGGGACGAAAAGTTTTGAGTGGGGGAGAGTGTAACAACCCTGTATTTTACGATTTTTTTTTGTATATTTTAATTATTTTAATTAAATTTTGATTTAAAATTTTTTTATTTTTTTTTGAAATGATTAATTTTGTTACTTTAAATATAAAATTTAGTTTTGATATGAATTATCATTCCAAAGCATGACTAAAAAGAATATTTTCCAAAAGGTGAATTTTGGTCAAATTAATCAAACTTTGACTTTTAATTTAAATTTTTAAAAGTTTGAAAATTTAAATTTTATCTTTTATTATGAAAGTACATAAAGTTTTAAGAACACTGCTTTTCGTTTCGTTGCAAACGGATTTAAATTGCAAAAGTTATAATGTTTTCAATATTGTGTGTATATTGGGTTATTCAGCAATAATCTTTATTTTAAATTTTATAAATGACATTTTATTTGATATATCTTATTCCAACTTGTATATTTATGTTATATTATATATACTTTAACTTTTGGATATTTTTAAAATGATAATAGAATTTTTCAAAAATTTACTGCATTTATTTCCTATTTTTTTGGCTGTTTTCTTATTTTCTGCTATTTTCTTCACTAAAATTATATAATTTTTTTTATTTGTTTTGTGAATGTACTTTTATTTTATATTATTATTTATGTTTAAAAATATATTACAAGCTCATATGAATTTTCTAAAATTTATTTCATGTAATTTCAAATTTTCTAGACTAGTTTACTATTTTCGCTATTTTCTTTAATTTAACTTTATATATTTAATAAATAATATATTTATATTTATATTTTGAAAATTTTTCTAAATCTTATCTGTTATTATTATTAATTCCAGAATATCAAGTTATGTAAACAAATTTAAGAAGTTTGAAAGGTTTAAAGACTAAGAAACGTAATGTCGTTTCACGTTTCTTTTACAGTTTCTTTTGTCATCAATTCATCAGTTATTTTAGCCACTCTTACTTTATTTATTTATTTTATACATTCACTTTTATTTGCTGTGTTTATACTTTATTAATATTAATTTTATATGTATTTTGATTAAAAATAGATTTTTCCAAAGATTATTTGGGTTGTTTCAATTTATTTAGACTAGTTTCACATATATTGATATTTTCTTTATATAAATTATATAATTTGAAATGTATTTATTTATTTTTCTTATTTACATTTTTTCTGAGATTATTTATTTATTTTATCAGGGTTTTTATGTATTTACAAAATAGAAAAGAGAAATTTGAAAGGAGTTAAACTTTTTATCTTCCTATGGGCCTTATAGTCCACCCTTTTACTTTTAACCTAACCTTTCACCAATTAATCCTAACTATTCCTCTCTTTTTTTCTCCAGCCGACTTCCTCCTCACGAGTTTTCAAAGGTCCAAAACCCTAAAAATCATGGCCTCCATCTTGAAGAAAAAAAATTTAGGTAAATTCCTCTTTTCTTTCAACTTTTTCTCCTATTTCTATGCAAATTTGCCTTGCTTTCTCCCCTGATTAGAGCGGATTTCCCCCTTTCTCCACGGCCACCACCCCCTTGCATCTCTTCCCGACCATCACCACCATCTAATCCTACAGCCATGACCATGGCCGAACACCCCTTGATGGTCAAACTCTTCCAAATGCAACCAAAAGCCTAGATCTATGCTTGTTTGGCCTTTTCTTGCTCATCCACTTCAACCACCACCCTAACCACCACCATAGCAGCAACCACCACCTCTGACCTGATCATCACACACCCCTCCAACCTCTATCTAGATCTGAAACATCAAAAGAGCCGAGCTAAACAATGCATGTAGACGAGCCTTGTGGTGCACCAAAACTACACTATGTTGCCTAGTCTCTTGATATTCTTATGTTGTAACTTCCTCCACATGTTCTAGCCTTTATGCCATGCATTCCTATGATCAAACCTGAGCCAAAGTCATGTCAAACCTGACCTAAATAAACCCCTAGGTCATGCAAAAGAATAGAGAAAGCAAGGCAAAAGTCATTGCATCCATATCTCTTTTTATTCCTTTTTATTTCAAAGTTATTTCATGTCTAGTTTTATTGAATTTGTGTTTGTTTGAATATTTTGTTTTGGGTTGTAACACAAGTTCTAAGCTTGGATCTCTTCCCAATTGAGCCTATTGTTGTGTCATCGTGCCTTCTGGAATCAGTTGTGTCATTGGTATTGAAATCTCCAGCCATAAAAGGTGAGTAAAACTCACACGACGTTTATACTTATGCAGTTGTGAAACAACAACAATTGAATGTGTAGAATTTTATGTGATGTTATAACCGACTGTGGTTATTTATATATGATGTTAAACCTGTTAAATTTCATGTCATATCATCTGTTATTATATATATGTTGTTACTGTTCATTCATATCTGTTTATCACCATTGCAAGTTCCCTGTAGACTAGAATCACTATGGGTTGAAATGATACATACCCGAACGGACTTTAGAATAGGGAAAAATCGTTATAGGCTGAAATGATAGGCCTGAATTATTTTCAAATTTATTTCTTTTACTTGGGACTGTGGGTTTGAAATGATAAAACCCGGATTTTTCTTTGTAAATTACGGGTTGAAATGATATATTACCCGTGTCACTTTACCTAGCGTAGAAAATTATATACAGGCCCGTAGTTAAAATATGTTTTTCTAAAATGTTTAAAATATTTTAGAAATGTAATTATTATAATATTTTGATTTAAAATTTATTAAAAATAAATTTTGTAAAGTATTATTGATTTTCTGAACAATTGTAAGTGAAATGAATTAATGAAAAGTTAGAAAATTTTGAACGTAAGTTATTTTGGAAAATTTGATTTAATTATAATTGGAAATTAAATTGAATATGAAATTATGACAAATGTATGATAATTTGAATTTAAACGAATTAAAAGTGATTTCATATCATATTAATGATTTTTAAAAAATTTGAAATGTGAAATGAAAGAATATTTTAAGTTGAAATTTTGAAATATAACTAAAATTGGAAATTTATGAAATTGGCTTAAAAGTGAACTTTTAGTTAAGTAAATAAAAATAAAATTAAGTTATATTTGAGAATTTAAACTTAAGTGTTAAGTTGAAATTTAATGTAATGAATTTAAAATTGACATTGCATTTTAATAAGTGAATTATTATTAAATCTTAATTTTTGAATGGAAATTTAACTTTATAAAATCACGAACTTGAGGAAAATTAAATGATGTTTATAAATGTGAAAATGTATGATTTTATGAGTCCAAAATGTTTTAAATAAATAAATATAATTGGCTGAGAAATTATATTGAATATTTGAAGTTAATTGACTGCTTTTTTGAAATGCTATTAATTACAATGTAAATGATATTACAGTATTTGTAAATGTTATAGTTGATGATAATGAACTAAAAAGCTAAATTGAATTAAAAACTATTATAAAAATTTTGTAAGTGCTATTATTTTTAATTTAACTAAGTTTATTTGGAATTTAAGAAAACCTTATTACAACATTTTAAAATGTTGTCTTTTGTTAAATTTAACTGTTTTGAATGTAACTTTCCGTAGCTTTTTCTAAATGCTGCGAAAAGTGGAATTTCACTGTTTTGATAAACGTAAGTGAATAAATGAACTATGGAAGTTGAAAATTTTGGAAATTTAATAATTTAATTTTTAACATAATAACTTCATTTTTATGATTAAAAATGATTTTTTTTGGAATATAAACTGTTTTGAAATATGAATTGAAATGGTATTTTAAATTGAATAAAATGAACAATGATTTGAAATGTGGTTTCGAAAAGATATGATATTTTGATATATTAAAATGATTTGAAATGTGGTTTCGAAAAGATATGATATTTTGATATATTAAAATGATTTGAAATGTGGTACTGAAAGATATGATATTTTGATATATTAAAATGATTTGAAACGAAGTTTTGAAAGATATGATATTTTGATATTAAATGATTTGAAAAATGAAGCTTTGAAAGGTTGTGATATTTTGATGTATTAAAATGATTTGAAAGGAAGTTTTTAAAGGATATGATAATTTAAAATATTGAAATGGTTAGAAATGACTTGATATTTATTTTGATAAATATTTGAATTGAAAGATATGGTATGATGATATATTGAAATGGTTTGGAAATGATTTAATCTTTATTTTGATAAAGGTTTGGGTTGAAATGACATTTTATTTTTGAAGTATAAAATATTGTTTTAAAGTTATAACTACGGGTTATAATAACGATTGTTTGTTAAAGAGACCGGGATCGGATATTGTCTTATAGCCGGCCAATACCCAAAACGACTTTAATAACTGTGTACGCGGTGGAGATTCCAGAATGAAGTAGGATGGTGGCGACGTTCTCGAGGTATATTACGTGGACCCAACTCCCGTGAGTTGGCATAAATGACTAAAACAGGAGCTATACCGCGGTACACAAAGGGTCGCACCCTTTCATCGGGCATGCTCCATCGAAAACCATTCTATTACTTTTGTGATTCGATATGTGGCGCCACTTTGATTCGGGGGTATTGTTCGGGGTGTGCGGAAGCTACTGGCTTGCCGTCACCACCGGTCCGGGAGTACAAACGGTGTATCCACCCTGGCATTGCCTCGCGTGCTGTGTCATATCCTTATATCGAGCCCACTACGATTTTGGTTTTAAAGATCCGACCGCGTTAAGGTTCACCATCCCCTTAACGCTATTTTCTATATGATTATACTTTACTGATTAGACACTACTGTATATAGCGTATATTACTACATAGTAAATAGTTTAACGGATCCTTAGAGGATGGGCGTTCCCAATCATCTTCTAAGTTACTTGTACCTTTGCTACAGTTCACTTGAGTTTGTTTACATTGTATAAGTATGTATGTCCTGACTCGAGTGTTTGTATTTTTATTTACGCTCGCGTCAGCCTGAGTTATTCACAGATTTGGATTCCACTTCGGGAGATTTAAATCGCTGGAGATTATCTGCTTATGCAGTCTTATCTATTTCAGTTCGGTTGTTCTATTCATCTTGTACTTGGTTATCATATTGAAACTTCTGTTGTACTTTATTTCTTCTGTTGTATCTTATGTAACTCTGATATATTTATATAGTAGCTTCATGAACTACTATCTCTTTTACTTCCGCTGCAGTATTATTACTCTGTGTCTGTGATCTGTGATTTTTATTTACTGCATATTATGAGATTTGTCAAATTTTTATTTACAACACGGTATTTTGAGCAATTCAATTCCGGCATGAGTGTCTACCTATACACTTATAATGGACGCGAATGGTTGAAAATACATGGTTGTTACAGGTTATTTGGGGTAAGATACTTTAAATTTGGATTTGTATAACGACCCGCTATTTTGGACCATTCAAATCGACAATAAAACCGTACATGTCCGATTTGAATAATTCAAAATACCGAATTGTTAATAAAATTTGGCAAAACTTAAAATATACAGTAAATAAATCAATCATAGATCACTTACACAGAGTAATACAATGCAGCGGAATAGATAAAGAATAGTAGTTCTTGAAGCTACTATATACCTCAGAGTTAGAAATAAAATACAACCGAATAGTTCAAATGCCATGAAGTCTCCAATGCAACAGATGGCTTCACTGAACCAATCAACCGGATGACTGAAGGGATAGATAGCTGGATCTTCAAGCAAAGCTCCAACTTCGAAGATGAGTCTCAAATGCTGTATCTCTCAGTCTGACCCGAGCGTAAAGCAAAACACAAAACACTCGAGTCAGGATTAACATTCTTATATCTATAAATCTAACTCAAGTGAAATATCAACTGAAATATAATTAACTTAGAGGATGTTTGGGATAACCATCCTCTAAGGGTCCATGGAACTATCTAAAAGATAGAAATATACACTATAACACCGTAGTCTTTTCAACTTAATTTATACTTCAAAACCAAATATCATTTTCACTTCAAATATCTCTATACTTCCCAAATAGTATTTTTATATATTAAATAATTTGTACAGTAAAGAAATTTCAATTCCCTCAACTTAACAAATCGTTTAACATCAACCCGACCACCCCATTTAAATCTATTTCAATCTCAATTTATTAATTTAAATTCAACTCAATTTCTAAAATAACCACTTCAATTTTATCGATCTCAAATTCGGATTTGAAATCACAAAATACCCATTATGTTCAATATATTTCAAAACTTTAAGTATTCAACGTTTCAAACTAACTTTTTAATCAATTTAGTTTCTAAATAATAAATTCAACTATACTAATTTCAAATACATATCCGAATCTCAAAATAAACCACTTAAATCCCAATATAGTTCAATGATTTAATATTTAATTAAATGTTCAATTTAATAGTTCCATATAGATCTCGATTTAACCTCATTATTATCTAGTCTTAAAATAATCCCTCATTAGATACAATATCATTTAAGTAACTTTAAATTACATTTCACTCAATATTTTCTTTAATTTATTTAAACGTGAAATATTCATTAAATCACTTAAATAAAAATCCAGTTACAAAATCATACCCTTAAATTTCCCATTCAAAAATTTCAAATTGATTTAATTGAATAAATCCTTATTTAAATACCATTTAGATAAACCCACATTTATCTCCCAATCTTAGTAAATTGCAGAATACTTTTGGAATAAATTTACATAAATATTTAGCATAATTTATGTATTAAATCAAATTTTGACTAAATTAAATATTATTAAATCTATATATTATTACCCTTTATATATAAAATTTTTTTAAGGATTAACATTTAATAAGACCATATATTTCTTTCCAAAACAATGAATTAAATTTCAAAATATTTATATATATGGACCAACGATGTCTGTATATATTTCTTATCATATGGTCAAGTGTTACGGATATTTATGATTTCAATCCGTACACTAAATATATACGGGTGGATATCATTTCAACCCGTAATCCCAATTCAATTAAATGAAAATCGCTTGGGTTTATCATTTCAACCCATTCTAAAGTCTGTTCGGGTATGTATCATTTCAACCCATAGTGATTTCTATACCAACAGGGAACTTGCAGAGTGATAACATATATGTAAATAATAATAATAACAACAGGCATATATCATTAAAATAAATATATAAACAATAGGATATGGTGTCATTTCCCATAAGTGAATAGTTACAAATAATAGCATATATAACAATTTAAATAACTACAGCCTCATATTTTAATTGTCGTCTCAATTGAAATCAAATTTAGTAAATAAAAGAATGTTAATCGTGAGTGATTTCTCACCTTTCGAGGCCAGAGAAAAATAAGTGAGTTATGAAATCCAGATCTGAATTCCAAAACAAAGCTAGATGGACACGGTTCAATGATCAAAGCTGATAATAGGAATAGACGAATTCAAATCAGAATTGGATCAAGGAAGATAAATAGGATAAGTGAGCTTATATACAACTAGCCAACATATGTAGACACAGTTTATAAAATATGCAACAAAATATGCATACCTCGGTTGATATATATACATAGGTGTACAGACCGACTATATTAATATAACCATATATATACTATATAACATTTCCTCTACTAATTTGTATATGACTATACATATGACTATACTTGAAATCAAAATACACATCCCTTAAAAAAAATCCAACGTATATCAGTCAGTGCAAACAACCTTAAGGCTGACATGAAATAAACTTTTGAAAGCATATACTGTTGAAATTATAAAATATTGATATAACTTATACTGTAAAACTACCATAGAAAATTTATATATATACCTACATTTAAATATAACTTATGTAAACTTTTGAAAATAAAATAAAATATAGTACGGTAGACTCTAAAATACTAAAACAATCATAAAAATATATATATTATAAATTGACCTATCAAACTTGTACCCACCAATTTTATATAATATGTATACCAAAACAGTAACGAAAATTGAAACACTATATTTTATATATCTAACATATGAAAGCTAATAAAATAACATAATTTATTATAGTTGAAACTGTTATAACCAAATATATAAAAATATAAAAATACGTATATTAATAGAAGGCTGCCAAACTTATACCATATATACCGTAAGCAATCAATAGTAAAATAAAACGCGTATATATATATATATATAGATATTTAACTTATCAACTAGTTAGTAAAACATACGTATCTAAAAGCCGTACGATAACTATATGCTAACAAAAGTCAAAAACTATATACCGTAAAATCTTAAAATAATATACATAATACAGTATAAATATATACTAACCTTTATATATGAACAGAAGTTAAATATTTATATACACGTTTATAAATATAACAATTATCATATATATACTATTATGAAATATATTATTATTTTTAAAGTTCAACTGTTAGGGAATTCAAAATCCCCATAGTTGCAGTAAACATATAAAACAAAACTTATGCACAATCTATATTGTTCCTAATATATAAAATAGACTTATATCAAATAAAATGCGTACTTACTTTTAAATACCAGAGAGGAAATGTTTTGCCAACTAATGCATGCGGCCATGGGGAGGAGGCAGGCCAAGGAAAAGAGAGAGCTCATGCTCAGGTTTGGAAGAAATAAGAAAAGATGGAGGGGAGATGAGAACAGGTGATTTTTAAAGGAAGAATGCATGCGTGATTCAAGAAACATGACATGGCGAAGGGCATTCTTCAGGCAACAGAGAAAATGCTAGTTTCTTAAATATAAAGGTAGGTCTGCATCTGATATGTGAACGTGCTATATGACTTTATATAATATTTACAAAGCTCTCTCCTCTTTTAATATTAATTTGAGGGCAACGAATAGCCTACAGAGAGAAAAGAAGATGCAATCTATGCTATACTCTATATATATATTCCTAGAAACACGGAAACGGAGAGGTAAAAGAGGGAAGAGAAAGAGGCGTATAAATGAATGGTAAATAAATTTAGATTTCAAATGAAATAAATGGAACACCAGAGATTAAAGTATGGATGTAAATCCTAGAATAATAAAAAGCAACGGTTATATGTTGATTAAGAAAAATAATTAAAACAATTAATGGCTTAAATGGGGCAGCATGTTTCAAATTTTTGAAATGCAAAAGAAACGTACATTATAAATATAAAGTTTTCAAAAGCAAAAGAAACGTAAAGCTGTCCATTAATTCATCAAAACGTTATTTAAGTAATAAATTGAAATGAATGTAAAAATAAAAGTAATTGTAACGGTCAATAGTTGATTTAGCTATACACTTAAGGCAATAAATTTTTGTTTGTTTGTACAACACATAATGAGTTTTGAAAGTCAAGGATATAAAAATGGATAAAAGGAAAGAAATCAGGAAATTTTGTGAGCAATAGCTTTCCAAGGAAAGGTAGGCTTACATTATATATACATGCTGAGATGATTAGGCACGTTCAAAAATTTTGAAGAAAATGAAGGAATTGGAAAAATAAAAATGACATAAATTTGAAAAGTCTATAGCTATGATTTAGCCAAAAATTATTAAAGCCATTCACTAGGAAGGTTGGAACCGAAATAATAGGGAGAGGAAGGCACATTAAATTTGATGACAAAGTTGTGTTCAGATCTATAAGCAAGTGGTTTATATATTATAAGCCTTATGAAAGCGAGGGAAGGAACGGATGCTACTAGCTTGATGATTTGAGATTCTTTCAAGCGTTAAAAACAAAAATAAAGAGAGACCAGAATAAACGCACCACCATAAATATAAATATACGCTTCAATCGCAAAAGAAACGTATAGAGAAAATTATGGGTAGTGGGAAAGGTAAAGTCAGTGCACGAAACTACAAGGAATAATAAAAGCAAGGTCGATGATCTCAAATTTATTAATGGTTACGAATGGAAAAGTCTACCTGGATTGGAAAAGTATTAAGCAATAGAAATCTTTAACGGTAGTAAAAAAAGAAACCGTTACGCACTGATTCAGAAATCAATTAAAGCAATTAATCTCTTGAATTGGACAGCACGTTTTCTCAATTAAATAAACTTCCATAAAATTATTTGAAAATTTACAATCTGCTATATTTAAATATACGTATTCTAAATATATAAACATTTTATTTAAAAATTCAATTATTATAAGATTTCACAAATATTCAATTAAATACGTTATAGAATCAATTAAAATTGTTAAAATTTTCCGGGTCGTTACACTCTCCCCCAATCAAAATTTTTCGTCCCCGAAAAGGAATGAGGTAGGAGAATAAAACAACCAGAAAAAAAATAGATTGAAAGCCAAGATAAACAATAAATTTTAAAACTATGTAAATTTTATTTAAAATATTTATTTGAAAATTTCATTTGAAATTAAATTTTCTTTAATATTTAATACATCTCAAACTCCTTTGCAAACAATTATTTACATTATTACTTCTATTTACAAAGACTATTGAAAATATTAAATCCAAAATTTATGAAATTTTTAATTTATCTCAAGATACCTTTCAAATATTATCAATAAATTAATAATCATTTTCTATAAAGTTGTTTTATTTAATTTATAACTTCAAAAATATTTATAACACTAAAATTTTATATAAAACAATGTAGTATACAAATAAGCAATATTTAAAAGATTTATTCAAAAAGGAAAGGAAGGTAGATTCCGAAAACGGAATATAGGTGAAAAATGAAGCTGAGCAGATGAGGTAGATTCAAAAGAATAGAATCGGGCACGAATAATTTATTTCAAACAATAAGAATTTTAATTTCAAATATTAATACAAAATTTCTTTGTTGGGAAAAATACTTTTATAATAAATACCTTTATAATAATACGTTTATATCGAAATAAATCTTTCTTTCGAAAATATTTTTATAACTCGATGTTTTAACAAGTTTATCCTCGTTCTTGCAGACTCTGGCCATGCGTTGATCAGGCGCAAAGCTAGAATTCTTCAAGTACTTAGTAGACCTGTTTCAACACCCAGTGAAAATACTTGAAAAACCTTTTTAAAAACAGATATGGAAAGTACAATCCAAACAAACAACCAAACCAAAACCTTTGTCCGACCATGGTTCGTAGATACACAATGGTTACGCTTGGGTCTCCCAGGAAACAATCCATATCCGTAAGCTTTCTCAGCCCTGCGAGTTACGCCATGATGACTAGTAGAGTGCAGGATACACAATGGTTACGCCAGGATCCCCTTGGAAACAATCCGTACCCCTAGGCAAGACTCAGCCAGGCACTTGCGCTACAATTCGCGACCTACACAGATTGCAGGATACACAATGGTTACGCCTGGATCCCCCAGGAAGCAATCCGTACCCCTAGGCAGGACTCAGCCAGGCAGTTGCGCTATGCAGTCACGAGGGAAAAAAAAACCATGGGTTACGCCACGGTGGGAAACACTCGAGTATTACATCCGGAAAACCGAAAATCAGAGAGAATAATATCGATAGAATGAATCCACGATGTGGCCACAAAGCGGATATCAAGCAGAAGGCACTTTCCATATCTTTACTTCGAAAATATATATCATATAGTACCTTTTCAAATACTTTCAAATATCATACTTATATAAAATCCATATATATACATAAGATTCAATTTTCAAATCGAATACTTTCCAAATCAATAGTATATCAAATCATACTTATATAGACTTCGATTTATAAAAAAAATTCTCATTCCAAATTGAGTACCTTTCAAATCAATAGATTTCAAATCACTTCATACTTATACAAATCCATTTTATATAAGTTCGACCACTCCCAAATCAAGTGCTTAACAATATAAGGTTCTCAATTTCAAATCATTTCAATATCAATTCAGTTTCAAAATCATATAGGATTTCACCAAATTTTCTTCCAAATTAAGTATCTAAATTTCAAAGTTCCCAAAATAATAGGTTTAGAAAATTATCCCAGTTTCCAAATTAAAATAATTCAAGTCAAACAAATTCATTTCCAAAATCACCATATAAGTACTAGTTTTTAATTTCAATTTAATTTCAAAACCAAATATTTTCTCAAAATCAATTATACTCAAAATGGTTTCCAAATTTATAATCATCACTTTAAAACTTTTAAACTATCTATTTCTATTAGAAATATCCAATTTACCTTTCTGAAAACCATTATTTGAAATTAATTTTTTTTTCCAAAACATTTCAAAACTAAATTCCATATTAGTATAATTAAAAATAGTCATATTCACTTACTTAACAAAAGGTTTCAAACTTACTTAAGTCATACTGTTCAAAACTAAACTTATATGCTTTATCAAAAATTTTATAATTTTCGAAATTTCTTAGTTTAAAACTTTTAAACCTTGATTTGGAAGTGCTCGAACCTTCAAAATAGTCGATGAAATCAAATTTCAAATCTAACAGTTGGAAATCAATTTTTTTTTATATAGAGTTATTACTAGTCAAATTGAAAACTCGAGGACTGAACACCGGTCTCACTTTAAATTGTTTTAAATATATACATATATCTTTCGAAAATATCAAATTATACTTCGGAATTTGAAATCAAAAACGGTTTTACAAAATCACTCGCATAGCGAAGCTATCAAAGTGGCCTCTCCCCCACTCTGAAACTCGAAAATCAATGTCAATGATGCGTGCACTCATCACCGAAATTATTCTCCAGCGACATAAGTGAGTTATGGACTTCTATTTTCTTGAAAACTTCTTTGAAATTTCTTCAAAATTATTGGAATTCATTTGAACCCATTTGAAACATTTCTTATTCGAAAAAATATTTTTAAATCGTATTATTTTTATATATTTTCCCAAAATCTTAAAACCAATTTCAAAATATCGGAATTCAATTCTCGAATTTCAAATTTAACCCTTCAGTTATAAATCCTTTTTATATAAATCACTTTCTTATAAATTTTCAAAATTTCCAATCCTTTCAAAACTTTTATATATAGAATAACATTTCTTATTCGTTTTATATATAGGTATATAATCCTTATCGAAAACATTTTCACTTTTATATATAGAATAAAATCATAGTTATCAAAATAATAATTTCGTATAAACAATTTTAAAATACAACAAACCCGATTTTCAAAGGATGATTCAAGAATGGATTTCAAAACAAAGATAGAGATTTAATTTAGAGGAACTCTAATCAATAGAATCCTGATTCGAAGATAGGCTCAAACAAGGTTGAGAAAATCAAATTACAAAATAGAAGATGGATATACTTCTACAAATCTCGGGCGACCTTAACCGGGTCAACCGTGACTTCAGGAATATAATTGATGCGGAATTCTAAAGCAAATCGACATTCGATTGCCAGAGATAGAATTCGGCATACCAAGATATAGCAGCATCGTAAACCGAGGATACAGAAATCTCCGGTGAATCAATGCCAATTGTAAAGGAGTTTTCACCCCCTTTAAAATTCATTCCGTGGAGTTATGGGATACTCCAAAATCAAACGAATATAAATAGGGAGAGACAAGAATGAATTTCGGAACCAAGTGACATTCCAAAATTCAAAGGAAATCAAGTCAAAAAGAAGGGATTCAACTCGAACGAAAGTGATTCTGTAAATGAATTTACCATATATGCTAGGTTTTGCCTAGAGCCAAAGCTCTGATACCAACTGTAACGACCCGCTATTTTGGACCATTCAAATCGACAATAAAACCGTACATGCCCGACTTGAATAATTCAAAATACCGAATTGTTAATAAAATTTGGCAAAACTTAAAATATACAGTAAATAAATCAATCATAGATCACTTACACAGAGTAATACAATGCAGCGGAATAGATAAAGAATAGTAGTTCATGAAGCTACTATATACCTCAGAGTTAGAAATAAAATACAACCGAATAGTTCAAATGCCATGAAGTCTCCAATGCAACAGATGGCTTCTCTGAACCAATCAACTGGATGACTAAAGGGATAGATAGCTGGATCTTCAAGCAAAGCTCCAACTTCGAAGATGAGTCTCAAATGTTGTATCTCTCAGTCTGACCCGAGCGTAAAGCAAAACACAAAACACTCTAGTCGGGATTAACATTCTTATATCTATAAATCTAACTCAAGTGAAATATCAACTGAAATATAATTAACTTAGAGGATGTTTGGGATAACCATCCTCTAAGGGTCCATGGAACTATCTAAAAGATAGAAATATACACTATAACACCGTAGTCTTTTCAACTTAATTTATACTTCAAAACCAAATATCATTTCCACTTCAAATATCTCTATACTTCCCAAATAGTATTTTTATATATTAAATAATTTGTACAGTAAAGAAATTTCAATTCCCTCAACTTAACAAATCGTTTAACATCAACCCGACCACCCCATTTAAATCTATTTCAATCTCAATTTATTAATTTAAATTCAACTCAATTTCTAAAATAACCACTTCAATTTTATCGATCTCAAATTCGGATTTGAAATCACAAAATACCCTTTATGTTCAATATATTTCAAAACTTTAATTATTCAATGTTTCAAACTAACTTTTCAATCAATTTAGTTTCTAAATAATAAATTCAACTATACTGATTTCAAATACATATCCGAATCTCAAAATAAACCATTTAAATCCCAATATAGCAAACTTAAGTTGCCTCGGGTCGGTTTAACAGGGTTACAGTTTTGTTTAAAACTGTTTGCAAATTGAAATTTAAACCAAATTTAAATAAATTTAAATTTGTAAGCTAGATATAAATAAAGTTAAATCAAGTTTAAGTAGATTCAAATGAAACTTTGAATCTTAAAGTTTTAAAATGAAATTTGGAGTTTAAATTTGTTTTAAACCTGAATGTGTTTTAAACAAGTTTAAATTAGAATAGCTTTTTAAAAAGTAAATTTGTTTCCAAACAAATATTTAAACTTGATTTTCGATAAAGTTCTGTTATAAAAGAATTTTAAATGGAAGATGAAATGTTTTGTTTTAAACTTGAAATTGCAAGTTAAAATGTAATGTGATTTAAAAACTTAAAATTTAAGTAAATTAATTCAAAGGCTTTCCTTATATAAGTTTCCTATGTAAATAAGAAATATTCTTTACCTTTATTAAGGTTTATAAATCAATATTTAAATTGGTTAATGTTTAAATATATGTTCATTTTGAATCCTAAATTCAAAATGGAATTTAAATTTAAATTTAAAAGTGTAATGTTTAAATTACACTTAAATGATTAATGAAATCATTAATAAAGAAATTTATTATCTTAGAAATAATTAAGGTAATTAAAATAATTTAAATTAATATAGTAATGAAAGGATGATTTATTTGATTTTAAATTTATAATTTAGATTAATTTATAATTAGGGATGATTAATAATAATTAATCCAAGATAATTTTCTTGAGAAAGTAATTAAGGAAATGTTATTAGTTAATGAAGATAATTAACTAGATATTATTAAGTAATTAAATTAATATGATTAATTAAGAATAATTAAATTTATTAAAGTGTTTGATAAATTGATATCAAATGATTTGTAATGAATTAATCAAGATTGGGTAATTAAATCATAAGAAATTAATTTATTTGGAAATAAATTAAATTAAGTAGGATTAAACGATTAATTAATTCTACTTATAAATGATTATTGAATGTTAGCCCTACTTATGAAGGATTTTATTATATGAGATGCTTTGAATTGATTATCCTATCTGATTTGTGATATTTTGTTCTGTAGATTGAGCTGTGTATATTTATTTGCATCTGTATATTATCTGTGAATCTGTGAATGGGCGATGAGCGTTATAGTTTATATCGCTTATCAACTATATTTCTGTGTTTTTAATCTGTGATGATTGAATGATGTTGCACTATTGTGTTAAACCCCTGGACCACACTTATACACACACTTATACACACACAAATATGGATTTCACGAGGAAATCGATTTAGTCACAGATTTTTGAAAATAGTTTTAAATTTGAATTTTTAAATTCAAATGGTTTGAAAATAAGATTGGGTTTAAAGTGAAAAGCTTTTGAAATGGAATTTCAAAGATGAAGTTTATCTTGAATAACTTGATAAAGTTTTAAATTTAAATAATTTGATTTAAATTTAAATTCAAAATGTGAAACTGAATTCTATAATTTGAAACTAGGGATTAAAGATGTTATACCGGTTATATATGAGTTAAACCATTTTAAAATGTATTAATTTGGGAATATGAACATAAATTGAGAACTTTAACTCGTGTAAATTAATCGGATTTTTCTGAAATAAAAACTGTTTGTTTTCACATAATAAAAGCTTTCACATAAGAAATGAACGTCCAATTTGTGTGAAAAAGAATTTCAAGTTTGGAAATGAAAATGACTTCCAAGTTATAGAAACAGTTTGAAAGCTATAAGTTAAATCTTGGATTTAAAGATTTAATGAGTTAATACAATAGAAATGAAATTGTTTTGGAAATCTATGAATTGATCTTTGTGAAATGAATCTTTTTGTTTAAAGATTTGAAATGGTAAATTGTTTAACCATTTGAAAGAAAGTTTTGAAATATTAAGTTTTGAATTATTAAGTTGTGACTTAATTGAAATCCCATATCCATATGTTTTAAATATTGCGCTCACTATTCGATTTAGCCGGGAGAGGAACTTTGTATCATATATCCCATTCCGAATAAGTGATATGTCGTTATGGATTGCATTTGAAGACCGGTGGTGAAGACCGGGTATTTGCGAGAATGATAGGATGACCTGTCGATTGTCTCTGCACTGAGTTGCTCCGGTATAGAGATTTCCTAAGTGATGGGAAGTCCGATCGGGATTGTGAATACCCGGATTGCAAGGGCTTCTTTGGAAGTGCCTTCGGTTCTGTTCGAGCCCGGAACAGACTTGTATGGATTGTGTGTCTAACATTACATTTTGAGATATAAAGGAGATTTCTTTCAAATACATTTCTATTGGTGGCGGAGAATTTATTCTTTTAGCTTAACACCCTTCTCTGAGACGTACGAGCTCAGATGTTATGTAGTTGAAGGTTATCAGCGATATATTCCGAATTTGGTAATGTGACATGCTAAGTGTTGCTGTGAAATGATCATTGTTTGATCATTTGTGATATGATCATTTGTTTGATCATTTATCTTTGTGATCATTACTTTGATCATTTGTTGACCCAAAGCATGGCTTTGTACCAAAGCGTGGCTTTGTGGACGAGACTTCGTCGAGCCTCACACCCCGGAATGGTCAAAACAGGAAAGATGCAGCAAGGTTATTAGGGGGTAGCGCCCCTTTAGGGTATGTTCATTTCCTTCTGGAAAAGGGTGGTATCATGGTATGGAGCCCAGATACTTACTCATGTGGAAAACGCTCTATTTATTATGGTGTGATGTTGGTTATAGAGCGCTCGGTTAAAGGTCCTAAAGGTCCAGGGGATGGCATACTCGTGTCAGTTGTTACCCAGTTAGGGGTAACCCGGGCCTTGTGTTGGCAGAGATCCGGTTAGGTTCTCGGGGACGTCCTTCCAGAGGCGTTCTCATGTGGAAATGGGAAGTTCCTTGGCCTGACCATTTGTTCGAAATCCAAAGAAACAATACGAGCCTTGTACGGTTTTAGTTGTAGAAACTGCCATTCACTTATGGTGGCGCCCCACTGTTTGGATGGTAGCTATAGTAGGCATAGTTCGAAATGTCTATGCTGGCTAAGATTAATATTCTACTTTCGAAATGCTTTTCTGCACTGTTCACTTATAATAATAATACCAAAGAAATTTTCTGCGTATTAAGCATGTTTGACTATCATAAGAAGAAATTTCCTCCAAGTCTGCTTTTGCATTGTGTGTGTGGTGGGAGGTCTTATGGTAGTTTCATTTTCAAAAAGCATTGCGAATTTACTTTAAAATTCTCTTATTGATTGTTTTTAAAAGATAAACTATTTTTGTTGCTCACACCAGTCCCATGACTGATCCGGAGTTTATTGTTCCTTTCCTAAACTCTGGATGCTCATTATTTTCTACACGAGCAGTCTAGAGTTGGGTTTTTCAGATACTTAGGTTCAGTAGATTTTATCTGGAGCTAGTTCAGTCCTTGGATATGGACTGCACTTGCTTATCTATGGGAGTTCGAGCTATTGCTGGATTGGTTCTTAGAGATGGAGTTCAGATTTGGAGTTCTTCGTTGAAGACAATCTTAGTGTTATTTGTTCCGCTGCTAGTGTTATCTATTTTCTTTCCGCTGCTGTTTTATTGTATCTCTGATGTATATTGATATTCATTGTATCACTCTGTTGTATCAGTGTTGTATATCAATGCATTATTCTTTTATTCCGCTGTGTTGTTTACTTAATTGTGTTATAAGCTCCGACGAATCGGATTTGAACGATCAAATCTACGGCATTCGAGTACGAATGAAGTATGGATGTCGATTTTCGAGCGGGAAAAACCCGTCTCGTCACATTTGGTATCAGAGCTAAGGTTGAACTTTAGCTCAGGATTATAACACATTAAGTAGCTCATTAGAGATAGGGTGAAGTATCCCTAGAATGAGTAATCCCTAAGATATCCGTTTGAATGCCTCAGTAAATTCTCTTACTATCCACTGATAGTGAGTATGAGTGCGAGAAGAGAACGAGATAGGGGACAAGTAAATACGATTATAAATGGTCAATGCTCTGTAACGACAGTGGAAACAATTTTCTTATCAATTTTCTTTGATTCGAATCCAAATTCTTTTAATTTCTTCGTGATAGCACCAGGAAGAAATTTCGGTGTGATGGTGGCTCTACGAATCGTTGGAGGAAATCTTTACTTCGTAATTTCATCTGTTTCTTATCAGTTTTGATTTGAACTTTAATAAATATGAATAAATTTGAAATTTGGAATTAAAATTTAAATAAATTGGAAATTTTAATTTGAGTTAAATTGATTAATAGAATATGAAGCTAAATTTGAATTGTATCAATAAAACGACATCGTTTAAAACCGAATTTGAAATTCTATTATAATTTTTTGTATCTATTGTTGATATTCTGATTTGGTGAGCCAAATGCAGAGTTGATATCCAATTCGATTTGAAAAGATATTTCTCTATCTTTTATCTATCTTCGTTATCTCTCTCTGGCGAATTTCGAGGACGAAATTCTTTTAAGGGGGGAAGTTTGTAACGACCCTAGATTTTAATTTAATTTAAATTGATAATTAAATGAATTTTTGAATAAAATTGTAAGATAAATTGATTTAATTGGAAGCGAGTTTCCCCGATTCGACTAGAAAATATATAAAGTCATATGGATTTGACAATTTGTATATATGTGAATATATATATTTAAATTGGATTTGAAATAAAATCTTAAATAAATGTTTAAAAAAATATATATATACATAAGATAACTATAAAGTAAATAAATTAGATAAGATTTAAACAACAAAATATAAACCTAGAAATTCATCTATATTTTGAAAATGAATATATATGTAGTTTTGTAAAATATCAAGTAAGTAAATATACTTAATAAAACTCTAACATATAATAATAATAAAAGACACTTCATTAGATTTCAAAGTATATGACCAAACAAAATATATTAACATTTACACTTGCACTACAAGAAAATGCAAACATATCAGCCGAGCAAATACATGCAAGTAGAAAACAAATAAATAAAAATAATAACTACAAGTAAGCAAGCATGGAAAACAAAGTACAAAGATAAGAAAGAAGCCACCACTATCTCATCTCATATGGTACAGCCGAGCTAAAAGATGTAGGCAAGCATAAACAAAGGCAAAAATAAAAATAGAATAAGTAGGTATGGAATGAAGTAATGCAAATATCTCAGCCACTATAATGTATTTTATCAGCCTAGGCAGTAAACTTGTACAAACAAAATGAGAATAATATATTTAGATATGAACAAGACATAGCAATTGATACCAAGATCCTCAGTACACTAGCTTATACATATCAGCCGAGATCTTGTTAAATAATTAAAACCAAAACAAATGTCTCCATGCTTTGTGCAGCTGAAATGAAGGAGGGAGAGTATGATTTGTACAACCTCATTAATGCAAACATGCTATGAATCCACATTTTTGTACAAAATATTGTCAAGTTTCTCTCAGCTGAAACAATATATTTCAAAACCCTGTAAACTTCCTTTTATATACATCAACATTTCATCCCATTTTCGTTCCTTTTCACTGAGAAAAAAAATGTCTGAAGCAAACATCATTTTAAACCATTCAACTGAAACAAACTTCAATCTAAAAACAAATCAAACCAGAGAAGATTCTAGCAAAGGCTGTTTCAAAATTTAAAGCAACCCAGCAAAACAGAAATCAAGAGAAACTTCAGATTCCAGTTGGAGATTTCTTAGTCTGTTCAAATGAAAAGAGCTTCAGTTATAATTTTCAAGCCTGATTCTCCTCTGTTTTATCAATACACAAGTGAGCAACTTTTTTTTTTTTTTAAACCAGTCCTTTGAATCCAATGCTTGTGAACCTGTGAGCAAACTTCGTATGTTTTGAATTTGCGGTTGACCTTGATGCTATGATTAACACTTAATTTGTTGCTTGTCTGTGTGTATGCATAGATGTATATTTATGAGTGTGATAGTACATCTCTGGAAACAGGCAAACTTTGCATGTGTTCATCCCAGGCTTTGAAAAAATTTATTTGAAAATTTAAATCATCAAAACTCAAAACATTTTAGCTTTTGTTTGTTGAAATTAAGGGGTTCATGTGAGGATAACATCATTTATAGAATCATAAATAAATTAAATTAACAAGTGGGTTACTGGGAAAACTAAGATTTACAGTTAAATTATACATCTCTGTTTAATATGACAGTTTTGCAAATCTGTTTATAAAAAATAATCCATATCACTCGAAAGAAGAAATATCATGCTTTGGTTTTTAAAGAAAACTTGTTTGTGGCTACCAAATCCAAATTTTAAAAATAATTTCAAGATTTTTTTTTATAATATTCATAGAAAATAGAGTTACAGTAACATATGTTCAAAAAACAGGAGAACCCAATTATCACGAATTCAAAATTGGATTTCATAACTAGATTTGGAGTGGAAAATGATGATTTTAGGTAACAAAGGCATGATTTTTTAGATTTGGAATATTGAGATAACTCGAATTGAACTGAAAAGAGACTTCGTTCATTTCCTGGTGATCAAAGATGAATAAGGGCTCGTGCTTGACATTGAGGGTAGAGGGAAGAGTAGGGATGTAGGGAAAAATGCTCGCATAGTTTCTAGTTGATCATGGCGCCGGTACGACTCGCATCTAGGGTTTGAAATCTCATTTTGCCGGTGATGGTTCTCGAGTTCGTTCGTTGCCATGGAAGGATCAAGTCACCTATGGTTTGGGGAATGGCTGCGTGGGAGATCCACGAAGATGTGGCCGGAGTTTTAGGCGGTTCGGTGGCGGCGTAAGACGTTCGAGGTGATTCTCCTGGTGATGGTTTCTGTACCAATTTGATTGTGGTGGTTCGATTTCGCCTTCGGGATTTTATTGTATTTCTGGGTGGTCAGGTGGCAAGTATGGGTAGAGAGCGATGCGTCGGAGGTGATCGTGGAGGAAGGATCGTCGTCGAGGTCTGGTACACGTGCACGGTGCACGTTGAAGTTTGGAGGGGCTGTAGCGTTTGGGAAGAAGAAGTAAAACTTGTGAAAGTGGGTGGAACGGGGTTGAACGCGAGTTATCTCGAGTGTTTACTCGAAGTCCTTAGCTGTTGGACTCGAAGCAAACTTAAGTTGCCTCGGGTCGGTTTAACAGGGTTACAGTTTTGTTTAAAACTGTTTGCAAATTGAAATTTAAACCAAATTTAAATAAATTTAAATTTGTAAGCTAGATATAAATAAAGTTAAATCAAGTTTAAGTAGATTCAAATGAAACTTTGAATCTTAAGTTTTAAAATGAAATTTGGAGTTTAAATTTGTTTTAAACCAAAATGTGTTTTAAACAAGTTTAAATTAGAATAGCTTTTAAAAAAGTAAATTTGTCTCCAAACAAATATTTAAACTTGATTTTCGATAAAGTTCTGTTATAAAAGAATTTTAAATGGAAGATGAAATGTTTTGTTTTAAACTTGAAATTGCAAGTTCAAATGTAATGTGATTTAAAAACTTAAAATTTAAGTAAATGAATTCAAAGGCTTTCCTTATATAAGTTTCCTATGTAAATAAGAAATATTCTTTACCTTTATTTAAGGTTTATAAATCAATATTTAAATTGGTTAATGTTTAAATATATGTTCATTTTGAATCCTAAATTCAAAATGGAATTTAAATTTAAATTTAAAAGTGTAATGTTTAAATTACACTTAAATGATTAATGAAATCATTAATAAAGAAATTTATTATCTTAGAAATAATTAAGGTAATTAAAATAATTTAAATTAATATAGTAATGAAAGGATTATTTATTTGATTTTAAATTTATAATTTAGATTAATTTATAATTAGGGATGATTAATAATAATTAATCCAAGATAATTTTCTTGAGAAAGTAATTAAGGAAATGTTATTAGTTAATGAAGATAATTAACTAGAGATTATTAAGTAATTAAATTAATATGATTAATTAAGAATAATTAAATTTATTAAAGTGTTTGATAAATTGATATCAAATGATTTGTAATGAATTAATCAAGAATGGGTAATTAATTCATATGAAATTAATTTATTTTGAAATAAATTAAATTAAGTAGGATTAAACGATTAATTAATCCTACTTATAAATGATTATTGAATGTTAGCCCTACTTATGAAGGATTTTATTGTATGAGATGCTTTGAATTGATTATCCTATCTGATTTGTGATATTTTGTTCTGTAGATTGAGCTGTGTATATTTATTTGCATCTGTATATTATCTGTGAATCTGTGAATGGGCGATGAGCGTTATAGTTTATATCGCTTATCAACTATATTTCTATGTTTTTAATCTGTGATGATTGAATGATGTTGCACTATTGTGTTAAACCCCTGGACCACACTTATACACACAAAAATATGGATTTCACGAGGAAATCGATTTAGTCATAGATTTTTGAAAATAGTTTTAAATTTGAATTTTTAAATTCAAATGGTTTGAAAATAAGATTGGGTTTAAAGTGAAAAGCTTTTGAAATGGAATTTCAAAGATGAAGTTTATTTTGAATAACTTGATAAAGTTTGAAATTTAAATAATTTGATTTAAATTTAAATTCAAAATGTGAAACTGAATTCTATAATTTGAAACTAGGGATTAAAGATGTTATACCAGTTATATATGAGTTAAACCATTTTAAAATGTATTAATTTGGGAATATGAACATAAATTGAGAACTTTAACTCGTGTAAATTAATTGGATTTTTCTGAAATAAAAACTGTTTGTTTTCACATAATGAAAGCTTTCACATAAGAAATGAACGTCCAATTTGTGTGAAAAAGAATTTCAAGTTTGGAAATGAAAATGACTTCCAAGTTATAGAAATAGTTTGAAAGCTATAAGTTAAATCTTGGATTTAAAGATTTAACGAGTTAATACAATAGAAATGAAATTGTTTTGGAAATCTATGAATTGATCTTTGTGAAATGAATCTTTTTGTTTAAAGATTTGAAATGGTAAATTGTTTAACCATTTGAAAGAAAGTTTTGAATTATTAAGTTTTGAATTATTAAGTTGTGACTTAATTGAAATCCCATATCCATATGTTTTAAATATTGCGCTCACTATTCGATTTAGCCAGGAGAGGACCTTTGTGTCATATATCCCATTCCGAATATGTGATACGTCGTTATGGATAGCATTTGAAGACCGATGGTGAAGACCAGGTATTTGCGAGAACGATAGGATGACCTGTCGATTGTCTCTGCACTGAGTTGCTCCGGTATAGAGATTTCCTAAGTGATTGGAAGTCCGATCGGGATTATGAATACCCGGATTGCAAGGGCTTCTTTAGAAGTGCCTTCGGTTCTGTTCGAGCCCGGAACAGACTTGTATGGATTGTGTGTCTGACATTACATTTTGAGATATAAAGAAGATTTCTTTCAAATACATTTCTGTTGGTGGCGGAGAATTTATTCTTTTAGCTTAACACCCTTCTCTGAGACGTACGAGCCCTGATGTTATGTAGTTGAAGGTTATCAGCGATATATTCCGAATTTGGTAATGTGACATGCTAAGTGTTGCTGTGAAATGATCATTGTTCGATCATTTGTGATATGATCATTTGTTTGATCATTTATCTTTGTGATCATTACTTTGATCATTTGTCGTCCACAAAGCCACGCTTTGTACCAAAGCGTGGCTTTGTGGACGAGACTTCGTCGAGCCTCACACCCCGGAATGGTCAAAACAGGAAAGATGCAGCAAGGTTATTAGGGGGTAGCGCCACTTTAGGGTATGTTCATTTCCTTCTGGAAAAGGGTGGTATCATGGTATGGAGCCCAGATACTTACTCATGTGGAAAACACTCTATTTATTATGGTGTGATGTTGGTTATCGAGCCCTCGGTTAAAGGTCCTAAAGGACCGGGGGATGGCATACTCGTGTCAGTTGTTACCCAGTTAGGGGTAACCCGGCCTTGTGTTGGCAGAGATCGGGTTAGGTTCTCGGGGACGTCCTTCCAGAGGCGTTCTCATGTGGCAATGGGAAGTTCCTTGGCCTGACCATTTGTTGGAAATCCAAAGAAACAATATGAGCCTTGTACGGTTTTAGTTGTAGAACCTGCCATTCACATATGGTGGCGCCCCACTGTTTGGATGGTAGCTATAGTAGGCATAGTTCGAAATGTCTATGCTGGCTAAGATTAATATTCTACTTTCGAAATGCTTTTCTGCACCATGCACTTATAATAATAATAATATCAAAGAAATATTCTGCGTATTAAGCATGTTTGACTATCATAAGAAGAAATCTCCTCCAAGTATGCGTTTGCATTGTGTGTGTGGTGGGAGGTGTTATGGTAGTTTCATTTTCAAAAAGCATTGCGAATTTACTTTAAAATTCTCTTGTTGATTGTTTTTAAAAGATAAACTGTTTTTGTTGCTCACACCAGTCCCATGACTGATCCAGAGTTTATTGTTCCTTTCCTAAACTCTAGATGCTCATTATTTTCTACACGAGCAGTTTAGAGTTGGGTTTTTCAGATACTTAGGTTCAGTAGATTTTATCTGGAGCTAGTTCAGTCCTTGGATATGGACTGCACTTGCTTATCTATGGGAGTTCGAGCTATTGCTGGATTTGTTCTTAGAGATGGAGTTCAGATTTGGAGTTCTTCGTTGAAGACTATCTTAGTGTTATTTGATCCGCTGCTAGTGTTATCTATTTTCTTTTCGCTACTATTTTATTGTATCTCTGATGTATATTGATATTCATTGTATCACTCTGTTGTATCAGTGTTGTATATTAATGCATTATTCTTTTATTCCGCTGTGTTGTTTACTTAATTGTGTTATAAGCTCCGGCGAATCGGATTTGAACGATCGAATCTACGGCATTCGAGTACGAATGAAGTATGGATGTCGATTTTCGAGCGGGCAAAACCCGTCTCGTCACAACCGGCGATCTTGAAACTCCATCCAACCCTTCTCCAATACCAAAGCTACCATCTCCTCGAATATTGTAGCACTCGATCAACGAGAGCAACCATGTCGATCAAAACTTCTCCACTGCCCAAAATCTTGGTTTACAGAACAAAACCTAACACCACAGCCCCCACAGTGATTTACAACCTCTTCCACTATTTTTCCCATCATCACCCTTCACTCTACCATTGCCAGAAGATATCTCGACTCCCCAGATTACAAAGTTCATCAAAAAACACTAAGTTTTCATTTTCTGGTTAAACCAGATATACTAACAAGTCTCTTTACTAAAAGTAGTGATTTTTGTTTTAAAAATCCCATTTTGGTTTAAGCATTTGTGTTAGATACTGAATACAAGAATCACGACCGTTGAAATTTTACTTATTTAAAGTTGCTTAGATGTTTTGTTTCTTCCGGAGGCAATACTAATTGTTTGAACTGAAACAAAATTTTAAACTAAAATTTATGATAAAATAAACATACATTGTTCAATAATTATGCCTTAACAAAGATTGATTCAGGAGAAATTGAATCTTTTACTAAATTATGAACCTGAAGAAAGACTGTAATAGCATAAAACAGTCATCTATAGTCATAATCCATTCATATATTCAAACGTTTATAGACACACACACACACACACACACACACACAGACACAGAGCAATGCATTAATATTATACACACAAGCATACTAATCAACATGCAACCAAATAAACATACACACAACATACTTATTTAAGCAACAAATTATACTTAAGTTTTTAAAAAGTGTTACTCACCTGGTATAGCATGAAACAGAGCACAGATTTTCCAGAAAAAACTTTTACTTCTTTGATTATAAATTAGTTGATGAAGCTTGATTTAACTTGTGATGCTGTTTAATTTTCCTGCAGGTCTAAGATTCTAGGTTGAAAGATGCATGCAGAGTTTACTTGCTTGCTTTAAAAATTCATGTGGAAGAGAAAATGCTTGCATGCTTCAGTTTTTGAAATGAAGAGTGCACAGGTTACAAATTTGATTTTGAGGAAGGGTTTGCATTTCATTTGAAAAACCAGATTTTGAACATGTAAAATGGTTGCAGGGAAAAATACTGCAGATTTGTTTGAAGGTGTTCATATTTCAGGTTTGATAAATGAATTCAGGTTCTTGTGAGGAATTTGAGTATTGAAAAGAAATCAAATTTTGAACATGATTTTGGTTTGAGCAATATAGTTACTGATTTGTTTCAGTTGGGATTTATCTTTGAAAAAAAATGAACATAAGAAAAGGATGGGAATGATGGAGACATGCTTTTATAAGATAAAATAATTTATTTATAAATTAAAAGAAAAACAAAAATGAAAAGGACACTTATCTCAAACTTATGCTAACGCATGTATTTAAGAGATTAGAATCTTAACACTTGTCATTATACCTCTTGATATAATAACATGTGTTTTATAAATGAATTTTATTTGTTTTTATTTAATTTTAAAAGTAAATAAAACTCTTTCTTTATTTATTAATACTTATGTATATAAATCATTTTCATATATAAATGTTTATGCATTTATTTTTAAAGAAAATGAAATGAAACAAATTATAAAAATATGAAAGCTTACTTACAAAATTTAGATATGTTTATTCATTTGAATTCAAAATAAATTCAAATTCAAATTCTATTCATACATTTAAAAATCCAATTCAAAACTAATTCATATCAACATATTTAATTTAAAATAATAATATTGTCTTTTAAAATCTATCTATATTTATACATTTATCATTATTATTCGAAAATAACATATTTATCAATTTAAATCATTTATAAAAGAAATTATAAATTACTTATCTTATTTATCTTAATTAAATACATTAATGTTTAATGTTTAAATGGTATTTTAAATTTTTATATATAATTTCAAATTATCAAAAATGAATTATTAGAATTTTAAAAACAAGATTTTGTTTGTTTATTAAACTTCAAATCAAAACTTATCTATTTACAATACACACACACACACACACACACACATTATAAGTAGGAAAACATTTTATTTGTTTCCAAAAGATAAAATTCACTAATTAAACATTTATTTAATTGGATTATTAAATCATGTTAAATTTTATTAACAGAATTTTATCTAATCAATTTATTTTTAAATACAGATTATTAAATTGATATTGCCAAAATTTACGGGATATCACAGAAATCCAACTTAGAATGAAATCAATTCGAGTTCATCGCGAGTCACTTTTCTTCGTTCAGAGCCGATTCGAAATCAAACCAAACCATGATATCGAAAAAAAAGAAATGATAATGCGATTTGAAATCGTGTTCAAACCGACTGAGGCATCTGCCGTCGACACAATAGGGGTACGACGTGGACCGCGATGGTGGGAAATCGTCGCTGACAATCGATTCGCATTCGGTGTGGGCGCACGAGCCCGAAGTCGCAGCGTGTTCGGTTGAGATGAGGTTCGAGGGTGAGGTGACACGGTTTCGTGCATCTGGGGACTTGAACCCGAGTTCGAGTTCGATGGGGGTGGTTACTTCATGCGCGCTATATGATGGTGCGGTGGGTTGTTGGTGATGGTGGAAGCTTCGGCGTTGTTCGAGGTGGAGTCGGGATTCGTGTTTTAGGAGTGAGGTATCCGCTGGTAATCTTCTTTTTCTTCAATTTAAAATTTATATATATATATATATTGATTAGAAAATAGAATAATAGTAAGTTTACTTCAATTTAAAGATTTATAAACATATGTATATATATGCAGTAAAGTAAAAAAAAAACCATTCCTTTTTTATTTAATCTATATAGGTTAGAAAAACTATAAACAACCAGTAAAGAAATTTTCGTCCTTGTTAGGATTGATGTGACGACCTGGAATTTTAAGCAATATCAACTTAATAATATTTGATAATAATTAAATTGATTTGATCATTTTTTTGACAAGTTAAAATTATTTTAAAGATTAATAATAATAATTTGTTAATATCTATTAACATTTTTCTTAACAATATGAATTGGCAAATTTAATTCTTTTGAAAACTAATAATTTGGAAATATTTATTTTGGCAATTTAATATTGGTAAGGTTTATTTTTCTGAGGCTAATCAAAATATTTTCTATTTATGATATATATATATATATATATATATATTAGTATATCTTGTAAATAGGAAATGTTTAATGTAATAAAAACTTTATATTCAAATTGTAATATATATGAATGTATATATTATGATTTGGTTTGTGTTTCAAAATTTAATATAGTAATTATCAAAAATAATGTTAAAATGTTTTTCCATTTGAAATCTGTATATATATTTGTATATGTATATACATATATTATGATTTGGAAATGGGAAAATTTTATTGACTTGAATTTAATGAATATTTGCAAACTTTAATAAATATATAATTTGTAATTTAAAATGTTAATGTGATTTAATACCTTTGAAAATAATATTTTAGATTTAAATAACATAGTTAATTTCTTATTTATTATAAACACATACTTTAAGCTTTTGTTTAAATAAGATTTAAATTAAAGGTTCAATTGTTTTCAATATTCTTCCATCTTAATTTTAACATAAGATAAATTGTTTTAAAATTTTATATGAAGGAGTTAAATTAAATTTCTCAAATTTATAAACATATGTTACATGATTTGAATCAAAAATATAAGTTACTGTTCATAAATGTTCACATGAAATCACTTTTATATTCATTAAAATCTAAAGATTGTTTAAGTACACATTTTCATATTACATAATTGCATTTACATATTTCATGCAAGATTTAAAATAAATTGTAAAAGAATAAAATAACACTTGCCAACATATAGGCTTAGGTGTAAGGAAACTAAATCATCCTAGTTTCTTTGTTCTCGTCAACAAAGATCAAAAGAAGTAAAATACTGAAATCTGTAAAACCTGGAAAGAAATATGTTGGACATTCAACATCAAGTAAAACTGGGAAATTTCATCATGCAAATTGTTTTCAACATCAATGCAATTTGGAATCAAACAACTCAGAGAATTCTTCAACATGAAAATCAATTCTAGAAGAATCAGTGAAATCAAACCTGGAATAAAAAAATTAGACTGTTCTGTTTTCTGCAAACAAGGTGAGTAAATAAAATCTTTTAAAAATGGTTTAAACATTGGATCAACTTGTTCTTGTGATTGAATAACATGATGTTGATGGAACGTTTGATTTAAATTTGAATGCAGTCTGAATTGGGTATATTTGATTTGCCTAGGTAGTTAAACATATGTTCTGCGTAAAGTAACAGGCCCCAATTTCATATTAAAATCAATTATCCCATATTGAATTCGTATTGGCCTTTGATGTATAAGTAGAAGTTGATTGTAAACAAGTAATCTATCACTTAAAAATATTTGCAGGACTTTAAAGTGAATTTTGGCTCAGGAATTTTAAAATTTATAGTAAATTTATAATTTGGGTCAAAAGTTTTTGAACTCAAATTTGAGTTTTGATTTTATAATCATATTGCAAATAAGAAATCATGATTTTAGAAGCTTGAATTACGAATTTTAGTTGGGCAACTTGTGTGAGTTTGGGTTTCGTCTGATTTGGGTATATTGGTCGATTTACGGCAAACGACGACAAGGTTGTAGACGAGGTTGTGCTCGAAGGTGGAGGGGGCAACGGTGATCATCACAAAAATCATTTTGGAATTTTTAGATGAAGGCATTGACTGGAATTTGGATAAGTAAGGTTTTGTACCTTGTTTTTATCATCATGTGTGCGTCTTTGCGACATCGTGAGGCTACCCGAGTGAATCGCGTGCGTCGCCGTGGGTTTAGGGAATCTTGACAAAGCTTTGGTAGTGCCGGTGGGTTTTCTCGAGGTTTGTGTTGCCGTGGGCGTTGGACTTTCTAGCAATGGTGTTTCGAGCTGATGGCTTTGAAGGTGAATTTTCGATTGTCGATCGAATTCGAGTTTCTGGGTCGTGTGTTGTGTCGTAGAGGTCGAAGACGACTTGGGAAAGCCGGCGTGAAGTTCACCGTCGACTATCGACGACGTGCACGTTTACGTGCACGATTTTGTGCCTCTTCTTTGGGTTGGGAAGAGAAGTGTGGGAGCTCGGGTATGTGTTCGGGAGGGATCCGAGTTTTACTCGAAGCAAGTGGAAGGTTGGGGTTACTCGGGGAAGTGACTTGTATTAGTTGAGTTTCGCCCGGGTTTTAGGTCGAGCAAGTTTTGGGTATTTGACAGCAAATGTTTTTAAAGGTTTGAAACAAAGAAATTTGATTTTTTTTTTAAAATAATTAAAGTTTTAAAACAAAAGTTAAATAAGTTTTAACCAATAAAACTAACTTTTTTCATGTTAAAGTTTTAAACAAATTTATATATGTTAAATTATGGAAGCTTTAAAATAAAATAAGTGGATTTTGAAATAAAGTTTGTATTAAATTTTTATTAAAGAACTTTGGAAAGGTTTTAAAGATTTAAAAGTTCAATTTAAAACGTGTTTAATTATAATTGATTTCTAAAAGTTATATTTTAATTAAATTAAGTTTAATGATTAAGAATTAGATAATCAATTATAATAAAGATTTATCTTATGTAAATTGGAATTTTTGATTTAATTAAAGATAATTAAATTTGTAAAGATAATTAAGATAATTGAATTATCAACCATTGAAAAGTTATTTATAAATGATTTGATTTAAATAATGGTTTCCTTAATTAAGATTTTTTTTTAAAAATAATAAGTTAAAGAATTATTAAATTTAACTTAAATGATTAGTTAATTAATTAATTAAGAAATATATTAGTGATTAATTAAAGATAATCACTTAAGGATTAATCTAGTGTAATTACTTAGAAAGTAATTAAGTAGTTGATTTCTGGAGGTAATTAAGTAAAAGATAATTACTTTATGAAAAGTAATTAAGTAATGTAATTAAGAGTTAATCATTTTTGTTATTAATTAAAGATTAATCAATGTTAGTTAAAGGTTTAAATTATTTAGTTAATGGTTAATTAATAAAAGGGTTAAGAGAATAAAATTAAGTAATTAATTACTTATTAAAGTAATTAATTAAGAAAGAATGTAATTAATGGAAGTAATCATTAATTAATAGAAATAATTAATTAATTGTTAATTAATAATTTAAGGATAATTAATTTATAATTAAGTTTTAATTACTAAATGTAATTAGAGTAATTAATCAAAGGTGATTAATTAAAAAGTAATTAATCAAATGTGATTAATTAAAAGTAATTAATAAAATGGGATTAATTAAAAGTAATTAATTAAAAGTAATTAATTAAATGTGAGTAATTAATCAAGTAGGTTTAATTAAAAGTAATTAATCAAGTGTGATTAATTAAAAGGTGATTAATCAGGTGTGATTAATTATAAGGAATAATTAAGAAATAATTATCAAGATGATTAAATAATAATTAATCAAGGTTGATTAATTTAAAAGAGTAATTAAGAGGTAATTACTTAGATAATTAAGAAGTAATTAATCAGGATGATTAATTAAAAATTGTAATTAAGGAATAATTACTTAGTGTAATTAAGTAATAATTAATCAAGGATCATTAATTAAAGTGGATAATTAAGTGATGTTTATTAATTAATTTGTAATTAATTAATGAATGAGTAAGATGGATTGATGATAAATCCAAGTGATTAAGTAAGGTTTAATTTAATTTAAGGATTAATTAAATTAATTAAGTTTGGATCTAACTTGTTTATGGATGGTTATTGATTGGTTGATAAGTATCATTGGATGAGTTAATGATATTGGATAATATTGAATGTCATTGGTTGATATGTAATGATATGGATATGATATATGTGACGCCCCACCTCTATACCCACACTATCCAAGAACACTACGGTGTAGTGCTGTCAACTAGCATGGCGAATAAGGCTGTTGAGGAGCGACCATCCATGCAATTGCTTATCACACGGTAACTATAAATAATCTTCGAAAACAAACATAGAAATAATCATAACACAAATCAGTCACAGATATCCATATCATAAAGGCGGAAGAAGATATGAATATATAACTAACACATGAAAGTGTACATCAGAGTAGTGGTCAGTAAGATCCACGATAATACAAAAGAATAGCAACACGTGCTATACAAAGGAATACAACTATGAGTCTATATCTCAAGTGTATACAACAAAAACTGCTGATCTAAATAGTTAGCCAAAAGTCAGAGTGATGAATCCCAGGGAAGAAGTCAAGCAGAAGCACCTGTAACATCTCGGTCTGACCCGAGTATTATTTAAGAAAATAATAAACGGGCCAGTCTAGCTATAAATATCAGATGACATGATATAACATAAAAGATATGGAATAAACATATAATATCCATAATGACATACTACTATAAGTATGTAAATAATGATCAACAGAAGATCAATCAATAAGAGATAATCAATATCACAAGAATCTTCTCAAACATTCGGAAAGGGCATCATACCCCAAACTTGTACTCATAACAAGTCAATGGCATAAATTCTAGAAATCAATGCAAGAAGTCCAGAAATCATAGAAAAGAGAAAGAGGCCTATCACATGACGGTCCGAAGACCAAGGGGAGCTACCCCACATGTGTGAATGGAATCACATAGATTAAGGTCCAGACTAACCAAAAAGCAAAAAGGTATGTGTGAGTGGAATCACACAAGTGGTGTCTAGTCTAACATCGCAACAAGAGACATCGCACAGTTGCTAGTCCAAATCATAAGAATGATCGTCATGATCAACGAGAAGTGTCAATTACACTAAGCTAGTAAATATAGAAGTTTAGCTTCATGTCCCATAACCACTTGCTTAACTTAAATATTTACGAACAAACTATAAATCTTCACTAATAAAATTGTCACAAGTGGTTCAATCGAACTAGTCCAAGAATTATCCGACGAAGTGAACGCAAGCGTTTCATACCACTTGTTTTACTAAGTCGTTTAATTAGATTTCTCATCCGAGTGAGGTAAAGGTTTGTATATACTAATAGATTGGAAAATGGTTTAAGAAAAGAACTTTGTTATCAAAAATAGAGTTGAAATTGTTTGTTAAAAGAGTTTTGATATTTACTACTAGTATTGAAACCTTTAAATTATAAAGTGACAAAACACAGAAGCAATTGTAGAAACAATCAGCCACAAAAATCGCATACGGAGATGTGAATAAAATCCAAGGAAATCAGCTCAATGTTTTTCAGATAAGATCCCCTACGGAGGGGAGGTCCAGGGGGGTGGCAACCCCCTAAGGTGGGGGTGCGGGGGCAACGCCACCGCTTACGGGGTACGACCTAGTGAAGACAAAATGAGGTCTAACGACCTAAGAGGAATAGGGTCGAGTGACATAATGGTTGCGACCTAGGGGTCTAAGGGGTCAAACGACCTAGTGGTATTCGAGAGTTAGCTGAAGCGAGCGACCTAAGAGAGACGAGCGACTTAAGGGACTCGCGACCTAACATTTGAATATGTCAAGCGACCTAAGGTCTTACGACCTAACAACCTACGGTCTAAACAAGGTCACGCAACCTAAGGCCAGCAACGACCTAATGTGGGACGACCTAAGGTCCAGCGACCTATCGGTATGAGGACTAGCGACCTAATGGAAAACGGCTTAGGGTCTTACGACCTAACGACCTGAGTCAAGTACAAGGTCACGTGACCTAAAATGGTTAAGAGTCGTACATGTTAACGAGTTAACGACTTAAGGGGGTCAACGACCAACGGGATATAGGTCACGCGACCTAACGGTTTACAAGGTCTTGCGACCTAAAGAGAAAGGGTCTAGCGACCTACGACCTAGGTCAATACGACCTACGACCTAAGGTCTATACGACCTACGACCTAAGGTCCATACGACCTAACTCCAAAGACGTTAGAAATGGCCAGAACGACCTACGACCTAGGGTCCATACGAAATACGACCTAAGCCCGAACGACCTAACACCGAACAAGCATTTAGATGGCCAGCGACTTATGGTGCTAACTCGCGAGCGACCCAAGGGTTAGGTCGCGAGCGACCTAACTCCGAGCACCAAAAATGGCCAGAACGACCTAAGTGCAGAAAATTCACCAAAACGCTAAAAATTGGAGTTTTTCGCCAATCCAATCCAAATCAAATGCTAATATGTATGCAAAAGTGATAGGGAATCATTCCCAACGGTCCAATATAGTTATAGGCTAGAATTGTGAGATAAAAATCTCACCTTTGCACTAAAATTCATGAAGATGAAGCTTGAAAGTAAGGAGAAGCAATCCAAAGCTTGAATCCAATATCTTCTACTTGAATTTGGAGTTGAATGTTGGATTTGCAATTGAATTTGTGCTTGGAGTTTTAATTTCCCATTCTCTTCACCATTAATGCCAAAGCTTGAGTTAGTTAGGAAATTTATGAAGAGTGAGGAGAAGGGGGTTGGAACTTGGGCTTAATAGGCTAAACTAACCCAAAGTCCAAAGCGGGAAAAGTTAGTGAAATTCCACTAACTCCAAACCTATCAATGTTTATACTTAAAAAGGTTGTAAATGGCATTTCGAACTCAATGGAAGTGGTCTCGAGTCCTAATTTGACCGTTTGCAAAAAGTAGCTTTTCGGACCAATATCCGATTAACGACAAAATATTTAAACAAAATATTTAAATATAAAATCGATAAATATGTGGGTTGTTACAATATATCTGAGATGTGATATATACGCTGCTTTGTGATATGTATGGATGAATGTGATAATAGTGAATTATCTATCTATGTGTTATGAATCATCCATTTATGTTAAGTGATATTTTGAATATACCGTTTAAATCTCTTAAGCACAACTTGGACATTTAAAATGGCGTTTGGATTCGGTGAGACCGGGATCGGGTTTTCATATTTCGATATCCGAAAACCACACCGATCCAAAATAAATGTTAGGTCGTGAATCCAAGTGGAGCAAGTGAAGACTCGAGGTGCAAGGACTATACGGCATATAACTCTGTGGGTGATTCCGTAATGGTTTGACGGAATAGTACTTATAGATTCGAGATGGTGATTCAGAGTGCAAGGGCTATGGTCGTTAACTCTAAGGGTGATTCCAAAATGAGTGCAACGAGATAGTGCCTTCGGTTCCGTTCGAACCCGGAACGGACTTATATGGATTGAATGCTTTCAGAACATCGTCAGGCGGAAGATGAGCATTCTAAGATAAATGTGTCCTACAAGCTAATCGCATCCTCAAGCCTCATCAACCGGGAATGGCTAAAACAGGGAAGGTGCAACAAGGTTAAGTGGGTCATGCCCAAGTAAGACGAGATTCATCCTTGTCTAGATGTCCCTTTTTATTCGGCTTTGTGGGCGGTTGGATCTGCAGCCAACTGCGGGGTGGTCTTGTTCGGGACTGTTCAGTAACGAATGGTCCCGGCCTTGTGTTGAAGGGGAGTTAGGGTGGCTCCTTAGTATGGTGATCTAGGCCACGTACTGTGACGGGCGCTACCCCAGTAGCCCTGCCATTGATGGAAACCCATTTTCTCTACGAGACCCTACGGTTTTGTTTGTATACCTATGTAGCTGGAATTTAATAAATGTAACAATTTCGGCTATTTAATATATACCTGAAAACACTAGACACTATTATAATATCACTGGATTTCCTATCAAATGTTTTGGTTAGCGTAAGGTAAAAACTTTTCCATGTTTTTGTGTGGGAAGTCTTACGTGATACCTTTTCAAAGGATTTTTCTAAAGTTAAGTAATTTAACCGTTTACTCACACAAAACCCCTGTCTGACCCGAGTGTTTATTTTCTGTTTTATTAAACTCTTGGGTACTCATATTATGTATGAGTAGTCAAGTGATTCATGTTATCTCTTGACGAATTTGGTGGAGTTTTGGAGCAGGAGGCTTCAGCGTGTAGATATATAGTTAGAGTTTCCGCTGTGTTGTCATTTTGTATAGTTGTTCATGTATTGTATTAGACAGAAATGTTATGACTGTCTAAATTGAGATGTATAGTTGTGTACTCTGATGTATATGATACTATGTATATGTTATATATTATATTTCATTCGTTCCGCTGTGAGATTCTGATGTGTTGTTTTTCTTCTTCTCTTTCTTTTCTTCTTCTATCCCTTTCTTTCTTATTTAGTGATGCGTCTTTCTGGTGATAGAAAATCGAGTCGCTACATTTTGGTATCAGAGCATTAGGTTGAGTGAATACCTAGGCTCTGTAGTGGTGTCTTTCTTGAGAGAGCGTACAAGTAATTATATATATATATATATATATATATATATATATATATATATATATATATATATATATATATCTACCTAATCTGTTGGGTTATCTATTCGGATTTTCCAACATAGGCTATAGAGGTAGATAAGGTAGAAGTGTGTGGAACATGACTACCACTAATGGAAGAGGCTCATATGTTGTGGTTGGAGGTGTTTGTCAAGATTGTAGACCTAATACCGTCTTAAATAAGCTTTGAAGATTGGTGAAAGAATTTCATGTATTCCAGAGAAGAAGTCTTTTTCAAGGATTGGAGTATAATCTTGATGTGTGAGATTGATTTGCTCTCAAGCGAGCGGGATTTCCAAGAGTTGTATTTGTCAGCTGAGCAGAAGCAGGTGATGGTATCTTGGTGACTTCAAGAAGGAATAGCTATGTGATGAGAGGCAGTATCCATAGATGGTTCTGAAGATGTTCTTTTGGTGCCAAATTAAGATGGTATTGGAAGAACATTGATGCCTACTTCAAGGAAGATTCAGATGTATAGGGTTCTTCTGGATCTCAAGTAAGGGTGTTTTATCTATATTGGAGTATGAGACTAAGGTCGATGAGTTACCTCATTTCGGACATGGTCTCATTTGTTTTTCCTTAAGAAGACAAGTGGTTGGTGTTGGGTTTGAGCCAAGTTTCTTGAGAAGATGTCTACCCGTCTCAAGGAGTTTTAGTGGAATTGGGCGATAGTTTTTTGGTTAGGAAAGATCTTTGGCTTAGCTGTATCATTGAAGTGAAGTTTGGAAGCAGCAGCATGGATCCGTTTCTTCGATGATTCAGAAATCTTTGGGATTCTACTATCAACAGACCAAGCAGATAGTGAAGGCTTGTCCATTTCTTCGGGAGGCTCAGCAGAGACGGATATTTGCTGGGAGTGATCTATCATTTTTTTCTGGTAGATAAGCCCTTCTTGAAGATTGATCTTGATTAGGAAAAGCTGCTCGAGTTGGGGAGATAGTTCTTTGGAATCGGAACTGGGTAGGATCGCAAAAGTGACTTGCGATTAGTTTGGGAATCTTTGAGTATTCTTTGGTTTGGGAATTGAGGCATATCAAGTGGAAGTGAAAGCTATTAAAGTAGTCGGAGATTCTCCAGATATTTTGAAGAAAATCAGGAGTTTACCCGAATCAGAGATTGAGTTTTCTTATCGACTTGGATTTCTAGGAGAAATATTAATGGTTCAACCATGTAGAGGGATGACTCTTGAAGCGAGAAGAGTTGGTGAGGCAACTCAGGATTCATTGGAGAAGGATTGACCATTTAGTTCTAGATAAGATCCTGCTGAGATGTTTTGACCAAATGAAATAGTCACTAAGATTTTATGAGTCGGATGAACAGGGTATGGAGAAAGTTTGTGCTCGAGTTCTTCGATAGCATTCTCATCTACTCCAGATCAGAGTTGTGCAGCGGAAGCAATATAGCAGTTATTCTAGAATGGGAGCAACCGGAAGTTGCAATTTTCTTTGATTATAGGATTTCTACAGGAAATTCAAGTATGAAGAAATTTTCGGGATTTGAAGGCAAGGTTGTCAAGGGAAACTATTAGGCTATTCCAGATAAGGGAGGTAGGTCTGAAGTCCACTAATGCATGTGGAATAGTATTGGATTTCAAAAAAATTTTAAGAGATCTATTTTGTTGAGTAGGACCTGGAGATTTGTTTAATCTTTGGTCCAGTTTGTTTCATGAAGTAATCAGCAAGGGTTAAGCTGATCAGGGAAGTTGAAGGTGACTCGGGAGCGTCAGAAGAGTTGTGCAGATAAGATTAAGGAGATTTGGAATGTGAAGTTGGAATTTGGATATTACTTTAGTTTATCCAATTAAAGGAGATATAAGATTTGGTAAAACTGGAAAGCTAGCTCCGGAGGTATTTTGAGTTTTTCCTGTGTTCTCTAAAGATTAGATTTTGAACTATAGGATTGAATTGCCAGTTTGGATAGCTGGAATTCATTGTATTTCACATATCTCTGAGGAATATGTGTATGATTCTTCGAGTGATAGAATTAGCAGTTCAGAAGGATCTGATAGTTGGGCTGGTCTTGAGTTTAGTCTGATATCTTGTTCAGATTTGTAGATCCAGATGAGAGGGAGTTCTGGGTTATAATAGTATAGTTAGTTAAGAATCTGTAGAGCGAGCATTCCAGTAAAAGTACCTGGAAACTCTTGATAATATTAGGAGGTTCTATTCAGAATTTTGTTCGGATAGACAAAATTGTTGTTTGGATGGTTTCTATGATTGATTGTATGATTACTAATTTAAATTTAAATTCTTTTGCTGGGTTATTAAATTATCTTTGCTTTTAAATTTCGGGGACGAAATTCTTTTAAGGGGGGAGGAATGTGACGACCCGGAATTTTGAGCAATATCAATTTAATAATCTTTGATAATAATTAAATTGATTTGATCATTTTTTTTGACAAGTTAAAATTATTTTAAAGATTAATAACAATAATTTGTTAATATCTATCAACATTTTTCTTAACAATATGAATTGGCAAATTTAATTCTTTTGAAAACTAATAATTTGGAAATATTTATTTTGGCAATTTAATACTGGTAAGATTTGTTTTTCTGAGGCTAATCAAAATAATATTTTCTATTTATGATATATATATATATATTCGTATATCTTGTAAATAGGAAATGTAGAATGTAATAAAAACTTTGTATTCAAATTGTAATATATATGAATGTATATATTATGATTTGGTTTGTGTTTCAAAATTTAATATAGTAATTATCAAAAATAATGTTAAAATGTTTTTCCATTCGAAATGTGTGTATATATTTGTGTGTGTATATATATATATATTATGATTTGTGTTAACTCCTATTTCTGAAGCGACCTAAGACTTACGCGAGTTAACGACCTATAGGATGTTCCAACCTAACGACCTAAAGTCTCAAGCGACATAACGATCTAAAGTCTCAAGCGACCTAACGACCTAAAGTCTCAAGCGACCTAACGACCTAAAGTCTCAAGTGACTTAGCGACCTAAAGTCTCAAGCGACCTAACGACTTAAAGTCTCAAGCGACCTAGCGACCTAAAGGCCAGAGCGACCTAAAAGATGGAGCGACCTAACAAGTTAACAGGCTACGACCTAACAGGCGAACGACCTAGCTATGGAAAGGTTCTAGCGACCTAATTGCCTGCCGACCTAAGTGGTCTCAGCAACCTAAATCTCAGTTGACTCATGACCTATGATAGGTCGCACGCGACTTATTAGTTTGCTCAAAAGAGATCCAAATGCAATCAAGATAAGTCAGATCCCATCTCTTAGGTCTCTGCCGACCTAATAACTTATTCAGGGCAAGTTCCAATATAGCTGATACAGGTGATCCCTTATGTCGTCGCCGACCTACGACCTACGACCTACCTTAGGTCGTATGCAACCTAGCACTTGGTGATTGGATTCTGCCCAGAGTATTCCCTATAAATATAGCCCTAACCCAACTAGTAAAGGACTTTTGGCCAATCACTTCAAGCATCGATACTTTGCTGAATTCTCGACTCATTCAACACTTCAAGTACTCCAAACACCAAGGACTCTACTACGATCTTCAAGAGAAAATCTACATCATTCAACATGTATTCGGAAGATTATTCTCCATCAAAGTTTGATCTACTAGTCTAGAGTGTGTTGTAATTGAAGATTGTTGTAAAGTTGTAACCAAATTCAGTAATAAAGAGAGTTAAAGTGGATGTAGGCTTACCCTAAGCCGAAACACTATAAATACTGTTTTCTTTTCTACTTTTTCTGTGATTTCTCTACTTGTCTGTAGTTCCCGTGTACACGGGTGGTGCTTTCACTCAACTTCGATTTACACCGGGTTGTTAGCGTCTGATTTTTACGTTAACATTTTTGGTGCTTTCATTGAGAATTGAACTCAGGACACTTCCATCATTGTTCCGCAAACCTCTATCAGAAGTAATGTCCCCTGGAAGAAAGCGTAGATCTGTTAGCCTCGACGATGTTCGTGGAAACACGGCCATTTCTCCTCCATTAAGCCAGACATCTCCAACTGTTGGAATTACAAGGGCAGAGTTGGACGCCGTAGTTTTGGGGCTATGTCAGCAGTTGAATGCCCATAATTCGCAGTTGGAAGCCCAGAGTGCCTTGATTATGGATAGGTTAAATGCCCTGCTTGAGACAAATCACCAACGATAGGATAAGGAAACAATCTTTGCTGAAGATGCCCGTGATCCCCAAGAGAAAGGTATTCCTCAAAAAGCAGACAACACCGCTGCAGGAGCACCTTCCCAAGCTGAAGGGTCAAGGCCACAGCCAACTTTTCAAGCTTCCGAAAGGGCAGCTAACTTCTACCAGGCAAAGCCTTTAAGCGATGAGGAGTATCTATCAGGGATGGTTCGCTCAATCATGAAGGAAAGCATGCAGAGGCAAGAGGATGAAAATGATTGGGGATTCGCCCCGAGCAAGACTCCGTTCACCGAAAAGATTTTAAAGGCGGAATTCCCTAGGAAATTTGTACCTCCTACCATCTCGGCCTATCGAGGAACAAGTGACCCTAACCAATTTCTATACAGATACGATTGGCATATGACTGGGGCACGAGCATCGGATGAGATTAAATGCCGATATTTTCCAGTATATTTAGAAGGGGTGGCTTTGCTTTGGTTCACGAAGCCGCCGGTTCGATCTATAGACCAATTCTTCGATTTAACATGAAAATTTAAAGAACAATTCAGGTTGTATGCGTCAAAGGCAAAAGATATAATGTCACTGTCCAGCCTAGAACAAGCACCCGGAGAACCCATCTAGTCTTTTTTGAACCGTTTTAATATAGCTTTAGCCGAGGTAGACAACACGGAGCCCCGAATGGTCCTAACATACTTAATGCAGGCCATCGACAAGTCAAGCAAATTCGGGATGTGGCTTAAAATGAAGGAACCAAACTCACTCGAGAAGTTTTATAAAAAGGCCGACGAATTCATACGCTTAGAAAATCTCTCGATGCCAGTAAAAGCAGTGGTGGCCAAAATCAAGAATAACGATGTCATCTCTAACAAGAGAGGATTTGTAAACCAGAAAAGGGAGAATGATGAAGGAAAGAGGCAGGGAAATAAGAAGAAACCTCGACATTTTAACCCTTCAGATTTCACCCTCTTAACCGATACACCGGAAAAAATCTTCTTGGCAACAAAGGACGTTGTCAAATATCCTAAACCACCTGAGATTGGGAGAGGTGTAGTGCAAAATGGGAAATTCTATCGATTTCACAACCAACCCGGCCACGATACTAACCAATGTCGCCAGTTAAAGAATGTAATTGAAGAATTGCTGAAACAAAATAAACTTCAACAATATGTGAAGAAAGACGGAATTGACCCAACCACGTTCACTCAGGGGCAACCATGTCCTTCTTATCGATCCAGCTCAGGCAACAAAACTACAGAACAGGAATTCGAGAAGCTGGTCATTGACTGACATGTGAATCACAAGATCATGGAATGGCTTTCACTTACACCCATATTTTACTTAATAGCATTGCTTAAAACCTGTAAAATGATTATGGATGTATAATTCTTGTGTTGTTAACCACTGTAAAATTGATGCGACTTAGTAATGAGCAACTATAAATCTTGTGTTCCTTAATACTGTAAAAATGCCTGTATCATTTCGATATGCAAATATTACTAAAATATCGATTTAGTATTGCAGGTAATCAAAGTAAAGCTTGCTCATTCAACACATCATAAAGCAAAGTGATCCCTACAAATCACGGAGAAAACAAATGACAAGTCACAAATGCTCTGAATTCAAGTATTTCGAAAGGAGTGCAATTTGCAAACGATTGAGGATTCCACCAAAGAGGGCACCTTTCTAATAAGAAGGTTCCAAACCTTTGCTAATGAACCACCACCGTTTGTGTAAACGAACATCTAGTGAAGCGGCTTGCATCTGCCCTGTGAATTCGCCCAACAATAAAGCACATTTCTCTAGCCAAAAACAAACGAAAGAACGGGACATGTACTTGAAGTGATTGCGAGTAATTGCTAAGAAGCGCAGAACATAAAGACGCAAGTCCCAACGCTACTCTTTAGAGTCTAAAATACTCTTTAGAGTCCAAATGCTTCTCTTCGGAGACCAAACGCTACTCTTTAGAGTCCAGAATACTCTTTAGAGTCCAGAATACTCTTTAGAGTCCAAACGCTTCTCTTTGGAGACCCAACGCTACTCTTTAGAGTCCAAATACTACTCTTTGGAGTACAAACCAAAGACCTCGAGCGGGCCTAACCAGAAAAAGAGATGTCTTTCTCAACATAAAGTTGCGGAATGATCGGTCGATACACTCCCGTGAATCCGTCCAACCGAGAGAAAGAAACTCCAAACTTCCAGGCAAAAGCCCTACTCAAAGGCACGCGTTTCACCGAGATTGAAATAAAACTTCCAGGTTGAAACGTGAAAAGCCCTCTCCGGAGGCCCATTTCACCACAGTTGAAATGCTAAAAGACCTCAAGCGGGCCAACCAGAGAAAGAGAAATCTTTCTCGATACAAAGTTGCGGAATGATCGGTCGATACACTCCCGTGAATCCGTCTAACTGAGAGAAAGAAACTCCAAACTTCGAGGCAGTAACCCTACTCAAAGGCACACATTTCATCATCGGTCGATACACTCCCGTGAAATGAAATGTGAAAAGCCCTATTCGGAGGCCTGCTTCCCAGCAAACAGGGAAAAATAAAAGCCTCTCCCAAGGGGCGGAAACAAAAAAGACCTCTTCCTAGAGGCACAACAAAACAAAAAGACCTCTTCCCAGAGGCAGAAATGATAAGACCTCCTCCCGGAGGCACAATCAAACAGAAAGACCTCTTCGGAGGCACACGTTTCACCAAGATTGAAATAAAACTTCCAGGTGTTGAAACGTGAAAAAGCCCTCCTCGGAGGCACAACTCTTCGGAGGCACACGTTTCACCGAGATTGAAATAAAACTTCCAAGTGTTGAAACGTGAAAAAGCCCTCCTCAGAGGTGCAACTTTTCAAAAAGCAAAAATCAAAAAGCCCTTTACTGTGGCGTAAAAAAAAAAGCCTTCTTCAAAGGCACACTTTAACTCTCAAAGGAAGAATGATTCACCTATTCTGGAAAATACTCTTCCTTCAAAAGAAGTTAAAGTACCCTTCAGAGGCTCACTTTACCACATAGAAGAATTCACTTGGTAAAATGTGTATATGCACAAAAGGAAAAGTGATATCATCGAAGGATGAAGCGCAAAAACTTATATGGAGGGGGTTGTACTCTATTTTTAACGAAATAATATTCCTCCAAGCATGGAATAATTATTCTCCAGAAAATAGAAGTACAAGTCCCCTCAACATATAAAATATTGCAACAAGCTTATGGTATAGGGGCAACATGGTATAGCTACATACAACATGGTATAACTATATTGGTAAAATCACGCTCGAACCACATACCACAAGCTCGTTGCAATATCATGTAAAGAAACATGTATGACAATGAATAATAAATACATTCTCAGATACAGACAGAAGTTTGTACAAAGAAAAAGAATCATTTTATTCAACACTGTTGAAATTTTGTACAGGTACATGTTTCAAAGTAAAAAGAAAAAGAAAAAGCGGGGGCCGGTACCCGCACAATCTCTGGCCAGTGCATGCAAAAGCAAAAAAGCGATATAAAAAGTGCAGGACCAAAGCCATCATTTCTTCTTCCTTCCGCCTTTTGAACCTGCGCTTGGCCGAATGATTAACTTCTTAGGCCGGCTTGTAAGAGTAGGAGAGGAAGGAGAAAGGGATACAATAGGTTCTTCTCCCGCTTGTGTCTCGCTAGCAGAAGCCTCCTTCTTTTTCTTAGAGACTCTACGCTTCCCTCTCTTCCTGGAAGAAGACCCACTTCCTAGAGAGAAAAGTGTAGTTAATGGTTCATCATCGGAACCAGTTGCTTCTGGAGTCTTCTCACTCCCTTCAGTTTCTTCTCCCTTGTTTTCTTGTGAAGAAATGGGATCGTCCAAGTCTTGGAGAGCTTCTATTTGCTCCTCTTGTGATCCTGGTTGCGAGGCAGAAGGAGGAGTGACCTGAAGAGATGGTGGAGGAATAGTTGGAGGAGGGGAAGTTTGAACAATGCTCGACGTTTTCTCTACAGAAGAAAAAAAGTTCAAGTCGGTAAAAAGAGGAGATAAAGGCTCGCTGAGGTTCAGGAAATAGTCAAGGAGCTCATCAAGCTCGTAAGAAACAGATGAGCAGTCTACTTGGGCAAGATTAACAGTAGAGTTACCTGGAAAAGTCGGTTTCCTGACATCAACCTCATAAGCCTGTGCCTCGGCACTCTCGTCGCCTTCATCTCCACCCTGTATGCTTGTGATCTCGGTGGTAACTTTAGTAGGAGATGGAGAATGAGAACTGGAACCGATAATGTCAATTTCGGCCGAAGGAGAAGGCCGAACTGGAGCAGTTGAGATAGTTTTTCCCGAATATTCCCCTACCGCCATTTCGGCCCTTAATTTTGCAAGCTGTTCTCTCCCCCTGGCGAGAGCGGCGCGAGCATCGTCATCAAAGTAATGCTCCTCAAGAGTTGATTCGGCATAGCCAGCGCCTTTACCGCCAAGCATATCAAGTGTAGCATCCCAAACTTCAGCCAGTGTAATTTCATATTTGGGGCCTAAGAAGGCGAGACTACCATGCCCCAAGATGCTGTGGAGGTAAAAGTCGAACAATGTCGAGCTGATGTTGGTCTTCGTTGCCTCGTGAGATTCTTCAGCTGTAATTTTACCGGCAACGGCCTCATCGCGCTCTCTTTCAGTCTTGGAGAGTTGAAGCTTTAGCATTTGAATCTCTGCCTCTTGGGAGCTAGTTTTCTTCCGAAGCTCTACAATATCAGCAATATAGCCCTCATTGATTCTTTTATGCACTTCGAGCCTGTCTTCGGCGTCTCTTTGGCCGGCATGAGCATCTCTCACTTGTTTTAGAAGCACTTCTTCTTTTTGAGTGTAGGAAGTAGAGGAAGTAGCAAGCTCTTGTTTAAGTTCCTTAACTTTTGCTTCAAGCTCTTCATTGCAAGTAGTGATGCTCCTCATTTCGATATCGTGCTGCTCGAGAACCTTCTGCCATTCGGCCTTATCATTCTCCATAGTAAGCATGGCCTCTATATTCGCATGATTGATCCTTTGAAGCTCGTCTACAAGCTTTTGCCAGTTCGACATCCTTTCAATATCAAGCTTGACGGCATCGAGATTCCGCAGCATAGCAGGCTTGTCGATAGGAACCAAGTCAAGATCGAACCGCACTCCCTTCAGGCACCACTGTAGAAACCATATTTGCAAAGTGGCTGGGCCCGGTCCAACTTGGAATTTAGGCCTGCTAATTATTGTTTGAATGTCTGTCTTCCCGAGAGCGGGAGAGCCAGAAGGAATTCAAGTGAGACGGGGGCAGTGACCTTTTCTGGAGTTGTAGAAGTATGCTTCTCACCGTGTTGAGCATGCTTACTTGGGTCCTCAACCATATGACATTTTCCCCAGTCATCATGGTATTTTCTCTTGTGGGAATCATCACCTTTATGGGAAGAATCATGGTGCTCCTCCCTTTCTTTTCTCTCATAACGCTCTTCTTGAGCCCTTCTCTCCTGAGCCTTTCGAGCGGCTCTCTCTTCATCGGTTTCTCTGTGAGCGGGAAGGTAGCGCCTATAATCATATTGACTATGCCTCCCGTAGCGCTGAAAGTCGTCATAGTAGGAGCTGCTACGTCCCATCGGAGAATCTGAAATAAAAAAAAGAAGGGACAAGTCTTAAAAGTTTTCAGAGAAAAGAATTGTAACTTTAGAATCTTCAAAGTACAGAGAGTTAGGAGTATAAAAGTGCCGAAAGATTCTAAGTGTGTGTGATGTGCAAGCTACGCGCATCAAACTACGAACCGCTCTTTGATTGCGGAGTAATCATAGGAGTGGTAGTTAACGTCAACTCTTGAGTCGACGAAGTCTGTTGCAGAGTAGAAGTCGCCTCAACTACTGAAGAAGAAACCCTGGTGGTGACGGGGTCGTATTTAAAGAGCTCCTGTGAAGTGACAAACAAGTCGCTCAACCCTTCGAAGGTGTCTTCTCCACTCTGTTTGACAGGGCTTATTTTCCCAGCTTCTCCGTCACCCGACTTCTTCGAATGTGGAGGAGATTCCTGAAGCTCTTTTTCTTCAGTGACAGGGGCAAGTTTGCCAGATGACCCTGTGACATCCACAGAAGTGGAGCACTTCACTAGAGAAGCCTCAGAGGCAGGTTCTTTCGGTATGGGTGCATCGGTAAAAACTGGGGCATCCAGTGCTTGGGTTGGGGAGAATGGGAATTCATGAGGGTGTGTGGAGCGAGAGGTATGCAAAAGTCCGTATTGATGCAAAAATTCGTCTTTCAACAGAAATTGAATGCTTCTCTCCTCAACTGGCACGGCCATAAGCCTCTCAAAAGTTGGTTTATGACTAGAATCCATAGAAGGAGGAGGAAGCGCTGAAAAGTAAAAGGCGAAGTTAACATTTGACAACTCAGGCTATGAAAAGCTCAGAGAAAAACATCAGGAACAAAGATAAATGCTCTTACTTCCTACTCTCCAGGTAGCATAGAATCCCGAAGGACAACGAATGAAGAAAAATTGACTTAGAAAACCGTGAGCACTTTCGGGAAGGCCGATTATTAGTTTACGGTTCCCAGCGCTTCTCACAAGAATGATGGAAGGATGGTCTTTATTTTTGGCAAACGTGCACAAATAGCAAACTTGGCGATCCAGCGTCCTTCCGAATAGCACACATAACCCCATCAGAATAGCATAGCCATTAGGGTGCAGCTGGAAGGGGGAGATAGTTAGTCGGAGAAGAAGCCGTTGAAGAAAGTCGTTAAAAGGAGGGATAGCTCCACTCGTGCACATTTTACGATTAATTGCTACAAAACCAGAAGGTGGTATATCGGCAGTATCGCTTCTCTCAGGAAGAATGTCATCTGCTTCAACAATGCCAAACAGAGCGCACAGTTGGCGGAAAACTTTGTATGTTAGTGTGGTTGAAAATCTCTCTGGAGGATTAACCAATGGAGTAGCAATTGGGAAAGTCTCTTCAGCCGATTCTGTTTCTCCTTGTTGAGAAGTCATTCTATACAAGGAACTAGACATTCAAATAAGAAGGTGCACGTTCCCTAAAAAGTGTGAAGTGTTGTGAAAAACTAACAAAAACAGAAAGCAAACATAACTGGAATTAAGCTAGTTGACAATTCGTCGATTATGAGATTTCAGGACTTTTTAATATAAAATTCAAGTGTAGTGTTAATGCAAACGAATCGGTTTTAATTGGATATTTTAGTTTTGCTTTAATACTTCACTTGAATTCTTTAGTTCGCAGCATTTCGTTCACACAGTTCATTTAAGTTGATTATTCTTTGTCGACTAATCTGTCATTCGATGTGGGCGGTCAATGACAGTATATTCGTCCCATTTAGCTGCAAATGTTGTATTTAACAGGTTGACAGCTTTAAAAGTAAAAATAATCTGCAAAGAAGTACAACAAAATTCAAGTTCAAACAATTCAGCCAAGTCTTCTCAGAATTTTACAAAGTCTTAGGTCGTCCAGCGACCTAGCATAGGCCAGAGCTTCTTTAGGTCGCACCGTGTAAGTTAAAAGGTTCAAGGCAATTCATTAGTCCTAGCTCGGCCGCGACCTACAGCCTATGCCGCAAAAAAGATTAGGTCGCTCATTTGTTAAGTCATCCTGCTTGGAATTCATGTGCAAATTTGTTAAGTCCTACGTCGTTTAAATCCCAGCGCGACCTAAAAGTTAAGTCACAGATTCGAAGGATCCTTAGGTCGTGAGAATTTGTTTGGTCGGCCAGGTTTCTTAGGTCGCAGAGGTTTTTAAGTCGCTCAGATCTGCTAAATCGCTAGCTTTCTCCTCACGCAATCCATCTCGTCAAACTGCAACCCGATAACCCATTACCAACTGCACATAGAAATTCATCGTCCTCCTCATGAAATTCACCATCCCTTCATACCACCTGATCACTTCAAAAACAATGCAAAACATCCCCGATCCATCATAGATTCAACGCATCTCCGTGCCTTCCTAAATCAGTCAAATTACAATCAACAGTCGACTACAACAATCACTCAAAACGAAGCACGACACGAGGAATTGAACTACGATCGGAAAATGGGAATTCATAATTCAATGGTGATTATGGTGGGATAGAAATCAGATTCACTTACGAGATATAATGGTAAAGATGAATCGGTGACTGAACAAGTTGAATTTTCTTTTGGAAGCTTGAAAATTCGTCAATGGCAGTGGGAAATTGGAGCAGTAGAGTGAGGAGAAGTTCACGACCTAGCAAATTTATATGGGACAAAAAGGGGAAGACGAATAGGCACCGACTTAGTATAAGTCTCAGTTCACTCACGACCTAACTCGGACAGATCGAAGCACACGACCTATGGCACAGGCCTGTACTTCGAGGGGCAAGTGTTAACTCCTATTTCTGAAGCGACCTAAGACTTACGCGAGTTAACGACCTATAGGAAGTTCCGACCTAACGACCTAAAGTCTCAAGCGACCTAACGACCTAAAGTCTCAAGCGACCTAACGACCTAAAGTCTCAAGCGAACTAGCGACCTAAAGTCTCAAGCGACCTAACGACTTAAAGTCCCAAGCGACCTAGCGACCTAAAGGCCAGAGCGACCTAAAAGATGGAGCGACCTAACAAGTTAACAGGCTACGACCTAGCTATGGAAAGGTTCTAGCGACCTAACTGCCTGCCGACCTAAGTGGTCTCAGCAACCTAAATCTCAGTTGACTCACGACCTATGATAGGTCGAACGCGACTTATTAATTTGCTTAAAAGAGATCCAAATGCAATCAAGATACGTCAGATCCCATCTCTTAGGTCACTGCCGACCTAATAACTTATTCAGGGCAAGTTCCAATATAGCTGATACAGGTGATCCCTTATGTCGTTGCCGACCTACGACCTACGACCTACCTTAGGTCATATACGACCTAGCACTTGGTGATAGGATTCTGCCCAGAGTATTCCCTATAAATACAGCCCTAACTCCAACTAGCAAAGCACTTTTGGCCAATCACTTCAAGCATCGATACTTTGCTGAATTCTCGACTCATTCAACACTTCAAGTACTCCAAACACCAAGGACTCTACTACGATCTTCAAGAGAAAATCTACATCATTCAACATGAATTCATAAGATTATTCTCCATCAAAGTTTGATCTACTAGTCTAGAGTGTGTTGTAATTGAAGATTGTTGTAAAGTTGTAACCAAATTCAGTAATAAAGAGAGTTAAAGTGGAAGTAGGCTTACCCTAAGCCGAACCACTATAAATACTGTTGTCTTTTCTGCTTTTTCTGTGATTTCTCTACTTGTCTGTAGTTCCCGTGTACACGGGTGGTGCTTTCACTCAACTTCGATTTACACCGGGGTGTTAGCGTCTGATTTTTACGTTAACAATTTGGAAATGGGAAAATTTTATTGATTTGAATTTAATGAATATTTGCAAACTATAATAAATATATAATTTGTAATTTAAAATGTTAATGTGATTGCTTTGAAAATAATATTTGAGATTTAAATAACAAAGTTAATTTCTTATTTATTATAAACATATACTTTAAGCTTTTGTTTAAATAAGATTTAAATCAAAGGTTCAATTGTTTTCAGTATTCTTCCATCTTGATTTTAACATAAGATAAATTGTTTTAAAATTTTACATGAAGGAGTTAAATTAAATTTCTCAAATTTATAAACATACATTATACGATTTGAATCAAAAATATAAGTTATTGTTCATAAATGTTCACATGAAATCACTTTTATAATCATTAAAATCTAAAGATTGTTTAAGTACACATTTTCATATTACATAATTACATATACATATTTCATGAAAGATTTAAAATAAATTATAAAAGAATAAAATAACACTTGTCAACATATATGCTTAGGTGTAAGGAAACTAAACCATCTAAGTGACAAATGTAATTCTCCTAAAAATTAAGTTTAAAATTTAAATTGTAAAATAAAAATAAAGTTTTATTTTCAGCTAAGAATTTCTTTGTTCTCTTCAACAAAGATCAAAAGAAGTAAAATACTGAAATCTATAAAACCGGGAAAGAAATAAGCTGGGCATTCAACATCAAGTAAAACTGGGAAATTTCAGCATGCAAATTGTTTTCAAAATCAATGCAATTTGGAATCAAACAACTCAGAGAATTATTAGACATGCAAATCAATTCTAGAAGAATGCAGTGAAATCAAACCTGGAAGAAAAAAAAGACTTTTCTGTTTTCTGCAAACAAGGTGAGTAAATAAAATCTTTCTAAAACAGTTTAAACATTGGATTCAACTTGTTCTTATGATTGAATAATGTAACAGCCCGCAAATCCGTACCCCTTGGGTTAACACTATTTTACCTAACTCAACTCAAGTTGTACAGAAATATGAACCATTTGGGTTAAAGAAGAAGAGGTAGAAGAAGAAAATAGAAATCAACAGAATCTAACCATCGCAGCAGAATAAAATATAATAGATAATAAATGATCTTTACATAAATTCAATTATATCTGTTTATACATTACATTATCAGAGTACATCAAATCACAGCTCAACATCAATAACATACAACTGGATACACAACAACTCAACACAGCAGAAGACATATATATATAAACAAGTATGGGTGTACGTATCGCCATCCTGCTCGTCTCTGGTGCTCCACAGCATAATATCCTGTATCCTATAATACTCGGTCTGACCCGAGCATTACAGTTAAATAACACCCGAGTCAGTCTGGAATACCAGCTGAGGAAATCACACCCAATTGATTATTAAAGTTTCAAAAAATCATTTGAAAACAAAGCATCTCATAAGACCACGCCACGAATAAACGTGTCGGGTTTTTACCTTACGATAGCTAAAACATTTTTATTAAAGTCCTCTGGTATTATAATAGTGTCTATAGAAAGTAAATTAGAATCTAGCTGAAATGCTTGCATCTCACGTTTAGCAATAGTTGGACACAGTCAAAAACGTACGGGCGCGTAGGGAAAATGGATTCCAACTAATGGCTAGGCACTGGGGTACCACCTGTCACAGTACCTAGTCTAGATCAGCATACCAAGGACCCACCCTAACTCCCCTGCAACACAAGACAGAAACCATCCCTTACTGGACAGTCCCGAGCAAGATCACCCCCCGGTTGGGATCAGCAACCGCCCACTAAGACGAAATAAAAAGGGATATCTAGACAGGGATGACCTCACCCTCTAGTGGGGGCTACCCACGAAGCCTTGCTGCATAACCCTTGATTTTCATCCATTCCCATTTGATGAGGCTTGAGGCTAAGCGTTATCTTTTTAGAATATATCCCTTAGAATGCCCATCGTCCACCTGACGATGTTTCGCAAGCATTCATCCATACAAGTCCATCCCGGGTTCGAATGGAACCGAAGGCACTATTCCTACTACATGCATTTTGGAAATATCCTCAAGATTAGTAGCGACTAGCCCTTGCACTTCACTGCTCCATCTTCGACTCCGAACACGTTTTTCACGAAACGTACAAACCAGATCGATGTGGTTTTCGAGAAATAAATCTCGATCCCGGTCTCTTAGAAACGATCAACGTATTTGGCCAATATTGATAGTCGGTGATTTAACTATCAATTAATATGCATATACATCCATCAACCAATAAATAATTTTCCAAATTATTTATTTATCTCAAAAATATCTTCACAAGATATATTTTCACTTTTCAAATTCCTTTGAAAACAGTTTTCAAAACTATCTGCCTTTCTCAGAATAAATTCCAAATATTTCTATTTCCACTGGAATCACCAAACACAAAACTAGATTTTTCCTAAATTAATTTAAAAAACTTTACTTTTAAAAATATACTTTAAAACATTCAAGTTAAAATTTCTTTAATAATTTGTTAAAAAAAATACATACTATATGTATATCTGAAAATAAGGTTACTTAATAAAATATAAAACTAGATTTCAACTTTTAAAAACAAAATACTAAGTTGCTTCTTAATAATTACTGCTAAAATAGATTAAAAGAAAATATTTACTTTAGACTTTAAATATTAGAAATAACAAATTTTACAAAACTTGCTCTCTTTAAAAACAACTTAATTTGTATTTAAAAAATTTACCTTTAAAAACATGTACTTGACTATCTAGAGAAAATTCCAACTTCAATCAATTAAATCAATTTCCCCAAATTGATTTCCAATTTCCCCAAATTGATTTCCAATTTATTTTATTTGAAATAAATTCTTTGACTTATCAGTTCATTTCCAAATTCAGTAGTTATGGACTTTACTATTATCTTTTCCAATTTTTTCTTTACTCTTTCAATAATTCAAATCTTAAATTCTAAATAAATGTTTGTTCATTTTAATTAATAACACTGCATTTTAAGAATTCATTAACTTTTTGTTTATTCAAATTTTCCTTTCCATTCTCAGGATTCATTTATTAGAAATTTAAAGTCACTTTATTTCTTTTCCAAGTCATTCTTAAATTTATTCTATAATTATTTTACTTACAATTTCACTTCTTTTATTTGCATCTTAAAAAAATCAAATTTATATTTTTGGTAATTCATTACACCCAATTATATCAACCAAGCCATAACATTCAATACTTCCACATAATTCATCATAGAATATCAAATAATCAGAACAGAGAATATTAAATAATTTAAATAAAAGTTGAGAGGTCCAGTTGGATCCCTCCCACCTGTTTTTTCCTGCATCCACAGATGTTAGCACAATATAATCAGCCCATTCCAAAATATACCATACTATAACACATCAATCAATTCAACCATTCAAACAATTATTTAAATTTGATCATTTAAATTTAAATTTAAGTTCAGCTGAGTGAGATTAACTCACCTTTGATTTTGTTTGCACTCCAATCCAAACTGGCACGTTTCCATGCCTTTTAGACCTTGTCACACATTAGATGATTTTATTATAATTCGAACCATTCGAATAATTATATTTCCATTTAATAAATTTAATTTAAATTTTTTCTTAAATAAATTACTTAGTGACTAAAATGATCAAACTAGGTTGATCTGGAAAAATTTATCCCTAAATTCAGTATTTAAAATAAATTAATTATTAAGTTATGTGAATGTATATTTATTTGTTTTTGAAAACACATACTCTTGTGGAAATAGTTTGTATAGATTTCAAAAACCTATATACATATAGGCCTATAAAAATCATCCATCTTACCAATTTAAAATTTCTATTTCCTGAATTTTAAGTGCATATATCATTTTCTGTTTAAACAAGCTTATCTCTGCTGCTTAAATCAACACTGAGCTATATATTTCTTTTCTTTTCTTTTCTTTTTTTTGAATTAACAGGAACATCACCTTGCTCCTCTGTCAAATAATTCTCGAATATATATATATATCTCCACTTAAATAAAAGAAACCACTACCTTATGCGAACTCCACGATGCAGCATTCAACCAAAATCGATCGTTTAACCCCGTGCGCGAACCCCAGTGCCACGCTCTACAAAGTCACATCGCCAACTCACATTCCTACGATGATCTACATGCATATTAATGACATCCCAGAGGCCACCATCATAGAGAGTACCATAGCCCTAGCTTGCCCTACAGCTTTTCAGATAATCGAGTTTCCCCAAACTCGATTCGCACACCACCCATCCCCAAATCGAGTTCCACTCGCAACGCCGCCTCGAAGCTTACAGCATCGTCGTCGCCTACAACGTCGTGATTTGGCCGAGTGTTAACTTTCTTAAGTTGAGCATGCGCGTTTTATCCTCTGAAGGTTAGGGCATGAGTTTGAACGGAAGGGAAATAGGAGGTTTGGGCTTCGAACAGATAAGAATGAAGACTGTGATTTCTTTTGAATTCGATTCGAAGTAACCGTCCATGGATTTATTTGGGAACGGAAACAATTTCGTTTAAATATGAAAGAAAATGGGAAGGTCGAGCCATTTCTTAAAAGAAGGGAAAAAGAAAATTGCGTGTTAGAGAAAATACAAACAATATTGGTCGGCTACAGTGTTTCTGAAGTGAAGGGGTAAGGTTTGATTTGAAAGAAGACAGTTGATGGAAAATCTTGATCAGTCATACAAATACAAATGCAAGTATTAAAAAGGGAAGCGTGTTTAAGAAGGCAACGATGACACTGATTTGATCAATTAAAGTTTTATTTAATGTTCAACGCTTTTACTCATCAAACGCTCACACAACAACTCCGATCAATACGAAATTTGAAATCCGATAATAATTCAATATTACGGACCCGATGTAACTGGTTTCGTCGAATTTTGAGACTGTGCCTCGGAAGGCTATTTTTAAATTCAATTTAAACGACATAAAATTTTTAAAACTGAACAAATCACTGTTAAATTAAATTTTAACTCTTTTACTATCTTCAATATCATCAATATAAATTTTATAAGCCTTCAAATTATTTTTAACCGGCTTAAAACTCCAGATTCAACATTTTACCCAACTTCAAATTATTTAATTCAATAATTTAATTATCAAATAAATTGTGATATTCGTAATACAAGTTAAAATTACTCCTTTGAATATTTACAATCAATTAAATATTTCGATTTTAAATGCTCAAAATTTCCAGGTCGTCACATTCCTCCCCCCTTAAAAGAATTTCATCTCGGAAATTACTAATTTGGAAGAATGGTCCAATACCCATTACTATTGTCCAAAACCAAACTGTTTAACATCAATCTAACAATCTTGTCATTTAAAGAAACTACACCCCTATTAATTTCCTAAACCTTCACATAGTTTGCAACCAATATTATTTGTTCAATCATTCTAGTTTCAATTTAAAACCAAATTTGAATTATCAAAATTTACTCAAAAATTTTCTAACTCCCTAAATTTCCGAAAATTTTTGCCAGCGTCTCCTTTGCGCGGCTAGCTCGGTACAACTACAAAATGGCCCTACGGCCTCCCAAATCCAAAAAGAAAACAAAAAAGCCAAGTGGCCAGATCCAAAAACTCAATCAAATTTCATACCAAATTTAAATACATACCTTTTTGTCGAGCATTTCAAATTTATCTTTTGAAATCAAATCAAATTCTCCTTTCCCTTTATATTACCTGCATATCCTGCTTAGTACTAATATCCAATCACAATATCCCAAAAATTTTATCGACTTTCTTACAAAATGTCAATATCTACTCATTTCAATATTATTTTAGATTATATTTGTTGATCAATCTTCCATTTAAGAATTCACCATTCCTTCTTAAGTTAGTATAAGTATGAAATATGTTTCTTATACAAATTTCCATCTTACCACTTCAGTTTATATTTATTTCCATTCAAATTGATGCTTTCATTTTCATATGAATCCAATTTATCATTAACTCTGAATATTTAAAATTTATTTTTCACTTATAACCAATTCATGGCATTATTTAAGTTAGTTTCATTTACTAATTATATTTCAATTTCCAGTTTAAAATCCTTTTGTCGTTAACAAAATTTTCAAAAAATTTCAAAAAATTTCTAACTTCCAAAGTTTCAGAATTTTTTTGGCAGAGTCTCCTTTGTACGGAGGAGCTTTTTTTTTTGAAAACGGGTTCAAACTTTTCTATTAGGAAAGATACCCGTAAATTATTTACAAATCCTATCGAAGGCAATACAAACTAGTGCAAAAGATATTAGCTAATAACAATCACCACCTAATACAAAACTAGGCCCATATAAGTAAGGCCGGCTTCAATACTACAGTCCAATTGCCCGAAGATTCGAGACAAATCTCGATCAAATAAGGCAACGCAAAACCTAACTTACTTTAACTTACTCATTAATAAAAAAACTTTCTCCGAAGCTCAAAGCTTTATTACTTTAATGGCGGCGCTTAAGAAGAAGCTTATGTCTTCTCGTCTTCCTTTCTTCTACTGCCAGATCCAGTCTTTCTACACTATGATCTTTCAAAACCACATCTTAAGTGATTGGTAAGCCTCTTTCTCTCAAAAGGAATTATCTTTTAGCTTCGTTATAGTAAATAACAGCATGCTTTCGTAATTTGAGGTATCACAATGAAATTAAGAGGGCAAATTAACTAACTTCTATGTTAAACGGTCATCGAAGTGTCTGCAAACTCCACCGCAAAGATCCTTAAAGATCTAAGCAAGATAAGTCTCTACATCTTTTAAAAATGATGTCTTTAACCCTTGTTCAAGAAGTTAATCCTCTTTATTTACTTTTCAATCAGATCTGCAGCAAGTAGGCTTCACCTTCGAGTCTCGGCTGAAGACAGTGATACCTGACAGCTGTCTCAATTTTCCATGTTACTGCAACTGGGTTGATTGCGAAATGTTTCATTAGCTGAAGCTCCTTTAGAGAATGATTTCACAAGCTAAGTCTCCACATCCAAACAGTAGGTTTGTAATTGATATTTCAATAAAAGTGACTAATGCTTGTGATTTTCTTGTCTTCAGCAATCTTTGGGACATTATGCTACAGCAGGACCTGCAATCTGAAACACTTACAAACTAGATCAATTAGCATTGTTGATATTAATTGTAATTGTAACGACCCGAAATTTTCGAAGCCGAAAATTCCAGATAGTTATGAAAAAGAAGAAAGAGATAGAAGAAGAAGAACAGAAACACCAAACATCTCACAATCGCAGCGGATAAAATATAATAATAAATAATTAACAGTTTACAAAAGAATATGATAACTGTCGATTACATTTAATATACATCAGAGTTTCACATAATATACAGTCACTGAATATTTACAATTATCATGACTCAGATAAACAATAATGTAAATACAGCGGATATACTCTATACGATACTGCCACCAGCTCGCCTCCTGAGCTCCTGAACGTCCTAACCTGAAAATCTGTAATACTCGGTCTGACCCGAGCATTACACCAAAGTAACACCCGGGTCAGGCTGGAAACCAGCGTGAGTAAACCCAACTAACATGGAATACCAAAGAAATCAACTTATATAGAACCCGGGGTAACTTATATAAATTTAACCAATTTACAATTTGCTACAGACAACACTTATTTCATATATAAATTTCTAAGTATCAACTTAGATAAAATAATCCAATTCTCTTAAAATCATTTCATTCCTGCCTATTGATTTCTCAAATCAATTTATGAAAATTCGAGGTGGTTTCGGGTATTTTCTAATACCCGACCCCGGCCTCTTCGAGACTCATAACATCATATCCCAAGCTATCTAAATGAAAATCACAACGTTTCATAATTGAGATATCAACTCATTCAAAGCATCCCATATCATTCAATCATCCATATGCTTAATCACATCCAAATTAATTTAATTAATCCTGGTTGAATTTACTAACCTTATCCCTTAGATTCCTCTTTCCAAAATTAATTGATTCCAAATCAATAAATTAATCAACCCCTCCATTAATCATCTTAATTAATCACACTGGATTAATTACTTTCAATTTCATTCAAGTAATAAACTTAAATTAATTTCGCAATTTAATTATCCTTAACCCCAAAAAGTAATTAATCCTTAACTATTTCACAAATTAATTAACTATATTAATTTCATTAATCTTTAATTACCTGTATAATTAATTCCTTATAAAGTACTGATTAACCCTCGTAGTTAATCAATTTTTAATTACGCCATTTATTATATAATTTAATGACTTCCCGTTATATTTCAATTTATCCTAATCTAAATTAATTGCCTTAAGTCAACCATAATATTAACCACTCTCGAGTAAATCTCAACCTGAAATTTACTACCCTTTAATTTACCTAATTAAATAAATCAATTACTCCTTAATTAATCATCTTAATTAATCTCTTGATTAATTACACAAGTAATTATATTTTATTAATCTCATTACGTAATGTTTCCAATCCATCAATTGATTATTCTGAATTATTTATACTTAGTTAATTAACTTACGACTTAATTTATTATTTATTCAAACCTTTAATTACTGAATTAAATAACCCAAGTCATTAATTAATTAAATTAATTAAATATCCGTTTCAATTATCCTACTAATTTAACGTATCACAAATCATTAAGCCGTTAGTAACTTTTAAACGGGAACATCTTCTTATTTATTGTTTTAAATTTTAAACAACTTATAATTCCCAATACTTCGAGTTAAGCAAGCAACCATTAACTCGAGAACCAACCAGTACCAAAATCACCAAATCATCAATTCACAGTGCATATCAAATCAATTAAATCATTCAATCAAATATTTGAATTTAACCATTTAAACTCAAATAGAAATCTAATAGAGTGAGATTTACTCACCTTTGATTTTGCCGTTTGTAGTCCATTCCAATTTGATTTTGTCTTCTCAGTTAAGACCTTGTATAAACATTATGACTTTATTATAAAAATGAAATAGTAGGTTGAAATATATAAATATTTTACTGTCATTGTATAGTTTCTTCTAAAACTTATTTCTTTCAGCACTAAAAAAAATAAAGAAATTTTATTAAACAACTATCTTGATCATATATTATTAAAATAAACTAGTGAACGAAATTAGGCATGTATATTTTATTTATAATATACTTTTCCAGTTGCAACTGAACTAACTTAACCCACCATTAAATTTGAAAAAAAGAAATCATCAAAAAAAAAAAAAAAAATACCTCACTGGAACCCATGACGAACACGACCAGGTTTGGTCGGCATGACTAAGATGCCATCGTCTCGCGCCCGCACTCTTCAACCTTTTCCCCATCGAACGCGCATGAGACCCGCATCCAAATCCAATCGAGTAAACCCCTTGCCTCCCTACAGCGACCACCGCCGCCCCAACTCCGCTCGAGAACATCGCGAATTCAACTGCGAAACCCCCCTCCTTCCTAAACTGAAACCACGACGACGCACGATTGGTTCGTACGATTGGCAATCGAAACCGCCTTCTTTCTGAAATTCCCACTCCCCTATCCTCAAATCGACACTTCTGCCAACCCCTAAAAGTCAAGACCACCCAAAAATGTCGACTGTACAGGTCGCGATCCACCACACTACACCATTCGCCGCCAAAACATGCATACGCGAGCCCCTCATCACCAAGAAGCCAACACATCTACCCATGACACCCAATTTCACATGAATTGCATGCGAAAACCAACCCTAGTTGCTCTGTTAAAACGTCGAACACTGCCCTACTTTAATTTATTTATTTTATTTTTCCAAGCTACGGCCATTATTTCATTATAATGCCTTGGCTCCTCCGATTAAAAGAAAAAGGGGACGAGATGAAAATATCTATTTGGGGCTTCCTGCGTACAGTGGTTTTAAAAATATCTTCTGACTGTTTGTACTTCAAATAATATTATATTATAAAGCTTTCAAAATGCCTCAACGCTTGTTACTTGAAATTTCGAACTCGTCTTAAGGAATGTCGCGAGGCGATTATAGAGCTTTACCCGTATTTCGAACACGATGGAACGTGTTTCGGAAGCTAATTTAACCGTATGAGCGAGTTACAAAAGAAAACGATCCAATTTCAATTATAAAATTCAATATTTATACCATGTAATTCAATGATTTAGTTACCAAGTAAATATTGAGACTGGAATTTTAAGTTAAAATTAACTTTTAAATATTTGAAATCGATTAATTGTTCCAATTTACTTTGTTAAAATTTCTAGGTCGTCACAGTAATGTAACTTAAATGAGAGGGAGTAAGGAAAATGTAAATAATACAGGTACTCAGGAAAAACCTCAGCCTAGATATAGTAATACTACGAACAATCAGGAGGAGGATACATATGATAATGAAGATGCAGCCCCAATTCAGCATTGGGAGGTATATCCCCATCTCTTTGCTATTATATCATTCATGCCAGTGATGTGCCTGAAATGTTTAGATTTAGTCATTCTGATGTTTATAGTCTGGAAAATCTGTTTACATATTTGCGAATGTTCAGTGTATTGATTCTGAAAGATTCTATTATTTCGTTCTCTCCATATATGCCAAACACAAACGGACACCGAAAGTTGAAACAAATCTGAGTTTAAATTTTTAACTCTAGATAATGAAACTATTTCCTGTAAATCATTCTTCAAAGTGAACGAGAGCAAACTTTTTGGAGAAGTAAAAAATTTTTTACTGCTCCACATCCAAATCTTTCTTGCGTAATCACATTGAAAAAATAGATGGTCTATGGTTTCAATGTGATTATTACACAAAACACAAGTAGGGTCCACGACTATATGCTTCTGCAGTAATCTTTCCTTAGTGAGTAAAAAATCATTAATGACTTTGAAAAGGCAAACCTCCATTTTTGGAACGTGAATTTTGTTCCAAACTAAGGACGACCAGTATTTAAATTCATAACTGGTTCTCACCGAATTCCAAACCTTTTTAAATTGATAAAGTCCGTCCTTAGTGCCCTTCCAAGTCCAGTAGTCCTTAACGGAGGAGCTTTTGCAATTTGACAAAAGAGATAAATATATATACATTGATCCACCCGGTCGGAAAAACCAAACACAGTTCATATTTCCTATTTTTATTGCGTAAGCGTAACTTATTTAGCATTTTAAGCAAGCGGCTTATTATTTTTAATAAATAGCACAACCAAATCCAGCCACACGGCTTCTAGGTACCTATACTTACTCAATTTAAACATGTAAGTGCCAAATATACGCAGTTTAACTATATTTCACTTAGTTGCAATGGTTAAAACATATGAATTCTAAAAGAAATGCACATCAAACATTTTCCGTAAGCAATTTATACAATTTTCATACTAATTCAACTGTTTCAATTAATTTACAAACCATTTTCATATTGTTTGAATGGTTTAAAACTCAATCGCTTGCATTTAATTTATTTTTAAGCAAACCGAACTCATATTTAACCCAATTATTCTCAAAATCATTTTATTTTACTCCTATCCATCCATGGCATTTTAATAACTTCCATTTACATTCAATAACAATTTATTCTTTGCAATTTGACGAGATCTATGTGAATAAATAAGCAGTTGAGTTTTATAATCAATTTAAATTGACTCCGACTCAACTTACACTTAATTCTATTCCATTTCGGATTTATTCACAATCCGTATATTCTCATTTTTATTGCATTTAAAGTTGAATCCATTCACTTACATTTTATTTTATTAACCAAACTAGTTCATTCAAAACCATTAACAAGGGTGGTTCATCTTCCTTACCAATTAAATTTCCTTTTTATTTTAATTCATTCACGACCATTTATTTAGCTCGACCCATTACAAGCTTGCTCATTTCTAACCATTCCCGAATTAATTCAAACTAATCTTTAGTTTTAATGGTCTTCCAATTTTACTCATAGTCGGGCTTCTAATTATTCTCAATTTAAGTTATTTTACTCAATTTATTTCACTTCAAACTTAAGTTCACTTCCATTTTATTCTTATTTATTCCATCCATTTATTTATCCAATATAATTAGTTTATCCACTCAATCCATTTTGAATTTACATTTCCTTAAATATTATTTATAACCCACCAAATTCTATTTCGATTCAAATTTACTTTCACTTGATTTAAATCCAACCCAATATCATTACACTTAGTTTTAAGTTGAATTCAATTCAACTCTCTTCCATTTTTAGCCGCTTGCTATTTGCTAAAAATAATAAGCCGCTTGCTTAACGTTTCCTTAAATATTATTTATAACCTACCAAATTCTATTTCGATTCAAATTTACTTTCACTTGATTTAAATCCAACCCAATATCATTACACTTAGTTTTAAGTTGAATTCAATTCAACTCTCTTTCATTTGTTTAGTTTTAAGTTAATTTACTTCAATTTATTCAAATCTTTTTTCTATACTTAAGCTCATTTCATTTTGCAAATAAATTTCTCTTTTCAATTTAACTTGATTCTATTTTAATCCAATCCCATTTCAAACTACAAATTTATTTGATCAATTATTATACATTTTAACTTTTTGTATTCAGCTTATTCAATTTATTACAAGACCATTTCCAATTTATTTCCACTTATTTGGATTTATTTGCACATTCAAACCATTACTATTTTAATCCGTTTACATTTTTATTCGATACATTTCAATTATATTTAATTTGTTAACACTTTAAGTCGAATTTTATTTAATAACTCAAGTTCTGATTACACCATTCACTTTACTTTACCACAATTCAAATCGAATTAAATTTATAACTTGAGTTTTAATTCCAAACTTCATCATTAACCCACAATTCAACTTTTATTCAACTACATTGGGTTCGCATTACATATTTCATTATCTAAATAGCTCTTTCCCTTTAGCAATTCAATGCTTGATTTTTAATTCCAAATATTACTTCATTTCATTTTCTTAAGTTCAATTTATTTTATAATTCAAGTTTTGATTTTCATTTTATCTTCCAATTCATCAAAAATATTTATTTTGGGTTTCCAATCCCACTTTTCAAATTTTATAAGTCATACTTTTATTTACACAATTCTATTCATTATAGACTTGAATATATCCTTCTTTTATTTTTAATTCAAGCCTTATGCTTATTTATAACCCAAGTATTTTTTTGTTCTATGGATTTTTAATTCTTTTACATGTCATTCTAATTCATTTATTTCAATCCAATCCTTATTCATCTTATTTTCCATTTGTTCAGGTAAGAATCTAATTCCATCCAATAACCCAATTGAATTTTTATTCCATTTCAATTTTATTTTAGACTCATATTTATTTAATCTCAATTCGATTTCAACTTAATTCGAATACAGCTTGATACTATTTTCAACCTATTCAATTAATTTTAATCCAGTTAAATTTTATTTCCCAATCCAAGTTAATTTCATTTTTAACTTTACACTTTAAATTTAAATTCCATCATTCAAAGCTTATGTTTTCTTCCTGATTTAAAAATCATCTCAATTTATAAGCTTACAACCTATCTCAATAGGATTTTTAAACACCCGGCTTTTGGTTACAAATTATTTGAAATCTTCAACATCTCAAATCACATTCCTCAAAAGTCAATCCAGTCCTGGTTTTTCCCTCAACAAATTTCTTTTGAAATTTTCAAAAACAACTAGCTTTTTTGAACAAAGCAGTTTCTGGCAGCAATCCGTCACTTAGAAATTCGAAAATGAATACTAATGATGCGGCCATCATCATAAGAATTATTTCCCAATAATCCAAGTGATTTCAATGCTATATCACTTTCAAAATTCATTTAAAACAGATTTTCATTTAGAAATATCTCCAAAACAATAATGTTATTATTTATCTTCAAATACTTCGATAAACACTTCCAAATTTCCGGGATTTAAATTTCCAAATCCTGCTTAAATCAATTTTAACAATAATTCATTTGCACAGTTTATTCTCATTCACATTCTCATTTGATTATATTTCAATTTATAATTTACATTCATAATTCATGTTTATAAATTTTATTTCATAATTGAATTTATCTCCTTAATCTTTGGTTATATTTACAATTTCTAGTTAAATTTTTACACACCGATGATAATAATTTAATATCATCATTTCTAACATTCAAGAAACCATATATTAGCTAAAATAGTTTACAAAAATTATTCTTTATATCAAAAATATATTTTGGGTAAAATTATTGCATTCACCCACATTTAAAACAATATTGTGTCAATTGTTCTTTTCAAGTGTTTAGAAACCCCTTCGACACAGTTGTCCAGACTGTGCGGACGAAGGTTCATATGCCACTCAATAAACCAATCAACACAATATTAAAACAATTTATATTCACTAACAAATACGCGCTCATATTTATTAATACGCTCAAACTCATTATAGAGTACTACGGGCTCTATTTTAAATGAGTAATTCCCACCAGAGCCAAGGTTATCTCCAACCTAAGCCATGATACAAACTGTAACAGCCCGCAAATCCATACCCTTTGAGTTAACACTATTTTACCTAACTCAACTCAGGTTGTATAGAAACACGAACCATTTGGGTTAAAGAAGAAGATGTAGAAGAAGAAAATAGAAATCAATAATAGAATCTAACCATCGCAGCGGAATAAAATATAATAGATAATAAATGATCTTTACACAAATTCAATTATATCTGTTTATATATTACATTTATCAGAGTACATCAAATCACAGCTCAACATCAATAACATACAACTGGATACACGGAAACTCAACACAACGGAATATATATATATATATATATATATATATATATATATATATATATATATATATATATATAAACAAGTATGGGTGTACGTATCGCCATCCTGCTCGTCTCTGGTGCTCCACAGCATCAAATTATGTATCCTATAATACTCGATCAGACCCGAGCATTACAGTTAAATAACACCCAGTCAGTCTGGAATACCAGCGTGAGGAAATCACACCCAATTGATTATTGAAGTTTCAAAAAATCCTTTGAAACAAAGCATCTCGTAAGACCACGCCATGAATAAACATGTCGGGTTTTTACCTTACGATAGCTAAAACATTTTTATTAAAGTCCTCTGATATTATAATAGTTTCTATAGAAAATAAAATAGAATCTAGCTGAAATGCTTGCATCTCACGTTTCAGCAATAGTTGGGCACAATCAAAACCATACGGGCGCGTAGGGAAAATGGATTCCAACTAATGGCTAGGCATTGGGGTACCACCTGTCATAGTACCTGGTCTAGATCAGCGTACCGAGGAGCCACCCTAACTCCCCTACAACACAAGACCAGAACCATCCCTTACTGGACAGTCTCGAGCAAGATCACCCCGCGGTTGGGATCAGCAACTGCCCACTAAGCCGAAATAAAAAGGGTCATCTAGACAGGGATTACCTCACCCTCCAGTGGGGGCTACCCACGAAGCCATGCTGCATAACCCTTGATTTTCAGCCATTCCCATTTGATGAGGCTTGAGGCTAAGCGTTACCTTTTTAGAATATATCGCTTAGAATGCCAATCGTCCACCTGACGATGTTTCGCAAGCATTCATCCATACAAGTCCGTCTCGGGTTCGAACGGAACCGAAAGCACTATTCCTACTACATCCATTTTGAAAATATCCTCAGGATTAGTAGCGACTAGCCCTTGCACATCACTGCTCCATCTTTGACTCCGAACACGTTTTTCAAGAAATGTACAAACCGGATCGAAGTTGTTTCCGAGAAATAAATCTCAATCCCGGTCTCTTCGAAACGATCAACGTATTTGGCCAACATTGATAGTCGGTGATTTAACTATCAATTAATATGCATAAACGTCCATCAACCAATAAATAATTTTCCAAATTATTTATTTATGTTAAAAATATCTTCACAAGATATATTTTCACTTTTCAAATTCCTTTGAAAACAGTTTTCAAAACTATCCGCCTTTCTCAGAATAAATTCGAAATATTTCTATTTCCACTGGAATCACGAAGCACAAAACTAGATTTTTCCTAAATTAATTTAAAACACTTTACTTTTAAAAATATACTTTAAAACATTCAAGTTAAAATTTCTTTAATAATTTGTTAAAAAAAATATACACCATATGAATATTTGAAAATAAGGTTACTTAATAAAATATAAAACTAGATTTCAACTTTTAAAAACAAAATACTAAGTTGCTTCTTAATAATTACTGCTAAAATAGATTAAAAGAAAATATTTACTTTGGACTTTAAATATTAGAAGTAACAAATTTTACAAAATTTGCTACCTTTAAAAACAACTTGATTTATATTTTAAAAATTTACCTTTAAAAACATGTACTTGACTATCCAGAGAAAATTCCAACTTCAATCACTTAAAACAATTTCCCCAAATTGATTTCCAATTTCCCCAAATTGATTTACAATTTATCTTATTTGAAATAAATTCTTTGACTTATCAGTTCATTTCTAAATTCAGTAGTTATGGACTTTACTATTATCTTTTCCATTTTCTTCTTTACTCTTTCAATAATTCAAATCTTAAATTCTAAATAAATGTTTGTTTATTTTAATTAATAACACTGCATTTTAAGAATTCATTAACTTTTTGTTTACTCAAATTTTCCTTTCCATTCTCAGGATTTATTTATTAGAATTTAAAGTCACTTTATTTCTTTTCCAAGTCATTCTTAAATTTATTCTATAATTATTTTACTTACAATTTCACTTCTTTTATTTTCATCTCAAAAAAATCAAATTTATATTTTTGGTAATTCATTATACCCAATTATATCAACCAAGCCATAGCATTCAATACTTCCACATAATTCATCATGGAATATCAAATAATCAGAAAAGAAAATATTAAATAATTTAAATAAAAATTGAGGGGTCCAGTTGGATCTCTCCAACCTGTTTTTCCTACATCTACATATGTTAGCACAATATAATCAGCCCATTCCAAAATATACCATACTATAACACATCAATTAATTCAACAATTCTAACAATTATTTAAATTTAATCATTTAAGTTCAGCTGAGTGAGATTAACTCACCTTTGATTTTGTTTGCACTCCAATCCAAACTGGCTCGTTTCCATGACTTTTAAACCTTGTCATACATTAGATGATTTTATTAATATTCGAACCATTCGAATAATTATATTTCCATTTAATAAATTTAATTTAATTTTTTTTCTTAAATAATTACTTAGTGACTAGAATGATTTAACTAGGTTGATCTGGAAAAATTTATCCCTAAATTCAGTATTTAAAATAAATTAATATATTAAGATATGTGAATGTATACTTATTTGTTTTTGAAAACACATACTCGTGTGTAAATAGTTTGTATAGATTTCGAAAATCTATATACATATATGCCTATAAAAATCATCTATCATACCATTTTAAAATTTCTATTTCCTGAATCTTAAGTGCATATATCATTTTCTGTTTAAACAAACTTATCTCTACTGCTAAAATCAACACTGAGCTATATATTTCTTTTTTTCTTTTTTTTGAATTAACAGGAACAGTACCTTGCTCCTCTGTAAAATAATTTTCAAATATATATAAATATCCACTTAAATAAAAGAAATCACTACCTTAGGCGAACTCCACGATGCAGCCTTCAACCAAAATCGATCGTTCAACCCCGTGCGCAAACCCCAATGCCACGCTCTATAAAGTCACGTCACCAACTCACATACCTACGATGATCTACAGGCATATTGACGACATCTCACAGACCACCATCATAGAGAGTACCACCGCCCTAGCTTGCACTGCGGCTTGTCAGATAATCGAGTTTCCCCAAACTCGATTTGTACACCACCCATCCCCAAATCCAGTCGCACTCGTAACGCCGCCTCGAAGCCTACAGCACCGTCGTCGCCTACAACATCGTGATTTGGCCGAGTGTTAACTTTCTTATGTTGAGCCATGCGCGTTTTATCCTTTGAAGATTAGGGCATGAGTTTGAACGGAAGGGAAATAGGAGGTTTGGGCTTCGAACAGATAAGAATGAAGACCGCGATTTCTTTCGAATTCGATTCGAAGTAATCGGCCATGGATTTATTTGGGAACGGAAACAATTTCGTTTAAATCTGAAAGAAAGTGGGAAGGTGGAGCCATTTCTTAAAAGAAGGGAAAAAGAAAATTGCGTGTTAGAGAAGATACAGACAATATTGGTCGGCTACAGTGTTTTTGAAGTGAAAGGGTAAGGTTTGATTTGAAAAAAGGCAGCTGATGGAAAATCTTGATAAGTCAAACAAATACAAATGCAAATATCAAAAAGGGAAGCTTATTTAAGAAGGCACCGATGACATTGATTTGATCAATTAAAGTTTTATTTAATGTTCAACGCGTTTACTCATCGAACGCTTCCACAACAACTCCGATCAATATGAAATTTGAAATCCGATAATAATTCAATATTACGGACCCGATGGAACTAGTTTCGTCGAATTTCGAGACTGTGCCTCACAAGGCTATTTTTAAATTCAATTTAAACGATACAAAATTTTTAAAACTGAACAAATCACTGTTTTTTAACCGGCTTAAAACTCCAGATTCAACATTTTACCCAACTTCAAATTATTTAATTCAATAATTTAATTATCAAATAAATTGTGATATTCGTAATACAACTTAAAATTACTCCTTTAAATATTTACAATCAATAAAATATTTCGATTTTAAATGCTCGAAAATTCCGGGTCGTCACAAATAACATGATGTTGATGGAATATTTGATTTAAATTTGTCTAAATTGGGTATATTTGATTTGCTTGAGAAGTTAAACATATGTTCTGTGTAAAGTAAAGGGCTCCAATTTCATATTAAAATCAATTATCCCATATTGAATTCGTATTGGCCTTTGAAGCATAAGTAGAAGTTGACTGTAAACAAGTAATCTATCACTTAAAAATATTTGCAGGAATTTAAAGTGAATTTTGGCTCAGGAATTTCAAAATTTATAGTAAAATTATAACTTGGGTCAAAAGTTTTTGAATTCAAACTTGAGTTTTGATTTTATAATCATATTGCAAATAAGAAATCATTATTTTAGAAGCTTGAATTACGAATTTTAGTTGGGTAACCTATGTGAATTTGGGTTTCGTTTGATTTGGGTATATTGGTCGATTTACAGCAAACGACGGCAAGGTTGTGGAGGAGGTTGTGCTCGAAGGTGGAGGGGGCAAAGATGGTCATCAGAAGAATAATTTTGGAATTTTTAGATGAAGGGATTGACTAGAATTTGGATAAGTAGGGTTTTTGTAACGACCCGCAAATCCGTACCCCTTGAGTCAACACTATTCTATAACAATCAACTCAAGTTGTACAGAAATACGAACCATTTGGGTTAAAGAAGAAGAGGTAGAAGAAGAGAAAACAAAATCAACATCAGAATCTAACAATCGCAGCGGAATAAAATATAATAGATAGTAAATAATCTTTACTCAAAATCAAATATATTTGTTTACATACATTACATCATCAGAGTACATCAGTGACTGCTCTCATCACTAACATACAATAAATACATAACAACTCAAACAGCGGAATATATATAACAAGTACGACTATACGTATCGTCATCCAACTCGTCTCCTGAGCTCCACAGCATCATATCCTGTACCCTATAATACTCGGTCTGACCCGAGCATTACAGTTTAATAATACCCGAGTCAGTCTGGAATACCAGCGCGACAAAAACCACACCCAATTGATTTTTAAAGTTTCAAAAATCCTTTGAAAACAAAAGCATCTCGTAAGACCACGCCACAAATAAACATGTCGGGTTTTTACCTTACGATAGCAAAAACAATTTTTATAGAAATCCTATGATATTATAATAGGGTCTATATACAAGTACTTATAAAATAGCCGAAATTGTTACATTATTAAATTCCAGCTACTAGCCACAAAAGTGGGTAATACAAACAAAACTCGTACAAGGCTCGTAGGGAGAATGGATTTCCATCAATGACTAGGCACTGGGGTACCACCTATCACAGTACGGGGCCTAGATCACCGTACCGAGGATTACTCCCTTCATCCCCTGCAACACAAGGTCGGAACCATCCCTTGCTGGACAGTCCCGAGTGAGATCACCCCACGATTGGGATCAGCAACCGCACCACTAAGCCGAAAAATAAAAAGGGACATCTAGACTGGAATGATCTCACCCTCATTGGGTGCTACCCACCTAGCCTTGCTGCATATCCGCTGATTTTCAGTCATTCCCATTTGATGAGGCTTGAGGCTAAGCGTTACCTTTATAGAACATATTTCTTAGAATGCCCATCGTTCACCTGACGATGTTTCACAAGCATTCATCCATACAAGTCCGTCCCGGGTTCGAATGGAACCGAAGGCACTATTCCTACTGCATCCATTTTAGAAATATCCTCAGGATTAGTAGCGACTAGCCCTTGCACTTCACTGCTCCATCTTCGAATCCAAAATCGTTTACACGAACGTACAAATCGGATCGAAGTGGTTTTCGAGAAATAAATCTCGATCGCGGTCTCTTCGAAACGATCAACGTATTTATCCAATATTGATAGTCGGTTATTTAACTATCAATTAATATTCACACAACAACCATCAACCAATAAATAATCTTTCCTGATTATTTATTAATCTCCTAAAATATCTTCACAAGATATATTTCTATTTTCAATCCTTTGAAAACAGTTTTCAAAACCATCTTTCTTCAGAATCTACTTTCCCAAATATTTCTATCTCCTCTGAAATCACCAAGCACAAAACTAGATTTAAAATAATCCAAAACACTTTACTTAGAAATATATACTTTTAAAACATATAAATTAAAACTACTTTAATAATTTGTTAAAAATACATCTTATATGAATATTTGAAAATAAAGTCACTTAATAAAATATAAAACTAGATTTTCACTGTTGAAACAAAATACTAAGTCACTCTTTAAATAATTACTACTATAATAAATTTGAGAAAATACTTACTTTAAAATTTAAATATTAGAAATAATAAATTTTCCAAAACATACCTTTTAAAACAAATTTTAAAACTATTAACTTATATTTAAAATTTACCTTGAAACAAACTTAGTCATCCAGGGAGAATTCCATCTTAAATCACTTAAATCAATTTTCCAAATTGATCCCCAATTTATTCCATTTGAAATAAGTTTTCTTAAATTACTCAATTCATTTCAAATTTCATTAATTATGCACTTAATTATTATTGTTATTATTTTCCATTTGATTTTAAATCTTTAACTGAAATATACAAATTTCAGGCTTTTCCTATTTTCTTCTTTGTTCCTTTCAAAATTTAAAATCTTAAATTTTAAAATAAATGTTCTGTTCTTTTAGATATTAGCATTGGAGTTTAAAATTCATTAACCTTCTATTAATTCAAAAATCTTCTTTCTATATTCAAGATTTATCAATTAGAAATCTTATGTCACTTTATTTTATTTTTATGTCATCCTTAAATTTATTCACATTTCCATAATTATTTTACTTACAAATTTTTTTCCTTTTATTTTCTATTCGAAATCCAATCTATAAAATCTTGGTAATTCATTCACCCAAATATCAAATCAACAATAACATTTAATATTCCTATATAACTTATCATAGAATAACAACATGCACAGCAGAGAATATTAAATAATTTAAATAAATGTTGAGGGATCCAGTTGGATCCCTCCAACCTATTTTGCTGCATCCATAGATGTTAGCACAAAAATATATGGATTCCAGAATATTCCATACCATATCCGACAATCAATTTCAACCATCCAAACAATTATTTAAATTTAATCATTTAAATTTAAATTTTCAACTGAGTGAGATTAACTCACCTTTTCATTTTCATTATGCAATCTGATCCAATCTCGACTTGTCTCCTTTCGAATGTTGACCTTAAATAAATATTAGATGATTTTATTAATATTTGAACCGATTGAAAAATCAATCATCATTCAATAAATTTAATTAGCTAGTTGATTTGTTTAAAGTAAATTTCCCTTTTGAATATCTTTTAGTCACTAAGATAATTAATAAGCTGGTTTCAACATTTTTTTATATATATAACTCTTATTTCGGGAATCTCGTATATATCCTAACCAACATTGTACATATCTTACAATTAAACAGCAAGCTAAATATAGATATATCTGACCTATCATATATATATTTCTTTCTATATATTATTATTATTATTTTTGTTTTTATTATATCCTTTCCTAATCTATAAATATATTCATTCAATTTCAAACATATTGTGCTGTATCTTACTGTCAAAATTAAAATCAAATCCTATCTATTCTCAATTTTGTATACATACAATTTTTTTTCTCTAAACAAGATTAAAATAGAAGATATACCTTACTGACAAAAACCAAAACCGAGCAGACATCCACGCGACTACCATCGGCATGGTTCGCCATTACCAACACCCTCCGTACTCCACTCAAACCCCACTGCCCAGCCACCACCCGCTGCGCTCGATTCTCGATCGAACACCAACGTTGATCGAATCTCTACAGCGTCGTCTTTGAATCCAAGCCCTACGTCAGCCCAAACAGTCGAGTTCAACTAGAAGGAGCCGCATCGAACATCCTCTCCTCCAGATACCACGCCTTCACACAGTACGAGAAAAAAACCCTAATCGACGCAACCTCAAACCTCGACGTCGACCCAGCCTTGCGAATGGATTGGAAAAGTTTTGAGGGGAATCGCGGCCATTAAATTGTTATTAAGATTCGAATTGAATTTTGAAGAAAACAACGCTCGGGTTTTCTTTGATTTTTGCGTTCGATTTACGAACTGAACAGAATACGTTTCGAATGCGGCTGGCCATGATTTGATTCCTTTTTCTCTTCTTTTTTTATAATAGCATCGAATATATTGTTTATTTTAAATCGCGGCTGAAAGCTTTCTCTTGAAGCTTCCCTTCTCTTTTTTTATTTATTATTATTTATTGTTTATTCATTTTCGGCTGTTAATATGAAAGATGAAACGGTTTGGAGATGCTTTCCTTCAGTGTTAGATTCCATTTTAACACTTCTGTTATATTCAATGGTATCAATATAAATTTTATAAGCTTTCAAATTATTTTTTTAACAGGCTAAAAATTCCAGACTCAATAATTTACCCAACTTCAAATTATTCAATTCAATAAATTCAATTGCCAAATTCAAACTAATATTTGAAATCCAAGTTAAACTATCTTGGAAATATTTAAAATTAATTAAATATTTCAATTTCAAATGCCTAAAAATTTCCGGGTCGTCACATTCCTCCCCCCTTAAAAGAATTTCATCCCCGAAATTACTAGTTAGGAAGAATGGTCCAATACCCGTTTACATTTTCCCAAAATCAAACAGTTTCTAACAATTCAACATTTCTCCAACTATCTTCGTAAAAAAACACAGTATTAATCTTATTATCTTCCCAAACCTTTCCAAAACCTTCTATAGTTTTCAAATAACTTACTTGTTCAGCTATTCAAACCGTAATTCAAAACTAAATTTTGAATTATCAAAATTTTCTCAAAAATTTTCTAACTCTCTAAATTTTCGAAAAATTTCGCCAGCGCCTCCTTTGCGCGGCTGACTCGGTACAACTACAAAATGGCTCTATGACCTCCCAAATCCAAAAAGAAAACAAAACGCCAAGTGGCTCAATCCAAATCCAAATCCCAATCAAATTCCATACCAAATTTAAATACGTACCTTTTGTCGGGCAATACAAATTTATCTCTTGATATCAAATCCAAATTTCCTTTCCCTTTTAATAACTGCATACCTGCTTAGCACTAATATCCATTCACAATATTCCAAAACATTTTATCCACTTTCTCACAAAATGTCAATATCTATTCATTTCAATATTGACTTAAATTACATTGGTAGTATCAATTTCCATTTAAGACTTCACCATCCCCTCTTAAGTTTAGTTTAAGCATTTTATATGCTCCTTATATCTATTTTCATCTTCCACTTTAGTTTATATCTATTTCTATTCAAATTGATTCTTTCATTACCATACGAATTCCATTTCTTTTAAACTTTAAATTATTATTATTATTTTTTTAAACTTTATTTTTCATGTATAACCAATTCATGTCATTAGTTAAGCTAGTTTCATTTACTAACTTATTTCAATTTTCCAGTTTTAAACCGTTTTGCGTTTAACTAAATTTCGAAAAGTCTTCAAAAAATTTCTAACTTCCAAAATTTCTGAAAATTTTTGGCAGAGTCTCCTTTGTACGGAGGAGGTTTTGCAATTTAACAAAAGAGATAAATATATATACATCGACCCACCCGGTCGGAAAAACCAAAAACAGTTCATATTTCCTATTTATTATTGCGTAGGCTTACCTTATTTAGCATTTTAAGCAAGCGGCTTATTATTTTTAGCAAATAGCACTACCAAATCCAGCCATACGGCTTCCAGGTACCTGTACTTACTCAATTTAAACATGTAAGTGCCAAATATATGAAGTTTAACAGCATATCACTTATTTGCAATAGTTAAAACATATGAATTCTAAAAGAAACTCATACCAAACATTTTCCGTAAGCAATTTATATTGTTTCATATCAATTCAATTGTTTACAATTAATTTATAAACCATTTTCATTCAATTTGAATGATTTCCAATCCATTCGTATATAACTTCATTAATTTGAATGGTTTAAAACTCAATTGCTTACATTTAATTTATTTTTAAACAAACTGAACTCATATTTAATTCAATTGCTTTCAAAAGCAATCTATTTTACTACTATGGAATTAGAATTTTTAATTACTTCCATTTACATCAAATGACAATTAATTCCATGCAATTTGACGAGATTTATGTGAATAAGCAAGTATTTATGTGATATAACCAATTTAAATTGATTTCAACTCAATTTATACTTAACTCTATTCCATTTTCAATTTATTCACAATCCATATATTCTCATCTTTATTACATTTCAGATTTAAATCCATTCACTTGCATTTCCTTCTTCATTACCAATTAAATTTCCTTTTTATTTTAATTCATTCACAATCATTGATTTAGCTCGACACATTCCATTTAAATTTCATTTACAATCCATTTATTTACATTTCATTCCATATTTGTTTATTCCAAACTATTTATTTAAGCATTTTCATTCCATTAAATATTATCGACAACTCACCGAATTTTATTTCAATTAAAATTAATTTTTACTTGATTTAAATCCAATCCACTATTATTAAACTTAATTTTTAGTTGAATTCAATTTAACTCTTTCCCATCTTTTAGCTTAAGTTTAGTCACTCCAATTTTATACTTAAGCTCATTTCGTTTCAAGTAAATCTTTCTCTTCCATTCAATTTAATTCTATTTCTGTTTAATCTCCCTTTTAAAATTTACAATTTCATTTGATTTGTTATTATCAAATTTAACCTTTCAGATTCAGTTCATCCAATTTATTACATGGCCATTTCAAATTTATTTCCACTTAGTTGGATTTTATTTTCAATCCAAACCATTACTATTTAAATCCATTTCGTTTTTTTTTCTTTTTCTCGACACATTTCAATTATATCTAATTTGTTAACACTTCAAGTTAAATTTGAATTAATAACTCAAGTTCTGATTCTACCATTCACTTTTAAATTGCCCTCAAATTTTATTAACCACAATGTAATTACATTTGCATCACTATCGATCCAAGTCGAATGTGATTTATAACTTGAGTTTTATTTTCCAACTTTATCATAAACTCACAATTCAATTTCATTAACTAATTTATTAACAAATCCGTTCTTCCTTTACTTATAATCCAACACTTGAATTTTAACTCCAAATATCATTCCATTTAATTTTCTTAGTTCAATTTAGTTTATAATTCAAGTTTTGATTTTATTTCTATTCTCCAATTCATCAATACTATTTATTTGGATTTTCTATCCCATTTTTCAATTTATAAGTCACAACTTATATTTCATACAATCACACTCATTCCAGGCTTGAATATATTCATCCTTTAATTTTAACTCAAGCCTTATGCTTATTAATAACCCAAGCAAATTTTTATTTCATGGATTTCTAATTCTTTTACAAGTTATTCTGATTTATTTAACTCAATCTAATTCTTATCCAACTTATTTCCCAGTTATCCAGGTAAAAATTTAATTTCATTCAATAATTCAGCTGAATTTTTTTTTTCCAATTCAATTTTATTTTGACTCAAATTTATTCAATTCAATTCGAGTTCAACTTAATTCAAATATAACTGGATATTATTTTTCAGCCTAATTAATTAATTTCAATCCAGTTAAGTTTTTATTTTCCAATACAATTTAACCTCATTTTATCCTTTTAAATTTAAATTTCATTATCCAAAGCTTATTTCATTTTTAACTTTCTCTTTAAATTTACATTCCAACATTCAAAGCTTAAATTTCTTCCTGATTTAAAAATCATCTCAATTTATAGGCTTATAACCTATCCCATCGGGATTTTTAAATTCCCGGCTTTGGTTTAGAATCATCTTGAAGTCTCCAACATCTCAAATCTCATCTCAAAAACTTTAAACCAATCCAGGCTTTCATTCTCAACAAATTTCCTTTGAGATTTTCAAAAACAACTAGTTTTTTTTTCCTGAACAAATCAAATTTTTGGCAGCAATCCGTCACTTAGAACTTCGAAAATGAATACTGATGATGCGATCGTCATCATCAGAATTATTTTCCAATAAACCAAGTGATTTCAATGCTATTTCACTTTCAAAATCCATTTAAAACAACTTTCCTTTCATTCAGAATTATCTCCAAAACAATAATGCTATCATTTATCTTCAAACACTTCGATAAACATTCCCAAAATCTCTGAAATTTTGAATTTCCAAATCCTGCTTAAATAAATTTTAACTATAATTCATTTGTACAATTTATGCTTATACAAATTTCCATTTGATTGTATTTCAATTCATAAATTACATTTATAATTCATATTTATAAATTTCATTTTATAATGAATTTATTCCCTTAAAAGTTAGTTATATTTCAATTTCTAGTTAAATTTTTACTTAACAATGATAATACTTTAATATTATTATTTCTAACATCCAAACATCCATATATTAGCAGCATAGTTTTCAAAAAATATTTTTTTATATCAAAATATGTTTTTGGGTAAAATTATTTCATTTACCCATATTTAAAACAATACCGTGTCGATTGCTCTATTCAAGTGTTTAGAAACCCCTTCAATACAGTTGCGTAGACTGTGTCGACGAAGGTTCATATGCCATTCAATAAATCAATCAACACAATATTAAACAATTTATATTCACTAACAAATACGCGCTCATATCTATTAATACGCTCAAACTCATTATAGAGTACTATAGACTCTAATTTAAATGAGTAATTCCCTCCAGAGCCAAGGTTATCTTCAACCTAAGCTCTGATACCAACTGTAACGACCCGCAAATCCGTACCCCTTGAGTCAACACTATTCTATAACAATCAACTTAAGTTGTACAGAAACACGAACCATTTGCGTTAAAGAAGAAGAGGTAGAAGAAGAGAAAACAAAATCAACATCAGAATCTAACCATCGCAGCGGATTAAAATATAATAGATAGTAAATAATCTTTACTCAAAATCAAATATATCTGTTTACATACATTACATCATCAGAGTACATCAGTCACAGCTCACATCACTAACATACAATGAATACATAACAACTCAAACAGCCGAATATATATAACAAGTACGACTATACGTATCGTCATCCAGCTCGTCTCCTGAGCTCCACATCATCATATCCTGTACCCTATAATACTCGGTCTGACCCGAGCATTACAGTTAAATTATACCCGAGTCAGTCTGGAATACCAGCATGAGAAAAATCACACCCAATTGATTTTTAAAGTTTCAAAAATCCTTTGAAAACAAAAGCATCTCGTAAGACCACGCCACAAATAAACATGTCGGGTTTTTACCTTACGATAGCTAAAACAATTTTAATAGAAATCCTCTGATATTATAATAGGGTCTATATACAAGTACTTATAAAATAGCCGAAATTGTTACATTATTAAATTCCAGCTACTAGCCACAAAAGTGGGTAATACAAACAAAACTCGTACAAGGCTCGTAGGGAGAATGGATTTCCATCAATGACTAGGCACTGGGGTACCACCTGTCACAGTACGGGGCCTAGATCACCGTACTGAGGATTACTCCCTTCATCCCCTGCAACACAAGGCCGGAACCATCCCTTATTGGACAGTCCCGAGTGAGATCGCCCCGCGATTGGGATCAGCAACCGCACCACTAAGCCGAAAAGTAAAAAGGGACATCTAGACTGGAATGATCTCACCCTGCTTGGGTGCTACCCACCTAGCCTTGCTGCATATCCCCTGATTTTCAGTCATTCCCATTTGATGAGGCTTGAGGCTAAGCGTTACCTTTATGGAACATATTTCTTAGAATGCCCATCGTTCACCTAACGATGTTTCGCAAGCATTCATCCATACAAGTCCGTCCCGGGTTCGAACGGAATCGAAGGCACTATTCCTACTACATCCATTTTAGAAATATCCTTAGGATTAGTAGCGACTAGCCCTTGCACATCACTGCTCCATCTTCGAAACCAAAATCATTTACACGAACGTACAAATCGGATCGAAGTGGTTTTCGAGAAATAAATCTCGATCCGGGTCTCTTCGAAACGATCAACGTATTTGTCCAATATTGATAGTCGGTTATTTAACTATCAATTAATATTCACACAACAACCATCAACCAATTAATAATTTTTCCAAATTATTTATTAATCTCCTAAAATATCTTCACAAGATATATTTCTATTTTCAATCCTTTGAAAAAAGTTTTCAAAACCATCTTTCTTCAGAATCAACTTTCCCAAATATTTCTATCTCCTCTAAAATCACAAAGCACAAAACTAGATTTAAAACAATCGAAAACACTTTACTTAGAAATATATACTTTTAAAACATATAAATTAAAACTACTTTAATAATTTTTCAAAAATACATCTTATATGAATATTTGAAAATAAAGTTACTTAATAAAATATAAAACTAGATTTTCACTGTTGAAACAAAATACTAAGTCACTCTTTAAATAATTACTACTATAATAAATTTGAGAAAATACTTACTTTAAAATTTAAATATTAGAAATAATAAATTTTCCAAAACATACCTTTTAAAACAAATTTTAAAACTATTAACTTATATTTAAAATTTACCTTGAAACAAACTTAGTCATCCAGGGAGAATTCCAGCTTAAATCACTTAAATCAATTTTCCAAATTGATCCCCAATTTATTCCATTCGAAATAAGTTTTCTTAAATTACTCAATTCATTTCAAATTTCATTAATTATGCACTTAATTATTATTGTTATTATTTTCCATTTGATTTTAAATCTTTAACTGAAATATACAAATTTCAGGCTTTTCCTATTTTCTCCTTTGTTCCTTTCAAAATTTAAAATCTTAAATTTTAAAATAAATGTTCTGTTCTTTTAGATATTAGCATTGGAGTTTAAAATTCATTAACCTTCTATTAATTCAAAAATCTTCTTTCTATATTCAAGATTTATCAATTAGAAATCTTATGTCACTTTATTTTATTTTTATGTCATCCTTAAATTTATTCACATTTCCATAATTATTTTACCTACAAATTTTTTTCCTTTTATTTTCTATTCGAAATCCAATCTATAAATTCTTGGTAATTCATTCACCCAAATATCAAATCAACAATAACATTTAATATTCCTATATAACTTATCATAGAATAACAACATGCACAGCAGAGAATATTAAATAATTTAAATAAATGTTGAGGGATCCAGTTGGATCCCTCCAACCTGTTTTCCTGCATCCACAGATGTTAGCACAAAAATATATCGATTCCAGAGTATTCCATACCATATCCGTCAATCAATTTCAACCATCCAAACAATTATTTAAATTTAATCATTTAAATTTAAATTTTCAATTGAGTGAGATTAACTCACCTTTTCATTTTCATTATGCAATCTGATCCAATCTCGACTTGTCTCCTTTCGAATGTTGACCTTAAATAAATATTAGATGATTTTATTAATATTTGAACCGATTGAAAAATCAATTATCATTCAATACATTTAATTAGCTAGTTGATTTGTTTAAACTAAATTTCCCTTTTGAACATCTTTTAGTCACAAAGATAATTAATAAGCTGGTTTCAACATTTTTTTATATATATAACTCTTATTTCGGGAATCTCATATATATCCTAACAAACATTGTACATATCATACAATTAAATAGCAAGCTAAATATAGATATATCTGACCTATAATATATATATTTCTTTCTATATATTATTATTATTATTTTTGTTTTTATTATATCCTTTCCTAATCTATAAATATATTCATTCAATTTCAAACATATTGTGCTTTATCTTACTGTCAAAGTTAAAATCAAATCCAATCTATTCTCAATTTTGTATACATACAATTTTTTTTTCTCTAAACAAGATTAAAATAGAAGATATACCTTACTGACAAAAACCAAAAACCGATCAGACATCCATGCGACTACCATCGGCATGGTTCGCCATCAACATCCTCCGTACTCCACTCAAACCCCACTGCCCAGCCACCACCCGCTGCGCTCGATTCTCGATCGAACCCCAACGTTGATCGAATCTCTACAGCGTCGTCTTTGAATCCAAGCCCTAGGCAGCCCAAACTGTCGAGTTCAACTAAAAGGAGCCGCATCGAACATCGTCTCCTCCTGATACCACGCCTTCACACAGTACGAGGAAAAAAAACCCTAATCGACGCTACCTCAAACCTCGACGTCGACCCAGCCTCGCGAATGGATTGGAAAAGTTTTGAGGGGAATCGTGGCCATTAAATTGTTATTAAGATTCGAATTGAATTTTGAAGAAAACAACGCTCGGGTTTTCTTTGATTTTTGCGTTCGATTTACGAATTGAACAGAATACGTTTCGAATGCGGCTGGCCATGATTTGATTCCTTTTTCTCTTCTTTTTTTTTATAATAGCATCGAGTATATTGTTTATTTTAAATCGCGGCTGAAAGCTTTCTCTTGAAGCTTCCCTTTTTTTTTTTTTTTATTTATTGTTTATTCATTTTCGGCTGTTAATATGAAAGAGGAAATGGTTTGGAGATGCTTTGCTTCAGTGTTAGATTCCATTTTAACACTTCTATTATGTTCAATGGTATCAATATAAATTTTATAAGCTTTCAAATTATTTTTTTAACAGGCTAAAAATTCCAGATTCAATAATTTACCCAACTTCAAATTATTCAATTCAATAAATTCAATTGCCAAATTCAAACTGATATTTGAAATCCAAGTTAAACTATCTTGGAAATATTTAAAATTAATTAAATATTTCAATTTCAAATGCCTAAAAATTTCCGAGTCGTCACAGTTTTGTACCTTGTTTTCGTCATCATGGTTCATCGTGTCTTTGCGGCATCGTGAGGCTACCAGCATGAATCGCGTGCGTCGCTGTGGGTTTAAGGAATCTTGACAAAGTTTTGGTAGCACCAGAGGGTTTTCTCGAGGTTTGTGTTGCCGTGGGCGTTGGATTTTCTGGCAATGGTGTTTTGAGCTGATGGGTTTGAAGATGAATTTTCGATTTTTGATCGAATTCGAGTTTCTGGGTCATGTGTTGTGTCGTAGGGGTCGAAGACGACTTCGGGAAGCCGGCGTGAAGTTCTTCGTCGACTATCGGCGACGTGCAAGTTTACGTGCACGATTTCGTGCCTCTGCTTTGGGTTGGGAAGAGAAGTGTGGGAGCTCGGGTATGTGTTCGGGAGGGATTCGAGTTTTACTCGAAGCAAGTGGAAGGTTGGGGTTACTCGAGGAAGTCACGGGTATTAGTTGAGTTTGTCTCGGGTTTTAGGTCGAGCAAGTTTTGGGTATTTGACATCACATGTTTTTAAAGGTTTGAAACAAAGAAATTTGATTTTTGTAAATAATTAAGGTTTTAAAACAAAAGTTAAACAAGTTTTAACCAATAAAACTAATTTGTTTAAAGTTAAAGTTTTAAAAAAATTTATATATATTAAATTATGGAAGCTTTAAAATAAAATAAGTGGATTTTGAAATAAAGTTTGTATTAAATTTTTATTCAAAAACTTTGGAAAGGTTTTAAAGATTTAAAAGTTCAATTTAAAATGTGTTTAATTATAATTGATTTCTAAATGTTATATTTTAATTAAATTAAGTTTAATGATTAAGAATTTGATAATCAATTATTATAAAGATTTATCTTATGTAAATTGGAATTTTTGATTTAATTAAAGATAATTAAATTTGTAAAGATAATTAAGATAATTAAATTATCAACCATTGAAAAGTTATTGGTTATTATAAATTATTTGATTTAAATAATGGTTTCCTTAATTAAGAATTTTTTTAAAAATAAGAAGTTAAATAATTATTTAATTTAATTTAATGATTAGTTAAATAATTAATTAGAAATTTATTAGTGATTAATTAAAGATAATCACTTAAGGATTAATCTAGTGTAACAACTTGGAAAGTAATTAAGTAATTGATTTCTGGAGGTAATTAAGTAAAAGATAATTACTTTATGAAAAGTAATTAAGTAATGTGATTAAGAGTTAATCAGTTGTGTTATTAATTAAAGAATTAATTAATATTAACTAAAGGTTTAAATTATTTAGTTAATGGTTAATTTATAAAAGGATTAAGAGAATTTAATTAAGTAATTAATTACTTGTTAAAGTAATTAATTAGGAAAGAAATTAAGTAATGGAAGTAATCATTAATTAATGGAAATAATTAATTAATTGTAATTAATAATTTAAGGATAATTAATTTATAATTAAGTTTTAATTACTAAATGTAATTAAAGTAATTAATCAAAGGTGATTAATTAAAAAGTAATTAATCAAATGTGATTAATTAAAAGTGATTAATTAAATGGGATTAATTAAAAGTAATAAATTAAAAGTAATTAATTAAATGTGAGTAATTAATCAAGTAGGTTTAATTAAAAATAATTAATTAAATGTGAGTAATTAATCAAGTAGGTTTAATTAGAAGTAATTAATCAAGTGTGATTAATTAAAAGGTGATTAATCAGGTGTGATTAATTATAAGGAATAATTAAGAAATAATTATCAGGATAATTAAATAATAATTAATCAAGATTGATTAATTTAAAAGAGTAATTAAGAGGTAATTACTTAGATAATTAAGAAGTAATTAATCAGGATGATTAATTAAAAATTGTAATTAAGGAATAATTACTTAAAGTAATTAAGTAATAATTAATCCAGGATGATTAATTAAAGAGGATAATTAAGTGACGTTTATTAATTTATTTGTAATTAATTAATGAATAAGTAAGATGGATTGATGATAAATCCAAGTGATTAAGTAAGGATTAATTTAATTTAAGGATTAATTAAATTAATTAAATTTGGATCAAACTTGTTTATGGATGGTTATTGATTGGTTGATAAGTATCATTGGATGAGTCAATGATATTGGACAATATTGATGTCATTGGTTGATATGTAGTGATATGGATATGATATATCTGAGTTGTGATATATATGTTGCTTTGTGATATGTATGGATGAAAGTGATAATAGTGAATTATCTATCTGTGTGTTACGAATCATCCATTTATGTTAAGTGATATTTTGAATATACCGTTTAAATCCCTTAATCACAACTTGGACATTTAAAATGGCGTTTGGATTCGGTGAGACCGGGATCGGGTTTCCATATTTGGATATCCGAAAACCACACCGTTCCAAAATAAACGTTAGGTCGTGAATCCAAGTGGAGCAAGTGAAGACTTAAGGTGTAAGAACTATACGTCAGTATAACTCTGTGGGTGATTCCGTAATGAGTTTGACGGAATAGTACTTATAGATTCGAGATGGTGATTCAGAGTGCAAGGGCTATGGTCGTTGACTCTGAGTGTGATTCCAAAATGAGTGCAACGAGATAGTGCCTTCGGTTCCGTTCGAACCTGGAACGGACTTGTATGGATTGAATGCTTTCAGAACATTGTCAGGCGGACGATGAGCATTCTAAGATAAATGTGTCCTACAAAGGTAATCGCAGCCTCAAGCCTCATCAAACGGGAATAGCTAAAACTGGGGAGGTGCAGCAAGGTTAAGTGGGTCATGCCCAAGTAGGACGAGGTTCATCCCTATCTAGCAAGGCTAACTCTGGTGTACATGATACTATGTATATGTTATATATTATATTTCGTTTGTTCCGCTGTGAGATTTCGATGTGTTGTTTTTCTTCTTCTCTTTCTTTTCTTCTTCTATCCCTTTCTTTCTTATTTAGTGATGCGTCTTTCTGGTGATAGAAAGTCGGGTCACTACAATTGAAAGAAATTAAATATATTATTTAATAATAGGAAATTGGTTTGAAAGAGGAACATCTTATATATTTTTAAAATTAAATCACTAAGTTAAATTGAATCGTTAATAATTAAATTTAGTAAATGGAAGAATTAGTTTTTCGATTTATTTCGAATATTAATAAATTATATAATTGTTTGATACGAGGTCTAAAGTTGAGAAACAAGTCAAATTGGGAATGGATTGTGAACGAAAGCGCAAAAGTGAGATCTTCTCATCAAATTATAATTATAAAAAATTTCAGTTACTGATTGATGGTTGAATTGTGATAGATAAATTTAATTGTTGATTGTGTGCTTGGATGATTAATTTATTATCAGTTATATTAGTTTAGACCATATGCGTCGCATAATAGCGGATAATATTTTATAAATTCCATATACCGTGATATTCCACCTCGAAGTGGAATGGGTATTAGTTGTTGTGCTAATGTCTGTGGATATAGGGAAACAGGTTGAAGGGATCCAACTAGATTCCTAAAATATTTGAATTTGTTTCAGTATTGCGTGTTGACTATTTATAATCCATGTGTGATTATTTTTGATTGAAATCGTTGAAGGCTATAATTTAGCCAAATATATTTTTGGTATCGTAGGATACCAGAAATAAATTAAAAAATTGGATTTTGAAATTTGGGTTAAAATTTATAATAAATTTATTCAAAAGAAGAAATTTAAATAGATAAAGTTTTATTTTGAAAACTTATTAAATAAATTCCAAATATGGGAAAAGTATTATAAATGGATTTCATGTAATATTATTTGATAGTTGAAGAATTATTTAAAATACAGATTTAAAAAATTTGAAAGAGATAAAGAAATCTATTTAGAAAGGAAATTTGATTTGGTGTTTTGGAAATAAATTGGGAAATTGATTTGACATTAATTTAGTATTAAAAATAACCTTTCAGAAATTGATATGAAAATTTATTTTTGTCTGAAATAAATTTAGAAATCAATTTGGAATTAGACATGGTAATTGAAATAATTTAGAAATCAATTTGAAAATCGATTTGGTGTTGAAAGTGAATACTTGAGCATCGATTTGAAAATCGTAAATTAATGGATATTTAAAAATTTAAATCCAAAATGGGAATTTTATAAAAGAAAGGGAAATTGGTTTTAAAAATAAATATTGTTTTATTTTTAAAAGTGTGGAAGGAATTTACGGATTTGGGACGTAAATTTAAAATAAATCCAGAAAGATTTATAAGTTTATTTGAATGAACCATTTTAGAATGGAACATGTATTTTCCCTGAAAGCCGAGTATGTTTTCAATATAGTATATAAATATAGATTGAAGTTGTAAAGATGGTTTAAGGGGAAGAATGTTTAGAAAAATTATTTACTTAGGCTATTTTGGAAATCTTTAAAGTAAAAATATAATTTAAACTATTATAGAAGTGAATATTTAAAGTTTTAAATTGATTTCTTTTTTTAGGAATTGGATATTTAAATAGTTATATCATGTCTACTACTTTTATTCTAAAATTTGTTTTGGGCTAGAATTTTTATATGAGATATTAGCATAATATTTCTCATTACTAATATTCAAGCATGTATTTTAAAATAGTTTTATTTTAAATGTTTCCAAGTATATTTTGGATAAGTATTTATTTCAATTTAAAATATTTGAACCCGGCAGATTTTCAGTGGAAATGAATAAATACTTGGGAATATATTCCGCGTAAGGAAAATGCTATGAAAATTTGTTTCCAAAGGATTGAAAGGTGAAAAGTGATTCGAAATTTGTTTTCAAAGTGATGAAGTTTTTAAAAACATATCTTGCGAAGATATTTTGAAAATAAATAACCGAGGGAAAATTATTTGAAATCGAGTAATTGTTGTGAATGTTGATTGACAGTTAAATAACCGACTATCAATATTGGCCTTTAAATGGCATTTGAATTTACATGCGAGCGGGTGTCGGATTCCAAATGGATATTCGAAAACCACGTCAAACCTTTGTGATTGTGATGGATCTTTTGTTTAAAAGATCAAGGAGAAATTGTTGTCATTTGTTTGAAATCTGAATATAACACTTATTTTTAAAAATAAGCACTCATTATTCGGATTTAGCCAGGAGAGGACCTTGTGTCATAAAACCCATTTCGAATAATGATACGACGAAATGGGAATGCATTTAAAGACGGTGTTGAAGACCGGGTATTTTCAAAAACGAAAGGATTACCTGTCGAATGTCTCTGCACTGGGTTGCGAGGGTATAAGTATTTTATCACCTTTTGTGATGGGGATTCCAGACGTGATTTGTGAATATCCGAATTTGCAAAGTGCTTCATTTAATGTGCCTTCGGTTCCGTTCGATCCCGGAACGGACTTGTATGGATGTGTGTCTGATGTTACACTTTGAGATGTAATGCTGGTTTCTATCAAATACATTTCTATTGGTGGCAGAGAATTTATTCTCTTAGCTTAACACCCTTCTCTAAGATGTACGAGCTCAGAGGTTATGTAGTTGACGGTTACTAGTGATACATTCCCAAACTGGTAATGCGGCATACGAAATGCGGCAGATCATTTGTTGATCGAAGCATGACTTTGCGAAAAGTGTAGCTTTGTGGACGATACTTCGTCGGACCTCACACCCCAGAAATGATCGAAAGAGGAAAGATGCGGCAAAGTTATGAGGATAGGCAAAGTTATGAGGATCGCGCCCTTTAGGGTATGTCATTTCCTTCTGGAAAAGGATGGTATCATGGTATGGAGCCTAGATATTTAACCTATGTGGTTGCTGCAAATCTATTATACTTTGTGGTTGTTGCTTTGTAGTTGAGGATCCTCGGATAAAGGTCATTAACGACCGGGGGATGGCATACTCGTGTAGTAGTTACCTAGTTATAGAGGTAACCCGGCCTTGTGTTGGCGGAGAGCTGGTTAAGTTCTCGGGACATCCCTCTAGAGGCGTACCCACGTGGCAGTAGGAAGTTCCTTAGCTTGACTTCCTAGTGCCATATGAAACGCCTCTGGCGGGACGCCCCGAGAACCTACCCGGCTCTCTCCGAACAAGGCCGGCTACCCCCTTCCCAGGGAAGAAAACCTCAGATATACCACCCTCGGTCCTTTGGGACCTTTATACAAGGTACCTCTGCAACAACAACATCATACAATAATAATAAATACTACAGTGCCCATATGAGTAAGTATCTGGGCTTCATACCATGATACTACCCTTTTCCAGAAGGAATGGTCATACCCTAGGGCAGCTACCCCTGAAACCTTGTCGCATCTTTCCTGTTTCGACCATTACCGGTTTGTGAGGCTCGATGAGGTCTCGTCCACAAATCTACGCTTTTCACTAAAGCCATGCTTTGATCACAAATGATCAACCAATGATCATCAACACACAGCAGCACTTAGCATGCCACACTACCAAATTGGGAATATATCGCTGATAACCTTCAATTACATAACCACTAAGCTCGTACGTCTCAAAGAAGGGTCTTAAGTAAGAGAATAAATTCTTCGCCACCAACAGATATGTAATTGAATGAAATCTGCTTTATATCTCAAAGTGTAGTGTCAAACATACAACCATACAAGTCTGTTCCGGGTTCAAACAGAACCGAAGGTACTTCCAAACAAGCCCTTGTACATCCAGATAATCTCTAATCATGTCCAGATTCCCTATCACAATGGGCGCTCAAATCTCTATACCGGGGATCAGCCGATGCAGAGACATTCGACAGGAAATCCTTTCGTTTTCGAAAATATCCGATCTTCAAATGCTATTCGTATATGTCATATCATTATTAATGGGTTATATGACACAAAGGTCCTCTCCCGGCTAAACTGAATAATGAGCGCAATATTTAAAAACATATGGATATGGGATTTCAATTAAGTCACAACTACCACCCCAAACTTTCTTTTCAAATGGTTTAACCAATCACCATTTTCAAATCTTTAAACAAAAAAGATTCACTTCACAAAGTTCACCCAGATTTCACAAAGATTCATTCACAGTTTTCAAAACAATTTCCATTCCAATTTGGATAAACTCATTCAATCTTTAAATCAAAGATTTAATAGCTTTCAAACCTGCTTCCAAAGATTTATTCATAACTTAGAAGACTATTTTCATTTTAGACTTGAAATCCTTTCAACACAAATTAGGAATCCATTACTTATATGAAAGCTTTTACTATTTGAAAACCAATGGTTTTCGTTTCAGAAAAATCCAATTATATTTGCACGAGGTAAAGCCCTTGAATTAAATTCAAATTCCCAAATCAATATACTTAAAAATGGTTTAACTCATATATAACTAGTATAACTTCTTTAATCCCTAGTTTTCAAATCATTCGATTTCAAATTTTGAATTCAAATTTAAATCAAATTATTTAAACTTCAACTTAATCAAGTTATTAAAAAATAAATTTTATCTTTGAAATTCCATTTCAAAACTTTTCACTTTAAACCCAATCCATTTCCAAACTTATTTGGATTCAAATTGTCTATTTACAATCGTTTCAAAAATCTGTGACTTAATCGATTTTCTCATGAAATCCATATTTGTGTGTGTATGATGTGGTCTAGGGATTTTACATAACAGTGCACAACATTAATCATCACAGATATATTAATATTGATAAGCGGTATAACCCATAACCTTATCTTCGTCCACAAATTCATAAATAAGGTAAATTTATCAATCACAAAGCTTCATCATTGCGATTCGATGTGGGTTTCGGCTAACCGACCGGAATCCGACTCTCGGTCGCATCGAAATTCAAATGTTGTTTTACAGGCAAAGAGGTTTTCACATATATAGAGAAACAAATCACAATTCACAGTACAACATAAGGCAGTTCACATCATATAGTATCATAATCACAAACAGAAATATCAATTCAGTGCACGACATCTGATGATAGTCAATCATCTTCAATTTAAGGTGAAGGTGATTTAAAAGAATTTACCATATAATTATTTTTATTGATTTATCAAAATCAATGATTAACTATTCTTAATAATAAATTAATTGAAGTTTTTTAACTAATTATTCCTTAATCAATTATCTTAATTAGCTACTAATTATAAATTAATTAGCTTTATTTATTTAATTAACAATTCTTAATTAAAAATAAATCAAACACTAAATTGTTAATTAATCCAATCTTTAATTTGAAATCGATTTATCCCAAATCACTTAGTTAATTACAACTTTAAATTAATTAACTATTCTTAATTACCCTTTTCTTTTTAAACAATTAATAATGATAATTATTTATCTTAATTAATGTTTTAAAAATCTTCTTTAAATCCTTTTTTTAAATTTAAATTATCAATAACTTGAAAACTTTAGTTTTAATTAAATTTAAAAACTTATCTTATATTAACTACTTCATTAAAATATTAATTAAGATTTTAAAACTTTGTTAAGTATTTACTTGATTAATTAAACATGTCATAATATCTTAGCTTAATTTATTAAAACTTTATTATATCATCAATACTAGAAAATTGATTAATATGATTAACTCCTAACTCTTAGTAGGCTGTCACTTAGAATGAAAACCCGAGAAAGATTCCCAGTTTACTCGAGTAAACACTTGAGCCCCTTCACGAATTTCCCCAGACCACTTCTCTCCCTCTCGTTCGTTCTTCTCCTCCTCTCTTTTTTATTTAGTTAACTGAAAGTTTCAGTTCAAATTATACTAGCAGGCAACTAACTCACGAACTCGAGCACAACCACGACGCAATCACCATTTTACTCGAGTGACAGCTCGAGTTGCCGCTACCATTAATCCTGACACAACGCAATAACGTGCCCGTGCACGGCACGTCACCGTCGCTCCGGCAAACCGCGCCATCACCGGCAGGTCACGAATCACTCCAATATATGAAGTCAAAACTCGACTCGACACAAAAATGACCAAATCAAAATTTAGCATGTCGTTCTACAACCTGGAACTCGCACCCAACCATGAAAATGCTTCGCCTCGGCATTCTCGATTATCAGAAAATTCGAGATTCAGGCCAACCACTCGTCATGATCCCCTCTACCATCTCCTAAGACCCCGTGGCTCTCGATGCCACGATAACATCGCGGAGGCCTTATTTTCTTCCTCGACCAAAGTGGACCTCAAGCCCTACAATGCTCTCGTGCCCTCGATTCTTGCGTCAAATAATTTTTGTTTCATTTTTCCTGAAATCATTGATGGTCGTACTTGCTTCATGCCAAGTTCTATCATCTAAGATTGCTTCGGCCACCAGAATTTGATCGAAAAGCATTTTCTGATCAACTACAAATTGCTCATAAGATACTTCACAAAAAATCCCATTTTCGTTTTTAAAATTGTACTTTTGTATGTAGATTCGAGCCATGTAGTTGAATTAACAATTTAAAATACTTGAATTAGACATAAAAAAATTTGTTGCCCTGTAAATCAACTTTCCAGTTGATATGCTTCATTAACAGGTTGAAACAAATTTTTTAAAACTTGATTTATGTTCAAACAAACTTACTTTGTTTTAAAACATAGGTCTATAAATGATTTAACGAAGATATTTTTAATTTTTTCTTTATCTACTTAACTCTGTAACTAAAAAAACTGTATATTTAAACTTTACAGAACACCCACATATGAACACAGAACCATATAAACAGATACATATGCAACATATTACTATCCAGAAATCATATACACAGATTTGATTATGTTCACTCACTTGGAAACAAATTTGAATAGAGAGCTATTGTTTGAAAGCTGCAGTATTGATTTTCTGTCAACCCTGTTTTCCTTCTTGAACATGAATGATGTTAAGATTGTAGATGATGAAATTTGTATTTTTCTTTCTCTGGTTTTGCTTAACTTTTTTTTTACTGAACGAACCAGAATAAAGTTGGTATATAAATAAAGAGGATAGTTGTACAAGGGAAGGTTTTAACTGGTTTGAGTTTTATCTTTGAACAGATTTTTTTTTATTTCTTTGGTTTGACCAAAGATATTTTTTGATCTTTGTTTGCTGAAATGATATGATTTTATTTCGGCTGAGAGGATTTCAATTTGTGCTGTGGAGATGTGGTATTAAATGTAATGTCTCCTTTCTTAGTTACAAGCTTATGCTATTTAATTATGTATGTACAATTTTTTAGATATTATATTTTTTTCTTTTATTTCTTTACCTTCTTTTGCAAGCCTTTTATTTTGTTATTTCTTTGTCTAATCTTAAGCAATTTGTTTTGAATTTGTTTTATTATTTTTTAACCATATAATCTTATCATTAACACAAATCTTGAAATTTTATTTCTGTTAAAGTTTAGCTTTCAAACATTTAATTTATATCCTTATATTTGTATACTTGTAACGACCCGGAAATTTAGAACCCAGAATTTCCATATAGTTAGAAAAAGAAGAAAAGAGTAAGAAGAAAAGAAGAACAGAAACACCAACATCTCACATTCGCAGCGGACAAAAATATAATATAAAATAAAATAACAGTTTACAAAGAAGAACTCTATCGGTACATTTACATTTTTATATATCAGAGTTACAAAAATTTCATAACACTGGACAGTTTAAAACGATATTTCCTAGTTATACATCAACATATCACAACAGGAAACACTCCACACGTTCGTGCCCTCCAGCTCGCCTCCTAAGCTCCAGAACGTCCTTACCTGAAAATCTGTAATACTTGGTCTGACCCGAGCATTACATCAAAGTAACACCTGGGTCAGGCTGGAAACCAGCGTGAGTAAACTCATAAACCAAGAAATACAAAAGCATACGACTTATATAAACTCGGGTAACCTGTATAAATTTACAACTTCACAAGTTTCTATAGACCTCACATGTTTCACCCATCAATTTCTAAGTGTCAAACTTAGATTAAATGGTCCAATTTACTTAAATTTTTCCATTTCAGCCTGCTAATTTCACATATCAATTTATAAAGAATCGAAGTGGTTTCGGGTATTAATTAATTCCCGACTCCGGTCTCTTCGAATCCAATGTCATCCTATCCTAATTATTTAAGTGATTAAATTTTTCAATACGGAATGTCACTTTTACACAGCAATTCGTCATCATTAAATAACCACATTATCAATGTCCACCCAAACATATCATATCACAAAACATTTCATATCAGAGATATCATCCAATTCATGGCATTTAACATTATTCATAAGCAAGTTTGATTACTTCCAAAATTAATTTAATTTATCTCTGATTAAATAAATTATTAATCTTTAATCACTTGGATTACCTTTACTAAATATTAATTAATTACAAACCAATTAATCAATCATCTTTGATTAATCATCTTAATTAATCACCCTTGATTAATTACCCTTAATAAATCAATCAATTCTTAATTAATTACACTAGGTAATTATCTTTAGTTACCTCCATTTTGCAATTTCCCTTCAATTAATTACTTTCAACAAGTAATTATCTCATTGGTTAATTGTTCTTAATTAATTAACCTTGACAAATTAACCTTAATAATTTTATTGAATAATTAATCCTCCATTAATTAATTAATCACATTGGTTAATTATTAATTAATTAATCTTTATTGATTAACTAGTTATAACAATCAACACCTAATTACTCTTATTAATCAATATCTAATTTTCAAAAAATTAATAACCCTTTAATTACTTTTATTAACTAATAAATCTTAATCACCCAAAACTTAATCAATCAAAAGATGAGTCATTTATCTTAATTATCTTCCTAACTATCATTTAAATTTTTATTATTAAATAAACTTTAAGAATTATCTTACTAAGTTAAATGATTAATTCAACTTAATTAATAAACCACTTAAATAAATACGTTATTTATCAAGGAATGATTAAGTTTATTATTAGAACTTGATTATGTTTAACTAAGAAACATTATGTTACAATTTATCCTTACCCGAGATAAAACCCAAGATTACTCAACCCAAACCAAGTTCGATACTTTCTTTCCATTTAAACTAGTCTAAATTTAACTACAGCAAGATATCATTCATGCGAACAAATTACGATCGAGAACCTTGGACCATCAGAATTCATCCGAACCATCAGTCATAAATTCTCGAGTTAAACTTCGAGTTCTCCTCAAAACCCATTTTCTTTATTTCAGATGCTACTTCAATCCCAGTAAAACATATATACGAGCAATCCCATACTCATTCTCGAGCTAACTCATCATTACCCCAAAAACCACTTCGAGACGCATACCTTCCTTTCCAAACCAGCCCCTGACACACCCACTTCCTCTGTGCACGTGCACGACGAACTGGTGCGTCACCGATCATTCCTCCGGTCTTCCCCAAGTTGTCGACGACCTCTACCATCTCAACGAACACTCAGATCAAAAATCTAGCTAGCAAATCAAAATTTGACCCAATGATCAACAACTGGAACCACCACCAGTCGAAAACCACCCTATTACTGACGAACCACGCCTCGAGAATCCATGACGACCTCTTCCAAATTTCGCCATAGTCTCCAGCTCCAACTTCCCATCACGCTTCCGCTTCCGATGCTTCTTAGACATCTCCACAGTATCGAATGAAAGCCTAACCCAAACCATCGGTAAAACCCTATGTTGCCAACGCCTAACCGCCATAGCCAAAGATAAGTAGCTTCACTAATTTTCTCGAGAATATCAACAACCATGTCATCTCCCATCCAAATTCCAACCTCCAAGTCAACGCCGATCAACGACAAACGACCAAAAACCCCAAACGTTCAACTCGATCGTCCTAATGATTTAGCAAACTAAAAATCATGCTATTACCTTTAAAATTCATCATTCACTATCACAAATTAGATAGACTAATTAAAAAAGGGAATTAAATTGATTTATTTTCGACCCAAATTGAATTTCACTGATTTTTTTTTCAAATTTTGAATAAATTACTAAACATAAAATCCTGAATCCATTTTTAAAAACAAATTTAGGTAGTTATAACCATTTTCTTTTCAATGACCTAGGTTTAACAACGACTCTGTGGAATGATATGAATTTTGAAATGAAAACTGGGGACCGTGGATAACACAGAGCAAAGGTGTATATATACAGGCATCTTACAGGCAAATTAAATGGTTATACATTCATTCATATGCATATACTTATGCAAACCTCACTAATACAATTATTCATCACATGCAATAAAGTTTACTACCATATTAAAGTTTGGAAAGATCTTGTTTGCTCACAGATTTTAGAAATGCAGAGGCTTCAGTCAGAGTTTAATCCTTTGATTTCTTCAGCTTTGAGTTTTAATTACTATATTTACCAACATGCATATCAATATATATTTATATTAACATGATTCCAAATTTTATCAAGCATTCATACATAGATTATAACATACATAACGGGATTTGCACAAAACATTACAGAACATCAAATTTAAACTAATTTAGGGGTTAAATTTACTCACCTGTAAAATGAAACAGAGAAACCAAGGCCTCTGGAAATTCAACTACTTGAATTTGAAAGCTTAGGTTTGATAGAACTGAATCGAACTACATGCCCTTTGATTTTGCAGCTGGTTTCAAATTTACTGCTTCAGGTTGAAAATTTTGGAGTTGCTATTTGATTTATCTTTTTTTTTTCCAGTTTTGGTAGCTTTTAATCTTTGATTCCTGTCTGGTTCTTATTTCTCATAGTTTTTTTTGATTTCTCAAATCTTGCTGTGAGTAAAAGCTTTTGAAAAATGGAAGCTAGAAGATGTAGAAATATATTTATAACCTTAATTTAAATCTTATTTATTATAAAAAATAAAAACAACGAAGACACTTGTTAAATTGCTAAGTAACTAATTACACTTGTCATTAAATCGATTATTTTGCTTACATTTGTAAATCCATGTTTATATGTTTTCATGTGAATTTATATGATATTCTAAATTTAGCTTTTATATTTGTAAATGTCTTTCCATTTTAAAATATGCATATTTATCATATTATCTCTTTGCGCTTATAAAAAATTTCTATCTTAAATTAATTTACTTAATTATATATATATATATATTTTTCCCTCTTATATTTGTCTATTTTGAAGTAGATGATATAAAATTCCAATTACACTTATTATGGTTATACAAATATACTAATTATACTTTATATACTTTATTTATATTTTTAATGTTTTCCCTAAAACTCTTTATATTAAATTTTTATTTAGTAACCTCTTTCCTTTCTTTATATTAATATGATCTTTAAATGAAAATAACAACTATATACAACTAAAATCATATATATATTATTTCTAAATTCAATTTACCTTAAAATATTTATCTTTAAAATTTAAAATTCAAATTCAAGTTAAAATCAACTCATATAAACTGTATATATTTAAATACTTTCATTTATCATATTTTATTTATTTAACCAACTGGAATCGGTATTTCAATGATTTAAAATCAGTTAATTATCCAGTTAACTGATATTAAAAATCCAGGTTATCACATTCCTTCCCCCTTAGAATCTTTTCGTCCTCGAAAAGGAACAAAACCCGAATTTATTGAAATGCTTAAAATCAGATAAATTTTCTTTGATCATTTCATTTAAACACTTTTAAAATCTATATAATATTACAAAATAGTTTTTATAAATATACTTTTTATAACTTGATGTCTCAACCAGTCTATCTTTGTTCTCATAGAAATTCGGTCATACATTGATCAGGCGTAGGACTGAAAATCTATAAGTAGTTAGCAGACCCGTTTCAACACCTAGTGAAAAATACTTAAAAAATAATTTTATTGTAAATATAGAAAACAGTTTTTGAAAATAGAGGATATATCTTTGGTGAGAATGCTTTGGAAATCATCACCTCCATCCATGGTCGTAGTTACATTCAAGGGTTACGTTGCCATCACAGCAAAAGTCCATGCAACTGCAGGCTCTCCGTGGCCTCTTGATTACGCCATGGAACCCAGACAGGTCGTAGTTACATTCCAGGGTTACGTTGCCATCACAGCAAAAGTCCTGTAACTGCAGGCTCTCTGTGGCCTCTGATTTTCGCCATCAAAATGAAACTTCTCCACTCCTACATTGGTCGCAATCTACTGATATAAAATCAAACGCAGACTGTTGGCTCTCAGCGACACACACGACTTTCGCTATGTTACCACAGGTCGCAGTCTACCAATATAAAATCAAACGCAGACTATTGGCTCTCAGCGGCACACACGACTTTTGCTATGGTATACCCAACTCATAATCCCCAGGAACTAGTTTTGTCCATACTCCTCACAGGATCAACTTTAGAACCCCCCTTGGGGCTCAAGGCAGCACCACCCGGTGGCACTCCTGAGAAGTTCATTTCAAAGGAGCGCCTTTTTCCCCAAAGCCATCATCAAAACATTTTATACTATACACATATAGTATCTTCAAATCATATACCTAGTATGATCTCATACAAAGCTCCTTTACAAAAAATCGATTATTCCAAAATCGATAATTCTCAAACCAAGCTTTCCAAATTCTCATATTGATTTTACCCAAAAATCAAAAGCCTTTCCAAATCCAAAGGTTCCCAAAACCTTTTCTAAAATCCTCATAAGATACTTTATATATATATACAGATATATATAATTTTTAAAACTTTGGATCATTTCAAACTTGTATAATACTCCTTTTATACTTCAAACATTTTCAAAACCCTTTTCTTCTGGCAAAAGATTCAACCAGAGGAGTTTCATTTTATAAAACAAAGATATTTAACTTTGTTTGCTCAAAATCAAATATTCAAATTTGATTACTCTTTTCAATATCATTTTCATTCAAATCCGTACAATGTACACATATCATACGTACGCTATACCAATCTGATCACTCACTCGACCACATAATTTTACTTCTGAACTAGTATCGTCCACCCGACTTCCTAGTGCGGACACAGATCTGGTTTGTTGATCAGAAACCGTCATTCTCCTCGCATAGTCATAACTATGATAGAGAATATCCAGAACAAATCAACAATCCACATCGAGGTTCGCCGTCGAAAATCGAGTGAAAAATCCCAACTAGGATCTACATACTATTTCGAAATTCTATGCTCGAATCTGGATCAAATCATTATGCGAATAGAATAACATACGTACACCCTACGTATTTATCTTTATTGGTTATTAGCCAAATCAATTCTATTTCTATTCACATTCACTTTTATTTTCATACACTTACTCACAATTGCTTCAATCCATTTGGATTATCACCTCTATTCTTATCTCGATTGGGTATTTAACCAATAACAGTTTGAACTTTGTCCAGTTTAAATTTCAAAATAGATAAGTAGTTGGAAAATAATTACTAGTTTGTAAAATAGGTGTAAAATAGTTAGAAAATAGTTAAAATAATTGTGGAATAGATAATTAAAAAATAATAGTAAGATAGTGATTAGTTTAGTAAAATAGTTGAAATATAGTAATTATTCTATAAAACAGTTGGAAAATTGTTAAACAGTTTAAAAAATAATTGTAAAACAAGTATAAGATAGTTTGACTTTTAAAAGAAAGGTTGTATATATAATGAATAGCTTGGAAAATAGGTTTACATTAAAAAAAATTATATTCAAAATAGTCCAGAGTCAAAACTACTCACCTTCCCAATCTCCATTCTCATCAATTAAATTTAAATTTCCACTTCCATTTAAATTGACCCAATTCCAATTCAAATAACTTCAATTTCAATTGAAATTTATTCAACCCCAATTCAAGTTAGACTAACCTCATTTTCTTTCCAAATTTAACGTTATTCAACCTTGATCTCAAATTCAACTAATTCAAATAAATTTCAATTGGACTAATTCAAATTTCAATTTATTTCATCTCCAGTTTGAATTAATCCCAATTTCAAACTCCATTTCCAAATCAAGTTGAATTATTCTTGATTTCCTTCCAAATCCAATTCAAATTCCAAATTTAAACCATCCCGAATTATATAAATTCGAGTTAAATTAATTTATTTTTTATGTTGATTTAATACTTTAAATCAAATCAACTTATATCTTTAAACCATTTATTTCAGAATTTAATTTCATTTTTAACTTATTTCATAGTTCGAATTCAAATCCTTATTAAACAACTTCATCTTTCAAATTAATTTTATCATCAAATTTAAATTTTGAAGCCAAATCATTGAATTTTTATCTTAAACTTTCAAATCTTATGTCCCGAAATGATTCCATTTTATTTTAATAATGAATATGTTACCACACCCCATTTCTTTATACAAATACAATTCAAAGTTTAAAGATTATTAATAACAATGGGATAGTATTATTCAAATTATTTTCAAAACATCCATCCATTTCCAATTTTCGGATCTCAAACCCATTTTGAGATCACTCAAAACTTCCTAATTGAAATCAACCATTTAACTTTCCAAGTTAAATCCCAATTTCATCTTGAAATTTCCAAATCTGGTTGACCATTCCGACTTATTTAACTTTTCACCAAATTAAATTCAATTCACTTAATCCAGTCAACCTTACCCAATTTGAATTTCCATTTCAAATTTTGAACTTCTCATGAATAATCTTCCCACTTATTAAGTTCAAAGACTTATCACTTTGGGTATCATATATCATTCCAGACTTAAAACTCAATATTTAGAGTTTATTTCAAACCATCTTTGATATTATGTATATCCACACATATACATAATTACTTCTTATCTCACCAAGCCAAATTTCAAAATTTAAACCACCCTTGGTTTTAATTTAAACAAATTCTCTTAAAGTTTACAAACAACTTCTTATTCTAGAATAAGATTACATTCAAAATAGTTTGAATAATATTATTTCCTTTAAAATTTTGAAAACAATTTTAAAATGTTTAAATTTAGAATTTAGAACTTCACAGTTTGAAACCCACTTCAATCTACATGTCATGCTTTTTTTAAAGGTTACCCCCTTAAAACATTTCATTTTTGCTTGCTCATTTATACACTTTTTATTATTAAACACAATAATTATTTATGATAATAACCAAGATTATCATACCTGAAAACCAATTTATTATTACCTTTTCTGAAACTCTTTCCCAAATTCAAGATTTTAATTTCAGTTTGAATTCATTTCAAACTTATCTTTATTCAATTTCAGTTTCAGTTTGGTTGTATTTCTATTACTTCTTAATTTAATTCAAATATTCAACATCCAATTACCTAATATTTATTAGAAAGTTATATTTCTTTATATATCAAATATATTCTTATATAAATTCAACTTTTGTAATTGAATTGAATGAATGGATTAAATGTTAATCAATTGAATGTAAATTAAGTTGATATGAAATAATGAATGTAGGTGTTAATTCATTAAAATCTAATGTTATTGGAAGTTGAATAATTGAATGAAAATCAATATAATTAAACCAATTGAAAGTGATGATGTTAAACCAAATTGAATGAATATAAGCAAAGGAATTTAGTTGTAATTAATATACATTGGTTGTTATATGGTTGTTAGTTTATTGTATATAATTCATTAAGTGTTAATGAAATTGAAAGCTAAAGTAATTGAAATCCAATTGGAAGTTAAGTGAATCTTAAATAGAATTGAATTTGATTTGGGAGTAAACCAACTTGAATATGAATTAGTGAATATAAACTAATTGAAAATGAATGTTAGTAAAAACATCCACTGTTAATGAATCAAATGTGATTAAATTGAAAACCCATTTCATTGAATATTAATGATAATATGAATGAATATTTATTGGTTATGAATGCTAGTTGGATGATAGTTGGTTGATGGTTAAATATATTGCTTTTACTGCATTTGCTATGTTGGCATATATAGTTATTATGTTGCTATATGTTGTATATCGATACTATTGTCTATATACATGTTTCTCATTTGTTTGTTGAGTGTTTAGTAGGTGCAGATCGCGTTTGCTTCGCAGTTGGAGCTCGCTTTCGTGCTATATTAGCCGTATATGCTCGCTAATAAAATAATAAGGTACATATCTCGGATTAAATATCGTACTTTTATACTTTTTTCCCTGCGGGATGCCTCATCACTTGATGAGATGTATATTTGTGATATATATGCTGTCATTTTTTTCTTCTCGGATCGAGCCGCGGAAAGGAGACTATGGCGAATTTTTCCGAAAATTTAAGGCGTCAGATTATTTTTGAGAAAAAAATGGAAAATTGTGAAAACTATACCTTTGATTTGGAGTTGAAAGTTAAACAATAGTAGATTGGTTTGAAAAGATAACTAAGTATGATTTGAAAACTTAGTAAAGTTATTATAAGAAGTTTAACCATGAATTTTGGGAAAGTTAATAGATTTTGTAACTTTTCTTACTTGGTAATTTCGAGGACGAAATTCTTTTAAGGGGGGAAGTTTGTAACGACCCAGAATTTCTGTTAATTAAAATTTGAATATTTAATTGATTTTAAATATTAATAAGTGAAATTTATAAGTCAAATAAATTTTATTTCGAATAATTGGATTTAATTGAATAATTAAATCGATAATTTAATATGTTAAATTACAGAAATAATTGAAAATTGAGTTAAATATGATTGAAAATGATCTGTAAAATTCTATTTTATCATATTGAAGTTAGAATGATGTTATAGAACTTTTAAAATCGAATTAAAAGTTTATTTATGAAAATTGAATGTTTAATATTTAATTGATTAGTGAAATTAGCCATTTTTTGAACAGTCTCAGAATTGGACGAAACTAGGTCCATTGGATCCGTAATAGTTTGTTATTATCGGATTTCAATTTTCGTGTTAATTAGAGTTTTCGTTTGATCGTGTCAGCTCGAAACGCATCGTTGTTTTAATATTTATTTGGCGAGTTAAAATAGCCATTTTTCAAAAAGTCTAGGAATTCGACGAAACCAGTTTCATTGGATCCGTAATGTGATATTATTGTATGGTTTCAAATTTCGTGTCAATTGGATTTACCGTTTGTCCGGTGCAAACTAAAACGCCTAGAAATTTGATTTACCGATTTAATTTTAAATTTATCGTTTATTGCCATAACTCGCACAGATGACCGAATTAGCTCCCGAAACACGTTCAATTGTGTTCGAAACATGGGGTAAACCTTAGGAACGCCAAACGACAGGCTTCGTTTGGAGTTCGAAAAATCCGAGATGAATAGTATTTGCAAAATTTTCTATATAAGCCCCTTCATTCTTCATTTTTGCATCGAAACTAAAACCTAACCCTAATTTTAACCAGCCGCCACTTTCCATTTTAATGGCCAGAAAATAACCTTCTTCCTCCTCATTTTTCTCTCGATCCATTCACTTTCAAGCTTAGATTCCTAAATGAAAATTGTAGAGGGCGGCGAGAGCTACAATCTGAAAGGTGGAGATCGAGTTTAAGCGAACGGATCAACGACAAATTAGAGTTGAACGTGTGTCGTTCAAACATGTTTCTCGAGCTAAAGATAGGGCTGATCTCCATGCCCTTGCAGCCGAAGGTAGAGAAGAGGATGCTCTTCAAGATGGAAGCTGCTGATCGACTTCGCGATGCTCGAGTTGCTTGCGTGCATTAGGGTTTTCCACGTGAGTTTGGGTTCTCTGGAACGTGAAAACGAACTGGAGGGAAGAAAAAGGGGGACCCGGTGATTTGCACAGTGAAATGGACGGCTATGATAGGCTGTAGGGTTTGGAAATTTAATTTAAAGTGAAATTGGTTATATAAAAATTGTATATACTTTAAAACGTGATATCTTTTTCGTACGAGGTCGAAAACGCATGAAACAAGTTGCATTGCGTTCGTATGGACGAGCACTAGGCTATGGAATTGGATTGGAGTCATTTGGAGTTAGAAAAATTTTTGGGTAAAATTAAACGCACGTTTAATTTTATTCGAAATAAAAGCTGAAAACGAAATTGAAATCAAGGTGAGAACTTCTCACTCAATCGAATCGGTTTCGATTTTAATTTTAAATAGTTAGATTTAAAATTCTTGAATGCATGTTTGAATGATGATTGTTATCTATTGATTGTTAAAATAGACATTATGTGCCGTTAGTAAGCGGATGTTATTTATTAAAAACATATACCATGAATATTTCATAAATAGTGAAATTGGTATTATTTATGTACTTAGAGTTGATTTCCCTCAGTATATAGCGGATGAGACCCTATTGCGCCGCCTATTAAGCGGATAATATTTTAAATCCCATATACCGCGATAATTCCGTACTGGTAGGGAATTGGTATTGTGCTAACATCTTTGGATGCAGGAAAACAGGTTAGAGGGATCCAACTGGATTCCTCAACAGTATTTATTTGATTTCAGATATTTTGATATTTGATGGATTATCATATCGATATATGATGTCATTGTTGTCGTGATTGACTATTTGGTGTGTAGCATCATTGGGCCAATTTTGGAATTTTATAAGGATTTTAAAATTGATTTTTTGAAAGTATACGTTTTATAAAATAATTTTGGAATTGATTCGTTTTAAATAAATAAACTTATAATTTTAATGTTATAAAATTTTGATTTTTGAGAAATATAGTTAAAAGTTGATTTTTGAAAATATGGTTTTATAAAATAGTTTAAATCAGGATTTTTGAATTTATTATAAAAAGTTTAAACATATGATTTGTGAAATTTGATTATTTTATAAATCAAAATGGTGAATTATAAAGGAGATTAAAGACATTTTAAAATAATAATACAAATTGATTTGTATAAAAGAATTATAAGATGGATATTTATAAATTAAAATATTTGAATTATAAAATGAGTTTTTATAAGTGTTAGAATGAATTGTAGATGAATTTCAATAAATAGAAATGAAATTTATACGATTATAAACGGTGAGGTTATAAATGGAATTTTATAGCAGCATGTTTATAAAATTTGTAGAAGTTATTAAAAGAATAAGTTTTGGGTAAATAAATGAATCTTATAGTTATAAGATTTATAATTTGGGAAGTTAAAGGAACGATTTTGCAAACAAATAAATTATAAGTATTTAACTTAAATTATGGACTTTTGGTTTATAATTGAGTTATAAATTGAATAGGTTAATAAAGGAGGTTTATAAAAGGAAGTTGTTATAAAATAAATAGAAATGGAATTTATAAACGTTGTTTTATAAATCCGCCAACGACTTATTTTGATAAGTAAATTGTTATAACTTATTAATGGAGTATATTCACATTTTTGAATAGTGAATAATATGTTAAAGAAAATGTTTTGGATGTGATGTTTTAAATAGAGTTAAACGATCTAACAATGTTTTCAAAATGTGTTAAGACTCGAAACCATAGATTTCAACATTCATTGTTGAAATAGACGTTTTCGAGAAATAGAAGGAAATGGTGGACTATAACACTGTTGTTATAGTAAATGATTTCCGAAAGGAAATGTTTTGTATTGTATTGGGATTTATATATCTATTTTAATTTCAAATCCCGATGCTAGTGATTTTGGGTTGTCGTAACGATGTTTTACACAGCATTCGTTTTGGCCAAAATAAATATGTTTAAGAGAATGATTTCCTTAAAGAATGAAATATATACTTAATTTCGATTTAAGTATATTGAATATTTTCCAAGTATAGAAAATAGAAAGACTTGTGAATTACTTATTAATAAATAAGTATGGAAATGTTTTCCAATGTGAAATGAAACATTTTGAGAATTTATCTTTTTGAAGATAAACTGAAAATGAATAACTGAAATCGTATATTCATAAATATTTTGGAATATAAATTCATTATGGAATTTATAAATGAAAAGGGGAATCTGTTTAAAAATAAATATTGATTTATTTTTGAAGTATGGGAATAAATTTACGGATTTGGAACGTAAATATAAAGTAAATCGTTAAGGATTTATTTAATTGGTTTAAATGAACCATGTTGAAATGAAAGTATTTCCGCGTAGGGAAAATGATTGAAATTTGTTTTCAAAAGTGGTAAATGTGAAAAGTGATTTGAAAATTTGTTTTCAAATGATTGAAGTATGAAAATTATATATCTTGTAAAGATATTTTTGGAAAATAAATAATTTGGAAAATTATTTGGAATCTGTTGATGTTGTGCATATCCATTGATAGTTCAATAACCGACTATCAATATTTACCTTTGAATGGGTATTTGTTGTGATTTGCTTGAATTTGAATGCCACACCTATTTTTGAATAAGCGCTCACTATTCGGGTTAGCCGGGAAAGGACTTTGGGGTCGTATAACCCATTCCGAATATGTGATACGTCGTTATGAATTGCATTTGAAGACCGGTGTTGAAGACCGGATATTTTTGAAAGTGAAAGGACAACTCGTCGAATGTCTTTGCATCGACTGGTCCTTGGTATAGAGACTCCATACGTGATGGGAAGTCCTAACGTGATTAGTGAATATCCGGATTTCAAGGACTTCTTTGTAAGTGCCTTCGGTTCTGTTCGATCTCGGAACAGACTTGTATTGATTGTATGTCTGACATTACAAATTGAGATATAAAGCTGATTTCTTTCAAATATATTTCTGTTGGTGGCGGAGAATTTATTCTTTTAGCTTAACACCCTTCTCTGAGACGTACGAGCTCAGAGGTTATGTAGTTGAAGGTTATCAGCGATATATTCCCAATTTGGTAATGTGACATGCTTAGTGTTGCTGTGAAATGATTATTGTTTGATCATTTGTGATATGATCGTTTGTTTGATCACTTATCTTTGTGATCATTTCTTTGATCATTTGTTGACCCAAAGCATGGCTTTGTACCAAAGCATGGCTTTTTGGACGAGACTTCGTCGAACCTCACACCCCGGAATGGTCAAAACAGGAAAGATGCGGCAAGGTTATTGGGGGTAGCGCCCCTTAGGGTATGTGCATTTTCTTCTGGAAAGGGGTGGTAACATGGTATGGAGCCCAGATACTTACTCATGTTGAAACACTTTATTTATCATTGTGTGATGTTGGTTATCGAGCGCACGGATAAAGGTCCTAAAGGACCATGGGATGGCATACTCGTGTCAGTAGTTACCCAGTTAGTGGTAACCCGGCCTTGTATTGGCAGAGATCCGGTTAGGTTCTCGGGGACGTCCTTCCAGAGGCATTCTCATGTGGCAATGGGAAGTTCCTTGGCCTGACCATTTGTTGAAAATCCAAAGAAACAATACGATCTTGTACGGTATTAGTTGTAGAACCTGCCATTTACTTATGGTGGCGCCCCACTGTTTAGATAGTAGCTTAGTAGGCATACGATAATGGTCGTATACTGGCTAAGATTTATATCTTTATTTTCGAAATGAATTTTTCCTACACTATGCACTAGTAATAATATCAAATGTTCTTTTCAATGTGTATCAAGCATCTTTGACTATCATAAGGAGAAATCTCCTCTGATTCTGCGTTTGCATTGTGTGTGCGCGGAAGGCCTTATGGTAGTCTCATTTTTAAAAGCATTTCGAATTGACTATAAAAATATTCCTCTATTTTGTTTTTGAAATATACTGTTTTGAGTTCTCACACCAGTCACATGACTGACTCGGAGTTTATTGTTTTCCTTCCTAAACTCTGGGTGCCCACCAATTTCCATACGGGCAGTCAAGAGTTAAGGTTTATCAGGATATTCTGGAATTCAGGAGTTGCTAGAGGAAAGATGGATGGCATGGCATATCACTAGTATATAGTATTTCTTTTCTGCTGTTTGTTTTTGTTTGTTGTACACTCTGATTATGTGTTGTAATGTAATAACTGATATAGTTCTTTGTTTAAAGATTATTCATTTATCTATTATATATTGTTCCGCTGCGATTGTGAGATTCTGATGTTGTTCTTCTGTTATTTTCTTTCTGTTCTATTCTATCTTTTCTCTCTTCTTTTTCTTCTTCTACCTCTTTTTTTTTAAAACCCTGAGAATACGTATTTCCGTTCATCTTGAGTTAATCACTGGAGGTTAGTGTTTATTCAAGGAGTACGGATTTGCGGGTCCTCACAGTCCCGTTGCCTTATTAGGTCGCTTGGGCGACTCACCATTACGTTACGTCGTGAGGGCGACCTAAGGAACGCGTCCTTTCACCTCGTATTGCAGCATTAAGCATGTTCGAATGTAAGTCGTTATGCACTTCACGACTTAAGGTGATCGAACCTACCTCCTGGGCTGCATCAGAAGCGGGCCTCCAAAGAGGGCTTTTCACATTTCGACTCGTGTGAAGTTTTATTTCAGATCACAGTGGAATGTGCCCCTCTGAGTAGGGCTTTTTCTTGGAAGTTTGGAGCTTCTTTCTCTTAGTTGGATGGATTCACGGGGCGGACACAAGTGTTCTGTGCCACCGATCAGTCCGCAACTTTATGTCGAGAAAGAACTCTCTTTTTCTTGCAAGGTCCGCTCGAGGTCTTTTAGCATTTCAACTATGGTGAAATGGGCCTCCGAAGAGGGCTTTTCTCATTCCAGCACTTATGAAGTTTTATTTCAAATCTCGGTAGAATGTGTGCCTCCAAGTCTACCTGGAAGTTTCTTCCTCATGGTTGGCCGGATTCACGGGGCGGACGCAAGTTACTTGGACGCTTATTTGCGCAGATTGTCTCAACTAGTGAACAAGCGCCTTGCCTTCCACTTGGGAAGGTGCCTTCGATCATCGTATGGATTCACGGGGCGGACGCAAGTTACTTGGACGCTTGTCTCCGCAAACTGTCTCAGCTAGTAAACAAGCCCCTTGCCTTCCAGTCGGGAAGGTGCTCCCGGTCATTCACTACCAATCTTTTTTGTTGAGAAAGTCTTCTGGCATGCCCCGTTTGAGGTCTTTATCCTCCGAAGAGTTGTGCCTCCGAAGAGGGCTTGTGTCCCCGAAGAGGTCTTTTGCTGTTTGATGCCTGCTCGCCCCTGTTTCTTTGCCATCAATTCATATCGGCGATCCCTGTTATCTTTTCCAAATGCACTTCCCTTTTAGTTGCCAAAAATTTCCCTTTTCCAAAGAAACATACTTCATAGTTAAGCGAGTTGGTGGTGGCAGACACAGGCTATTTAACTGGATGCTCGTTTGTACAAACATTCACAGTTAGTTAGCAATGGCCCACTTCCAGCCGAATCGCTAACTTTTGTTCGAAGCACTTCTTTCGTAGGATTTGAGTTTGGAAATATTGAACGGCTTAGCGTTTGCTTGTTGGGTGATATCAAGGATTGCTTGATCTTGTGATGGGTAAGCTTTGTTTTTGTGGCCTGCATTATTAAATCGACATTTTAGTAATACGATTGACGTATTTTATATATCGAAATAAAGCAAAGCTGTCTATAATAGTAAAGAACACAAGATTTATAGTGGTTCGGCCAAGAACTGGGCCTACATCCACTTTATAGTTCTTATTATTCACTTGTAATGACTTTACAACGGCTTTCAATACAAGAATCATACGTTCATCATTCTTTTACAATATTTCATTAAAGCCTTTAAGTAAAATATGGGCGCAAATGATTTCTCTTACAAGCTCTTGGAATTGGGTCTCCTTCGACAGTTACAAGTTTGAATGTGCCATCAAGAAGTTTTTGGCCTATAACATACGGCCCTTCCCAGTTTGGTCCAAGCATGTCTGTAGATGTCATAATTCTTTTTAAGATTAGATCCCCAACTTCAAAGCTGCGTCGGCGAACTTTGGAATTGAAGTGCCTGGCTATTCTTTGCTGATGAGCCGCAATTCTGAGCTCAGCTTCTTCCCTTTTTTCGTCAAGGAAGTCAAGGGCTTCAAGTTGCAGCTTTTCATTTCCGGCTTGATTGAAATGGATTCTTCTATGTGAAGGGATCTCTATTTCTACCGGAATCATTGCCTCTGATCCATATGCCAATGAAAATGGAGTGTGCCCCGTCGCAGTTTTATGTGTAGTTCTATATGCCCATAGTGCTTGCGGAAGTTTATCGACCCAACCACCTTTTGCTTTTTCCAGCTGTTTTTTGATGGTTGATTTGATAATTTTGTTTACTGCTTCCACTTGCCCGTTTGCCTGCGGATGAGCACTGCTGATAAAATTTTCTGGATCTTGAACTTTTTGCAAAAATCTTGGAACTCTTTACTTTCAAATTGGGTTCCATTGTCTGTGATTATCTTTTGAGGCACTCCATACCTGCAAATGATATTCTTAGTTACAAAGTTTATCATTTTCTTAGAGGTAATAGTAGCTAAGGGTTCAGATTCAGCCCATTTAGTAAAATAATCTACAGCAACAATAGCATATATGATTTCGGATTTTGCAGTTGGCAGAGGCCCGATGAGATCTATTCCCCAAATAGTAAATGGCCACGGACTGACCGTCTGTGTTATTTCAGTGGAAGGTGCTCTTGGGATTTTCGCAAATCTCTGGCATCGGTCGCATTTTCGGGCGTAACTTGCGGCATCACGATTAATATCCGGCCAAAAATATCCATAATGGAGAATTTTCTTTGCTAAAGTTTGACCTCCTGAATGGTCTTCACACCTTCCTCCGTGTACCTTAGTTAGAATTGTTTCAGCCTCTTCCTTGGTCACACATCGGAGTAATGGCATTGAGAATCCCCACCTATATAATCGGCCATCTTGAATTACAAATCTGGATGCTTTTCTTAACAACTTCTGCCGTTCTCTTGGGTTTTCTGGTAGAGAGCCGTCGCGCAGGTATTCCAATATCGAAGTCATCCATGATTCTCGCTCCTGTGATATAGTCATGATCCAGTCAATATCCATTTCATCAATGCTTGGACTTGACAGGACTTCCACAGGAACTAATCCCAATATTTGAGCTTCACCAGTGCTTGCATACTTTGCGAGGGAATCTGCCTTCATGTTTTCTTCCCGAGGTATATGGTTTATCGTATAATGGTCCAGGTCCTCGAGAAGCTCCCAGGCTCTTGACAAATAAGCAGGCAAGTTTCCCCCTTTAGTCTGAAACTCTTTCTTGACCTGACACACAATAAGCTGTGAATCACTGAAGATCTGCAATGCCTTGATGTTCAGTTCTTTAGCAATCTTCAGGCCAGCAATGAGAGCTTCATATTCTGCCTCATTAATAGTCGAAAGAAATTCTAATCTTAATGCATAACACAGTGACCGTCCTTCAGGGGCTTCAAGCACAACCCCAGCCTCGGAACAGTAATCGTTTCTTTCGCCATCAACATACAATTTCCATAGAAGTGGGGAATTATCGGTTACCACCTCCTCACTACCACCTTTGTCTGTACAATCTGCGATGAAGTCGGCCAAAGCTTGTCCATTGATTTCTTTCCGGGGATGATATGTGATGTCATATTGACTGAGCTCAATATTCCACTTCAAAAGACGACCCGAAGTCTCAGGACGAAACAGGACTTGCTTCAAGGGATGATCAATGAGGACCTTGATGGGATGAGCTTGGAAATATGGCCTCAATTTTCTTGATGCAATCAGTAGACAATAAGCGAGCTTTTCCAACTTTGAATAGTTCAATTCTGCCCCAGTGAATCTCTTGCTGATGTAGTAGACAGGGCGCTGAATCTTCGCATCCTCCCGTACCAAAGCTGCACTGAGGGCATGAGACGAGATTGCCAAATATACAAAATAATCTTCACTATTGTCAGGCTTAGAAAGTATAGGAGGCGTTTCCATATGACGAATCAGCTCATCGAAAGCTTTCTGGCATTCAGGAGTCCAGTCAAAGTTTTTTCTTCCTTTCTTTAAAGCATTAAAGAATGGAATGCATTTATCGGTAGCTTTGGAAATGAACCGATTCAAGGCAGCAACTTTTCCATTGAGACTTTGCAACTCTTTCTTCGCTCTAGGAGCTTTGACTTCTCTTAAGGCAGTTATCTGAGCAGGATTAGCTTCAATGCCCCTTGCACTTACAATGAAACCCAGCAATTTTCCAGATTCTACCCCAAATGAACACTTCAAAGGATTCAGCTTCATACCGTACTTTCGGAGGATTGAGAACATCTCTGCCAAGTGATCCATGTGGTCCACTGCTTTCTTTGACTTTACCAGCATATCATCGACATAAACTTCCACAGTCTTGCCAATCTGTGGTTTAAACATGGCATTAACAAATCTTTGGTAAGTTGCCCCCGCATTCTTAAGTCCGAAAGGCATAACTCTGTAGCAGTAGAGGCCAACATCGGTGGTAAAGCTCGTGTCCTCCTGATCTGACTCATGCATCATGATCTGGTTATATCCGGAGTAGGCATCCATAAAAGATAGCAATTCATGCCCCGTCGTTCCATCCACCAACTGGTCAATCCTGGGTAACGGGAAGCAGTCTTTGGGGCAGGCTTTATTTAGATCTGAAAAGTCAATGCACGCTCTCCATTTCCCATTAGCTTTTTTAACCAGTACGAGATTTAAGACCTAATTCGGATAAGTAGATTCCCTGATAAAACCATTCTCCATGAGCCGATCAACCTCTTCTTTCAATGCTGCTGACCTTTTAGGACCTTGAGTTCTTCTTTTCTGCTTTACCGGTGTAAACTTTGGATCAATATTCAAGGTATGCACTGCAATTTCTGGAGATATTCCACACATATCGGCTTGAGTCCAAGCGAATACATCTAGATTTTCTTTCAAAAATGATATCAAAACATTTTGATCCATTGCATTAAGCTGCGAACCCACATTCAACACTTTGTTCGGGTCAACAGGTACCGGGACTGTCACTTAAACTGGTACCACTGTATTCTCCCCTACACTGGCTTTTCTTGGATCCATCTTTCTTCGTGCACCGCTATATTCGCCTGTGCTGGGTCCACCCTGTAATTGCTACAAGATTGATTCTTTGATGCGGACTGGGGCCGCCGCATCTTTTCCTATTTCACTTTTCCTCGTTTCACGCAACTTTGTAAGATAACATTCTCGCCCAGCATTCTGATCCCCTTTAACCACACCGACTCCATTATCTGTGGGGAATTTTATGGTCAGACACCATGGGGCAAGAATAGCTTTGAATGCTGCCAGAGCTGGTCGACCTAGGAAGGCATTGTAGGCAGAAAATTCTTCAACAATAACAAAGGTCTGTTTTTGAGCCACTTTTCTCTGCTCCTCTCCAAGCTCCATGAACAAATCGATAGTCCCAATTGGCTGTTTCGGCTCCCCAGTAAAACCAGCAATCTTTAGTGATGAAGCTTGAACGTCAGCCATTGGAATCTTCATCTGATCAAAAGTCTTCTTGAAGAGAATGTTGCATGAAGCTCCACAGTCAACCAGAACTCTTTTCACAGTAGCTGGCCCAATGCCAGCGGAGATGACCAAAGGATCAATGGTAGGAGCTTCAACACCCATCGAATCCCTAGCACTGAATATAATGTCATCACTAAAAGTTTTCTGCTGCTTCAGGGGTGCAGCATCTTCAAACACAAAAACACTTTCATCTGCCGGTGCATACTTCAAAGAACGGGCGTATCTTTCCATCTCACCCCAACTCCTGCCAGCTGGGTGAGGGCCCCCTGTAACCACATTTATAACAGGCCTCTCTGATTCATGAGCTGCCGCCTTTTCACTTGAGCTAGGACGATGAACAGGAACCTGTTGTCCTTGAGTTGACAAAGTTGGGCCATTCTTGTTCCTTTTTACATATTGCTGGAGCTTGTTTTCCTTCAATAGTTCCTCAATTACCTCCTTCAAGTGACGACACTCATTAGTATCATGGCCGGGTTGGTTATGGAACCGGCAAAACCTTCCATTCTTCTCAGCTTTCCTATTAACTCCTTGCTTAGCTGGTGCGGGGAATTCGACCGTGTCTTTGTTTGCAAAGTAGATGTTTTCCGGGGTATCAGTCAGAGGGGTGAAGTTGAAGGGATGACCTTTCTTTGCATCTCCTTGTTTCTTCTGACCATCGTTTCCCCTCTTCTGATTGCCAGATTCCTTCTTATTCGGGACAGCATTACTATTTCCAGCCCCTGTCGATACAACCTTGGGCGGTGCTTGGAGACTTTCCAGGCGCATGAATGCATCGGCTTTCTTATAAAACTTGTCAAGCGAATTCGGTTCTTTCATTTTCAACCACCTCCCGAACTCACTTGTCTTATCAATAGCCTTCATCAGATACGTCAAAATCATCCTCGGCTCTGCGTTGTCTACTTCAGCCTGAGCTATATTAAAGCGATTCAAGAAAACTCTGATGGATTCTCCAGGATTCTGCTCCAAAATGGATAATGACATTATATCCTTTTCCTTTGACGCCTACAATCAAAACTGTTCCTTGAATTTCCGAGTCAAATCAGAAAATTGGTCTACCGATCGGACCTGCAGCTTTGTGAATCAAAGTAAAGCAACTCCTTCCAGTTATACCGGAAAATACCGGATTTTGATTTCATCAGAGGCTCTGGCACCCGTCATGTGCCAATCATACTTATACAGAAACTCATTAGGATCCCTCGTTCCCTTGTAAGCTGGAATAGTTGAAGGGACAAACTTCCTTGGGAATTCTGCCTTCAGGATCTTTTCAGTGAATGGAGTTTTGCTCGGAGCGAAACCCCATTCTTTCTCATCTTCATTTCTCTGCATACTTTCCTTCATAATCTAATGAACCATGCCTGAGAAATACTCTTCATCATTTTGAGGCTCAGCGGGACAAACATCAGCCATTCTCTCCGAATTTTGTCTTGACAACCGTTCACGGAGGGTTGGTTGCGGCCCCGATCCTCCGGCTTGGGGAGGCGTCCTTTCCACTGGGTCAGCTGGCCTTTGAGGGATATTTCTTCCTTCCACATTCTGCACTTCATCGGCAAGGTTTCCCTCCTTAGATGTCGGCTGGCGGTTTGCCTCAAATAAAGCATTCAACCTTTCCATCATTAGGTTATTCTGAGCTTCCATTTGTCGATGTAGCCCAGATACCACGACATCCAGCTCTGCCCATGTAATTCCGACGGTTGGAGTTGTTTGACTTAAAGAAGGAGAAGTTGCAGTAGTCTCGCGAACATCGTCGAATCTAACAGACTTGCTTTTTCTTCCGGGGGCCATTATTTCTGATAAACTCCTGGTTTTTAAAGCGATCCTTTCTACAAATTTCTGCGAAGCTATGATGACAGTATCCTGAGTTGGGTTCTCAGTGAAAGCACCAAAAATGTTAACGTAAAAAGTCAGACGCTAACACCCCGATGCAAATAGAGATTGAATGAAAGCACCACCGGTTAACACGGGAATCAGAAAAAGCAGTAATTCACAGAAAAAGCAGTAAGAGACACAGAGTTTATAGTGGTTCGGCTTATAATCAAGCCTACGTCCACTTCAATCCTTTTCTATTGCTTATATGATTACAATCCTTTACAATTTCCTTCAATTACAATTCACTTCAAAAGACAAGTAGCTAGAAAAAACTTCGATGCAAGAGAGTTCTCCGAATTCATGATTGAATATGTTGAATCCCTGTTTGAAATTGACCGAAGTTTCTTGTGAGTTTCGAATGTCGGAGTAAGGCTCGTCTTGAAGATGGAAGAGTCTCGATGCTTTGAAGAAAATGATCGGAAAAGTCCCCTCCAAGTTGGAGATAGCGCTGTATTTGTAGAGGAATTTCCATGTTAGGTCGTAAGTAGTAACCGACCTAAAATAGGTCGTGGATCGTAGCCGACCTAAGATAGGTCGTAGGTCGCGCTCAATCTCTCATGCATGGCTCACGGCTTAACTAGGATAAGCATGTTATTCTGGATTCATATCACAAGTCCCAAGTCGCGGAAGAGTTAACAGGCCGCGGCTTAAGTGACGTTGTATTGGATTTGTCTTCATTTGCCTAGGTTGCTTACGACCTAACATAGGTCATAAGTCGGTCGCGACTTAAGTGTGGCTGCTTTGAGTTTTTCCTGTCTTGAGTTGCTAGGTTGTTATTCTTCTTAAATCCCTAGGTCGGTAACCCTTTAAGTTGTTAGGCCACTAACCTTTTAAGTCGTTAGGTCGCTAACCTTTTAAGTCGTTAGGTCGCACCTTTTAAGTCGTTAGGTCGCTAACCTTTTAAGTCGTTAGGTTGTAACCTTTTAAGTCGTTAGGTCATAACCTTTTAAGTCGTTAGGTCGGTACCCCTTTTAAATCGTTAGGTCGGTACCCCTTTTAAGTCGTTAAGTCGGTACTACTTTTAAGTCGCCGAGTCATTATCGCGGAGTTAACAAAATCTTCATATAAGAAAATGACAAGTACGCTCTCATATATATACACTCAACTCATTCTAGTGTACTATTGACACTATTCTTAATGAGTACACCCACCAGAGCCAGGGTTCTCGCTTAACCTTCTGCTTTGATACTAAATGTAACGACCCGGAAATTACGAACCCGAAATTTCCAAATAGTTAGAAAAATAAGAAAAGAGTAAGAAGAAAAAAAGAACAGAAACACCAACATCTCACATTCACAGCGTATAATATCAAATAAAATAATAGTTTACAAAAAAGAACTGTATCAGTACATTTACATTTTTTTATATCAGAGTTACAACATTTTCACAACACTGGACAGTCTAAAACAACATGTCCTAGTTATACATCAACATATCACACCGGGAAACATTCCATACGTTCCTGTCCTCCAGCTCGCCTCCCGGGCTCCAGAACGTCCTTACCTGAAATATGTAATACTCGGTCTGACCCGAGCATTACATCAAAGTAACACGCGGGTCAGGTTGGAAACCAGCGTGAGTAAACTCATCAAGCATGAAATACAAAAGTATACAACTTATATAAACCCCGGTAACATGTATAAATTTACAACTTCACAAGTTTCTATAGACCTCACATGTTTCACCCATCAATTTCTAAGTGTCAAACTTAGATTAAATGGTCCGATTTACTTAAATTATTCCATTTCAGCCTACTAATTTCACATATCAATTTATAAAGAATCGAAGTGTTTTCGGGTATTAACTAATACTCGACTCCGGTCTCTTCGAACCGAATGTCATCCTATCCTAATTATTTAAGTGATTAAATTTTTGAATATGGGATGTCACTTTTACACAGCAATTCGTCATCATTAAATAACCACATTATCAATGTCCACCCAAACATATCACATCACAAAACATTTCATATAAGAGATATCATCCAATTCATGGCATTTAACATTATTCATAAGCAAGTTTGATTATTCCAAAATTAATTTAATTTATCTCTGATTAAATAAATTATTAATCTTTAATCACTTGGATTACCTTTACTAAACATTAATTAATTACAAACCAATTAATCAATCATCTTTGATTAATCACCCTTGGTTAATTACCCTTAATAAATCAATCAATTCTTAATTAATTACACTAGGTAATTATCTTTAGTTACCTCCATTTAGCAATTTTCCTTCAATTAATTACTTTCAATAAGTAATTATCTCATTGGTTAATTGTTCTTAATTAATTAACCTTGACAAATTAACCTTAATAATTTTATTGAACAATTAATCCTCCATTAATCAATTGATCACATTGGTTAATTATTAATTAACTAATCTTTATTGATTAACTAGTTTTAACAATCAACCCTTAATTAATCTTTAATTGTCAAACAATTAATAACCCTTTAATTACTTTTATTAATTAAGTAATCTCAATCAACCAAAACTTAATCAATTAAAAGATAAGTAATTTATCTTAATTATCTTCTTAACTATCATTTGAATTCTTATTAATTAAATAAACTTAAAAATTATCTTACTAAGTTAAATGATTGATCAACTTAATTAATCAACCACTTAAATAAATACGTTATTTATCAAGGAATGATTAAGTGTATTATTATAACTTGATTATGTTTAACTAAGAAACATTATGTTACAATTTATCCTTACCCGAGATAAAACCCAAGATTACTCAACCCAAACCAATTTCTATACTTTCTTTCCATTTAAACTAGTCTAAATTTAACTGCAGCAAGATATCATTCATACGAACAAATTGCGATCGAGAACCCGGGAACATCAGAATTTACCCGAGCCATCACTCAAAAATTCTCGAGTTAAACTTCGAGTTCACCTCAAAACCCATTTTCTTTATTTCAGATGCCAATTCAATCCCCGTAAAACATATATCCCATATTCATTCTCGAGCTACCCCATCGTTACCCCCAAAAACCACTTCGAGACGCATACCTTCCTTTCCAAACCAGCCCCTGACACACCCACTTCCTCTGTGCACGTGCACGTCGAACTGGCGCATCACCGATCATTCCTCTGGTCTTCCCCAAGTTGTCGACGACCTCGACTATCTCAACGAACATTTAGATCAAAAATTTAGCCAGCAAATCAAAATTTGACCCAATGATCAACAACTGGAACCACCACCGGTCGAAAACCACCCTATTACTGACAAACCATGCCTTAAGAATCCATGCCAACCTCTTCCAAATTTCACCATAGTCTCCATCTCCGACTCCCCATCACGCTTCCACTTCCGATGCTTCTTTGACATCTCCACGGTATCGAATGAAAGCCTTACCCAAACCATCGGTAAAACCCTATGTCGCCGAAGCCTGACCGCCATGGCCAAAGATAAGTAGCTTCGCTAATTTTCTCGAGAGTATCAACAACCCCGCCATCTCCCATCCAAATTCCAACCTCCAAGTCAACGCCGTTCAACGGCAAACGACTAAAAACCCCGAACGTTCAGCTCGATCGTCCCAACGATTTAGCAAACTAAAAATCATGCTATTAACTTTAAAATTCATTATTCACTATCACAAATCAGATAGACTAATTAAAACAGGGAATTAAATTGATTCATTTTCGACCCAAATTGAATTTCACTGATTTTTTTTTTCAAATTTTGAATAAATTACTAAACATAAAATCCTGAATCCATTTTAAAAAAAAAATTATGTAGTTATAACCATTTTCTTTTCAATGATCTAGATTTAACAATGACTCTGTGGTATGATATGAATTCTGAAATGAAAACCGGGGACTATGGATAAAAAAGAGAAAAGGGGTGTGTGTGTGTGTGTGTGTGTGTGTGTGTGTATACAGGCATCTTACAGGCAAATTAGATGGTTATACATTCATTCACATGCATATACTTATGCAACCTCACTAATACAGTTATTCATCACATGCAATAAAGTTTACTACCATATTAAAGTTTGGAAAGATCTTGCTTACTCACAGATTTTAGAAATGTAGGGGCTTCAGGTCAGAGTTTAATCCTTTGATTTCTTCAGCTTTGAGTTTGAATTACTATATTTACCAACATGCATATCAATATATATTTATATTAACATGATTCCAAATTTTATCAAGCATTCGTACATAGATTATAACATACATAACGGGATTTGCACAAAACATTACAGAACATCAAATTTAAACTAATTTGGGGGTTAAATTTACTCACCTTTAAAATGAAACAGAGAAACCAATACCTTTGGAAATTCAACTACTTGAATTTGAAAGCTTAGGTTTGATAGAACTGAATCGAACAGCATGCCCTTTGATTTTGCAGCTGGTTTCAAATTTACTGCTTTAGGATGAAAATTTTGGAGTTGCTATTTGATTTATCTTTTTTTTTCAAGTTTTGGTAGCTTTTAATCTTTGATTCCTGTCTGCTTCTTATTTCTCATAGTTTTTTTTTATTTCTCAAATCTTGCTGTGAGTAAAAGCTTTTGAAAAATGGAAGCTAGAAGATGTAGAAATATTTTTATAACCTTAATTTAAATCTTATTTATTATAAAAAATAAAAACAACGAAGACACTTGTTAAATTGCTAAGTAACTAATTACACTTGTCAATAAATCGATTATTTTGCTTACATTTGTAAATCCATGTTTATATGTTTTCATGTGAATTTATATAATATTCTAAATTTAGCTTTTATATTTCTAAATGTCTTTCCATTTTAAAATATGCATATTTATCATATTATCTTTTTGCTCTTATAAAAAATGTGTTATGTTTAAAAAAAAATCTATCTTAAATTAATTTACTTAATTATATATATATATATATATATTTTCTCTCTCTTATATTTGTCTATTTTGAAGTAGACGATATAAAATTCTAATTAAACTTATTATGGTTATGCAAATATACAAATTATACTTTATATGCTTTATTTATATTTTGAATATTTTCCCTAAAACTCTTTATATTAAATTTTTATTTAGTAACCTCTTTCCTTTCTTTATATTAATATGATCTTTAAATGAAAATAACAACTATATACAAATAAAATCATATATGTATTATTTCCAAATTTAGTTTACCTTAAAATGTTTATCTTTGAAATTTCAAATTCAAATTCAAGCTAAAATCAACTCATATAAACTGCATATATTTAAATACTTTCGTTTATCATATTTTATTTATTTAACCAACAGGAATCGGTATTTCAATGATTTAAAATCATTTATTTATCCAATTAACAGATATTAAAAATCCAGGCTATCACAATACTTATATATTGATAAGATAAATTTTATTTTATACTTCTTATAACTTTCAATTCCAATTTTTTTTTGAATTTCCAAACCACAATGTTATTTATAATTCAATTTAACTGAAAATATTCCTTTTGAGTTTCAAATCAAATTTTTAAAACAAATAAGTATATTTCTCATATTAAATTTGAAAAATTCAAATAAACACACACTTTAACCCAAAATTTAATTTAATTCCAAATTTAAATTTGTCTTTAAATCGGAATCGTTACAGGTTCCCCCCTTAAGAAATTTCATCCTCGAAATTTTCCAAGGAGACAAGCAAGAACAGATAAATTAACGATAGAGAAATATCTTTCTAGATCAAATAGAATATCAATTCTGCAGTTGGCTTACCAAATCAGAATATCACAATTGATATGAGAACAAACTCAATCAATTACTAAACAATTGGGTTATCTGATCTACGAAGTACACAAGGGTATGGTTAGTTCGAAGGGATAACTAACCGTTCGCAGAATATATCGAAACCCAATGAAATAGACAAAAATAGATTCGATTGCGATCTCAGATTCAATATTTAACTTGTTTACGAATTGCTAAGAAATAAAACTAAAGGTAGTTCTTATGTCGAACAAATTCGAACAATTTAATCGTAAACAAGATGGTTACCTTATAAAATTTCTTTTCCTTAAATAGCTTTTGAGGTTTGAAGAATCGTCTCTGATTGCATACACTTTCTTTTCTAGAGTTGCTTCTTTGTTGGATAGTTGTTGATCCTATGTCCCGGCTTGCTGCAGTAATAGCATCCCGTAGATTCCTGATCTGGCCTCACAAATGGCTCTCTCATTCCTGGCTTCCAAGGATTCTTGCATTTATCCGAGTAATGGCCTTTCTCCAAACAATTGAGACAAGTAACATTCTTCACCTCTTTCTAATGTATATTCTTCTTTCCTTTACCTTTCCTTGGTATCTTTCCACCAAACTTCCTTTTTCTCCAATTCAGATTGCTTGTATCTCCATTCTCCTCCGGATCTTCTTGCTTATCCAGAGTATCGTATCGATGGCCCATATCAATTAATTTAGAAAAAGTTTCCTTTATGTAAGTAGTCGTCCTTTCCTAAAACTCCTTGTTCATTCCCCGAATAAACTTTTCATTTTTCATTAACGGTGTATTCACCAATTCTAGATCAAATCGCGATAATTCATTGAATTTGTTCAAGTACTCCTCAAATGATAAACTTCCCTGCTTCAAATCCATAAATTCCTGTTACATCCTAGAGATACCTGCAGATGGCATATATCACTGCTCGAACACTTCCTTGAAATGACTTCAAGTAAATTCATCCGTCGGCTCGTCCAATGTAACTGTTTCCTACCAAATTAAAGCCTCTTCCTGGAATTGCCAAGAAGCCATCTATCGCATCTGATCATCTTCTAACTTCAGTCCCTTGAAAATTCTTTCACACGATCGAATCCAAGCTTGTGCTTCAATAACAGACTCTTTGCCAGTGAATGGCTTTCCACCAAGTCTAGAAAAGCTTCGATATAAATCAGCCAAATTTGATTGAGATTGAATGAGAATATATGTCGTTGCAAGGTTTTGACTAGCTGAAGTGGTACTCCCCTATCCCCTATCTCGTCCTCTTCTCGCACTCATACTCACTATCAGTGGATAGTAAGATAATTTTACTGAGGCATTCAAACAGATATCTTAGGGATATACTCATTCAAGGTAAACTTCACCATATCTCTGATGAGTTACTTAATGTGTTATACTCCTGAGCTAAAGTTTTAACCCTCAGCTCTGATACCAAATGTAGCGACCCTGACTTGACCTTCGCAAATCGACATCGAATATGACACTCATATTCAAATGCCGTAGATCCAAATGTCGAACCTGGTGCACGGGAGCTTATAACACCATTAAGTACAACACAGCGGAAGAAAAGAATAATACATTGTTATACAACATTCGATACAACAATGATACAATATGAATCAATACCAGAGATACAAGATAACAAATGCTATAGTGAAATTACAATATGATATTGTAGCGGAAAGAAAAGAAGATAACACCAGCAACGGATAATCTCCAAGATGGTCTTCAAAAGAGAACTCCAGAAATAGCTCGAACTCCCAATAACTATGCACAAAGATAAGCAAGTCTCGTCCTTATCCAAAGACTGAACTAGCTCCAGATAATCTAGTAAACCTGACTATCTAAAAAAAACCAACTCTAGACTGCCCATGTGGAAAAAATTGTGGGCACCCAGAGTTCAGGAAAGGAACAATAAATTCCAGGTCAGTAGTGGGACTGATATGAGCAAACAAAAACATTTGGTCTTCAAAACAATCAAAAGATTTTAAAATTTTAAAACCCGCAATGCTTTTTGAAAATGAAACTACCATAAGGTCTCCCGCCACACACACCATGCAAACGCAGAATTGAAGGAGATTTCTCCTTATGATAGTCAAACATGCTTGATACGCGAAAACCAATTTGATATTATTATTAGTGCATAGTAGAAAACATTTCGAAAGTATAATCTTAGCCAGCATAGGTACCATTATATTATGCCAGCTATATCTACCATTTTAAGTGGCAGGTTCTACAACTAAAACCGTACAGGGCGCGTATTGTTTCTTTGGATTATCCAACAAATGTTCAGGCTAAGGAACTTCCTACTACCACATGGAAACGCCTCTGGCGGGATGCCACGAGAACCTACCCGGCTCTCTGCCAACAAGGCCGGGTACCCCCTTCCCAGGGAATAAAACCTCAGATATGCCACCCCCGGTCCTTTGTGTAACGACCCATAAAATTTTAGCAATTTCTAATTGGTATTTAACGTATTGAATTGGATTTTGAGAAATTATTAATAATAAAATTTTGAAAAAAAAAGAAAAAGAAAATATGTTATGTATATTAATGATTTGTAGTGCGAGTTGTGTACATATATTTTAAAGTTTGGTTGTGGTTATACCTATAAGACCTAGTACAAAAACTTTATAAACTATTATTTATACTATAATATAAGTTAAGTTTGATGTAAATTGGATAGCATAGTTCATTTCTGTTGGGTATAAATATCAATAGTGTGGGTAATAAATTTACGGTCTCTTTTTGCTTTTCAGCAAGGTGTGTAAATTTTAAGTATATTGAGTACGTTCCATATTTATTTATTTTGGAAAACCATTGTATATGTATGATTGTCTATTTGAAGTGTATATATAGTAAAGCATATTTATACCGAGTTTTATTTTATTTATATGTGTTATAATAGCTATATATATGTGTGTGTGTGTGTGTGTGTGTGTTAGTCTTGATACTAGTATATAGTTTTACTGAAGTTTGATTTCTAGTCATGTCAAATATATATATATATATATGATTTTGGGTTTTTGTGGCACCATTTCCAGTTTATTTTAGTGCATATTTAGTATATCTATACATGTGTCGTAAGCTATAAATACGATAGTTAAGGGTTTCATATATCATATGAACCGAAGAAGAAGAGAAGTATATACTATATTTAACTACATGTATGAAGTATATGTTTTAAGGGTTGATTTAAGGTCTGCATAAAAATTGGTAGTTTGCATGTTTGTTATGTACAAAGATAAGCATATATGAATTCATTCATACATAGCCTTTACGTTTTGAAAGAATATACATAATATTAAATGAATATTGATTTTTTTTAATATTATATATAAGGTTACCTTCATCTTCATTTGTCTCATTTTCATTTATTTGTGTACGTTTTCATTTTAATTATTGTACACATCATAGTTCCTTTTATGAATTCATCGCCCATAAATAGTTTATTTCTTTCCCCCTTCATCTTCATTTGCCTCATATTCATTTATTTATGTATGTTTTCGTTTTAATTATTGTACACATCATGGTTCCTTTTATAAATCCATTGTTTCAATTTATTTTATGGTCCGTTACTCTGCCTTTTCAAATTTGAACGTGCAGCTGGTGGCATTAAAAAGTTGCTTTAATTATCCACTGAATTATCGTGACCATCCCACTACTCTATATTTATTCCTGTACGTTTTATCTTCTCTTAAATTTCTCTGTCCATTCCTTTTTCCATTTTATATCCTTGCCTTTCCATACTCACGTGTTTTCCAATCAAGCAATAAATTGTTTAAATATCCACCTTATCAACTTGACCGTTATCAAACCAGTATATAATTCAAATCTACCATTATTCTACCGTTCTTCTTTAATAAATTATATGTAACAGTATATCATAAATGGACAGCTCATTCTCCACCCATTCATTTATCCTATTCAATTAATAATGGAATATAAAGTTATATATTTGGTATACAATTCAAACAACCGTTACCATTCATACCTCCTAAATTCTAGCGATTGACCCCTCTATTTCCATGGTTCCAATTTTAGTTGCTGGATTACTCATTCCTACCGTTCAACTATTTTGAATATTTATAACGTGTAGTCTTTGAGCCTATTTAGCTTCATTTTTTCTTCCTCTCTGTTGCTTAAAAAAAAGAGATTTTTCCCATTACAATGCTAAAACACATATGATGGAAAAATGAAAAGGGCCAGTTCTCCTTCCTTTAGCTTCGTCAAGCCTCTGCCACCACAGCCGAACCACCTGTCAAGAGCCACAACCCACTCCATGCCTCCTCCCCTCGTCATCCATATTTTTATAAACGGTATGCATATCATATTCAATATATATTTCGTTTTTAAATGATTACATATAGCATGAATATGTACTAGTACTATATATAGTCTATTTTGTTTAATGGATATGTTATACAAGCTGTGTTTTCTTTTGTCTAATGGATTTCAAAACTTATAATAAATATTATTGCATTAGTTGTTGTTTTCAACTTCCTACAACACTTTGTTTTTTTTTTTTTTTTTTAGCTTGCTGCAATTCTCTTTTCATCTAAATTATTGTATTCTGTTATCTAATATATACATTTTATCTAATTATATATATTATACTATAAGGTGTGTATATATATGTTTTCATAGCCCTTTATAATATGTAGCTATGTATATAAGATTGGGCCTGTTATATATGAAAGCATTGACTATAGCAATTAAAAATATGCAAAGGAATTTAACGTGGTGATATTTACTTATGAATAGAACAAGATACGTACCACCATCTGTTTTTTTGTCTCTCACCCCATGTTTTTTTTATTATATATATATATATATATTTTTTCTTTCTTTCTTTTTTTCTCTTTTCACTGCTTTCATTTTATAGCTTTTAAATAAGTTGACAAACACTTGGGAAGTATTTAAACGCAGTACACGACAAATTTAATAAGAAGTAGTGTTTTACGTCATTTATAGCCCAAAATTTTTTTTTGATAAGTTCATACATTTCTAAACTGAAAATATAAATATATGATGCGATGGAATTTGAATTTTCATACGCCGTGCCATGAGCTGATCTTAAATTTGAAAGAGGTATGATATATCAATCGCTTACAAATAAGACGAGGATAACGTCCTAAATTAACTTTTAGCAAATTGAACGTTACTGTCGTTATTAAGAAACCAACGTATTGTGTCATTTGATTATTTGAGTACTAATAATATGTTACTTTATTCATTCCATCAATTCATTTCACACCACGTTATTTTAAATAAATTGCTACTCTTCTACTGAAATTAATCCAAAAATTTAATAAAAATGATCCGACGGTGTATTAGCCTTCAGGACTAATCCCTGAATTCCAAACTTTGGATCCACTTCGCGTTATGTTTTTTGTCTCTCTTTTTCCATAAAACATATATAAAGTACAAAGTTTATATTTTTTTTCTGATGTTAGTTGAAATATAAATATTGATTTTTAAATAGTATATCTATATATATAAGCTACTTTTGTTGTTCGTATATAAATGGTATTGTATGTGCATTTTTATGAAATAGCGCCCGATGTACATTATTTTATAAAAGAATTCATTTGTTATGTCAACTAAATATATGTTACAATTGGTTTATGTAAATATATTATAACTGATGTTGACTTCTTTCATTATACTCTTTCTTACAGCTAAAATATGTCAGTATTGTAACCTAGCACATGATTTATATTAGTATGTTTATATAAGTATTTGTTTCAAATTTCATATTGTATATGTGCTTGATTCTAATTTATGTGTTTTAAATAAAAAAACAATGATTTTGGAAAATATAAATACATATATATATTTAATTTAATATGTGTTGAATTTAGAATATGAATTTATATATATAGTTGTATATAGTTATACATATATGAGTCCACTCATACCAATATCTTCGCCGATCCCGTTCTGACTTATTCCATCAATTCCTGTTATCAGCTTTGATCGTTGAATTCATGCGATTTTGCTTTGCTTCGATTCATAATTCAAATTTCAGTGTTTGTAGCAGTATGCATATCTGTGTCATCTTCTGTATTCTCTAGGCTCGAAAGGTGAGCAATCACTCACGATTAACATATTTTTATTCATTAAATTTGATTTCAATTGAAACGACAGTTGAAATATGCTGTTGTAGTTATTTAAATTTGTTATATATGCTGTTATCTGTAACTGTTCACCTACGGGATATGACATCATATCCTGCTGTTTATATTGTATTGCTATTGATGATATATGCCTGTTATTTTATTGTATTTTCTATTATCACTCTGCAAGTTCCCTGTAATTTAGAAATCACTAGGGGTTGAAATGATACATACCCGAACAAACTTTAGAATATGAGAAAATCGTTATGGGTTGAAATGATAAACCCAAGCGATTTTCATTTAATTGAATTTGGGATTACGGTTTGAAATGATATCCACCCGTATATATTTAGTATACAGATTGAAATGATAAATATCTGTAGCACTTGACTATATGATAGGAAATATATACAGACACCGTTGGTCCATATAAATATTTTGAAAATAATTTCTATAATTTTGGAAAGAAATATATGGTTTAACAAATTTGATTCTTAACATATTATATAAATGGAAATTGTATATATAGATTTAGTAGTAATGTTTGATTTAAACTGAGTTGAATCTAAATTGATAAATTGAGATTGAATTTAATTTGAATGGCAAGGTCGGGTTGGCGTTGGAACGTTTTGTTAAGTTGAGGATATTGAAAATACTTTACTGCATAAATTATTTAATATATATATACTATTTTGGGAAATATAGAGATATTTGAAGTGAAAATGAGATTTGGTTTTGAAGTATAAATTAAGCTGAAATGACCACGGTGTTATAGTGTATATTTCTACCTTGTAGAGAGTTCCATGGACCCTTAGAGGATGGTTATCCCAAACATCCTTTAGTTATTTGTATTTCAGTTGATATTTCACTTTAGTTGGATTTATTGATATAAGAATGTTAATCCCGACTCGAGTGTTTTGTGTTTTGCTTTACGCTCGGGTCAGACAGAGTGATACAGCATTTGAGACTCACCTTTGGAGTTCGGAGCTTCGTTTGGAAATCCAACTATCGATTCAGATTCCAGCCTTTCCAGTTGATTGGTTCAGAGAAGTCATCTGTTGCATTGGAGACTTCACTGCATTTAAACTATTCAGTTGTATTTTTATAACTCTGATATATATAGTAGCTTCATGAAATACGATTCTTTATGTATTCCGCTGCACTATATTACTCTGTGATCTGTGATTGATTTGTTTAATGTATATTTTAAGTTTTGCCAAATTTAAATTAACAATTCGGTATTTTTAATTATTCAAGTCGGATATGTATGGTTTTATTGTCGATTTGAATGGTCCAAAATAGCGGGTCGTTACAGTTGGTATCAGAGCTTTGGCTCTAGGCAAAACTTAGCATATATGGTAAATTTATTTACAGAATCACTTTCGCTCGAGTTGAATCTCTTCCTTTTGACTCGATTTCCTTTGAATTTTGGAATGTCCCTCGGTTCCAAAATTCATAATGTCTCTCCCTATTTAAAATCGTTTGATTCCGGGGTATCCCATAACACCACCGAATGATTTGTAAAAGGGGTGAAAACTCCTTTTCAATTGGCATTGACTCACCGAAGAGTTTTGTATCCTCGGTTTACGATGCTGCTATATCTTGTTATGCAGAATTCTATATCTCTTGTGATCGAATGTCAAATTGCCTCAGAATTCTACACCGATCTAATTTTGGAATCACGGTTGACCGGTAAAGGCCGCCCGCGATTTATAGAAGTATATCCATCTTCTATTTTGTAATTTAATTATCGCATCTTCAATCGAGTCTATCTTCGAATCAGAATTATAGTGATTTGAGTTCCTCTAATTCAAATCTCTATCTTTGTTTAAAATCCATTCTTAAAATTATCCTCTAAAAATCGGGTATGTTTGCATTTTGAAATTGTTTTATATATCGAAATTATTATTTTGATAACTATGATTTTATTCTATATATAAAAGTGAAAATGTTTTGATAAGGATTATATACCTATATATAAAACAAATAAGAAATGTTATTCTATATAAAAGGGTTTTGAAAGGATTTGAAATTTTGAAAAAAATATAAGAAATTGATTTATATAATAATGATTTATAACTGAAGTGTTAAATTTGAAATTCGAGAATTGAATTCTGGTATTTTGAAATTGGTTTTAAGATTTTTGAAATTATATAATAATACGATTTGAAAGTATTTTCTGAATAAGAAGTGTTTGAGTTCCAATGATTACAATGAAATTTCAAGGAAGTTTTAAGAAAATAGAAGTCCAGAACTCAATTTGTCGCTGGAAAATAGTTTCGGTGATGAGTGCACGCATCATCGACATTGATTTTCGAGTTTCAGAGTGTGGGAGAGTTCACCCTAGTAGGCTTGCTATGTAAGTGATATTGTGAAACAAATTTTGATTTCAAATTCCGAAGAACAATTTGATATTCGAAAGATATATGTATATATATTTAAAATGATTTAAAGGAAACCGGTATTTTGTCCTCGAGTTTCGAATTTGATTTGGTATAATCCTATCTATTTATTGTTGATTTTCAAGTCTTGAATTTGGAAATTTGATTTCCCTAACTATTTTGAATGTTCGAACACTTCCAAATCGAGATTAAATTTTCAAAGCTAAGAAATTTCAAAGAGTATAAAATGTTTGATAAAGAATATAAATATAGTTTTGAAATGTTTTGAAAAAAATAGTTTTGAATAATGGTTTTTAGAAAGGTAAATTGGATATTTCAAACAGAAATGGATAGTTTAAAAGTTTAAAAAAAAATGGATAATTATAAATTTGGAAACCATTTTGAGTATAATTGATTTTGGGAAAATATTTGGTTTTGGAATTAAATTGGAATTAAAAACCAGTACTTATATGGTGATTTTGGAAATGAATTTGTTTGACTTGAGTTATTTTAATTTGGAAAATGGGATAATTTTCTAAACCTATTATTTTGGGAACTTTGAAATTTAGATATTTAATTTGGAAGAAAATTTGGTGAAATCATATATGATTTTGAGACTGAATTGATATTGAAATGATTTGAAATTTGAGAACCTTATATTATTAAGCACTTGATTTGGGAGTGGTCGAACTTATATAAAATGGGTTGTGTAAGTATGAAGTTGATTTGAAATCTATTGATTTGAAATGTACTCAATTTGGAAAGAGATTTTATACAATCGAAGTCTATATAAGTATGATTTGATCTACTATTGATTTCGGAAAGTATTCGATTTGGGAAAAATGGAATCCTATATATATGGACTTTATATAAGTACGATATTTGAAAGTGATTTGAAAAGGTACTATATGATATATATTTTCGAAGTAAAGATATGGAAAGTGCCTTATGCTTGATATCTTCTTTGTGGCCACATCGTGGATTCATTCTATCGATATTATTCTCTCTGAATTTTGGTTTTCCGGATGTAATACTCGAGTGTTCCCACCGTGGCGTAACAGATGGTTTTTTTCTCTCGCGACTGCATAGCGCAATTGCCTAGCTGAGTCTGGCCTAGGGGTACGGATTGTTTCCTGGGGGATCCAGGCGTAACCATTGTGTATCCTGCAATCTGTGTAGGTCACGAATATTAGCGAAACTGCCTGGCTGAGATAGCCTATGGGTATGGATTGTTTCCTGGGGGACCCAGGCGTAACCATTGTGTATCCTGCACTCTACTAATCATCATGGCGTAACTCGCAGGGCTGAGAAAGCTTACGGATACAGATTGTTTCTTGGGGGATCCAGGCGTAACCATTGTGTATCTACGAACCATGGTTGGACAAAGGTTTTGGTTTGGTTGTTTTGTTTCGATTGTACTTTCCATATCTGTTTTAAAGGTTTTTCAAGTCTGGGTGTTGAAACAAGTCTACTAAGTAATTGAAGAATTCTAGTTTTGCGCCTAATTAACGCATGGCCAGAGTCTGCAAGAACGAGGATAAACTTGCTGAAACATCGAGTTATAAAAGTATTTTCGAAAGGAAAATTGGTTTCAATATAAAAGTATTTTATTATAAAGGTATTTCCAACAAATAAAATTCTTAATTTAATACCATTTCAACTAAATCCCAATTTATCTTCCTAACCTCAATGTATCCAAATTTTTTGAAATATAAATTTTGTAATAATATTTGAAATTGAAATTTTTTTTTGGTTTGAAATTAACTATTCGAGCCCAATACTATTCTTTTGAATCTAACTTATTTGCCCTGCTTTATTTATTCACCTATATTCTCTTTTTCGAATCTATCTTCTTTCCTTCCTTCCTTCTTTTGAATATATCCTTTAAAATATTGTTTCTTTATATTCTACCTGGTCTAATAGTAATTTTTTAAGTGTTTTATAAATAATTGATATCATAATTAATTGAATGGATTTAATAAAATGAGTAATCTATTAAATATTAAATAATTTAAATAAAAAAAAAGTATATGGTTTTAAATAAATTGTTTAATTTGTTTTTCAAAGTCAAAATTTTTCATCTGGTTGTTTCTATTCTCCCACTTTATTCCTTTTCGGGGATGAAAAGTTTTGAGTGGGGGAGAGTGTAACGACCCATAAAACTTTAGCAATTTTTAATTGGTATTTAACGTATCGAATTGGATTTTGAGAAATTATTAATAATAAAATTTAGAAAAAAAAGAAAAGAAAATATGTTATGTATATTAATGATTTGTAGTGCGAGCTGTGTACATATATTTTAAAGTTTGGTTGTGGTTATACCTATAAGATCAAGTACAAAAACTTTATAAACTATTATTTATACTATAATATAAGTTAAGTTTGATGTAAATTGGATAGCATAGTTCATTTTTGTTGGGTATAAATATAAATAGTGTGGGTAATAAATTTACGGTCTCCTTTTGCTTTTCAGCAAGGTGTGTAAATTTTAAGTATATTGAGTATGTTCCATATATATTTATTTTGGAAAACCACTGTATATGTATGATGGTCTATTTGAAGTGTATATATAGTAAAGCATATTTATACCGAGTTTTATTTTATTTATATGTGTTATAATAGCTATATATATATATGTTAGTCTTGATACTAGTATATAGTTTACTGAAGTTTGATTTCTAGTCATGTTAAATATATATATTTGATTTTGGGTTTTTGTGTCACCATTTCCAGTTTATTTTAGTGCATATTTAGTATATCTATACATTTGTCGTCAGCTATAAATACGATAGTTAAGGGTTTCATAAATCATATGAACTGAAGAAGAAGAGAAGTATATACTATATTTAACTACATATATGAAGTATATGTTTTAAGGGTTGATTTAAGGTCTGCATTAAAATTGGTAGTCTGCATGTTTGTTATGTACAAAGATAAGCATATATGAATTCATTCATACGTAGCCTTTACATTATGAAAGAATATATATAATATTAAATGAATATTGATTTTTTTAATATTGTATATAAGGTTACCTTCATCTTCATTTGTCTCGTTTTCATTTATTTGTGTACGTTTTCGTTTTAATTATTGTACACATCATAGTTCCTTTTATAAATTCATCGCCCATAAATAGTTTATTTCTTTCCCCCTTCATCTTCATCTGTCTCATATTCATTTATTTATGTATATTTTCGTTTCAATTATTGTACACATCATGGTTCCTTTTATAAACCCATCGTTTCAATTTATTTTATGGTCCGTTACTCTGCCTTTTCAAATTTGAACGTGCAGCTGGTGGCATTAAAAAGTTGCTTTAATTATCCACTGAATTATCGTGACCATCCCACTACACTATATTTATCCCTGTACGTTTTATCTTCGCTTAAATTTCTCTGTCCATTCCTTTTTCCATTTTAATATCCTTGCCTTTCCATACTCACGTGCTTTCCAATCAAGCAATAAATTGTTTAAATATCCACCTTATCAACTTGACCGTTATCAAACCAATATATAATTCAAATCTATCATTATTCCACCGTTTCTTCTTTAATAAATTATATGTAACAGTATATCATAAATGGACAGCTCATTCTCCACCCATTCATTTCTCCTATTCAATTAATAATGGAATATAAAGTTATATATTTGGTATACAATTCAAACAACCTTTACCATTCATACCTCCTAAATTCTAGCGATTGACCCCTCTATTTCCACGGTTCTAATTTTAGTTGCTGGATTACTCATTTCTACCGTTCAACTATTTTAAATATTTATAACGTGTAGTCTCTGAGCATATTTAGCTTCATTTTTTCTTCCTCTCTGTTGCTTAAAAAAAAGAGATTTTTCCCATTACAATGCTAAAACACATATGATGGAAAAATGAAAAGGACCAGTTCTCCTTCCTATAGCTTCATCAAGCCTCCACCACCATAGCTCGAACCACCTGTCAAGAGCCACAACCTACTCCATGCCTCTTCCCCTTGTCATCTATATTTTTATAAACGGTATGCGTATCATATTGCAAAATATGTTTCGTTTTTAAATGATTACATATAGCATGAATATGTACTAGTACTATATATAGTCTATTATGTTTAATGGATATGTTATACAAGCTGTGTTTTCTTTTGCCTAATGGATTTCGAAATTTATAATAAATATTATTGCATTAGTTGTTGTTTTCAACTTCCTGCAACACTTTGTTTTATTGTTATAAATTTTAGCTTGCTGCAATTCTCTTTTTATCTAAATTATTGTATTATATTATCTAATATATACATTTTATCTAGTTATATATATTATACTACAAGGTGTATATGTATATGTTTTCATAGCCCTTTATAATATGTAGCTATGTATATAAGATTGGGCCTGTTATATATGAAAGCATTGGTTATAGCAATTAAAAATATGCAAAAGAATTTAACGTGGTGATATTTACTTATGAATAGAACAAGATACGTACCACCATTTGTATCTTTGTCTCTCTCCCCATGTTTTTTATTATATATATATATATATATATATTCTTTCTTTCTTTTTTTCTCTTTTCACTCCTTTCATTTTATAGCTTTTAAATAAATTTACAAACGCTTTGGAAGTATTTAAATGCAGTACACGACAAATTTAATAAGCAGTAGCGTTTTACGTCATTTATAGCCCAAAATTTTTTTTTGATAAGTTCATACATTTTTAAACTGAAAATATAAATATATGATGTGATGGAATTTGAATTTTCATACGCTGTGCCATGAGCTGATCTTAAATTTAAAAGAGGTATGATATATCAATCGCTTACAAATAAGACGAGGATAACGTTCTAATTTAACTTTTAGCAAATTGAACATTACTGTCGTTATTAAGAAACCAACGTATTGTGTCATTTGATTATTTGGGTACTAATAATACGTTACTTTATTCATTCCACCAATTCATTTCACACCATGTTATTTTAAATAAATTGATACTCTTCTACAGAAATTTATCCAAAAATTTAGTAAAAATGATTCGACGGTGTATTGGCCTTCAGGACTAATCCCTGAATTCCAAACGTTGGATCCACTTAGCGTTCTGTTTTTTTCCTCTCTTTTTCCATAAAACATATATAAAGTATAAAGTTTATATTTGTTTTCTGATGTTAGTTGAAATATAAATATTGATTTTTAAATAGTATATCAATATATATAAGCCGCTTTTGTTGTTCGTATATAAATGGTATTGTATGTGCATTTTTATGAAATAGCGCCCGATGTACATTATTTTATAAAAGAATTCATTTGTTATGTCAACTAAATATATGTTACAATTGGTTTATATAAATATATTATAACTGATGTTGACTTCTTTCATTATACTCTTTCTTACAGCTAAAATATGTCAGTATTGTATCCTAGCACATGATTTATATTAATATGTTTATATAAGTATTTATTTCAAATTTCATATTGTATATATGCTTGATTCTAATTTATGTGTTTTAAATAAATAAAAAACAATGATTTTGGAAAATATAAATACATATATATTTAATTTAATATGTGTTGAATTTAGAATATGACTTTATATATATAGTTATATATAGTTATATATATATATATATATATATATATATGAGTCCATTCATACCATTATCTTCGTCGATCCCGTTCTGACTTATTCCATCAATTCCAGTTATCAGCTTTGACCGTTGAAATCGTGCCGATTTTGCTTTGCTTCGATTCACAATTCAAATTTCAGTGTTTGCAGCAGTATGCATATCCGTGTCATCTTCTGTATTCTCTAGGCTCGAAAGGTGAGCAATCACTCATGATTAACATATTTTTATTCATTAAATTTGATTTCAATTGAAACGACATTTGAAATATGCAGCTGTAGTTATTTAAATTTGTTATATATGCTATTATCTGTAACTGTTCACCTACGGGATATGACACCATATCCTGCTGTTTATATTATATTGTTATTGATGATATATGCCTCTTATTTTATTGTATTTTCTGTTATCACTCTGCAAGTTCCCTGTAATTTAGAAATCACTATGGGTTGAAATGATACATACCCGAACAGACTTTAGAATAGGAGAAAATCGTTATGGGTTGAAATGATAAAGCCAAGCGATTTTCATTTAATTGAATGTGGGATTACGGGTTGAAATGATATCCACCCGTATATATTTAGTATACGGATTGAAATGATAAATATCTGTAGCACTTGACTATATGATAGGAAATATATACAGACACCGTTGGTCCATATAAATATTTTGAAAATAATTTCTATAATTTTGGAAAGAAATATATGGTTTAACAAATTTGATTCTTAAGATATTATATAAAAGGAAATTGTATATATAGATTTAGTAGTAATATTTGATTTAAATTGAGTTGAATTTAAATTGATAAATTAAGATTGAATTTAATTTGAAAGGGAAGGTCGGGTTGATGTTGCTACGTTTTGTTAAGTTGAGGAAATTGAAAATACTTTACTGTATAAATTATTTAATATAAATATAAATACTATTTTGGGAAATATAGAGATATTTGAAGTGAAAATGAAATTTGGTTTTGAAGTATAAATTAAGCTCAAAATGACCACGGTGTTATAGTGTATATTTCTACCTTGTAGAAAGTTCCATGGACCCTTAGAGGATGGTTATCCCAAACATCCTTTAGTTATTTGTATTTCAGTTGATATTTCACTTGAGTTGGATTTATTGATATAAGAATGTTAATCCTGACTCGAGTGTTTTGTGTTTTGCTTTACACTCGGGTCAGACTGAGTGATACAGCATTTGAGACTCACCTTTGGAGTTCGAAGCTTCGTTTGGAAATCCAACTATCGATTCAGATTCCGGCCTTTCCAGTTGATTGGTTCAGAGAAGTCATCTATTGCATTGGAGACTTCACTGCATTTGAACTATTCGGTTGTATTTTTCTAACTCTGGTATATATAGTAGCTTCATGAACAACGATTCTTTATGTATTCCACTGCACTATATTACTCTGTGATCTGTGATTGATTTGTTTAATGTATATTTTAAGTTTTGCCAAATTTAAATTAACAATTCGGTATTTTGAATTATTCAAGTCGGATATGTATGGTTTTATTGTCGATTTGAATGGTCCAAAATAGCGGGTCGTTACACTTTGGAACCTTTATACGAGGACCTCTACACCAGCAACATCACACAGTAATAATAAATACTACAGTGCCCACATGAGTAAGTATCTGGGCTCCATACCATGATACTACCCTTTTCCAGAAGGAATGGTCATACCTTAGGGAGCTACCCTTGAAACCTTGCCGCATCTTTCTTGTTTCGACCATAACCAGTTTGCGAGGCTCGATGAGGTCTCGTCGACAAAGCTACGCTTTTCACTAAAGCCATGCTTTGATCACAAATGATCAACCAATGATCATCAATACATATCAGCACTTAGCGTACCACACTACCAAATTAGGAATATATCGCTGATAACCTTCAACTACATAACCTTTGAGCTCGTACGTCTCAGAGAAGGGTGTTAAGCCAAGAGAAGAAATTATCCGCCACCAACAGATATGTATTTGAAAGAAATCTACTTTATATCTCAAAGTGTAGTGTCAGACATACAACCATACAAGTCTGTTCCGGGTTCGAACAGAACCGAAGGCACTTCCAAAGAAGCCCTTGCACATCCAGATAATCTCTAATCACATCCGGACTCCCCATCACAATGGGTGCTCAAATCTCTATACCGGGGATCAGCCGATGCAGAGACATTCGACAAGAAATCCTTTCGTTTTCGAAAATATCCGGTCTTCACCACCGGTCTTCAAATGCTATCCGTATACGTCGTATCATTATTCGGAATGGGTTATATGACACAAAGGTCCTCTCCGGGCTAAACCGAATAATAACCGCAATATTTAAAAACATATGGATACGGGATTTCAATTAAGACACAACTTATCACCCAAAACTTTCTTTTCAAATGGTTTACCAATCACCATTTTCAAATCTTTAAACAAAAAAAGATTCACTTCATAAAGTTCACCTATATTTCACAAAGATTCATTCACAGTTTTCAAAACAGTTTCCATTCCAATTTGGATAAACTCATTCAATCTTTAAATCAAAGATTTATTAGCTTTCAAACCCGTTTCCAAAGATTTATTCATAACTTGGAAGACCATTTTCATTTTAGACTTGAAATCCTTTCAACACAAATTAGGAATCCATTACTTATATGAAAGCTTTTACTATTTGAAAACCAATGGTTTTCGTTTCAGAAAAATCCAATTATATTTGCACGAGTTAAAGCCCTTGAATTAAACTCAAATTCCCAAATCAATATATTTAAAAATGGTTTAATTCATATATAACTAGTATAACCTCTTTAATCCCTAGTTTTCAAATCATTCAATTTCAAATTTTGAATTCAAATTTAAATCAAATTATTTAAACTTCAACTTAATCAAGTTGTTCAAAAATAAATTTTATCTTTGAAATTCCATTTCAAAACTTTTTCACTTTAAACCCAATCCATTTCCAAATTATTTGGATTCAAATTGTCTATTTACAATCGTTTCAAAATTATGTGACTCAATCGATTTCCTCGTGAAATCCATATTTGTGTGTGTATGGTGTGGTCCAGGGATTTTACAAAATAGTGCACAACATTAATCATCACGGATATATCAAAATTGATAAGTGGTATAACCCATAATGCTTATCTTCGTTCACAGATTCATAAATAAGGTAAATTTATCAATCACAAAGCTATATCATGGCGATTCGATGTGGGTTTTGAATAACCGACCGGAATCCAACTCCTTGTCGCATCGAAATTCAAATGTCGTTTTACGGGCAAAGGGGTTTTCACATATATATAGAAACAAATCACAATTCACAGTACAACATAAAGTAGTTCACATCACACAGTATCATAATCACAAACAGAAATATTAATTTAGTGCACGACATTTGACGACAGTCAATCATCTTCATTTAAGGTGAAAGTGATTTAAAAGAATTTACCATATAACTATTTTTATTGATTTATCTAAATCAATGATTATCTATTGTTAATAATAAATTAATTGAATTTTTTAATTAATTGTTCCTTAATCAATTATCTTAATTAGCTACTAATTATAAATTAATTAACTTTAATTATTTAATTAATAATTCTTAATTAAAAATAAATCAAACACTAAATTGTTAATTATTCCAATCTTTAATTTCAAATTGATTTATCCCAAATCACTTAGTTAATTACAACTTTAAATTAATTAACTATTCTTAATTACCCTTTTCTTTTTAAACAATTAATAATGATAATTATTTGTCTTAATTAACATTTTAAAAATCTTCTTTAAACCCTTATTTATAAATTTAAATTATCACTAACTTGAAAACTTTAGTTTTAATTAAATTTAAAACTTATCTTATGTAACGACCCTGAATTTTAAACAATTTAAATTAGGAATATTTAATTTATTTTAAATATTTGAATAATGGTTTGGATTGAATTTTCAATATAACTTTGAATTTGACGATTAAATTATAGAATTTAATCTATTGAGAATTGAATAAAAATTTGAATCTTCAATTTTAAGCCAATTAAAAATATTTCAAAGGCTTGTAAATTTCATATTGATAGTACTGAAGATTATAGAAGCTTCAGAATTGAATTTAGAAGTTAATTGTTCAGTTTTGAAACTTAATCGTTCGAATCGATATTTAAAAATAGCCGTCCGAGGCACAGTCTCGGAATTCGACGAAACCAGTTCCATTGGGTCCGTAATATTGAATTATTGCCGGATTTCAAATTTCGTATTTTTCAGAGTTAATATGTGAGCACACGACACATAAACGCGTCGAAATTTTCAACGATTAAATTTAAATTTAAATTTAAGTTTAAATTTTTGGTCAAACTTCATCACGTTCTTTTCCCTAAAGTTATGCCCAATATCACGATGAAGATCGTGTAGAGCATGCTGCATTCGATTTTAAGTATCTTCCCTCTCGTTCAAAAATAAAAATCACGCAGAAACAAGAAAAAATGGCCGATGCCGTTTCCTTCTTCCCCCTCTTCTATTTTCTTTCCCCAAATTCATTCGAACGACACTCAATAAAAAAAAATGGCCGTAGCCTGGGGAGGGCGACGCGATGGAAGGAGGCGCGCAAGGGGTTTTAGTGAGGCGTGTAAGTTCGTGCGTATGGCGATTGAGGCATGTCGCGATTGAAATTGGGCGCGGCGGCGCACGATGGAGGGGGGACGCAGGCGCGCGAGTCAGTGGTTCGAATAGGGGAGGCGGCGCGCGCGCGAGATGCAGGCGGCGTAGGGCTCGGCAAGGAGGAGGGAGGCGAAGCAGTGGATGTCGAGGCGCGATGGCGACTGCAGTGAACGCGACTCGCGTGAGGGTGCGCAGGCGATGGTGGATGGGGGTTTGCAGCAGCTAGGGCTTGTTCGATTCGAAGGAATTGCAGTGAGGTATTGAATTTAATTTAATTTAATTTAATATATATATAAATGTCAGTAAGTTAATAAAAAAAAAAAGCAGTTATGTAGATATATATATATATATACACACATTTTAAAATCACTGATTAGTTTAGAAATTTGTAAAAGAAAAATTGTTAAAGATAAAATTTAGATTAATTTATTAAAAAGGAAGAATGCTTCGAATTTAATAGTTAGATAATAAAGTTTGTTAAAAGAAAAATATTAGTTCAAATTATTATATTAAGAATAAAATTTTAGTTTAAAATATAATTTTTAGTTAATCAAATTTATTTAAAATAAAAAGGAAGTTTAGTTTTAATTCAATATTTTGTTAAACGAATTTAATTAAAGAAAATCAGTTTGAATTTTTAATTTTTAGTTTAAAATAAAAATCATTAACTTGAGATGTAAAATAAATGTATATATAGATAGAATAGTGAAAAGAACATATTAGAAATTTTAAATGTGTTAGGGGATTGTATATAGAGTTAAACTTCGAAAAAAAAAAATATTTCTAAACATTTATGTAAAAAATTTTGGTTTAATAATTTGTTTTAAATTTGGTTTCGAAAGTTATTTTTAGTTAAATATTTTATTAAAAGAAAATTTTAATTTTTAAAACCAAAATTTTAGTTAAACGAATTTATTAATGGATTGTTTGATAAGTTTATTTGATTCGTTTAGTTACTAGAAATAAATTATTAATGGAAATTTAGTTTAAATTTAATTTTTAGTTAAATAAAATTATTAAACGAGAGATTGGTTTAAATAAAACTATTGATTAATTAAACAATCAAGAATGAAAATTTATTATTCGATCTGTTCGAATATTAATAAATTGTGTATAATATTTATACAAGGTATAAATCAAGAAAATCGAGTCAAGAGGGAAATTGGATTGCTAATTAAAGCAAAGGTGAGAACTTCTCACTCAAAAGGAATTTCTGTTGTTTATTTAAATTTTAAATAGTTAGATTTAAAATTGATTGACTATGTTGATTGAATGATTGAATGATGATTGTTATATATATTGGATGTGAATAGACCCTATACGCCGTTAGTAAGCGGAGGTTATTTATTACACACATATACTGCGATATTCCACCTCGAAGTGGAATTGGTATTATATTATATATATAGCAATATATATATATATTGGCATATGTATATATTGCAGTTGATTGATTTCCCGCATTTTCTTTTAGCGGATGAGACCCTATTGCGCCGTTAGTAAGCGAATATATTTTTATAAAAATCCCATATACCGCGATATTCCGTCTCGAAACGGAATGGTATTGTGCTAATGTCTGTGGATGCAGGGAAACAGGTTGGAGGGATCCAACTGGATTCCTCACAAATATTTATTGATTTTAAATATTGTGATGTTTGATTGTTTATCATATCGATATATGATATTGGAAAAGTCGTGATTGACTATTGATGTGTTGCATCATCGGACCCAATTTTTGAAGTTTTAAAAAAAAAAAAATAATAATGATTTTTATTGTAAGAGATTTCTAAAGTAATTTTGAAAATATATGCTTTATAAATATTTTTGGAATTGATTCATTCTAAATAAATAAACGTTATAATTTTAACGTTATAAAAATTATATTTTTGAGAAATACAGTTAAAAGTTGATTTTTGAAAATATGAGATTAACGATTTTATAAAATTGGGATTTTTGAATAAATTATAAAAAGGTTTAAAAAAAATAGGATTTATGAAATTGGATTATTTCTAAATCAAAAGATGGATTTATAAAAGAGTAAAAGACATTTTTAAAATAGTAAAATTAATTGATTTATATTAAAGGATTTACAAATGAATATTTGTAAATTAAAATTATTGGAATTGTAAAACGAAGTTTTATAAGAGTTAGAATGAATCGTGAATGAATTTCATAGACGAATGGAATTTATAGAATTATGAACGGTGAAGTTATAATTGGAATTTTATAAGCAGTAGGTTTATAAAATTTGGGAAGTTATTTAAAAGAATAAGATTTTGGATAAATAAATGAATCTTATAAGTTATAAGATTTATAAAATTTATGAAGATTAAAGGAATGATTTTATAAATAAATGAATTATAAATATTGGAATTATAATATGAATTTTTAATATATCATTGTGATATGAATTGAGATAAGTTGATAAAGGAAATTTATAAAAGGAAGTAGATATAAAAGAAATAGAAATAGAATTTATAAACATTGTTTTATAAATTCAAAACGACTTATTTTGATAAGTAAATTGTTCTAATTTATTTATGGAGTTATATTCATGTTTTAGACAGTGAATAATTCCTTAAAACTAAAATGAATAGAAGTGATGAAATTTATTAACAAGGTATATTCACGTTTTTGAATAGTGAATATTATGTTAAAGAAATTATTTGGAAGTGATGTTTAAATAAAATTAAAACGATCTAACGATGTTTTAAAATATGTTGAGATTCGAAGCCATAGATTTCAACATTTATTGTTGAAATAGATGTTTTTCGAGAAATAAAAGGAAATAGTAGATTATAACACTGTTGTTATAATAGATGATTTCCGAAAGGAAATGTTTTGTATAGTATTGGGATTTATATATCTATTTTATTTCGAATCCCTATACTTGTGATTTTGGGTTGTCGTAACGATGTTTTACGCAATATTCGTTTTGGCCCAAATAAATATGATTAAGTGAATGATTTCCTTAAAGAATGAAATATATACTTAATTTTGATTTAAGTATATTGAATATTTTCAAAAGGTTGAAAATAAATAAAATTTGTGAATTACTTATAAAATAAATAAGTATGGAAATTGTTTTTCCAAAGAGAAATGGAGAGTTTAGAGAATTTATCTTTTTGAAGATAAATTGAAAATGAATATTTGAAATCATATATTCATAAATATTTTGGAAATATAAATTCAAAATGGAATTTATAAATGGAATTTATAAATGGAATTGGGAAAATAGGTTTAAAAATAAATATTGATTTATTTTTGAAATATGAAAAGTTATATCTTCTAAAGATATTTTTGGAATTAAATAATTTGGAAAATTATTTGGATTCTGGTGATGTTGGCATAACCATTGATAGTTCAATAACCGACTATCAATATTTACCTTTGAATGGTATTTGTTGTGATTGCTTGGAATTGAATGCCACACTTATTTTTAAAAATAAGCGCTCACTATTCGGGTTAACCGGGAAAGGACCATGGGGTCGTATAACCCATTCCGAATATGTGATACGTCGTATGAATTGCATTCGAAGACGGTGTTGAAGACCGGATATTTTCGAAAACGAGAGGGTTTCTTGTCGAATGTCTTTGCATCGACTGGTCCCCGGTATAGAGACTCCATATGTGATGGGAAGTCCGAACGTGATTAGTGAATATCCGGATTGCAAGGACTTCTTTGTAAGTGCCTTCGGTTCTGTTCGAGCCCGGAACAGACTTGTATGGATTGTGTGTCTGACATTACAAGTTGAGATATAAAGCCGATTTCTTTCAAATATATTTCTGTGGTGGCAGAGAATTTATTCTTTTAGCTTAACACCCTTCTCTGAGACGTACGAGCTCAGAGGTTATATAGTTGAAGTTATCAGCGATATATTCCCAGTTTGGTAATGTGACATGCTGAGTGATGCTGAAATGATCATTGTGTTGATTATTGTGATAGGATCATTTATTTGATCGTCTATCTTAGTGATCATTGTGTTGATCATTTGTTGACCCAAAGCATGGCTTTTGTATAAAGTATGTTTTTGTGGACGTGAATTCGTCGAGCCTCACACCCCGTGAATGGTCAAAACAGGAAAGAAGCAGCAAGGTTATGAGGGGTAGCACCCTTTAGGATGTGTCCATTTCCTTCTGGAAAAGGGTGGTATCATGGTATGGAGCCCAGATACTTACTCATGTTGAAAACACTTTATGATTGTGTGAATTGATTACGAGCGCTCGGTTGATAAAGGTCCCAAAGGACCGGGGGATGGCATATTCGGTCAGTTGTTACTCAGTTAGGAGTAACCCGGCCTTGTGTTGGTAGAGATCCGGTTTGGTTCTCGGGGATGTCCATCCAGAGGCATTCTCATGTGGCAATGGGAAGTTCCTTGGCCTGACCATTTGTTGGAAATCCAAAGAAACAATACGAGACTTGTACGGTTTTAGTTGTAGAACCTGCCATCTAATATGGTAGCTATTAGTAGGCATAATATAATGGTACCTATGCTGGCTAAGATTTATATCTTTATTTTCGAAATAAATTTTCTACACTATGCACTAATAATAATATCAAAATTGATTTGATTTTTGCGTAGAAGCATCTTTGACTAACATAAGAAGAAATCTCCTCCAAGTCTGCGTTTGCATTGTGTGTGTGGTGGGAGGTCTTATGGTAGTTACATTTTCAAAAGCATTGCGAATTGATTTTTTAAATATTCTTCTATTTTTATTTTAAAGATAAATAAACTGTTTTTTAGTTCTCGCACCAGTCACATGACTGACTCGGAGTTTATTGTTTTCCTTCCTAAACTCTGGGTGCCCACCAATTTTTCACACGGGCAGTCAAGAATTAGGGTTTATCAGGATATTCTGGATATTCTGGAGTTGCAGGAGGCAAGCTGGATGGCGTAGCATATTACGAGTATATAGTATTTCTTTTCCGCTGTTTATTGTTGTTGTGGTACACTCTGATGATGTGATGTAATGTAATGTGATGTAAAGTAATAACTGATATAGTTCTTTGTTTAAAGATTATTCATTTATTATTATATGTTGTTCCGCTGCGAATTGTGAGATTCTGATGTTGTTCTGTTATTGTTTCCTTGTACCCTCTATTTTCCTATTTTCTTCTGTCTTCTCTTCCCTCTATTTTCTAATCTTCCATTTCTTTCTACCTTCTTTTCTACTTTTTCTTTTCTTAAAATCTTTTTAAAACCCCTAAGGGTTCGTATTTTCGTTCATCCTGAATTAAACAAAGGAGATTAGTGTTTACTCAAGGAGTACGGATTTACGGGTCTTTACAGTTGGTATCAGAGCTGTTGGTTAAGCGACAACCATGGTTCTGTTGGGTATTACTCGTTAGAGATAGAGTCAGCAGTACTCTAGAATGAGTTTGAGTGTAATAATAGATATGAGCGCGTATTTGTTAGTAAATATAAAATTGTTTTTGGAATCGGGTAAATAAAATAATCTTGCCCAAAACTATTTTGAATAGAAAAGAAATGATTTTCTATGAATTATTATAGTATATGGTTGCATGATTGTTAGGAAGTGATAATATTGAATTATTATCATTAGTATATGGGAATAAAAAGAAAATGAATTGAATTCAAGTAAACTAACTTGATAAATTATTTATTCATGGACTAATGAATGGGAATTTGAATTGGTTAAATTAAAGTTTAGTCGTGAGCTAAATTTGAAAATAAATTTGAATTGTATATAAATTCAAGTAAGAAAAAAAAAGAAATAAATTGAAATTTCCTTTGTTAGTAATTAAGTAAATTCGTGATGAATTGAATATTGAAATGAATTAGTGGATGAAACTAATTGAAAGTAGTAATATGAATTACTAAATGGAAGTTAATCGTTAGAATTCAATATTTAGAATTGAGAATTGGATTCGAATGAAATTTAAATTGAGAATTGAATTCAAATTGAATTGAAATTGTGAATCGAAATTGAAGTGTAAAATTTAATGAAAATGGATATGCAACTTCAATAGTGAAGTAAAAATGTATAAGAAACATATGTTGAAAATTTTGTAATAGAAATGTGCAAAATGGTTTGAATGTTGGATTTGGATGCTACCACTAGCAGGTTATACAGGTGTATAAAGAAATGGAAATTTTGATTCCAAAGATAAAAATTGAATTGCTCGACAAAAAGGTACGTATTTCAATTTCAGTATGAGATTTGATGACTTTCTTCTCTAGCCACTTGGCTTTTCTCTTTTCTTTTTGATTCTGAGGGGCCGTGGTGCCATTTTGTAGTCGTACCGATCGAGCCGCGCAAAGGAAACGCTGGCGAAATTTTTCGAAAATTTAGGGTGTTAGAAAATTTTTGAGAAAAATTTGAAAGTTTGAAATTTGAATTTGAATTTAAATTTAAATTGTTAGGAGAACAATGTTGTTTGAAACTTATAATTGAAGTTGGAAAGATAGTTGAAATGATAGTGAATCACTAGTAAAAAGATTTAGGTTAATAGGTTGATAAAACTATTTAAATTGTGAAAAATAATGGACGGGATAAGGGCATTCTTCTTAACTTGTAATTTCGGGACGAAATTCTTTTAAGGAGGGAAGATTGTAACGACCCTGAATTTTAAACAATTTAAATTAGGAATATTTAATTTATTTTAAATATTTGAATAATGGTTTGGATTGAATTTTCAATATAACTTTGAATATGACGATTAAATTATAGAATTTAATCTATTGAGAATTGAATAAAAATTTGAATCTTCAATTTTAAGCCAATTAAAAATATTTCAAAGGCTTGTAAATTTCATATTGATAGTACTGAAGATTATAGAATCTTCAGAATTGAATTTAGAAGTTAATTGTTCGGTTTTGAAACTTAATCGTTCGAATCGATATTTAAAAATAGCCGTCCGAGGCACAGTCTCGGAATTCGACGAAACCAGTTCCATTGGGTCCGTAATATTGAATTATTACCGGATTTCAAATTTCGTATTTTTCAGAGTTAATATGTGAGCACACGACACATAAACGCGTCGAAATTTTCAACGATTAAATTTAAATTTAAATTTAAGTTTAAATTTTTGGTCAAACTTCATCACGTTCTTTTCCCTAAAGTTATGCCCAATATCACGATGAAGATCGTGTAGAGCATGCTGCATTCGATTTTAAGTATCTTCCCTCTCGTTCAAAAATAAAAATCACGCAGAAACAAGAAAAAATGGCCGATGCCGTTTCCTTCTTCCCCCTCTTCTATTTTCTTTCCCCAAATTCATTCGAACGACACTCAATAAAAAAAAAATGGCCGTAGCCTGGGGAGGGCGACGCGATGGAAGGAGGCGTGCAAGGGGTTTTAGTGAGGCGTGTAAGTTCGTGCGTATGGCGATTGAGGCATGTCGCGATTGAAATTGGGCGCGGCGGCGCACGATGGAGGGGGGACGCAGGCGCGCGAGTCAGTGGTTCGAATAGGGGAGGCGGCGCGCGCGCGAGATGCAGGCGGCGTAGGGCTCGGCAAGGAGGAGGGAGGCGAAGCAGTGGATGTCGAGGCGCGATGGCGACTGCAGTGAACGCGACTCGCGTGAGGGTGCGCAGGCGATGGTGGATGGGGGTTTGCAGCAGCTAGGGCTTGTTCGATTCGAAGGAATTGCAGTGAGGTATTGAATTTAATTTAATTTAATTTAATATATATATAAATGTCAGTAAGTTAATAAAAAAAAAGCAGTTATGTAGATATATATATATATATATACACACATTTTAAAATCACTGATTAGTTTAGAAATTTGTAAAAGAAAAATTGTTAAAGATAAAATTTAGATTAATTTATTAAAAAGGAAGAATGCTTCGAATTTAATAGTTAGATAATAAAGTTTGTTAAAAGAAAAATATTAGTTCAAATTATTATATTAAGAATAAAATTTTAGTTTAAAATATAATTTTTAGTTAATCAAATTTATTTAAAATAAAAAGGAAGTTTAGTTTTAATTCAATATTTTGTTAAACGAATTTAATTAAAGAAAATCAGTTTGAATTTTTAATTTTTAGTTTAAAATAAAAATCATTAACTTGAGATGTAAAATAAATGTATATATAGATAGAATAGTGAAAAGAACATATTAGAAATTTTAAATGTGTTAGGGGATTGTATATAGAGTTAAACTTCGAAAAAAAAAATTATTTCTAAACATTTATGTAAAAAATTTTGGTTTAATAATTTGTTTTAAATTTGGTTTCGAAAGTTATTTTTAGTTAAATATTTTATTAAAAGAAAATTTTAATTTTTAAAACCAAAATTTTAGTTAAACGAATTTATTAATGGATTGTTTGATAAGTTTATTTGATTCGTTTAGTTACTAGAAATAAATTATTAATGGAAATTTAGTTTAAATTTAATTTTTAGTTAAATAAAATTATTAAACGAGAGATTGGTTTAAATAAAACTATTGATTAATTAAACAACCAAGAATGAAAATTTATTATTCGATCTGTTCGAATATTAATAAATTGTGTATAATATTTATACAAGGTATAAATCAAGAAAATCGAGTCAAGAGGGAAATTGGATTGCTAATTAAAGCAAAGGTGAGAACTTCTCACTCAAAAGGAATTTCTGTTGTTTATTTAAATTTTAAATAGTTAGATTTAAAATTGATTGACTATGTTGATTGAATGATTGAATGATGATTGTTATATATATTGGATGTGAATAGACCCTATACGCCGTTAGTAAGCGGAGGTTATTTATTACACACATATACTGCGATATTCCACCTCGAAGTGGAATTGGTATTATATTATATATATATAGCAATATATATATATTGGCATATGTATATATTGCAGTTGATTGATTTCCCGCATTTTCTTTTAGCGGATGAGACCCTATTGCGCCGTTAGTAAGCGGATATATTTTTATAAAAATCCCATATACCGCGATATTCCGTCTCGAAACGGAATGGTATTGTGCTAATGTCTGTGGATGCAGGGAAACAGGTTGGAGGGATCCAACTGGATTCCTCACAAATATTTATTGATTTTAAATATTGTGATGTTTGATTGTTTATCATATCGATATATGATATTGGAAAAGTCGTGATTGACTATTGATGTGTTGCATCAACGGACCCAATTTTTGAAGTTTTAAAAAAAAATAATAATAATGATTTTTATTGTAAGAGATTTCTAAAGTAATTTTGAAAATATATGCTTTATAAATATTTTTGGAATTGATTCATTCTAAATAAATAAACGTTATAATTTTAACGTTATAAAAATTATATTTTTGAGAAATACAGTTAAAAGTTGATTTTTGAAAATATGAGATTAACGATTTTATAAAATTGGGATTTTTGAATAAATTATAAAAAGGTTTAAAAAAAATAGGATTTATGAAATTGGATTATTTCTAAATCAAAAGATGGATTTATAAAAGAGTAAGACATTTTTAAAATAGTAAAATTAATTGATTTATATTAAAGGATTTACAAATGAATATTTGTAAATTAAAATTATTGGAATTGTAAAACGAAGTTTTATAAGAGTTAGAATGAATCGTGAATGAATTTCATAGATGAATGGAATTTATAGAATTATGAACGGTGAAGTTATAATTGGAATTTTATAAGCAGTAGGTTTATAAAATTTGGGAAGTTATTTAAAAGAATAAGATTTTGGATAAATAAATGAATCTTATAAGTTATAAGATTTATAAAATTTATGAAGATTAAAGGAATGATTTTATAAATAAATGAATTATAAATATTGGAATTATAATATGAATTTTTAATATATCATTGTGATATGAATTGAGATAAGTTGATAAAGGAAATTTATAAAAGGAAGTAGATATAAAAGAAATAGAAATAGAATTTATAAACATTGTTTTATAAATTCAAAACGACTTATTTTGAAAAGTAAATTGTTCTAATTTATTTATGGAGTTATATTCATGTTTTAGACAGTGAATAATTCCTTAAAACTAAAATGAATAGAAGTGATGAAATTTATTAACAAGGTATATTCACGTTTTTGAATAGTGAATATTATGTTAAAAAAATTATTTGGAAGTGATGTTTAAATAAAATTAAAACGATCTAACGATGTTTTAAAATATGTTGAGATTCGAAGCCATAGATTTCAACATTTATTGTTGAAATAGATGTTTTTCGAGAAATAAAAGGAAATAGTAGATTATAACACTGTTGTTATAATAGATGATTTCCGAAAGGAAATGTTTTGTATAGTATTGGGATTTATATATCTATTTTATTTCGAATCCCTATACTAGTGATTTTGGGTTGTCGTAACGATGTTTTACGCAATATTCGTTTTGGCCCAAATAAATATGATTAAGTGAATGATTTCCTTAAAGAATGAAATATATACTTAATTTTGATTTAAGTATATTGAATATTTTCAAAAGGTTGAAAATAAATAAAATTTGTGAATTACTTATAAAATAAATAAGTATGGAAATTGTTTTTCCAAAGAGAAATGGAGAGTTTAGAGAATTTATCTTTTTGAAGATAAATTGAAAATGAATATTTGAAATCGTATATTCATAAATATTTTGGAAATATAAATTCAAAATGAAATTTATAAATGGAATTTATAAATGGAATTGGGAAAATAGGTTTAAAAATAAATATTGATTTATTTTTGAAATATGAAAAGTTATATCTTCTAAAGATATTTTTGGAATTAAATAATTTGGAAAATTATTTGGATTCTGGTGATGTTGGCATATCCATTGATAGTTCAATAACCGACTATCAATATTTACCTTTGAATGGTATTTGTTGTGATTGCTTGGAATTGAATGCCACACTTATTTTTAAAAATAAGCGCTCACTATTCGGGTTAACCGGGAAAGGACCATGGGGTCGTATAACCCATTCCGAATATGTGATACGTCGTATGAATTGCATTCGAAGACGGTGTTGAAGACCGGATATTTTCGAAAACGAGAGGGTTTCTTGTCGAATGTCTTTGCATCGACTGGTCCCCGGTATAGAGACTCCATATGTGATGGGAAGTCCGAACGTGATTAGTGAATATCCGGATTGCAAGGACTTCTTTGTAAGTGCCTTCGGTTCTGTTCGAGCCCGGAACAGACTTGTATGGATTGTGTGTCTGACATTACAAGTTGAGATATAAAGCCGATTTCTTTCAAATATATTTCTGTGGTGGCAGAGAATTTATTCTTTTAGCTTAACACCCTTCTCTGAGACGTACGAGCTCAGAGGTTATATAGTTGAAGTTATCAGCGATATATTCCCAGTTTGGTAATGTGACATGCTGAGTGATGCTGAAATGATCATTGTGTTGATTATTGTGATAGGATCATTTATTTGATCGTCTATCTTAGTGATCATTGTGTTGATCATTTGTTGACCCAAAGCATGGCTTTTGTATAAAGTATGTTTTTGTAGACGTGAATTCGTCGAGCCTCACACCCCGTGAATGGTCAAAACAGGAAAGAAGCAGCAAGGTTATGAGGGGTAGCACCCTTTAGGATGTGTCCATTTCCTTCTGGAAAAGGGTGGTATCATGGTATGGAGCCCAGATACTTACTCATGTTGAAAACACTTTATGATTGTGTGAATTGATTACGAGCGCTCGGTTGATAAAGGTCCCAAAGGACCGGGGGATGGCATATTCGGTCAGTTGTTACTCAGTTAGGAGTAACCCGGCCTTGTGTTGGTAGAGATCCGGTTTGGTTCTCGGGGATGTCCATCCAGAGGCATTCTCATGTGGCAATGGGAAGTTCCTTGGCCTGACCATTTGTTGGAAATCCAAAGAAACAATACGAGACTTGTACGGTTTTAGTTGTAGAACCTGCCATCTAATATGGTAGCTATTAGTAGGCATAATATAATGGTACCTATGCTGGCTAAGATTTATATCTTTATTTTCGAAATAAATTTTCTACACTATGCACTAATAATAATATCAAAATTGATTTGATTTTTGCGTAGAAGCATCTTTGACTAACATAAGAAGAAATCTCCTCCAAGTCTGCGTTTGCATTGTGTGTGTGGTGGGAGGTCTTATGGTAGTTACATTTTCAAAAGCATTGCGAATTGATTTTTTAAATATTCTTCTATTTTTATTTTAAAGATAAATAAACTGTTTTTTAGTTCTCGCACCAGTCACATGACTGACTCGGAGTTTATTGTTTTCCTTCCTAAACTCTGGGTGCCCACCAATTTTTCACACGGGCAGTCAAGAGTTAGGGTTTATCAGGATATTCTGGATATTCTGGAGTTGCAGGAGGCAAGCTGGATGGCGTAGCATATTACGAGTATATAGTATTTCTTTTCCGCTGTTTATTGTTGTTGTGGTACACTCTGATGATGTGATGTAATGTAATGTGATGTAAAGTAATAACTGATATAGTTCTTTGTTTAAAGATTATTCATTTATTATTATATGTTGTTCCGCTGCGAATTGTGAGATTCTGATGTTGTTCTGTTATTGTTTCCTTGTACCCTCTATTTTCCTATTTTCTTCTGTCTTCTCTTCCCTCTATTTTCTAATCTTCCATTTCTTTCTACCTTCTTTTCTACTTTTTCTTTTCTTAAAATCTTTTTAAAACCCCTAAGGGTTCGTATTTTCGTTCATCTTGAATTAAACAAAGGAGATTAGTGTTTACTCAAGGAGTACGGATTTACGGGTCTTTACATCTTATATTAACTACTTAATTAAAATATTAATTAATATTTTAAAACTTTGTTAAGTATTTACTTGATTAATTAAACTTGTCATAATATCTTAGCTTAATTTATTAAACCTTTATTAAATCATCAATACTTGAAAATTGATAAAGATCATTAACTCCTAACTCTTAATAGGCTGTCACTTAAAACGAAAACCCGAGAAAGATTCCCAGTTTACTCGAGTAAACACTCAAGCCCCTTCACGAATTTCTCCAGACCTCTTCTCTCCCACTCGTTCGTTCTTCTTCTCCTCTTCTTTCCTTTAGTTAACTTAAGTTTCAGTTCAAATTATACTAGCAGGTGTTAATGTGAAAATCTGACGCTAACACCGCGGTGTGTGTAGAAACGACGTGAAAGCACCACCCGTGAATACGGGAATCAAGAAATAACAGTAAGTAACAGAAAATGTAGTAAATGAGCACAGAGTTTATAGTGGTTCGGCTTATGATCAAGCCTACGTCCACTTCAATCCTTTTTATTGCTGATCGGATTACAACTTATTACAATCTCTTTCAATTACAATCCAATTCAATTCAAGAAACAAGTAGCTAAGGAAAACTTCGATGTGACAGAGTTCTTCGAATCCATGATTGAATGTGTTGAATTCCTGTGCGAAGTTGATCTAAGCGTCTTGCGTGTGCTTGAAGTCATGGAGTGTAGATTGCTTTGAAGATAGTGAAGTTTCAATGCCTTCAAGAAAAATCATCCCAAAGTCTTTTGAATGTTGGAGATGGTCACGTATTTATAGGCAAATCTGGATAAGAATTTTTCACCCAAGTCCTGAGTTGTGACCGACTTAGGCTAAGTCGCGGCCGACTTATAGAGGAAAATCCACGGTCCAAAGTCATGAACGAGTCAATAGAATGCGACTTGAGTATCACGGCCTTGTATTTCTACTCAGCAGCTTTAGGTCGTGGACGACTCACGCCAGGTCATGAGTCGTGTACGAGTTAAGGGGCCACGATGTAAAATGATGAGGTATCCGGTCCACTTGCTTAGGTCGTGAACGACCTATCATAGGCCTAAGGTCGGTCTGCCCCATGAGTCGTGAACTCCATGAGTCGGCCAACACCTTCGAGGCATTATGGTTATAACCCGGTGAGTCGCTGTTCCTTCTGAGCCGTTAAGTCGGCAATCAGTTGAGTCGTCATTCATTTTAGGTCGGCAACAAGCTAAGGCTGTTGAGTCGGTAATCATTGTGAGTCGTGAGCCTGGTTTGAGTCGCTTGAACAGAGGAGTTAACAATTGCCCCTCGAAGTACACGCTTAAATCGTGAGTCCTATGCTTCGACTCAGTGCATGAGTCGTAAACGACTCAAAGAGGCTCATGACTCGTTAGTCTTTCCATCTTCCCCCCTGTTTCGTATATAAGCCGTTGAGTCGGTCCTTCCTCCTCACTTTACTGCTTATCTGTTTTATTTGATCCTTCCATTAACGATCCTTCAAGTTTCCCAAGACGAATCCAAGCTAATCAGTCGTCAACTCATCTTCACCTTTATATTGCGTAAGTGAATTCACCTTCTGTTCAATCCACGATCACCATTGACTCACGAATATGGACTCCCCATTTTCTGACTCCAATTCATTTTTGTGCCGTGTTCCATCGCGAACCACGTTTCTGATTGATTTGCGACTGCCATCGATCATATTGTTGTTATCGTTCGTGATAACATAGTAGTGCATCAGATTTGTCACAAACTTGAAGCGATTCGAATTGGTTTTTTGGGTGATTTCTGACCATGTGAGGAGAAGATATGGATTACAATGTCTCTAATTAACTGGTCTGTGAGTTTGGAGGAGATGAGAAGGTCCTTAGCGGGTTAATGGGTTAGAAAGGAGTTAACTGGTTGAGGAGATCACCTATAATTCTCACGACTTAGTTGGTTTTTTGGATCTACCGACTTAGGAAGGCCTTGCAATCTCATCCGTCCACGACCTAATTTTTGGGTCGTGTTGATTTCCTGACGATTTAAGACTTAGGTCGTACGATTGACTCAGCCCTTTAGATCCTTACTACAACTTATCCTTTAGACCGTGAACGTCTCAATCCATAAGTCGTGAACGACTCAGCACTTGGGCTATTTTCCATACCGAGTTACTCCTTATGGCTTAACCCTTGACCGACTCAAGTAGATGAGACCTAGGCTTTGAGTCGCGGCCGAGACATGACTTCAAGAAATTTGCTTTGTTCTGATTTGAGGCTTTTTCCTCCATGCACATTACGACTTACAGATCTTAACTTAACTCGCCGCATACCCCTTAGGTCGTGAACGAGTTGTCACTTAAAAGCATAATCCCAACTTGATTATTTAACTTGTATTACCGGACTGAATTGCCTAAACTCTGAATTGCCCAAACTTTAAATTGTTTGAACTTTGTTGCATTATTCCACAGATCCTGTTAACTTATAAGCTAACTACCTGCTGAAAATAACAACTACAGAAAACCAAGGCGAATATACTGCCATTTGACTGTCCCACATCAAATGACAGATTAGTTGACAGAAGGTAATTAACTTAAATAGATTGTGTGAACGAAGTGCTTTCAATTCAACGAATTCAAGTAGAGTATTAAAGCAACATCGGAATAGTCAACTAAACTTTCCTGTTTACATTAACACTGTACTTGAACTTCAAATTAACAAGTCCTGAAATTTGATAGCCAATCAATTGTTGACGAGCTTAACTCCAGTTATATTTACTTGTTTATTTTTATTAGTTCTGCACAACACTCCACACTTTTAGGAAACGTGCACCTTCAAATTTGAATATCGAGTTGCTTATGTAGAATGGCCTCACATCAAGAAGAAGTAACGGAACAGATTGGAGAGGCTCTTCCAATAGCTGCTCCACTGGCTACTCCGCCGGAAAGAGTCTCAACTTCCTTAAACTACCGGACGTTTAGCTTATTGCGTGCTCAGTTTGGCATCGTTGAAACGGATGCTATATTGCCTGGACCAAATGATTTTGCTGATAGACCTCCCCGTGGTTTCGTCGCTGTCAACTGCCAAATGTGCTTGTGCGGTGCTATTCCTCCCTTCAACGAGTTCCTTCAGCAATTTCTACTTCGATTGACTATCTCCCCGTTTCAACTGCACCCCAATAGTTATGCCATTCTGATGGGGTTGTGTGTTTTATTCATGAGAACCCTGGGTCGGTTACCGAGCTTTAGAGAAATTTGTTACTTATGTTCCTTCACCAAGATTAAAGACCATCCCTCCATTGTCTTCATAAGGAGTGTTAGGAATCGCAAACTCGTGACTGACCTACCCGAAAGTGCTCTTTGATTTTTAAATCAGTTTTTCTTCGTTCGCTGCCCCCCAGGGTTTTATGCCATATGGAGAGTAGGAAGTAAGATTACCTGCTTCTATTTTCCATTCCCGAACTTTTCGAATTTTGAGTTGTTAATCGTTAATTTCACTCTTTCTTTTTCAGCACTTCCTTCCCTATCCAGAGATCCAGGCCATAAGCAAGTTTTTGAGAGATTGAATGTTGTGGCCGCAGGAGAGAGGAGCATAAAGTTTTTGTTGAGGGATGAACTTTTGCATCAGTATGGGCTTTTGCACGCTTCTCGCTCTACACACCCTCATGAAATCCCAGACTCCCCAGCTAAAACTCCGGATGCCCCACCTCCTGCTAAAGAGCCTGTGCAGGGAGAAACTACCATTGAGGCCTCGCTCGTGAAATGTTCGACTCCAAAAGACGCTGCGGGGCCCTCCGATAAGCCTGCACTTGCCCCAATCATTGAAGAAGAGGAACCTCTTCTTCAAACCGGGGAGAACGTTGAGAAAGGAGTTGATGGAGGGAGCTCCGCTAAGCATGGCGGTGATGACATCTTCGAAGATTTGAGCGACATAATGGTCACCTCTCAAGAGCTCTTCAAAGATGACCCCGTTGTTACCAAAGTTATATCTCCGACAGTTGAAGCAACTTCTGCCCTTAAACAAACCCCCTCATCCGAACAATTTCCGTTAGCTATAAAACCTGTTGTTACCCCTCGACTGACGAGCGGTTCGTGGTTCAACGCGTGTAGTTTACACATCACACATGACTAGGATTCTTTGACATCTTACACACTTAGCTTTTCACACTTTCAAAAAATTCTAAAGTTGTGCTTCTTCCAATTTCAGGTTCTTCAATGAAGCGAGGCGGCTCGTATTATGATGACTTCCAGCGATACGGGAGACGCGGCCAGTATGACTATAAGCGCTATCTCCCTGTTCACAGAGAGACTGATGAAGAGAGGGCCGCTCGGAAGGCTCGGGAGAGACTGCCCATGAAGAACGCTACGGAAGACCGGATGATCGATACGATTCTTCCCACAAAGAGGGTGACTCCCACTAACGCAAATCTCACGATGATAGAGGGAAGAGTCACATAACTGATGACCCGAGTAAACGGGCTAAAGTCAGTGAGGAACCAATGCCTGCAACTTTGGAAAAGATAACTGCTCTTACTTCTTCTCAGTCTCCTGCCCCCTCCCGTACTGATATCCAGGCGATCATTAACAGGCCTTCTTACCACGTGGGACCAGGTCCGGCCACTCTCCAAAGTCGATTTCCCAATTGGTGCTTAAAAGGAGTTCGCTTTGACCTTGATCTGGTTCCCATAGATAAAAATGCCATGTTACGGAACCTTGATGCCGTTAAAGCTGACATTGAAAGGATGTCAAATTGGCAAAAACTTGTTGATGAGCTTCAGAGGGTGAATCGGGCCAATCTCGAAGCTATGTTAACCATGGAGAATGACAAAACCGAATGGCAAAAGACCCTTGAGCAGCATGATGCGGAAATGAATAGCATTGCCCCCTACAACGAAAAACTTGAAGCGGAAGTGGAAAAACTTAAAGAAGAACTTGTTACTTCTTCCGCTTCCTACTCTCAAAAAGAAAATGTGCTTCAACAACAAGTGCGGGATGCCCATGCTGCGCAAAGGGATGCTGAGGCCAAGGCTGATGGACTGGAGAGAATTGTAGCGGGCTGCCGTACTGACATTACTCAGTTGCAAGAGCAAACTAGCTTCCAGGTTGCGGAAATTGAAAAATTGAAAGCTCAACTATCTAAAGTCGAAAGGGAGCGAGATGAAGCGGTTGCTGGAAGAATTGCAGCTGAAGAAGCTCATGAAGCTACCAAAGCTGACATTGGATCGAAATTATTTGAATTCTATTTGCAAAGTGTGTTAGGGCGTGGCAGTCTTGCATTCCTGGGTCCCAAATATGAGGTCACCCTGGCTGAAGTATGGGAAGCCACGCTTGACATGCTTAAAGGCGCCGGGTACACTGAAGAGAAGCTAGAGGCGCACTATTTAGACTTCGAAGCTCGCGCAGCCCTTGCTAGAGGGAAGGAGCAACTTGCTAGATCGCGAGTCGAAATAATGGGGGAAGCGCACTAGGAAAAAGAAACAACTTTGACTGCCCCTATCCCTCCTTCAACTTCAGCCGACGTTGACATTGCTGGTTCTAGCTCTCACACACCGATTCCTACTAAAGCTGATACCGGAGCCATAATTACACAAGCCGTAGATGAGCCACAAGAGAGTGCTGAAGCTCTAGTCAACGAAGTTGATGTGATACCACCAACTTTTCCAGGTAACCCTAATAATGCTCATGGGGACAACTTGCCAGTTACTTACGAATTTGAGGAGCTTCTTGATTATTTCTTGAATCTCGACGAGCCATTGTCTCCTCTTTTTGCGGGAATTACTGACACTTTTAACTTTTCCTTTGTAGAGAAAGCGCCGAGCGTTATTCAAACTTCTTCACCTCCAGTTACTGTTCCTCTGCCTCCCCCAATCACTCCTACTCCTCATCCGGGATCACAGGAAGAAATAATAGGTGCCCTTCGGGGCTTGGATGACCCATCTGCTTCGCAAGAGCAAAAGGACGAAGGACTTGAGGGGGGTGAGATATCTCCGGAGCGGACTCCTTCTGATGACATAACTTTTTCTAAACTTGTTACTCCAGGAAGTGAATCTTCCTCAAAGATGAAAAAGAAGCGCGGAGTATCAAAGAAGAGGAGGAAGAGCATCATTGCTACTGAAGAGGAACCGGAGATTGAACCAGTTGTACCTCCCTCTCCTTCTTCCCTCATGCCTAAAGATCGACCCAGAAAGCTAACCATCTGGCCGGGTGAAGGGTCCAAAGGTGGCAAGAAGAAATGAAGATTCCAGTTTTTTAGCTTTTTTTTTTGCACGTACTGGTCGGGGATTGTGCGGGTACTGGCCCCTGCTTTCTTTATTTTGAAACTTGTATCTGCAATACAATTGAATAAAACGATCCTTTATTTGTAAAAACTCTTGTTTGAATTTGAGAATGCATTTATTATTCATTTTTGTACAAGTTTCTTTATATGATATTGCAGTGAACTTGCGGTATGTTGTTCGAGCGTAATTTTACCAATGTAGCTATACCATGTTGTATGTAACTATACCATGATGCCCCCATACCATAAGCTCGCTGCAATATTCTATACTTTGAGGGGACTTGTACTCTTATTTTCTGGAGAATAATTATTTCATACTTGGAGAAATATTATCTCGTTAAAAAACAGAGTACAACTCCCTCCATATAAGTTTTTACGCTTCATCCTTCGAAGGAATCACTTTTTCTATTGTGTATATACACATTTTACCAAGTGAATTCTTCTATGTGGTAAAACGGGCCTATGAAGGGTACTTTAACTCTTTTTTTTTTTTTTTTTTTTGAGGAAGAGTATTTTCCAGAATAGGTAAATAATTCTTCCTTTGAAAGTTAAAGCGTGCCTTTGATGAGGATTTTTTTTTAAATGCCGCAGTAAAGGCCTTTTTGATTTTTGCTTCATTGAAAAGTTGCACCTCTGAGGAGGGATTTTTCACGTTTCAACACTTGGAAGGTTTTTTCAATCTCGGTGAAACGTGTGCCTCCGAAGAGGTCTTTCTGCTTGCTTGTGCCTCCGGGAGGAGGTCTTTTCATTTCTGCCTCTGGGAAGAGGTCTTTCTGTCTTGTTGTGCCTCTAGAAGAGGTCTTTTTGCTTCTGCCCCTTGGAAGATGCTTTTATTTTTCCCTGTTCGCTGGGAAGCGGGCCTCCGAAGAGGGCTTTCCACATTTCAACACTTGGAAGTTTTATTTCAATCTCGGTGAAATGTGTGCCTCTGAGTAGGGTTACTTCCTGGAAGTTTGGAGTTTCTTTCTCTCGGTTGGACGGATTCACGGGAGTGTATCGACCGATCAGTCCACAACCTTGTATCGATAAAGATCTCTCTTTTTCTGGTTTGGCCCGCTCAAGGTCTTTGATTTGGACTCTAAAGAGTAGCATTTGACTCTGAGGAGTAGCGTTGGACTCTAAAGAGTAGCATTGGACTCTGAAGAGCAGCGTTGGGTCTCCGAAGAGAAGCATTTGGACTCTGAAGAGTACTTTGGACTCTAAAGAGTAGCGTTGGGTCTCCAAAGAGAAGCGTTTGGACTCTGAAGAGTACTTTGGACTCTAAAGAGTAGCGTTGGGTCTCCGAAGAGAAGCATTTGGACTCTGAAGAGTACTTTGGACTCTAAAGAGTAGCGTTGGGTCTCCAAAGAGAAGCATTTGGACTCTGAAGAGTACTTTGGACTCTAAAGAGTAGCGTTGGGTCTCCAAAAAAAAGCATTTGGACTCTGAAGAGTACTTTGGACTCTCAAGAGTAGCGTTGGCGCTTGTGTCTTTATACCCTGCGCTTCTTAGCAACCCTTCACAATAGCTTCAAGTAATGTCCCCTTCTTTTCATTTGTTCTTTGCTAGAGAAATGTGCCTTATTGCTGAGTGGATCCATGGGGCAGATGCAAGCTACTCCGCCAGATGTTCGTTTACACAAACGATCGTGGTCGGTTAGCAAAGGCTCAGAATCTTCTTATCAGGAAGGTGCCCTCTTTGGTGGAGTCCTCAATCGTTTGCAAATTGCACTTCTTTCGAAATACTTGAATTCGGAGCATTTGTGACTTGTCACTTGTTTACTTCGTGATTTGTAGGGATCACTTCGCTTTGTGATGTGTTGGATGAGCAAGCTTTATTTTGGTAGCCTGCAATACTAAATCGATATTTTTAGTAATATTTGCATATCGAAATGATACAGGCATTTTAACGACATTAAAGAATACAAGATTTATCATTGCTCACTACTGATTCACATCAAATTTACAGTGGTTAACAGCACAAGAATTATACATCCATGATCATTTTACAAAGTTAAGCAACGCTATTAAGTAAAATATAGGTGTAAATGAATGCTATTCCATGATTTTGTAATTCATATGTTAGTCAATGACCAGCTTCTCGGATTCCTGCTCTGTAGTTCTGTTGCCTGAGCTGGATCGATAAGCATGACATGGTTGCCCCTGAGTGGACGAGGTTGGGTCAATTCCGTCTTTCTTCACATATTGTTGAAGTTTATTCTGTTTCAGCAATTCTTCAATCACACTCTTTAACTGGCGACATTGATCAGTATCGTGACCGGGTTGATTGTGAAATCGATAGAATTTCCCATTTTGCACTGCACCTCTCCCCATCTCAGGTGGTTTAGGGTACTTGACAACATCCTTTGTTGCCAAGAAGATCTTTTTCGGTGTATCAGTTAAGGGGGTGAAATCTGAAGGGTGAAAACGTCGAGGTTTTTTCTTATTCCCCTGCCTTCTTCCTTCATCACTCTCCCTTTTCTGGTTTCCAGATCCTTTCTTGTTAGAGATGACATCGTCATTCTTGATTTCGGCCATCACTGCTTTTACTTGCATTGAGAGGTTTTCTAGGCGTATGAATTCGTCGGCCTTTTTATAAAACTTCTCGAGTGAGTTTGGTTCCTTCATTTTGAGCCACATCCCGAATTCGCTTGATTTGTCGATGGCCCGCATTAAGTATGTTAGGATCATTCGGGGCTCCGCGTTGTCTACCTCGGCTAAGGCTATATTAAAACGGTTCAAAAAAGACTTGATGGGTTCTCCCGGTGCTTGTTCTAGATTGGAAAGTGACATTATATCTTTTGCCTTTGACGCATACAATCTGAATTGTTCTTTAAACTTCCGGGTTAAATCGAAGAATTGATCTATAGATCGAACTGGTAGCTTGGTGAACCAAAGCAAAGCCACCCCTTCTAAATATACTGGAAAATATCGGCATTTAATCTCATCCGATGCTCGTGCCCCAGTCATCTGCCAATCGTATCTGTATAGAAATTGGTTAGGGTCACTTGTCCCTCAATAGGCAGGGATGGTAGGAGGTACAAATTTCCTGGGAAATTCCGCCTTTAAAATCCTTTCAGTGGACGGAGTTTTGCTCGGAGCGAATCCCCAATCGTTTTCATCCTCATGCCTCTGCATACTTTCTTTCATGATTGAGCGAACCATCCCTGATAGATACTCCTCGTCGTTTTGAGACTTTGCCTGTAAGAAGTTAGCTGCCCTTTCGGAAGTTTGAAAGGTTGGCTGTGGCCTTGAATCTTCAGCTTGAGAAGGTGCCCTTGCAGCGGTGTTGTCTGGTCTTTGAGGAATATCTTTCTCTTGGGGGACACGGGCATCTTCAGCATAGATTGCTTCATTATCCTGACGTTGGTGATTTGACTCAAGCAAGGCGTTTAACCTATCCATAATCAAGGCATTCTGGGCATTCTGAGCCTCTAATTGTGCATTCTGAGCATTTAACTGTTGATTTAATCCCAAAACCACAGCGTCCAATTCCGCTCGCGTAACTCCCACATTTGGAGTTGTCTGACTCAGAGGAGGAGAAGTAGCGGTGTTCTCTTGAACATCATCAGATCTGGCAGATCTACGTTTCCTTCCAGGAGCCATATTTTCTGTTAGACTTCTGGTCTTAACGGAGATACTTTCCCCAAAGTTTGGTGAAGCAAAGATGTAAATACCCTGAGTTCAATTCTCAGTGAAAGCACCAAAAATGTTAACGTGAAAATCCGACGCTAACACCTCGGTGTGTGTAGAAACGACGTGAAAGCACCACCATTGAGTATGGGAATCAAGAAATAACAGTAAGTAACAGAAAATGTAGTAAATGAGCACAGAGTTTATAGTGGTTCGGCTTATGATCAAGCCTACGTCCACTTCAATACTTTTTATTCCTGATCGGATTACAAATTATTACAATCTCTTTCAATTACAATCCATTCAATTCAAGAAACAAGTAGCTAAGGAAAACTTCGATGTGACAGAGTTCTTCAAATCCATGATCGAATGTGTTGAATTCCTGTGCGAAGTTGATCTAAGCGTCTTGCGTGTGCTTGAAGTGATGGAGTGTAGATTGCTTTGAAGATAGTTAAGTTTCAATGCCTTCAAGAAAAATCATCCCAAAGTCTTTTGAATGTTGGAGATGGTCTCGTATTTATAGGCAAATCTGGATAAGAATTTTTCACCCAAGTCCTGAGTTGTGACCGACTTAGGCTAAGTCGCGGCCGACTTATAGAGGAAAATCCACGGTCCAAAGTCGTGAACGAGTCAATAGAATGTGACTTGAGTATCACGACCTTGTATTTCTACTCGGCAGCTTTAGGTCGTGGATGACTCACGCCAGGTCATGAGTCATGTACGAGTTAAGGGGCCACGATGTAAAATGATGAGGTATCCGGTCCACTTGCTTAGGTCGTGAACGACCTATCATAGGCCTAAGGTCGGTCTGCCCCATGAGTCGTGAACTCCATGAGTCGGCCAACACCTTTGAGGCATTAAGGTTATAACCCGGTAAGTCGCTGTTCCTTCTGAGCCGTTAAGTCGGCAATCAGTTGAGTCGTCATTCATTTTAGGTCGGCAACAAGCTAAGGCTGTTGAGTCGGTAATCATTGTGAGTCGTGAGCCTGGTTTGAGTCGCTTGAATAGAGGAGTTAACAGCAGGCAACTAACTCACGAAGTCGAGCACAACCCCGACGCAATCACCATTTTACTCGAGTGACAGCTCGAGTTGCCACTACCATCAATCCTGACACAGCGCAATAACATGCCCATGCACGTGCATGACACGTCGCTCCGGCGAACCGCGCCATCACCGGTAGGTCAAGAACCATTCCAATATATGAAGTCAAAACTCGGCTCGACACAAAAATTACCAAATCAAAATTTAGCATGTCGTTCTACAACCTGGAACTCGCACCCAACCACGAAAACGCTTCGCCTCGGCATTCTCGATTATCAGAAAACTCGATACTCCTGCCAACCACTTGTCATGATCCAATCTACCATCTCCCAAGACCCCGTGGCGCTCGATGCCACGATGACGTACTTTTTTGATAATCATTGATGGCCGTACTTGCTTCATGCCAAGTTCTATCATCCAAGATTGCTTCGGCCACCAAAATTTGATTGAAAATCATTTTCTGATAAACTACAAATTCTTAAAAGATACTTAACAAAAAAAATCCCAATTTCGATTTAAAAATCGTACTTTTGTATGTAGATTCGAGCCATGTAGTTGAATTAGCAATTTAAAATACTTGAATTAGACATAAAAAAATTTGTTGCCCTGTAAATCAACTTTCCATTTGATATGCTTCATTAACAGGTTGAAATAAAAATTTTAAAATTTGATTTATGTTCAGACAAACTTACTTTGTTTTAAAACATAGGCCTATAAATGATTGAATGAAGATATTTTTAATTTTTTCTTTATCTACTTAACTCTGTAACTAAAAAAACTGTATATTTAAACTTTACAGAACACCCACATATGAACACAGAACCATATAAACAGATACATATGCAACATATTATTATCATGAAATCATATACACAGATTTGATTATGTTCACTCACCAGGAAACAAATTTGAACAGAGAGCTATTGTTTGAAAGCTCCAGTACTGATTTTCTGTTAACCCTGTTTTGCCTTCTTGAACTTGAATGATGTTAAGTTTGTAGATGATGATATTTGTATTTTTCTTTCTCTGGTTTTGCTTAACTTTTTTTACTGTACAAACCACAACAAAGTTAATATATAAATAAAGAGGATAGTTGTACAAGGGAAGGTTTTAACTGGTTTGAATTTTATCTTTGAACAGATTTTTTTTATTTCTTTGGTTTGACTACAGATATTTTTTAATCTTTGTTTGCTGAAATGATATGATCTTATTTCGGTGGGAGGATTTCAACTTGTGCTGAGGAGATGTGGTATTCAATGCAATGTCTCCTTTCGTAGTTACAAGCTTATGCTATTTAATTATGTATGTACAATTTTGTAGATACTATATTTTCTTCTTCTTATTTCTTTACCTTCTTTTGCAAGCCTTTTGTTTTATTATTTCCTTGTCTACATCTTAAGCTATTTGTTTTGAATTTGTTTTATTATTTTTATAACCCCATAATCTCATTACCAACAGAAATGTTGAAATTTTATTTCCATTTGAAGTTTAACTTTCAAATATTTAATTTATATCCTTATATTTGTATACTTATATATTGATAAGATAAATTTTATTTTATACTTCTTATAACTTTCAATTCCATTTTTTTTCGAATTTCCAATCCACAATGTTATTTATAATCCAATTCAACTGAAAATATTCCTTTTGAGTTTCAAATCAAATTTTTAAAACAAATAAGTATATTTCTCATATTAGATTTGAAAAATTAAAATAAACAAACATTTTAACCCAAAATTTTAATTTAATTCCGAATTTAAATTTGTCTTTAAATCGGAATCGTTACAATTTTCCACATGGGCAGCCTAGAGTCAGGTTATCAGTTATTCGGAAGCGAAGTCAAGAGATGTTGTGGAGATCAGGAACAAGCTGGATGGCGAGATGCATGACTTATACTATATAGTATCCGCTGTGTGTGGTTTGTTGTAAAGTAAATTTATATGTAGCAAGTTCTAACGAATGCCAATGTTGTATCATGTTGTGTAACTCTGATAATGTGATGTATGTAAAAACTGATATGGTGTTTTTTTTTTAAAGATTATTCATTTATCGATTATATTTATTCCGCTGCGAAATGTGAGATTCTGCAATTGTTTCTATTTCTTCTTCTACCTTCTTCTTCTTAAACCCTAACGGCTCGGTTTTCCAGCATTCGACTGTGCGACATTGGTACAGTGGACGTATCGATATCGACTTTCGGGCGTCGAAAAAATTGGGTCGTTACTGTATGGATGAAAACACTACCTTTCAGAGGATGATCAGCTTCCATTCTTCTTGCACTTCTTCTTAATATAGTAAATCCCACCTGCTCCTTGCCAGCATTCTCCTTTCTGCATGTCAAATTTGGACTGACATGAACATTCTCTGGATTCTAAAATATCACTAATTGTTTGCCTTTATTTGCACCAAAATTGGTAACAAACACCCAATTGTCGATGAAAGCACCCATTTACAATCACAGATCACAGAAAGCAAATATTTAAAGAAAATAAATGTGAAGAACACTCAAAAAATTAATAGGAAACGGTTAAAAAATGAGATTTATAGCGGTTCGGCGTTGTAGCCTACGTCCACTTTGAAGGATTTTCTATTTTATTGATGGTTCTCGCTGGTTACAATGAGTTACAATAGTAGAAGTACAAAGATAATCTCGACAGAGTCTGGATGTCGAAGTGCCAAAAAGATCCCTTTTTTGAAGATCTTGGACAGCTATTTATAGGTGTAGGCTGCAAATATCTCGCCCAGATCGCAGAAGACCTCATCTCTCACCTGGGTAGGCCCACATGATCAATCCGATGACATTTGCACTCGATCTGTGATCGATACGAACGGATTTCATATTGATCAAAATCTCGTCCAATCAAGTTGAGATCGATCATGAACATTCTTGAGGATGCACGTAAGCTCCTGTGAAAATTTGGTTGCATTTGGACTTGTAGATTTTGAGTTACGATCGATGCAAGTTTGGATTTATTGAAGGTTGCTGAATTCACATCACTCCTGTTCGCATTGATCTATTTGTATCGATCTGAGCACGTGCCTGCAATTTGACATGGCGCTAAATTCTTGGATCGATCCACTTGTTATGCCGAGTGGCCAAGTCAACCATTTTAACGCGTTCTCTTCGTATCGATCACTTGAGCCTTTGCTCGTATCGATGCTCATAAGTTACTTCGTATCGATGGCTGGGGGTCATTTCGTATTGATAGCTGGAGGTTATTTCATATCGATAGCTAGAGGACAATTTGTATCGTTCGTATGATGTTTCATTTGTATCGATTGTTAATCGATCTCTACGAGCTGTGCAATTAGAATCGATACGAAATGACTCCAATTGATGGATACGAAATCAAGCCAATTTTATGGATACGAAGTAAGACCAAGCCAAGTGGACATGAAGTTGAGTGTACATGATGGATACAAATAGATGGACGCTTGATGGATATGAAACCAATCGATGCGAAATGATGGATACGACCCTATTGATGCGAAATGATGGATGTTAGTGAGTTGATTTCCTTAGTTTGCATCGATCATATCTTGAGCATATGAAGTCCAATTGAGTTGAATTTTGGTACGTTGGATTTCATAGCTTTACTGGTCCTACCATGCCAATTGTAGCTCGATCCAACCTCGAACAAAATTTACCGGTATCCATGGTAGATCTGTGTATAACCGTTTTTCGGGATGAATTGTCATTTATTTCCAGTCAACTCCTTGGTATCACGGCCTTGCCAAAAGGCGGGATAATATTTGCCCCCCAAAACATGCCTTGTGGTGAGAAGGTGTGGTTTGAATAGCTCCGAATCCAACGTCCAAAGTCCATATCCATAGCCATACCATCCGATCCATAATCCAAACAATTACCAAGCTATTCTATCCAAGTGCTATAGCCATGTCCAAGTCCACGACTACTCCGATGGGATGTCTAATTCGAAGTCCAGTAACCAAATCCATAGCGAATTCCAAAGCTATCCGAACTCATCAATCGGCTTTAATCTATCCATAATCAATATCCAATAGCCATATCCATGACCTCTCTGGGTCGATGTCCAAATCTGAGACCGCTAACTCTCCGGTCAGTGGCTTGTATGTTCTCCAGCCTCGGCTCTCCGGCCAAGGACTTTTATCTTCTCCGGCCTCGGCTCACTGGCCGAGGATTTATATAATCTCCGGCCTCGACTTTCCGACCGAGGACATTTATGTTCTCCGGCCTTGGCTCTCCGGCAGTGGACTTTTATACTCTTCGACCGAGGACTTTTATACTCTCCGGCCTCGGCTCTCCAGTCGAGGACTTTTATATTGTGTTCGAGCCCATTCCATCGCTCTCCGGCGAAGGGACTCATAATCTGCGATCACTGCCCCATCTCTCCGATCGGGAACATGATCGCGAGACCTGTGTTATTTGTTACATTAATGAAAATACAATCATTTAAAGGTATTTACAGCTAGGGAAAGCCAAATAAATGTCTCTACATCCAAGGGAGTAACCAAAGTTTTTACAAAAAACGAAAAGAAAAACAATATTTCATAGACTCGAGCAACACGTCATATCATCATCTCAGAGCATGCTTAGAGACCATCCTTAATCCAGTACACTTGTAAGCGACTTAGCCGTATTACTTCGAGCTCTATTACTTATTCAAAGCCATGAATCTATTTAGATGATGATAAGGTGCCGATTCCTAGATCCAGTTCCATCCACGATCGAGGTGGACGATGGCCGCTCCTGTTCCACTGCCACAACTCGATTCCTTATATATTGTTGTAGATGGCCATTCCTTATGTGCTCCTCAATGATATCCTTCAAATGTCCGTGGTCGTTCGTGTTGTGCCCATTCAACTCATGGAATATGCAATGCTTTCCCGATGCCCGCTGATATTCATAAGGCTCCCTTCTTACGGGCCTTCGATACTGGAGGCGCCCTCGACTATCCAAGTAAATCCTTTCCAGAGCTTCAATCAAGTCTCTGTAGGAAGTAGACTTTGAATTCCTAGATTTATTGAACTTATAGATTTATTATAAGTTATGAGTTACTTAAACTATTTTCTAGCATAAAAATAGTGATCATTTAAAAGTAATTTTTATTTTAGAATAATTAGCATTCAAGTATATTTTTCTCCAAGATAATCTATTAAATATTAATTGTTGTTTAAAATGATATATTGTATAGTAAACTTTAATAAGAATATTTTATTAAAACGAGAGAAATGTATTTGGAAATTTTATAAGTATGATTTTGAAAGGAACCATTTTACGTATATATTTACCTAGTTAAATAAGCTTACTTAGTATTTTTAATCTATTAGGATTTTAAACATAAACAAGGCTTAATAGTTGCAATGGGAAATAACTTGGTTGAATCGATTAATTATTTTGATAATTAAATAACCGACTATCAAATCTGGACAAAACTTAACTTTGGAAATATTTAGAGGAAACTCGGGATTTATATGGTATGGTTATCGATCGAGGTGCTATACCATATGTATAAACTCGTTTTTTCTCTAGGATGAATTATATGGAAACCCATTCACTAACGGTTAGGAGGCGAACTCAGATCTTTTTTTCATCGGTGTATTTCCTAAAGAACCGTGGTTGAGTTTACCGGGAAATAGCGAACGTTGTTTCGAAGAGATCGGGATCGGATTCATCATCCGAAAACCACTTCGATCCAATGAGTACGTTTTCGTGATGAAGACAAGAGCTGGAGTCGAAGATGGAGCAGTGAAGTGCAAGGGCTAATTGCTACTAATCCTGAAGGTGATTCCAAAATGGATGTAGTAGGAAGTAGTGCCTTCTGTTCCGTTCGAACCCGGAACAGACTTGTCTTGATGAATGCTTTTAGAACATCGTTAGAAGAACGGTGAGCATTCTAAGTGAAATGTTCTAAAAAGGTAACGTTGAGCCTCGAACCTCATCAATCGGGAATGAATGAAAATCAGGGGATATACAGCAAGGCTAAGTGGGTAGCACCCAATTAGAGTAAGGTCATTCCTGTCTAGAGGTCCCTTTTTATTCGGCTGTATAGGCGGTTGCTGATCCCAACCGTGGGGTGATCTTATTCGAACTATCCAGTAAGGGGTAGCTCCGGTCTTGTGTTGTAGAGGAACGGAGGGGTCCTCAGTATGCTGATCTAGACCAGGTACCGTGATAGGTGGTATCACAGTGCCTAGTCATTAGTTGAAAATCCATTCTCCCTACGTGCCTTTACGATTTTGTTTGTAGAACCCAATTTGTGGCTAGTACTGCTGGAATTTAATAATGTAACAATTTTGGCTATTTGAATAAGTTTTTGTATTCAGACACTATTATAATATCAGAGGATTTTGATAAGAAATGTCTTGGTTATCGTAAGGTTAAAACCCAACATGTTTATTTGAGGCGTGGCCTTACGAGATGCCTTTGATTTCAAAAGGATTTTTTTTAAAACTTTAATAATCAAGATGAATGTGTTTCTCACGCTGGTTTACCAGACTGACATAGCCGTGGTGTTTTCCAATATGCTCGGTTCAGACCAAGCATATTTCCAGGTTTATCTGGAAGACTGGAAGCTTCAGAAGAGGAGCTGGAATCAGAGACGTATTCACGTAGATGCTTATATTCTGTTGTAATTGGTTGTATTGTCAACAAATTGCAAGGGCATGATTGTTATAAGTTGTTCGAGTTGAATGGATGGAAACTCTGAATTAATGTGTATATGTTATAAAGTAACCGATTCGGTTTCATGTAAAGATTGTTTATATTATATATATCATTCGTTCCGCTGTGAGATTCTGAATTGTTCTCCTTTTCTTCTATCTTATATCTTCTACCTTCTTTCTTCCTTTCACTATCCGTATTTCCGTACGATTTGGCTGACAAGTGTGGCTAAAAATCAGTTTAAATCGGTATGGAAAAATGGGTTGTGACATTGTGGTATCAGAGCAGTAAGCCAAATTATTTCTAAGTTTGGAAATTAAGTTTCTCACGTTCCACATTATAAATACATAGATTTCATACTAATATATCAAAATATACATTACATCTAGTATCAGCCAAAATATTCCTACAAGTGTTATTTAAAAACAGGATTGAATAATAAAAGGAAAATAGTTATAAATAAAAGTTGTAAATTTTTTTTCCCAAGGCATTGTAATCAGGCATGTTGGTTTAAGTAAATGATTTTTAACCTATACTCTTAAATATTAAATGTTTTATTTAAAGTTTTAAATATAGACCAAATTTTTTTGAAAATAAAACTTGTTTACTGTAAGGTTATTTAGTTAAGTCATATAAATAAATTATTTTTATTATAAATTAGTCGAGATTTTAAAAATAATTTATTATTAATCCTTGAGTTTTATTTGAATAAATTGAAGTATAATTAAGATAATTAAGGGAAAATAAATGTTTATATTTTTGAATTAATTCAACTTCTTAAGTGATTCTATATTTATAATAATTATTTAATCTCACAGATAATATAGTGTTTTTAGAGAAATGTTTGCCTCGACGGATATTACGTCGTCGTATAACCCGTTATGTAGTTGAATAAGTAAAATTTTACAAACTTGTGCAAACGAAATTAAATTATCATTTGGGAATAAATGTCATTATATAATTTTATACGGCCTATCTATTAAGATGTTCCCAAACTAAATAGATGTGTTGATTGTAGATTATTCAAACCGCTTGGTATCTGGTCAGCAGAATCAAACATTATTCCGCTAATTATTTAATTTAACTTCAGTGGGTAGTTTAAGCCATTAATCTAATATTTTCTGTGTAATTGTTGTGAATATTTTCTAGTAATGATAAACCTCTGATCTGTTTTTCATGCATATATGTGTGTATTTGCCTATTGCATATATTTCAATATATAATGAATCGATCTATGGAAGCTGATTAACATTGAATACCTGTATTTTATATGCTAGACTATGAATTGTAGCTTGATAAGTACCATTGAGATTGAAAAGCTTTATTCTGTTTGGATTAACTTTGAACCAATTTTTGTTTTAAATAAATATTATTTTTAACGATGTTTGTAAAAGAATTGATAAATATTTTGGAAATGCCAAAGGAAGTCAATTTATTTTTGGAAATCTTTATAAAGTATAATTTTTATTATAAGTTAGGAGTTATTTAAACTATTTTCTAGTATAAAAAATGGTGATCATTTAAAAGTAAATTTTTATTTTAGAATAATTAGTATGTAAGTATATTTTCTTCAATATAAACTGTTAAATATAAATATTTTTTTAAATAATATATTATAATAACTTTTTATAAAAGAGTACTTTATTTTAAACTTGAGAATTTATTTGAAAATTTTGTAAGTATGATTTGGAAAGAAATTGTTATATATATATATATATATATATATATATATATATATATATATATATGTTACCCAGTGAATTATGTTTACTTAGTAAATTTTAATCTTTTGGGATTTTAAATAAAAAAGGCTTAATAGTTGCCATAGGAAATAACTTGGTTGAATTGATTGATTATTTTGATAATTAAATAACCGGCTATCAATTCCGGAAAAAACATAAGTTCAGAAATATCTAGAGGAAAATCGGGAATTATATGGTACGGTTATCGTTCGAGGTGCTATACCGTACGTATAAACTCTTTTGTTCTCTAGGATGAATTATAAGGAAACCGGTTCACTAACGGTTAGGAGATGAACTCTGATCTTATATTTCTTCTGTGTATTTCCTAAAGAACCGGGATAAGAGCCTTCGAGACATTCAAACGGAGGGGAAGGGGAAGAATAAAGCATTGAAATCTTCATAATCGTCAAGCCCGGGAGATTCAACTTGTAGAGAAAGTCAATTTTAGGGAGAAAATGATTCGGATGCGCTCAACTAGAGATCGGATGAAAGTTATAGACTAATTAGGGAAAAAGCAACAAAGAGAAAAAATAAAGTTGATGCCGTTGTGGATGCTAAAGTGAACGCCGCTCTTGAAATTCACAAAAGAAGGCATCAAGAAGGAAGCAGGCAAGCACAGGAGAAGATCGATGTGATGCACAAGTTTGTAGAAATTGAGCAACAAAAGTTGAAAATAGAAAGGGGAAGAGAAGAACATATGATTATAGATAAAGATCTGACATGGATGGACGGCATGTAAAAGCAGTATTGGATGGAATGCAAACGACAAAGAATTATTTCTAAGTTACCTCAAAGTAGTTTGTTCCAATCTTAGAATTGTTTAATCTGTACAACTTTAGTTGTAATGTATCGTTTATCTAAATCTACTGTATTTTGTTATTAATTATTGTTGTACAATTCTTATTTTTATTTAGACAAAGTCGATAACCAAACAGAATAACATGTTGAAGGAAATGACATACATAGTAATAAGACAACTTAAATACCATTACAACGCAAATGCATACATAAATGACATATCTAATCTAATATTGATCTAACAATCACCAAAGTAATTACAAATGTTATTCATAAGATATTTTTAGAGCCGGTTGTGAAGTTGTGCGTCGTGGTATGAAAGTTGCCATTCCAATTGAACATTGAATGCTTTCTCTGCTATAAGAACATCACCTCGGAATACCTCTGGCATTTGGCCCGCACCATCATATTCGTAGTGACGTTGTTGTTCGTCCATATCCCTTTCGTCTTCAATCATCATATATGCATAGTAATACATGCAAACATAATTCTGGACATTTTTTCATGAGACCAAAGTCTACATGGATTGGTAATCATAGCAAATCTGGATTGTAGAACGCTAAAAGCTCTTTCTACAACATCTTTTCTCTGTCCCTCTTGCATCGAAGCAAAATTTGCTTGCTTTTTCGTTATTGGGTTTGGACATATCTTCACAATGGTGCTCCATTTTGGATAAATTCCATCACCAAGATAATATCGATGCGCGTAAGTGTTTTGCCCAAAAGTGAGTTAAATAGAAAGATAATAATAAATAGATGTAAATTAGTTAAAAATGAAATTTATATGGTTTGAATAAATTGTTTTGAATCGAACAAAATAAATGGAAATAAATTGTTGTATCTAGTGCTATGTAGTTCGAATCTATCATATCTTTCTGTTTGTTTCTATTCTCCTATCTCGTTTCTCTTTGGGGACGAAACATTTTAAGTGGGGGAGAGTATAATGACCCTTCAATTTTTACGATTTAAATAACGTAATTAATTGAAATTTTCATGACGATAAATAATTGAAATTTAGCAATGAAAATTTAACATTTGGAATGCATCTATTTAAATGTAGCGAGTGGTAGATTTTCATCAGAAGATATAAAAGTTAGTTATGTTGTGTAATTTTCAATTTCAATTCAAAATCAGTTGATTTGATGAATTTTTTTTTCAAAATCTAAATATTTTTACATAATAAAAATGTAAAATCATTTTCTAAGTAAGTCGTCATATTTTGTTTTGTCAAATTTGGACGGCTATTGCCCCGTTTATCTTATTTTCGGCGAATTAGCAGCAGTTTGATAACTAATATCGATTTTTTATAGGATGAACTTATCGTCGATATCTGTGCACCATTCTGTTCCTCTCGTCGTGCTGATCTTCGCAATATATTTATTTGTTCATTTCGGAGCCCGGTATGCGGCGAAATCGTTAAACAAGTTAGCCGTATCAGTATCCGTTTTGAGTGTCTTGTGTGTTCTGCGACCATTCAATCGTCCATGCTGAAAAAGTTGGACATTACCTTTCTTTCAGAATTTCCTAGAATTTAGCTGTTGACTATTGCTATTCCCTATATTAAATTTATATTATGCTGGTTCACTATTTACTTTGGGTCTCTTCCCACTTCATTTTTCGTTCTGATAAAAGAAAATATTAGTTTCGTATTTATATTTTTTCTGTAGCCATCTACTTCTTCTTCTATTTCTTTCCTAGAGCCTTATGTACTTTTGTTTGGCTTTGTGGCCTAACGCCATTGCCCATTCTCACACCACCGAGCGACCGACAAGCCATACTCTTCTCCTCCCTTCACCTTACACGTAAACCCACATGAACCTGGCCCCTCCTCACACCAAGCATACACAACCAGACCCCCTCAACTATGTCAGTCTCCTCTTTACGGACCCAAGCATAGCCACCTCACCCATGTTACATCACACGACCCCACATCCACACATTGCCAAATCCTCCAGATTCGCCCTCAAACGAGAAATCCCCTCTACCACTGTCCTCCGCCTGCCACACACGACGTCGTGCAGCCCACCACCCCTTCTCCCTCTCTCTCGGCCTTGGCCAGAGCCCTCCCTTGTACGACAACAGCCTACCACCACAATCACCCCAAGCAACGCCATTTACCCAGCAGCTCGACTATCTCCGCCTCTGGCCTCCACAAAACTGGCCTCGCCTCAGTAGCCCCGCCCTAAGACTGCCAACCTTACTCACTCCAACGTCCGCCCATCGCCACAGCCTCAACAGCCCTTCACCATAGCCTCCACATCGACAAACTCCACACTCCACCCAACAACCACCACAGTTTGTCGAGTTCCAGCCCTTGCACACTTCTAGACTCAGGAGTATGTGCCTGTTGTATATTGATACTTGATTTTTTATATTACGTATATTCGATTACATATATATTACTTATATATATTGCAGTAGATATTTTATATTTGTCCATCTAGTAGCCTTTTTCCTCTTTTTATAAAAAAATGTGAGTTATGATTTCTTTGTTTTATATTCTTTCTTGTTCATAGTTTTATTAGCTTAAGTACTAAATCTTATACATATATTTATATCGCATATATATATATATATATATTTGATAATTGATTACACCAATATTACATACGTATATTATATTTGACATTTGATATTTGGCTCCACCAGCTCGGTTCTTCTCCTTAAAATTTTGAATTTGGAGAAACGGTGTGTGTGTGTGTGTGTCTATATATATATTGGAATTTTATCCATATTGATTTGTTTTCCAACTGTCCAATTTGTCGCAGCGGTTTTCTAGCTTGTCGCTGTCCGAATTTGCATTTTAGCAGCAGTTTTCTAGCATTATCAATTATCTATGCTTATCCTTGTCTGTTTTCATCTTGTTCTCATGTTTCTCTAGCCACGAAATGTGGGTGATCACTCACGATCGACATTCTTATATAGTAAATTTATATTCACATGAAATTAGGATTGAAATATGCTGTTAAATTTGAATCAGTTAGTAATCAAATCATTTAAATATGATATGATATTGATTGCAATGTTCGCCTATTATAATTGATATTATTGACACCAATAACCTGTTAGCATGTGTATACCATGTTTAATTTGACAATTTCGATCATATTTTCCATTGGCATACTATGTCAGCTATGCTGTTATTTTATTTATTCTTATGCTGCAAGTTTCCTGTTAATTTAGGATTCCCTATGGGTTGTAATGATACATACTTGAACGATCTTGTAGATTAGGGAAAAATTGGTATGGGTTGAAATAATAAACCCAAGCAATTTTATTGAATTTAAATTATGGGATTGCGGATTGAAATGATATACCCGTAAAATATTAAATTTAGATTATGGATCGAAATGATAAATATTTGTATCACCTGACCATAGGATAGGAAATTATATACGTGCACCGTTGGTTTATTTTTAAATGATTTCCAAATTTTTAAAATACATGGATTTTAGATAAATGTTGATTTTTAAATATAATATAAAGATTTTAATTTCAGTATGTGTAAAATTTGGATTTTTAAAATTATATGTTTTGAAAATTCTAAAGTTCTAGGTAAAGTTTTAAAATGTAAATTACAATATTATACTTATAACTTTATTATTTTATAAAAAAAGATTTAAAATAGGTTAAATAATAATAAGATTTATTTTAATAATAATTAATATAATAAAATTTAGTAAGAATTTAATTTAACTAATATATATATAATCCGTTTTAAATATTTATCGAAAATTTATGTTAATATTTTAAATAGATTTTTGTAATAACTTATATATATAATATGTTTAAATATTCAATTGAAATTATATTAATATTTTAAACATAGGTTTTTATAATAACTTAAATAAATAAAGATTGGAAAGATAAGTTAAAGTGGACTTGTAATTTAATTTGTTTAAGAATTGTATTTAAATAAAAGTTGATTTTAAACTTATAAATTTCGAGATTTTAAAGATATGATTTTTATAATTTGATAACTGGATTTTGATTAAAGTTGGTTAAATGAATTTTTTTAAATTTAAATAAAATAAAATTGAATATATAATATTGGTTGAAATTTATAATTTATGATTTTATTTAAATGTTAGTACAAATGATTAAGTGAGTATTTTAAATTTAAATAAAATTTGAAGTTGAATTTTGAATTATAAATGAAAGTTATCAAATTGGGTTATTGTGAATTGTTGAATATTTAAACTTTGAAATCTATTGAATGAGAAGTGGTTTAAATTCGTAGTTCGAACCTGGATTGAATTCGATATAAATGAAAAAGTTTTTAATGAGAATTTGAATTGAACCTTAAACCTTATAACCGAAATTGCTGAGCCAAGATTGATTTAAATTGAATTTTGGAACTAAAAGTTGATTGAATTGATTTGTGAAAATAGAAGGACCAATTCTAATTTAAAATTATTTTCAATATAAACTATTTTAATATATAAAATATTTTAATATATACACTAATTTTAAATATATAAACTATTTTTAAATTATAACTATATCAATATATATAAACTATTTTCAATATTTAAACTGCTTAAGTTGGAATTGTTATGATTTAGATTTAATATATTAAAATGCAAATTTTTGAATATGATGGTTTAAACTATTTTATGGATATGATTTTGGAAATGAATATGATTTCGAAAGTGATATGATTTTGAATTGATATGATATTTTGATACGAAGTATGAAATATTTGAAATAAAATTGACCATGGTGTAAAATAAGCCTTTGGTTGTTATAAAGATCAGGATGGGATATTGTCATATTCTCTGCCAATACCAAAAATCTCTTTAACAATTGTGCACCTAGTGGAGTTTTTAGAATGAAGTAGGATGGTTTGGCGAACGATTCTGTAAGAGGTAATAATGCAGCCTTGACTACCGCGAGTCAGCTTGATGTGGCTAAAACAAAAGATATACCTAGGCCAAGTGAGGTCGCACCTTCGATTGAGCATTCTTCTTCGATACCATTCTATTACTTTGTGATTTGATTGGGTGCACTATTGATTTTGGGAGCGTGTCTCGAGGTGGACGGTAGTAGCCGCTCTGCGTTACCACCAGCCCGGTTCTTCAAATTAGTGGAATCATACCCTAGGAATTGCCTCATGTGCCTTGTCACATGCTTTATCATGTCTTCTACTAGTTTGGTTTGTGTCGTACCTATGGAGTGCTCCTGTTAGCCCACCGTTTTGGTGGAGTTTAAAGTACTGTATAGACTATGAAATTTATATAAAATGTGTTAAGGGGTTATGGGTAACGCTTAATGCTATAATATTTTACTTTACTGTAGATATTATCTATGTAGCGTAGTACTACGTATGTAGATAGTTTAACGGATCCTTAGAGGGTGGGAATCCCAAACACCCTCTAAGTTATATTGCATTTCATTTGGACATTTCACTTGAGTTGATTTATTAGCATAAGAATGTTAATCCTGACTCGAGTGTTTTGTGTTCGGATTTATGCTCAGGTCGGACTAATTGTCACAACATTTGACTCACTTTGGATTTTGGAGCTTAGCTTGGAGATCTATCTATTCAATTTTCAAATATTTCAGTTACTTCCAGTTTTTTATGTCCAGACTTGTCATCTATTTATGTATTTGAGATTGCTTTGTATTTGAGATTCTGTTGTATTTTATTTTAGACTCTGATGTTTATATGTAGCTTCATGAACAACTATTTATCTACTTTTGTGTTTATTGTTATATTACTCTGTGTCTGTGATTCTATGATTGATTTATTTGTTGTATATGCTATGTTTTGCCAAATATAAATTAATAATCTATTATTTTGAGCAATTCAAGTCTAACACGAGTGGATGATTGTCGATTCGAATGGTTCAAGGTGGGAGGTCGTTACAGACCATGTCCCAGATCATTAAATAAGTGCAATCTCTCAATAACATTTAAATCATTGTTAGATCTAGGCATTCCAAAGAAAGCATGCCACGTCCATAAATCGTATGAAGCAAAAGCTTTCAAAATAATAGTTGGTTTTTTCTTTACCATTGCAAGCTCCTTAGTATTCTTTGGGGCAGTTCTTCCATTCCTAATGCATATAGTTCAGACTTCCAAGCATGCCAGACCATCCTCTACTCTCATGCATTTATTGAATCTGTACCACATCATCCTTATTTGGCGACCTAAGGCACGTAGTGCTGAAAACGTCCACCATATGTTGACAGAATATGCCGAGAGTTTGTAACGCGGTCGTCTCTGCGATCCGATATGCATCATCCAATGCATCTGTGGGGGTGCCATATAATAACATCCTCAGTGCAACAGTTATTTTTTGTTCACCGCTTTGCCCCTGTGTTTTCAAAGCATTCGATTTTTGAATAAAATATTTGTCATTTTTTTAAATACCTGTTAAAATTCTTAAAAACAGATCTTTTCTCATTTTGAATCTTCTCCTGAACATATTAGGTCTGTAAGTGCAATTTGGGTTAATGTATTCTTGCATCAAAGTTTGGTGGAAGGAAAATTGATTATGGTTTACATATTTGCGACCTATGACCGACCCGTCATTTTTTTAGGATATGGAGCCATAAGCTTCACGGCATATGTTAGTTGTTTCTTGCAATTCTTCCTCTTCCTCTTGTAGTATCTCTTCTTCATCGGAATCACTATCGAATTCCATATCACATTTGCGGAAAGATGAAGTATTCATTGTTGTACTTAGTTTAATATTAGGAAGAAAGAAAGAATTTGTTAAGTGTGATTCATGGAATGACAGTTGAAGTTCTCATATAGAAGTGATACGATATGTAAGTAGTGGCAAGTGGTAGACAAACAACGCAGAGTGTTGTCAACTCTACTTCAGAAAGAAGTGGACAAAAATGCAGAGTGTGGTCAAATAAACTTAGCAAGTGGCAGACTAACAAACGAATAGTGTAGTCAAATCAACTGTACCAAGCAGTAAATAAAAAATGCAGAGTGTAATCAAATAAACTTTAGCAAGTGGTAGACAAAACTACATAGTGTGGTCAAATCTACTGTAACAAGTGGCAGACAAATAGTAGTGTTTAGTCAAATCAACTTTAGCAAGTAGCAAACAAATACCGCATTGTGTAGTCAAATCTACTGTAGTAAGTGGCAGACAAATAATTCAGTGTGTAGGAAAATCGACTTTAGCAAGTGGAAGACAAATACTGCATAGTGTAGTCAAATTCAATGTAGCAAGTGGTAGACATTATTGATATAGATCCACCGACGAGTTTGAATTGCCTATTTAAGTGAAAATTTCATTGTTGTAATGTACAAAAAATTTCATGGCAAATGAAAGTTGGACTCAACAGGATTATTTGGTGCTAATCAAAGTGTACATCGAAGCCGATACAAGACATATGAAAGAAGAGATCGAGTAAGATTTCTAGGTTACTCAAAACGAAGCCTTTAATATTCATTCTGATTGTAGATTAATTCGATGGATTCTAGATACTGGCAGTACTCATGTCATGTTTACCAGTGCTTTTCAACGCTGTAAAAGCGTTATAAACACAGTGAAGGAAGAAGACTTATTTTAGTTAACACGAGCTACATATGATTCACGCTATCTTTGGGAGTATCATACTAATTTTGTTGGACATGCTACATCTGATCTATGGGTTAGCTATATTAGATAGTTTGAATCAAGTTTTATTTGTTTCTGTTTAATTCAATGTATTTCTTTATAATCAAATGTGTTAGGAGGATTCGGTTCCATGTATTTTCTATAAGTTCAATGTGTGTTTTTTATAAGTTCCATGTATTAAACACTTTCACTATCTACTGAGTACGTAATATTACATTCAATTTTAATAAAGACTAATACAGAAAGGACAACCAACTTTCAAATAAACCAATATAGTGGTACCCAACTAATAATTGAAATGATACAAAAAAGATAACAAATACAAACGGGATGATTTAAAATCTATCTTCGATCATGTGATAACTGAACTGAACCAAATGTCCTCCAGAGAGTTTTAATTTCTTGTTCTATTTCAGTTGCATACATTACTACACTGTGAGGTAAAGGATAGTCCAACCGTTGCCACAGTCCACATCCATTAGGAAAATTGCGGCATTTATAGAGGCGTTGACCTATGCCTGATCTGTTTCTTGTGATAGAGTACAAAATATTGACTCCACAATTGTAGTATATTTCTTCGGAATCAACCTCTTGTTCTCGTTGAGGTTGTTGAGCCAATATTTCAAACCCTCTTTGCTTTCTCCCATTACTACTCCTTCGCTCCTTCCTTTGCCTTCTTCCATCCTCCATAAGCCTCTGCTCTTGCAAATTTCTCTCATGCTCTCACACATCTTCAAAATGTCTTTCCTCCATCTCAACTTACCACCTGATCGGCTCTTCGGTGTACGACGGATTAGGCGCGTTCTCATGATTTAAAGGACCCTCGTATGAGTATGATTTTGGTAAGGAAATATGGCTATAATCTACCATCTTTTTCTTAATAGGATGAGATGAATTCAAAATAATTTTCCAAGAATTTATAGCAGTAAGAAGATGTCCTATGGCTAAAACCATGCAATGTGGGTACATTATTCGAATACGTCAAAAGCGCAAAGTCTAGCAAACATCAAAGGAAGTGCAACGTGCAAATAGCGCTCGATATGACGTGACACTGCCAATAAAGCTAGCAATGCAAATGTGCTGTAAATAAATCTATGCCAACATCAAAAGAAGTGCACCGTGCAAATAGTGCTCAATATGACATGACACACACTGCCAATAAAGTTGTGCAATATAAATGTGCTGTAAATAAAACTATGCAAACATCAAAATTAGTGCAATACAATACATGTTCTCAATACAATACAAGTGCTCAATACATTTCCTCTATATAATAAATGTCCTCAATGTAAATATAAAAAAAGCTTTATAACGCAAAAAATAAATAGTAATTCATGTCCTCAATATAATACAGTAGTGCATCAAATATAAAATCAGCGGTAAAATAAACGTAACAGTACACAACATGATCATCCTAAGTTAACATCGTCATCGTCATCGTCGCCACCATCGTCACTGTCGTCGTCGTCACCGTCGTCATCAATGCCCGCGTCGTCATCGTGAGCGAGACCAACATGACCAAACTGAAATGCAGCAGCTGAGCCTACAAATCATCAATCAGGGCCTGCATCGCCTAGGGCCTGAAGACTGAGCGCTTAGGTATGAACGAGTTTTGTTAAATGGCGGCAATATAACGCTTATGCATGTCCAACCTACCATCATACTGTAATTACATATAATATATCAATATTTGATTGATTAACTAATACTGTACAATTAAATATCAATACAATGAATTACCACATGAGGCGGGTATATTGCAACAGTGGGGACACCAAAAATATCATTATCCGAGGGATAAACTATCGGCTGCTCGATAAAAGTACTGGTAAGATCATACACTCTGTAAGAGGCGTCTAACATGGGCTGCTGAGAATACTAAGATGGAGTTTAATCAAAAGAAAATGGAGTGCTTGAACTCTAACATTGGCAATGTGTGGGCCTATATGATTGGAGTTCACTCCTCGAGCGTAGCCAAGTAACTTATATCATCGAGGAACAACTCTAACCTAGTAGTTGTCATAGTCCCCCTCTGCTAAGAAAAATGTAGAAGTATATACCAAACTAGTCTGCATCAATCCCTGTATATATTGTGATCCAAAGTCCGACGTTTGCTGAACATATTGTCGCAAGATAATGGATCTCTAGGGATATGTAAATCCCTAGTAGTCTGAAACCAGCATCGCTCCCCCAAATACCAAATAGGAAGAAGCACTGGTGGAAGAAGATCATCCTTCGCATGCCCAAGTGATACGAAATATTAGTGGATGAGCATCATGCATCTGGCCCGCATGTGTGATGGCAATCCAATATGCAGCCCATAGTGCCTGGAATGTATTGCTCTTGCACCTCATATCAATCGGCGTACGGGCCTCCATCAAGTCATGTCTCACTCCCATAGGCACCCGAGAAATGAAGTAAACACGCTCCCATCGTCTCATGCACGGAAAATATGTCTTTAGAGCATGATTAGCAGTCTCAACAATACGTGGATCCATGTTCTCCGTGCACTCATAGTACCAGCACGACAAAATGTACCGAAACCCAAACATCTATCTAACCTCCTCAGTGCAAAAGAATCAAGAGCGGTGTATAAATATCCGAGTATAGTGGAACCCTAGTCATGTGGAGCTGATCTAATTCGGCTACCGCTACAGGTAACCTAATCTAATGGTACTCTTTTAGTTCGAAAAGAAAGTCAAAGCAAATAAGTACCGTAGAAATGCCCTAAGCATGGCATCACTTGTAGCCTCGGTGCCAATATGAGTTGCAATGTATGCCTGTAGATATGTAAGGGGGACAATCCCGAAGGCAACACGACCCTCCTCAAACTGGGGTAGGTAAATTGCGAAGACCTCGGGGCTCTCAAACGTATGGTCAAAAGGAAATGGTATCTTGTCAGAACCTCCAATCTCAATCCCAGTTAACATATAAAAGTTGGCAAGGGTAGCGCCGAACTCAAAATCCGAAAAATGAAAAGTATGTGTGTCATAGGCCACCATCTCTCAACTAAGGTTGCTATAAGTGGACGATCAAAACACTGTAGTGGCCTAATCTGTAAGAACTATGCAAAAAGACTAGTCTGGAGCTTATCAACTAAAACTTGAGGTAGTGTGTCATACTACTGCGCTCAACACTTCGCCCAACTACCATAATACATACTAGAACAATAAAATTAAACGGTTATTCGAGATTATTGTACAATTTAACAAACAACTAAGTAAGGCACTTTACAATATCACACATCTATCTACTAAACATTATTTAATGGGTAGTTATTTTTTAGTTAGAACTATACCTCGAACGTATCCAACGCCGTGAAGATATGATGACTGTATCTCTCTAGCAGTTCGTGCAGAACCCGTAGTTGGAAAATCATCGTATTCGGAGGTAGATCAACGTGTAATGGGCCTACGGCTCCTTTGGATGATGGCACACGGTTCTTCTTGCGATTTTTGTTACATGTGGCGGCATGTCGATAGTTTTTTAATTAAAAACAAAATAAATCAGAGGAAAAATGAGGGAAAAAGGCCTGGACACCTCACTTATAGGCGCCCAGCCTCGGACGCATATTTAATTGCCCATAGCTTGGGCGCTGATTAAATCACCGTCCAGCATTGGACGTTGATTTAATCAGCACCTAGGTTTAGGCACTAATTAAATCAGCGCCTACTTGTTGGGCGTCCCTCTGTATATTCAGGGTAATATTCAGATCCTGAATATTAGCTCTCTTGAGCTGTTGGAGATGCTCTTAGCGCTTGAAGCGTGTAGGACATAAAAAAGATCCCTATGCTATCTATTTTTGACATATTCTCCCTAAAGTGGGAACCACGTGTGTAACAACCCCTATTTTGGACCATTCAAATCGACAAAAATCCACACATGTCAGACTTGAATAATTCAAAATAACAGACTGTAATAAAATTTAGAGCAAATAAAATCATTCACAGAATAACAAACATAGAAATATTAGAATAACTCGCAGCAGAAATTAAAATACCATAGTAGTTCATGAAGCTACTTTAACAAAGTCTCAAAACAAAATACATAATATCAGTCTGAAAACAAATACAATAGAAATCCCAAGTACATAGAAGTTCACTAATACAAGAAATGAAATAGAACAAATAAACCGAAATAGATTGATAACTAGATAAGCAGAATCTCCAGCGATTCTAGCTCCAGAAAGAGAAATCCAAAGCTGTGAGTACTCAAGCTGACCCGAGCGTAAAGCAAAACACAAAACACTCGAGTCGGGACATACATACTTATACAATGTAAACCAACTTAAGTGAACTGTTGTAAAGTACAAGTAAGTTAAAGGATGCTTGGGGCTGCCCATCCTCTTAGGATCCGTTAAACTATTTACTATGTAGTAATATTGCGGTATTATAATAATGTCTACAGTAAAATAAACATACTTTAAAATAGTGTTAAGGAGCGACCCAATATTCCCCTTAACACGTAATAGTCCCAGTAGTCCAGTACCAGCGTACCTCCAGATCGGGAGGCTACCCTAAATACTCCACGGGCTACGGGAGAAAAACAAACTCGTAGTAAGGCTCTCTATGGTAGGTGACATGGCACAACTAGGCAATGACAGGGTAGATATACCAATTACGCTTCCGAGCTGGTGGTAACGCATAGCGGCCACTACCGCCTACCTCGGAACACACTCCCAATCAAAATCGGACGATGGCCATCAAATCAATCACAAGTAAGACTATATTATTGAAGAAGTGCCTTTGATAGGAGGAATGACCTCACTTGGCCCATCGATCGCTCCTATTTTAGCCACCTTTTTCCAACTCACGGGAGTCGAGTCCACGTTCATACCCCAATAGGATCGTCGCCACCATCCTACTTCATTCTGGAATCTCCATCGCGTACACAGTCGTTCAAGCAGTTTACGGTATTGACAGAGAGTATGTCCATATCTGATCCTGGTCTCTTTAATAACCAACCGTTATTATAACCCGTGGTTGTAATTTCAAACATAGTTTATATTTCAAAACCGAAACCATTTTTATTTCAAAACTATATTCTAATCAAATAGTTTATCATTTTCGTTTCAAACATATCTTCACCTTTCAAAAAACATAATACTTCAAAGTTATAAGTTTTTCGAAACCAAAATACTTGAAATCTTTACACTTTGAAAATCATAACATTTCGAAATCATACGTTTGAAATCATGAAAATTCCTTTAATTCTTTACATTTTACAAATTTTTTCAATTAAACCCAAAATTTCAAATTTCCAATTTAATTCAACTCAAATCATCAGTTTTAATTCAATTCAGTTTCCCAACAAACCATTTCAAAAATTAAAATATCATATCCTTTCATAACCTCATTCATTTTATATTTATTTTAAATACCGATTATACTTACAAATAAAATATTCAATTCCTAAAAATTTAGTCTTTTCAGAGTCCATTTATTCACTTAAATACATTAAAATAGTAAAATTCCAGCTTTCCACAGCATTTAGAAAATGCTGCGGTAAGTTATGTTTGAAAACAATTCAATTCGGTAAAGATAGCATTTAAAAACTGCCGTAATTGTTCAATTATATTCAAAAATCTCATTTTAGGCAACTGCAGCACTTATCAAGTGCTACTGTAGCCTTTTTATTAATTACAAGTTTCAAATTTAGTTTCTGCAACTACAGCACTTACCAAGTGCTGTTATAGCTCTTAGTTAAATTTTTAGCCATAGTTCATTTGCATCAACCATAGCACTTACAAAGTGCTGTAATATCCTTCACAACAGATTTTAAGTTAACCCCAGAAATGGTAGCATTTCTGAAGTGCTGTTAATTAAATTATCAAATTTTCAATACAATTTCACAAACCATTAAATTTCAATTTAAACCATTTTATCTTATAAAATTTCATATCCCACTTTAAAATGGTCATTTAAATACCTTTTAACTTATGATTTACGAAGTAAAATTTCACAAATAATTATCAAATTTTTAAACGATTCACTTATTAAATTCAAATATATAATTTTCCCTAATTTTTTTTATTTACTTTACACTTAAATTTAAATTTACCATTTCATAAATTAAACTACATTTCCATTTTATTTTCTTAACTTAACTTTTATTTTTAAACCAAATTTCAAATCTCAAAATTAAGTTATATTTCAAATTACACTTCTAAGCATTCATTTATTAAACCATTTTAATTCATAGAAAAATCAATAACACTTTATTAAGTCATTTTGAATTCAAATTTAAATCCAATTATCATATTTTATTTACTTAACTTAAACTCCATTTTTAAACAAAATCACAAATTCAAAATTTATTTATATTTCAAATTTTAACTTAACCAATTATTTATTTAACATATCTAACTTGTAGAAAAATCACTAATACTTTTAAAAATCATTTTTAATTCAGTTTAATTCAAAATATCATAAATTTACACTTTAAAAATACTTTAAACTTTTCCTGAAAAATACATACAAAATAACCATGGGTCTATATTATATTTTCTAACCTAGGTTAAGTGATACAGATAATATATCATTTCAATCTGTATTTTACAAAGAAAAATCCGGATTCTATCATTTCAAACCCTCGTTCTATCATTTCAAACCCGCAATCCCAAGTTAATTAAATAAATAAAAATGGCTTAGGCCTATCATTTCAGCCCATAATGATTTTTCCCTATTCTAAAGTCCGTTCGAGTATGTCTCATTTCAACCCATAGTGATTCTATTCTACAGGGAAGTTGCAGTGTGAGAAACAGAATAAAATAAACCATATGGCAGAATATAACATAGCAGATGATGTGACAAGTTTATAAACAAGGGTTTAACATCATATAATTCACATCACACGCAGGTAAAACATGATAAAAATTTTCTACACATTCACTTGCTATAAATTCACAGTTATATAAGTATAAATGTCATGAGTGTATACTCACCTCTTTACGTTGGAGTTAGCACATCAAACTACATAGATAACTTCAGAAAGCACGACACAACATGACTTTTGATTCAAGCGGGAGGAGAGCCAAGATATTGATCTTGTAAACAACCAATAAAAAAACAATATACACATGAATATTCAACCTAAAATACATTGAAACAAATCGAAATACAAAGCAACAAGGAATAAGTCCTTGCCTTAACCATTCAAATGCTTGGCCATATGGTTTATGTGCTCGGCTATGACTGTTACAACCCTATATTTTGTGATTATTTTAATTGTATATTTTCATTATTTTAAATTGAATTCCTGATTTAAAAACTTTATTTTATTTATTAAAATGAATAAATTTTGTTATTTTAAATATAAATTTTGATTTATATGTGAATTATAATTTCAAACATGAATAAATTGAATATTTTCCAAAAATGTAGATTTTGGTCATTATGGTCAAACTTTGACTTTTAAATTTAAAATCTAAGTACTTTAATTTTTTAATTTTATCTTTTATTATCAAAGTAAATTAAATTTTAAGAATACTGCTTTTCGTTTCGTTGAAATCCGATTTATATTACGAAAGTTATGCTTTTTCCAATATCGTATGTAAATTGATTTATTTAACAAAATTTTTTATTTTAAATTATATAAATAATATTTTTGTTTGTTATAATTTGTGTATATATGTACATATGAAATGTTATTTATTTATTTTATTTTTAAAGTATATTTATAATTTTCCAATGTTCATAGTATTTTGTTTACAATTTTTATTTCTAGTTTCAATTATTAAACTATTTCTTTAATTATTTTCTATTTTTCCTTAAAATATTTATTTATTTTTCTTTTTCACTTATGTTTTTTTCATTTTTTCATTTTTATTTACTTATTTATTTTAGTTTATTTTGATTTAAAAGAAAATAGAAATTCCAAGAGACAAAAGTGCTTTTATATTCTATGTCTTTTCATTTCTTTTATCTATTCATTTTTCAATTTGCCTTTTCATGCATTGGCCATTCATTTCTTTTGCATTGGCCATGTATTTTTTTGTTGTTTCATGTGAAAAAACATTCCCATCTCATCACCATTCATGGCCATTTCCATTTGAGAGAAAAAAAAGAGCAATGGCTTCCATTCTTCCTTCTACTTTTCTCTTCTTCCTCATTGATTTTGTCCTTGCTTCTCTCTAGCTATGCTCGTCCCTACCACCCACCATCACCACCATACCAGGCACAGCAACCACCACCTCTTCCTCTGACCACCACCTCAGGCCGTGACCTTCAAGTGGGCCAAGCACCTCAAAACTTTGCACAAACTCCTTGAAAACATACCTAGCCAAGCCTAGTTTCACCACCCACTTCACATATGGCTTTGGTGTGATGCCCCACCTCTATGCTCACAAAAAAAAGTGTATTAAAGGAAATACTGTCTGCTATCATGAAGGATGAGGCTGGATAGGAGCGGCCATCCATAGTTAGGCCTTACACTAGTATTGGTTATTTCGATAGGAGTGGTATATATTTTTATTTTTCATCCCTTATTTATTTACTCCCATCGACATACCCAATTCCAATATAAAATGAACTACGGTGGTTCATAATAGTTTAGGACAATAAATATAATAATAACACAGATAATATAAATGCGGAACACAAATAAAAAAAAAGTCTCATATATATAATAACTGATGTCAGTTACAATACATGTGATACAGTACATATGATAGAACTACAACTGTCGACTCAGGAAGTTATATACACAAGTACATTATCGTGATTAATATACATGAATACATAACAACCTATATAAATATACTGACTACTAAAAATGACAGCAACTACTCCAAAAGATAAGAAAAGACTTCATAGCTCAAGTAGCAACCCAAAGAAAGATATCTACTACATGTAATACCCGGTTTGACCCGAGTATTAAATTCAAAGAAAATAATACACCGATCGGTCTAATTCAAACTCAGTTATTAGTGCACAGAAGCAATAATAATTAAGTAACAAATAGATGACAGTCATAATAAATCTCGTCTATCCGATCCTTAAATAAAGAAATCGGATAACGATATTTATAACACGTAACAGTGTTAAACAACAAATCAGCAAATCCAAATTATCAACAAAGATAAATTAAAAAGATTATCAATGAAGATAATTTCAAAACCACAGAATTGCTTAAACAAAAATTAACGACAAAATCTAATTATTAAGTAAATAATTAGAAACTCATAATCTAATTATCAAATTGATAATTAGACAACAACAAAATCATCAAATTAAACCAAATCAGAATACGACACGAAATATTGAAATATCAATTAAAATGACAATTCGGGTAGGGCTGCAGTACACGCACGCGTGTACTGCCTCGCCACTACAACATATGGAATATGCAAAAGATCAATAAATCAGAACAAAATAGAATATCATAAAAGCCAAGCCATGTGGCTGTAGTACATGCTTGCGTGCACTGCCTTGCCACTACAGTGATGATGTAAACAAAAGATCAACGAACCAAAATCAATGAAGATTCAAATATCAATGCCAAGGCCTCAGTGGTCAAAGTAGACAGACATGGACAATGTGTACGTATGTACACAATGAAAATTCACAAACCAACACAAGGTCAAACCCGAATACCGGATTCAACTCAAGTGAAATTAGAAAAACAAATCCAAATGAAATCAAGTGGTCAAGACAGCTAGTTCATATGCAAACTACCTCAACGCAACTGTAAAGCAACTCAAACTCGAATGACCAAATTCATAAGAATACAATGGTCAGTGCAATACAAAACAACAAAGGGCAAATAGCAACAACCCCAAATATACAAGGGCAAACCGCAACAAAAACTACAGCCACGTGAAGATCAACAGCAAGTGGATATGACAATCAAGCTGCAAGTCGACCAAATTCAATGAAACAAGCTCAAGCAAAGCTGAGGCAATACTCAAGAATGCAACTCAATATCCAAACAAATGCAAATCATAAAGGCTGCAGGTGAAACAAGTACGTTTACCCACCAAATAAGGGTAAAACTGCAAACAAAAACTACAGCAAGCCCTTGAATACAACAGTTCAAGTTCCAAATATCAAGAGAAGATGACAACAGTGGTGCATTAAACCACAATGAAACCAAACCAATATGCATATACAACTACAAGCTGGAACAGAGCACATAGGAGTGCAAGAACAAATAAAAACAATACATATGTATATGTATACTACACATGAAAGTAAAGAAAGAATGCAGCAAGACCCAAAATAGACAACAGAAAATTCTACAAAGGTCAGAGATCAATGAATATTGAAGCACACGTGCCCAGACTCAACAACAAATGCAAATACAATGCAATAATGGGCAGTGCAAGATAGAGACAGTGGTCAGACAAAGTACAGCCTCGACTGAATCAATGTGTGTAAACTACACAGTGAAGACACCTACACATGGAACTCGTAGTACAAAAAAAAAACAGTGCAACAGACACCCGGCTAGCATGACCAAAATAACAGTGACACTGGTGCAGTAGGCACAAACAACAGAATGCATATACAATGAATGACCAGACTCAATGAAACAACACTGCAGATGCAAGCATACTCGACGCACAGTGCACATCAATGCATATGAACTCAGGTGGACAGGAAAAACAGGTATAGGTATGCAACAGTGGACAAGAGCTCAACAAAGCAACTCAAACTCACGATGGAACCATACTCAAATTCAAAGTAGCAGTCATGCCAATGTCAACAGAATATAGTCAGGAGGAAGACTTTACAATTCAAAAGTAAGATGACCGAAGAGAATGCAAATCAAGCGGTGGTGAAAATAGAATCACAACGGTGCCGTGATGACCGGACAACACGAATACATGGAGCAAGGCAACAGTCGACAGTGAAGACTGAAAACCGAGGCATTGCTCCAGTCAATTGAAGTTTCATGATAATTATCAAAGTCAACATAAATCAATTACCAGAAATTCGAAACAAGTGAACCCGAAAATCATCATCACCGTAAAGCAATTTACAGAATCAAAGTGGAAATTCAACAATTTTAGGGGTTTGATTGTCGAAACCCCAATTCACTAATTCACTGAAATCCAAAGCAGTAATTTCAACTAAAATAAAAGCCAAGGAAATCAAGTAACAAAAAAAAATTATACTAATTTGAATTAGATGTGAGTGATAAAATCACTCACCTTAGTTTTTGAGGAGCACGAAATGGAATCGAAGCAGAGACCTCCCCGTATCCAAGCAAAGGCGAGCTCATCAAGCGGGCGAAAGCATCACCAGAGACGAGCATCGAGCATTTGAAGTCGACGACCCCTGATTACACGAAAACACTAATTTGGAATGAAGATGAATGAATACGAGGCCGCCATTTTTTTTTCTTTTTTCTTTTTTCTTTTTTGTTTAGGGTTACGAATGGAAATGGTAAAGGAGGATCGGGTCAAATCTATTACTTAAAATGGAAAACAGAAACCAACGCTCTAATTAATTGATATGTGTCTTCTAATACAACTTTCGTGTGCGTCATTTTTTATTTTCTTTTTTACACATAAAAATAAGCAAGTCAGTTGCAATTATCCTGTGTTATCCATAACTGTTCGTATGCCCTCTTCATTATCTCTAACCCACGAATATGAGGATTACTGCTGGGTATATTCCTTTTATCCGGAGATTCAAGTAAAACGTAAAACTTTTTGGATGCGATGGTGGCAATCACTTCAACGGAGGCGCCTTCTTATTCTCCATTGGCGACTTCACGCCTTCTCAACTCAAAATGGAAAATTATGTCCCCTCCTTTTAAGGTAGCGATTTTCTCAAATTTTCTTCGATTCGTTTGATTTACTTAGTACTGTTAATTTAGGAATATGTTAGACTATATTTAGGATTACTGATGGATATATTCCTTTTACCCGGAGACTTCAAGTAAAACCTAGAATTTTGTGGATGCGACACTGGCAATCACTTCAATGGAGGCGCCCTCTTCTTCTCCATTGGCGACTTCATGCCTTCTCAACTCAAAATGGAAAATTATGTCCCCTCCTTTTAAGGTAGCGATTTTCTCAAATTTTCTTCGATTTGTTTGATTTACTAAGTACTGATAATTTAGGGATATGTTATAATGTTTTTACTCATAAACTTCTTCAACATTATGTGAATTGTTTGTTGATGTTTTACTTAATAGTTGGATTTTATTCAGTCGACATACTGAAGATAAAATGACAGTGGTATCTACAATTCCTCTATATTATCATACATAATTTGCATGTATATTTTACTGCACTTTCGATTGTGATTATTCAGTTATGATTATTTGATGTTGAAGATGTTGGTATTTAAACGCATTAATCTATTCACAATGGAAATTATGGCAACAACCCAACTGGAAGGAATCACTTTATATAATTTCAGCAGATGAAACGGGTTCGTTCCACTTGAATCGGTAGTCTTTAATTAATTATACTTTGTACAGTGTAAAGGCTAAATGAAGATTGCATATTTTCACCATTGTTTCGTGTGTTTATTTGCTGAAATTCGCTTTATAATTTTTGGGTTTGTAATTGGCAACCCCATTTTGGGTACACTTTATTCAGATACACTTCCAACTGCCTATAATGGAAATGATATCATATAGTTTAGAGCACTGTTTTATTCTACTAGAATTATAATATTTATTCATGCATGATAAGGAACAATCTTAAAGTAAGACTAATTTACTCTATGTTTTCCTTGAATTACTCTATCTTCTCATGTAAGAGTTTATATATTTCTTCTATTAAGATTCTTCTTTCTGTTTCAACGAAATGCCAGACCATGTGAGTAAATTTTAATATGCATGTCACTATTAATGTTAAAAAAGAGGACTAAATTTAGAATTGTGTAAGTTCATCTGCAACCAAAAACAGGGAGATTAAGTTTACGGAAGTAGCCTGTCTATTTTAGTATTATTTAATTACATGCATGAATGTTTTTTCATTTTGTTCTTTCTTTATTCAGTCTATTATTGTACCACTTCACTAAATGCATCACTTTTACTACTATTGCAATATCGATTGTGCTTTTTTTCTTCGTTTTTTGGTTAACTTTGCATTAAAATGTGCCATATTAACAGTAATTTGTTCAATACTTATTACTTACTACAAAAATGCTCAGTTGATCATGTTTTACAGTGGTTATTGCTACCAAAAAGGGGAAGAAAACCAGCTTCTTGCAATATTTACTCTTTATCTCCGTACATAAAGCTATTTTCTTGGGAAACAAAATGTTTTCATCTTCTAATTATTTAGTAGTGCATGCGTTGAACTACCTCATGCTTTTTCCTATCCCAAGTCGCTGACTATTCCAATCCATTGCAGTTCTGGTAAATTTTAAATTACCATTCTATTTCACACTTTATACATATGCAACTATCAATCAATAAACTTTAACAATCACCATTCTCCATTTCAAATGTTACATGTCCACAACAACTCTATGAACAAACTCAATATAAAAAGCACTTCAATGTAACATTACTACGTACTTTGCACCCTACAGTACTATTACTAATTCTCTCAGCCAAAATAACTGCAAATTACTATATCAAAATAATTTGTTGGATTTTGTTGTTAGTTCAGAATTTATAGTGTATAATGTAAAATCCCAGCTATTATTTTCAAATGCATGTTATCTCATATACCTTAATTTAGTTCCTAACTCTAGAATTAAGTTAGCTTGATTCGTATTTTAGAACCAATATGGCACAGAAGGCAATCTATCTGGGCTTAATAATAATCATCATAAAATCAGATGAAAAAACATAGCTAAATGCAAAGCCGGATTAATATTTGTCTATGACATAGGCGATGAGTTTAGAAGCCATGCAAAAAATACTAAGGATTCTGAAAAACTAGAGAAGGGAAAAGCCAGAAAGAGAGAGGGTCATAGCTACACTGGTAGGTTAAGGGAAGATGAGAAAGCATTGTTGCTGACATGTATATGGCTGTTGCGAAGCACATAGAAATTTTGTCTGTTCTAAAGTGGAATGGTAATAGCTACTCGACTATCAAAACTATTTACAATGTTAAGAGATTCGGTGAAGCTTTCGGGCAATTCGATTCAGATATGAAATGTTCGGTAACCAATGACCAATGGTAAGCATATCTTTCCTTTTCTTTATTCTTTTCATTTTGGTGCTACACATTATTTATGCATGACATGATATTGTATTTGGTTAAGCTACCTCATTTTATACAGAGACTATTTAAAGGGAATTGATGGATAAAACTGACATTTGAATCATATTTTTTTCATAAAAAAAGGAAACTAGCATGATACATTTTATTCTATAGATTCGTATCATAAAATTTTGAACTTTGAAAGGTCAAAGAGTGTTTGGAAAGTACAAAATTTCTTAATTTTGTATATGTCTAAAGGTTAACACTAGGAAGAAATTTGCCAATAATTTTTCTGACACGAGCTTTCTGGTGCATGCAATATTCTGGTTGTAAAAGGATGAGGACATGGAAATTTAGATAAGTAAACAATTTAATGGTTTTGTTAAAACATTGTGACATTCTCCTACACTTCTGCAATTATCTCGACTTAGACTTCTAACTTATATTTGAGGATAGAGTTGGGCTATAAGAGTTTTGAAGGAGGTTCTATATAGAGATTTTCAGCATCTTGAGTTCAGAAATAGGAAAATATATGAAGTAAAATGGCATAAAGGAAGTTATAGGTCGCTCGGTATGTGTTGAAACATCACTATTACAAATATTGGGTCCCTTCATAGAAGAAGGGATGGGATTAGCTGGAAAATTTTAGGTTTACCATAATGGATTTAGTCGACTTTGAAATGAAATAGATATGCATATGAAAAGTGATTAGGCAAAGTCCTCAAAAAAAGTTGTCTTTCAATGTTTGTAATTTTTTTGATGATTTATGTTAGGTTTCTAATGATAAAATGAAATTTTCTCCCTGTACATTAATTGTTTTCATATATATTACTGCAACATATTTATTACTATCCTTCTTCTGTGGAATGATTAAATCTGATAGTATACATGTAATATAAAAGCTGTTAACACTTAAAAACATGTATTCCTAATAGTTGTTGTATATTATTAGCTTCAATGCAAGAATATTTCTCTACATCAAAACTGTGACACAAAAGGATTATAGAGAAGACTGAGATTATGAAACTATAAATTGGAATTGGAAAATTTGGACATACCTGACTTTAAATATACAAGACGTCACTAATGTATGCTTTTAAAACCCTTCCATATTGGAAAATTGTTCTTTCCTAAATATCAACGTCTGTACTTATAATAGTAGAATCACAAAATTAAATTAAGTGGCTGTGTCTTTTGTGGTTAAAATTGTTACTGAAGCCCTCTTCCCAGCTCATCACACCTTGAGTTTTTATGCTTGCTTTTCTTCTATTGTTTTACATGCCTACTTTGTCACTTAGCTGTTCCACGGGTTAGGAGGAATCCTACTCTAACTGTTCCAATAGATAAAAGAACACCAAATAAATTATGCAGGATTTGCTACAAGAACATTCACGCAATCCAGGTTCAATTAATGTCAAATCGGGTGGTTGGTTCAACTATCTCAATAACAAGAAAAGTGAAAGAGAATGCACTTATCGAACTGCTTTGGAACATATTGTTTTCTGCGACTGCGGTGAAAATGGGTCTGATTGAGGTACTCGCTTCCATTGATGGAGATCAGAAAAAAAATTCACAACTGTAAATTGATTGCTTAATGTATTCAATTTATGTAACAAGTTATTGTGAACTGATATTTGTATTTCATATATGTAGAATTTTGCATGGATATATTTGCATCTGTAAGTTCTTTTTTGGTAAGCTTAATTTGTTTCTGACAATTTACCTATGTGTTGTCTATGTTTGGTGTACGTACTGCCAAAATTTGTCAGCATTTGATACATCTCATTTGACAGATTATATCAATCTCATTAACCAACCAATGTATGATGAAAGTAGAAGAGTGTCGTCCGCTATTGTTTGCATGTAATTTGTGTGGCCCATTTTTTTCATCTTCATTATTTTACGCCCTCCACATTATTTTTTGCATATGATTGTAGGTCTAGAAATATACATATAACTTATTCATGCATTACGTTTCAATTCTAAGTGCAATGCTTGCCAAAAAAAAGATTAATATTGGAACTAGGTATACCCTTACTTTGACATTATTTGATTTTTTTCCAGAAAGGCAAGATGTACGCAAATTTGACTTTTTTAGAACTTCATAAATGATGATCAAAATTTAATTGTTTTTGGGTTTTCATTCTATGCTATTCTACTTGTATTTTACTATACTTTAAACAAGGATTTTGAAGAAAAAATTGAAGATGTCAATTCATATTAAAAATCCAATATTTTAACAAACCTATATATACATCCTACATTTACACACACACACACACACACACACACACATATATATATATATATCAAAATATACTAAAAATCTACATTTCTCTCCTATATAAAATTCCTTTACGTTAATACATTATATTTTATAACAACTTTTAACATCAATTTAATTACCAACAATGCCCGTATACGTAGCACGGGCCACACTGGAACTGGCTTTGCTCCTATTTTATTTATTAATGGTTGGTTATTAATAGTGGATCCTACACTTATTTTTAAGTGAAAAATAAAAATTGGATCTAACCAAGATGGGTCAAACATAGACGACCACAAAAGTTCAACAATTTTGTTTAGTAGCCTTCTATCTTATTCCCGCATTTTTATGATGGTTAGACTCACTGAACCTCTTACCCTCCTTTTTACTACAAATATTAATGATAATTTGCATTTATTACAAACTAAAATTTCGTGAGCAGTTACTTAATGACCGCTATCCATTTTTCCACTAATAAAAGCATTCTCTGTTCAAATTGTTAATTTCAAGCTGTATAGATTGAAAATATACGTAGACTGCAATCCTACCATTAATTTTACAGGAAAATTGTAATATAAATCAACTCTTCTCAACTAGCAACTTTATTTTACTGCATAACTCTACATATCATCAAAGTTTCGTTCTGCTTTTCTTCCTTTGGCCACTACATATATATTTCGTAAACAATACAATGGAATATAGTTTGGTAACTAAAATATTGTAGACATAATTATTTTTCACTCTTTTTCATAATATTGCTATATTAAATTTCCATGAGTCACGTTAGTAATATCGACCTTCATAATATATTTACTAGCTACCGATGCATAGAAAGTAGATGGTGTCAAGGTCCACTTTATAGGGGTACTTACTCCTACTCTATACTATAATTTGCAAAGAAGGGCCGTCAGTCTACTAAAGAATTTAAATTGGTAATGGATTGTAAACTCATTCATTCTCCATGAATCATAGTCCAATATGAGCTACCAATTTTATCCACCGTTATCCTATGCATCACTTACTATTTCACTGTATCATTTTAGGTGGTATTTATTGTACTAATATATTTTAGGATGCACATATCATTTTGAAACTGTATTTGACAAAAATGAAATTTACACTGAAAAAGTGGACGTACCTATTATTGGTTAGAATCACTTCTTTACATTAATTAGAATTGAAAAACAACAGTCATTATATTACCTACTGCCTTTGATTGACGGTGCATTTTGGTTGGATTTCACCGCACCAACGCTTGACAACTTTTCATTTTTACATTCTTCAACGCATTTTCTGGTTTTTAATGTGATTTAAACAACGTAAAATTATCCATCTTTAATCAGTTACAAAACCTAAACTAATTTAGTTTCAAAAACAAACATGTTTTTTACCGAACTGTACCAATTGTTTTATTTTCCAAAAAATTGCAGCTAACCTATTTTTTAAGAACCCAAACAATAAACAACTAAAGACCTACCTTATTTCCAAATATTTTTTTAGTTTTCCACTATCAATTTGCACATCAAATGGCATGGTATAACAATGCGACACGGTGAGAAATAAAGGGGAGCTGAGAGGACAAAGAATAAGTTTTTCAAAACTAAATTTTATTCTTCCCTACTTTTTGAGGATTAGCAAAATCTCTCTCTAACCCATTCCACGTCCCTTCTTCTCCCACAACTCTTTCAATACAAAATAAAAACTAAAAACTCAAAATTTAATTATAAGCCAACCAGGCCCTAACAGATTGAACCTTTAACATTTTTCACCTGTACATAACGAAATTTAAACTGAATAAATTGAAGTCAAAGAAGATAGACTGATTTTACTAAATAAGGTTTTAACTTTTTCCTTACAATACTGCCTTCCTATAAATGAATAACTGTAGACACATTATTCTGCACTTTGGTTATGTCCCTTTTGCAAATTTTCAACAATATTTTTTCTTACCACGATTTCCTACTACCTCAGGAGTGAAGATAAAGCTGAAGGGATTAAGAACCAGCACTATACATGGGCAGTACATACTACTTTAACGTACAATTCGATTACATTCAATTGGACCTACAATTACACGGAAATACCAGCACTGCCCGTGTGCGTAGCACGGGCCACGCACTAGTTGGAATAAGAAGGGAACAACCAAAATAAAAGGAGAGAATGTATTTGGGCCCTGATTTTATTTAAAGCCCGCATACACATTAGCAAATTTTCGAAAGGAATTTCACTGATTTTAAAACTCCATCAACAACAGCTATTAGCCGGCAGAAATAAATCGTCTATTGACGATTATTAATCGGTACGAAATCCCGGGTTGTTACAGATTCCCCTCATTATAAAAATTGCGTCCCCGCAATTTTCATAATAAAAGTCGTCAATAACAATTATTTTTCTAACATAAACTAGTTAAGCTAGAAAATAAAGGTCAAGAACACAGACGCCAAAGAAATCTTTTAATTTCATAAAAGAAATTCACAAATTGTCAACAAAATCTAACTATCAAATAGATAATCAGAAAACAACAAAACTGAATAAATACAGTTATCAGTAATGTTTAATTATCAATTAGCTAATTAGAATACAGAAATCACAAAACATCAATATCTAATTATTGATACGATAATTAGAAAACAGCAAATTCTAATTATCAACAAAGATAATTAGAAAACACAAATCATAATTCACAAAACCGCAAACATCTAGTTATCAACCTGAAAATCAGAAAAACACGAACTCCATAATCAGCAAACTGTAACTATCAACAAAGATAGATAGGAAACATCAATTATCACAAACGATAATCAAATCACAAATCAACAAATATTTAAGTATCACAAACGATAATCAAATCTCAAATCAACAAACATTTAATTATCACAAACGATAATCAAATCTCAAATCAACAAACATTTAACTATCAAAAACGATAATCAAATCTCAAATCAACAAATATTTAATTATCAAAAACGATAATCAAATCTCAAATCAACCAATATTTAATTATCAAAAACGATAATCAAATCTCAAATCAACAAATAATTAATTATCAAAAGCTATAATCAAATCTCAAATCAACAAATATTTAATTATCAAAAATGATAATCAAATCTTAAATCAACAGATATCTAATTATCACAAATGATAATCAGAATCAAAAAATATCTAGTTATCAAAAACAATAATCAGAATCAACAAATAGCTAATTATCAAAAACGATAATCAGAATCAAAAAATATCTAATTATCAAAAACGATAATCAGAATCAAAAATTACCTAATTATCAAAAACGATGATCAGAACTCATATCATCAAATATCCAATTATTAAAAACGATAATCAGAACTCATATCATCAAATATCCAAACGATAATCAGAACTCATATCATCAAATATCCAGTTATCAAAAAACGATAATCAGAACTCATATCATCAAATACCCAATTATAAAAAACGATAATCAGAACCATATCAACAAATACCCAATTATCAAAAACGATAATCAGAACTCATATCATCAAATACCCAATTATCAAAAAACGATAATCAGAACTCATATCATCAAATATCCAATTATCAAAAACGATAATCAGAACTCATATCATCAAATATCCAATTATCAAAAACGATAATCAAAACTCATATCATCAAATATCCAATTATCAAAAATTATAATCAGAACTCATATCATCAAATATCCAATTACCTGTAGATAATTGTAAGCAACAAATATCTAGAATCAATTAAGATAAATAGAAAATCAACATAAAAGGTTGGATCGATCCCATCAGATGGCGAGTTTTAGCAACGTCGCACGTTCATCTCATATGGCCGAAGCCTACCAAGTACCGTCAACATAATTTTGGCGCCCATCATATGACCCGAAGGTCCAACATATGACCCAAAGGTCTAGTACTGGTATTTGACCCGAAGGACCTCATATGACCCGAAGGACCATCATAGTGGCTCGAAAGCACACGAAAATCATCAAAATCATCAAAACAGCAAATATTTCAATTAACGAGTCCGGAATTAACCAAAATAGCACACGCACATGTCCCACAACCATGAGTTTTACTAAATCGTTTAATTCTCTTCATCGTTTCCTTGAAAGTGCAAAATTGTGTATTCCAAAAATAACATTTCACATTCTCAAACGAACAAGTCCGGAATTAAGCGAATCAGTAAAAGAAAGGGGTCATAGTCCTCGATTTTGCTGAAACGTTTAAATCGCTTCCTCATTCTTTTGAAAGCGCAAACTACAAAACTTTTGAAAACAATTTCATTTATTTTATAAAAGTAATAATTTACATTCTCAAACGAACAAGTCCGGAATTAAGCGAATCAGTAAAAGAAAGGGGTCATAGTCCTCGATTTTGCCGAAATGTTTAAATCGCTTTCTCATTCTTTTGAAAACGCAAATTGTAAATTTTTTGGAAACAATTTTATTTTGAAACAATTTTTAAAACACGTGATTAAAACAGCAACATCAACAACAACCTCGACAAGGAAATTGCACTTCTCAAAATACCGTAAAAACGGACAACAAAATCAGCATTGCGGGATAACCGCTTGAAAATCCACTTTAAAATTTGACGGTTACTGAAGTCAAAGCGACAGTAATATTCATACGTCAAAGTCTCATCAAAATAATTTGCATCAAAATATAATATCAGTGAATTTTCATTCATTAAAAAGGTCAACAAAACAACGCGCTTCAAAATTTAGCAATGACGAAAAATCCCGTTATAAAAATAACGGCAACAAAGTACGTTTAAGACCAAACATCGGTTTAACGTAAAATTAGTGCAGTAACGTGCAACTCAAATTTTCACGTATACTACAAATTGAACAAGGAAATCACTCGAATATATCTTCAATGAAGATAATTCTAAAGCAGCAAAAATCTCAACAAATTCACATAACTGCAATCGCTTCGGATCCTCAAAACGGATTCGAAATTTTCAAAGAAAACAAATTAAACACAGCTATGTAAAAAACAAGTGGAATTTATTTCAATGTCATATTTTGATTATTAAATCAAAAAGGTTATCAGCTATACTCAGCAAAGATAGTCTCACTACTTCCGCCGCGCACTCTGATAAACAGACACAAATTCTCTTTTTATTTTTAAATAAAGATATTTAAAAATTTCACCAAAATTTCAAAACTTTAGTTTTGACTCAAAGCACAACTAAAACAACGACAAATAGTTGTAACACATGTTTCATCTAAGTTATGTTTTATATTATGTCCATAAACCCTGAGCTCTGATACCAACTGTGACGCCCCACCTCTATGCTCACAATAACAAAGAGTATTAGAGGAAATACTATCTGTTATCACGGAGAATAAGGCTGGATAGGAGCAGCAATCCGTAGTTAGGCCTTACACTAGTATTGATTATTTCGATACGAGTGGTACATATTTTTATTTTTCATCCCTTATTTATTTACTCCCATCGACATACCCAATTCCAATATAAAACGAACTACAATGGTTCGTAATAGTTTAGGACAATAAATATAATAATAACATAGATAATATAAATGCGGAACACAAATAAAACAAAAAGTCTCATATATATAATAATTGACGTTAGTTACAATACATGTGATACAGTACATATGATACAACTACAACTGTCGACTCAGGAAGTTATACACACAAGTACATTATCGTGATTAATATACATGAATACATAACAACCTATATAAATATGCTGACCACTAAAAATGACAGCGATTACTCCAAAATATAAGAAAATACTCCATAGCTCAAGCAGCAACCCAAAGCAAGATATCTACCACCTGAAATACTCGGTACGACCCGAGTATTAAATTCAAAGAAAATACTACACGGGTCAGTCTAATTCAAACTCAGTTATTAGTGCACGGAAGCAATAATAATTAAGTAAGAAATAGGCGACAATCACAATAAATCTCGTCTATCCGATCCTTAAATAAAGAAATCGAATAACGATATTTATAACACGTAACAGTGTTAAACAACAAATCAGCAAATCCAAATTATCAACGAAGATAAATTAAAAAGATTATCAATGAAGATAATTTGAAAACCACAGAATTGCTTAAACAGCAATTAGCGACAAAATCTAATTATTAAGTAAATAATTAGAAACTCATAATCTAATTATCAAATGGATAATTAGACAACAACAAAATTATCAAATGAAACCAAATCGGAGTACAAATCCAAATTATCAACGAAGATAAATTAAAAAGATTATCAATGAAGATAATTTGAAAACCACAGAATTGCTTAAACAGCAATTAACGGCAAAATCTAATTATAAACTAAATAATTAGAAACTCATAATCTAATTATCAAATTGATAATTAGATAACAACAAAATCATCAAATTAAAACAAATCAGAATACGACACAAAATATTGAAATATTAATTAAAATGACAATTCGGGTGGGGCTGCAGTGCACGCATGCGTGTACTGCCTCGCCACTACAGCTTATGGAATATGCAAAAGATCAATAAATCAAAACAAAATAGAATATCATAAAAGCCATATCGTGTGTCTGCAGTACACGCTTGGATGCACTGCCTTGCCACTACAGTGATGATGTTCACAAAAGATCAATGAACCAAAATCAATGAAGATTCAAATATCAATGCCATGGCCTCAGTGGTCAAAGTGGACAGACATGGACAATGTCCACATATATATGTACACAATGAAAAGTCACAAACAAACACAAGGTCAAACCCGAATACCGGATTCAACTCAAGTGAAATTAGAAAAACAAATCCAAATGAAATCAAGTGGTCAAGACAGCTAATTCATATGCAAACTGCCTCAACGCAACTATAAAGCAACTCAACTAGAATGACCAAATGCATAAGAATACAGTGGTCAGTGCATACAAAACAACAGGGGCCAAATAGAACAACCCCAAACATACAAGGCATACCGCAACAAAAACTGCAGCCACGTGAAGATCAACAGCAAGTGGATATGACCATCAAGCTGCAAGTCAACCAAATTCAAAGATACATGCTCAAGCAAAGATGAGGCAATACTCAAATACAAAAAAAGTCAATCCAACTCAATATCCAAACAAATGCAAATCATAAAGGCTGTAGGTGAAATAAGTACGTGCACCCACCAAACAAGGGTAAAACTGCAAACAAAAACTGCAGCAACCCTTGAATATAACAGTTCAAGTTCCAATATCAAGAGAAGATGGCAACAGTGGTGCAGTAAACCACAATGAAACCAAACCAATATGCATATACAATTACAAGCTAGAACAGAGCACATAGGAGCGCAAGAACAAATAAAACTAGTACATATGTATATGTATACTACATATGACAGTAAAGAAAGAATGCAGCAAGATCCAAAATAGACAATAATAAATTCTACAGAGGTCAGAGATCAATGAATATTTGAAGCACACTTGCCCAGACTCAACAACAAATGCAAATATAATGCAATAATGGGCAGTGCAAGATAGAGACAATGGTCAGACGAAGTGCAGCCTCGACTGAATCAATGTGTGTAAACCACACAGTGAAGACACCTACACATGGAACTGGTAGTACAAAAAAAAGTGCAATAGACACCCAGCTAGCATGACCAAAATAACAGTGACACTGGTGCAGTAGGCACAAACAACAGAATGCATATACAATGAATGACCAGACTCAATGAAACAACACGGCAGATGCAAGAACACTCGACGCACAATGCACATCAATGCATATGAACTCAGGTGGACAGGAAGAACAGGTATAGGTATGCAACAGTGGACAAGAGCTCAACAAAGCAACTCAAACTCACAATGGAACCATACTCAAATTCAAAGTAGCAGCCATGCCAATGTCAACAGAATAAAGTTAGGAGAAAGACTTTACAATTCAAAAGTAAGATGACCGAAGAGAATGCAAATCAAGCAGTGGTGACCCTGGAATCACAACAGTGCCGTGATGACCGGACAACACGAATACATGGAGCGAGGCAACAGTCGACAGTGAAGATTGAAAACCGAGGCATTGCTCCAGTCAATTGAAATTTCATGATAATTATCGAAGTCAACATAAATCAATTGCCAGAAATATGAAACAAGTGAACCAGGAAATCATCATCACAGCAAAGAAATTTACAGAATCAAAGTGGAAATTCAACAATTTTAGGGGTTTGATTGTCCAAACCCCAATTCACCAATTCACTAATATCCAAAGCAGTCATTTCAACTAAAATCAAAGCCAAGGAAATCAAGTAACAAAAAATATTATACTAATTTGAATTAGATGTGAGTGATAAAATCACTCACCTTAGTTTTTGAGGAGCAAGAAATGGAATCGAAGCAGAGACCTCCCCGTATCGAAGCAAAGGTGAACTCATCAAGCGGCCGAAAGCATCACCAGAGACGAGCATCGAGCATTTGAAGTCAAAGACCCGTGATTACACGAAAACCCTAATTTGGAACGAAGTTGAATGAACACGAGGCCGCCATTTTTTTTCTTTTTTTCCCATTTAGGGTTACGAATGGAAATGGTAAAGGAGGATCGGGTCGAATTGGAATAAGAAGGAAACGACCAAAAATAAAAGGAGAGAATGTATTCAGGCCCTGATTTTATTTAAAGCCCGCATACACATTAGCAAATTTTCGAAAGGAATTTCATTGATTTAAAAACTCCACCAACTACAGCAATTAGCCGACAGAAATAAATCGTCTAATGACGATAATTAATCGGTACGATATCCGCGGGTTGTTACATTCGGTCACACCCCTAGTTCAACCACCATCGGCTTACACCACCTCTGGCCATCACTTGACCTCTGCCCAGATATGAAGTATGCATGGCCGAGCCCTATGATGACCATGGCCGAGCCAAATGGTGCACCAAAACCCTTCTCTTTTGCCTTGTCCCTTTGCATTTTGATGTTGTAACTCCTATCTCCTCACATCCCATTGTTTGTGCCTTCTTTTTGCTGACCATTGGATAAGCATTTTAGGTCTAGACCTGATCATGGCTGAGGCAAATGATATCAAGGCCAAGCATTGGAGTGGTAAAGGCAAGGTTAAGTTATCTTGTCTTTGTTGCTTTGTTTTTCAACTTGTTCCGATATTGTTTTGTTGTATATTCATATGTTATATTGTTTGTGTTATTGGTTGTTACAAGATGATCTTCTTGGCTTTCTCCGCTCATTTGAATCCAATGTCGTGCTGTGTTATGTTATCGTGCTTTATGGAATTAATTTGTGCGTTTTGATTTTCTAACTCCAGCTTGAAAAGGAGAGTCCTTCTCACTCTGACATGTATAGTTATGAATTAGTGAATTGATGACAATGTATTAGTAAATTAAAAACGTTATGCAAGTTAATGATGATTTTATGATATGTTATGCCTTGTTGTTGCCATGTTAACTCTGTTAATTATCACCCGACATATAATATATGACATTACGTTGTGACATTGACATGTTGGTATAATCATTTATATTGTTTATGTATATGTTCACGCGGCAAGTTACCTTTTAGATTAGAATCACTATGGGTTGAAATAATACGTACCCAAACAGACTTTAGAATAGGAAAAAATCATTATGGGCTGAAATGATAGGCCTGAACAATTTTTATTTATTTTATTTACTTGGGATTGTGGGTTTGAAATGATAGAAAATGGATTTTTCTTTGTAAACTGCAGATTGAAATGATACATATCCGTATCACTTGAACTATGTTAGAAAATTATATACAGAACTCGTGGTATATTTCTAAATGATTTTCCTTAAAATACGTATTTTTAAAAGTCTGAAATTTTGATTTAAAAATATATATTTTATAGTTTTGAGAAAGCTAAATATTAAGTTTTGAATTTGTGAACTTAAGTATGTAAATTTAAGGTAAATGTGATTTTTTTTTTTACTGTAAATTTTATTTTTAAAATGTAAGTAAATAGTGGAAATTTAATTTAAAGTTTTGAAATGATATTTAAAGTAGAATGTTAATTTTTTGGTTAAATTAATAAGTTAAGAAAGCAGTGAAATTTTGACTTAACAAATGAATTGAATTTTTAATTGGATATTTGATTTTAAATTTTAGTGTGATAAATCATATGTTAAAAGTATTTAAATGTGAAATTTTGAAGTCTAGAAATATGATTTATAAATTTAAATAGAATTTTTTTTAAGTTTTATTGTTTTTGAAAAGTTATAATAAAATCTGGAATTTTATTAATAGCATTTCTAAAATGCTGTAGTTTATGACAGCGCTTTAAAATGTTGTTGTTTTGAACTTAATTATGTTTGAAATAAGTAAATATTTATTATGGAATTTTATAAACGCCGTTATTCTTGAACTAAACTATTTTGGAAACTATAAGCTACGATAGAACTTTATAAATGTCATCGTTGCTATAATTTGACAATGTTTTGAAATGTTATAGATTTTAGCACTGTTTTGAGTTATATTTTAAAGTGATAATGATTTAACATTTGGAATTGATTATTTGTGAAATTTTAGGAGTTTGAATTTATATTTTAATATTTAAATTTGATTTTTTACGGAATTTAAATTGAATTTGAATTTAAATAAAGTTTACTTGGTTATATGTTAAATGGAATGAAATGAAATGTGACAAATGAATTTTTGAATGGAATTTGGAAATGTATTTTGTAATGATACTTGGAATAATAAATGAAAGATATATTTGATTTTAAAATAATATTTAAAATTTGAATATTTAAATTTGAATTCAAATACTGATTTAATAATGAGATTTTGAAAGGATATGATATTTTGATGATTGAAATGGTTTTAAATGGCTTAATATTTATTTTGATAAAGAATATGAATTGGAATGATATATGATTTTGATAAATGAATTTGAAGTTTATATTTGATGCAACGCATACCGGAACCCTAGGTCGCGAACGACCTTCCTTAAGTCGCGAAGAGGGTGATGCAGCGCAACCTACTAGCGAGTTAAGCTGTAAGATGCTCAAGCGACTTATCGAGTTAAGCTTGAAACCGCTCCAGCGACTTAGCGAGTCAAGCCCAGTTTCCTTGGGTTGCTTGCTCGGTCTTAAGTCATTCCCTTGATTTTAAGGCGCTCCGCGACCTAACGAGTTATGTTATTTATAAGCAGTTCATTAAGTCGCTTATTTCTATAATTCGCTGGGATCTTAGGTCGTTCACTTAAGCCGCTGATCATATGCCGCATCATTCTTATGTCGCTGAAGCCATGCTACCTTCTTAAGTCGCTGGTCCTTAAGTCTTTCCTTTCTTGCGTCGATGAAGTCGTCCTTGTGCCGTGTACCTTCTTAGGTCGTTAGCTTGTTAAGTCGTGTGTGTTGTATTTTCTTTATGTTGTAATTTTCTTAAGTCGCTGCTTTCATATGTCGTGTTGTATTAAGTCGCATGGATGTTGTAACTTTTCTGACGTTGGGTCGAAGGTCGTGTGAATGTTGTAATGCTCTTGAGTCGTTATGTCGTGAGTCGCATAGGTTGTATAGGTCGTAGGTCGTTGATCGCCTGTGTGTGAGTTGTAAATATCAATAAATAGAGGTGTGTGTCATTTGTAAAACTAGGTTGATTTTGAATAAACTTTTGTTTGCTTTGTGCCACTTTTAAAATTGGAGGTTGAGTATAAGCTCGTTTCTCCATCTTCGGTTATTCGAGTGCGCTCGAATCAATGAACTTGAAGCTGATTCACGGAATCTCGTATGCGAGATCAACGTCGAAGAATCGTAGATCTTCTAACACGGTATCATGCGTGATCAACGTGTTAAAGATAGCTAGAATTCGGTATCTCGAGAGATCAACGGATTTGGGCCTTTATCTTGGGTATTATTAATCCATCGATTCATCTTTGTATCGTTCCATCATCATTTTATCCGTTGTGCATCATTTGGGGAGAACTTGTAGTATCCGCTGCGTCATTTTGGTATGAAAGCTAGACTTAGCCAATCATAGCTAAGCCGAGCCTATTGGGAGCCGAGTTAAAGTGCTGGAGTTCAGGTTCGAGCTAAGCAAAGCCGAATAAAGTTGAGTTAGATTGGTTTGTTCAAAGTTAGATCAAGGCCGGGCCTAGTATAAAGATAATCATGCCTCCGAGACATGTTAACCATTTTCATAATGTTGAAGATGTGTATCGAAGACAAGATGCTAAACAGATGGAGCAACATATTAATGAAAAGTTCGATGAAGGTATTGAAAGTTGGAGAAATTGATGAACGACATTAATCAAAGTCAAAGGAGAGGGTCACCAGTCTCGAACCATGGAGGAAACACAGTGTCGCCATCGGTTGCGGAAGCGAGGAGGGTGTCACCACAATCTTATCGAGATAGAAGAGAATCATCAGTTTCACTGATGCGAGAATACCATGAGTACGGAAATGAAGAGAGAAGAACTCCACGTGAGGTTGGAGATGAGCCATATCGTGATGCTGAAAGACATAGTAGAAGAGATATGCGTGATCGTAGAGATGTTGGTGGCCGAGATTGAAGTACATTTGATTATGATGAAGATGGTAATAGAGGTAGTATTTATTATCGAGATCGAGATCAAGTACGAAGTCAATATCGGGATGTAGAAGATGATCGTCGATGGGAGTCGGGGATGAAAACAGAGAATCTGGAATTCAAAGGGGGAATGATAGCGGAAGAGTTTCTAGATTGGTTATCAAATGTTGAAGAAATTTTTGACTTCAAGGAAGTACCCGAGCTCGTAGAGTTAAGTTGGTTGCTACACGATCGAGGGAAAGAGATATGGCATGGTGGCAACAAAGTAAACTGGGAAAGAATGGGAAAGTCGAAGATTGTTTCATGGGAAAAGATGAAGAAGTTGATGAAGGCTACTTTCTTGCCTTATAATTACCGGTCTCTTATGTATCAGCGCTTACATAATTTGAGACAAGGGACAAAGTCGGTGAATGATTATGCAGATGAGTTTTATCAAGTAATTGCTAGAAACAATATCATGGAAACGGAGTAAAAGTTGACATCTAGATTTGTTGGGGGGTTGAGAATGCAAATTCAGGATATGGTAAATATGTTTGATCCAAGATCCATTGCTGTAGCACACCAGAAGGCTCTAGCTTGGGAGAAGCAAGGTAAAGAGGAGGTGGTGTGTTTACAAATTCTAACAACCAGAATAAGGGTGCTAGTAGTAATACTAATGTTTCCAAGGCTGTTAGTAAACCGGTTGTCAATGAAGTTGCGAAGACCAAGGTTAACAACAATTTCAAGTGTTATAACTGTCAGGAGTTTAGTCATAAGAGCAATGAATGCCCGAAGCCTAAGAAACGAGCGATGGTTGCTAAGGTTGAGGATGAGGATGCAGAAATAGAATGTTCCAATTCACCACAAGTTGAGGAGGAAGAAGAATTATTGGTGGGAGACGAGGGATATTCTTTAATGATGAGGAGTTCTTGCTTGACGCCAAAGCAGGAAGAGGAGACTAGCTGGTTGAGGAGTAATATTTTTCAGTCGACGTGCACTATTTTGGGAAGGCTTTGTAAGTTGTTATCGATGCAGGAATTTGTGATAATATCATCTCTACAGAAGCTGTAAAGAAGTTAGCGTTAAAGACAGAGAAGCATCTCAAACCTTTCAATTAGCTTGGTTGAGGAAAGGTGGGGAAGTGAAGGTTAGTCGAAGAGCTTGTGTGACTTTTTCCATCGGAAAGAAGTATAAGGATGAAATTTTGTGTGACGTGGTAGATATGGATGTATGTCATTTGTTGTTTGGAAGACCGTGGCAATTCGGTAGAGCCGTGCAACACGATTGTAGGACTAACTGCTATAGTTTCATGTTCAGTGGCACTAGAATCACTTTAGTTCCTAAACAGCGACAACAAAGTGAAAGCAAGTTGGAGGAAATCGAAGAACTAAAAACTCTGTTATCTTTGAAGGAGTTTGTCAAAGAAGTAGAGGATGGGCCTGAAGTATTTCTGTTGATTGGATGTGAAAGTAGTAAAACGGTTGAAATTCTTGAGGAAGTTAAGCCAGTGTTGAAGGAATTTGAAGATGTATTTCCTGAAGAATTACCAAAAGAGTTGCCACCGTTGAGAGACATACAACATCTGATCGATCTTCTATCGAAAACTGTGTTACCACATCGAGCACATTATAGAATGAGTCCAAAGGATCACGAAGAGTTGAGAAGGCAGGTGGAAGAGTTACTTGAACAAGGGCGCGTACAAGAAAGTTTAAGTCCCTGTGCAGTACCAGCCTTATTAGTGCCAAAGAAGGATGGAACTTGGAGAATGTGTACAGATAGTCGAGCACTCAACAAGATTACAGTGGATACAGATTTTCGATGCCAAGATTGGACGATTTGTTAGATCAGTCGAATGGAGCTGCTATCTTTTCAAAGATCGATCTGAAGAGTAGGTATCATCAGATTCGAATTCGACCAGGTGATGAATGAAAGACCGCATTCAAGACACGGGAAGGATTGTATGAATGGCTGGTCATGCCATTTGGTCTTTCGAATGCACCTAGTACTTTTATGCGAGTGATGAATCAGATCTTTCGACGGTTTATTGGAAAGTTTGTGGTGGTATACTTTGATGATATATTAATATATAGTGGAAGCAAAGAAGAACATCTACAACACTTTCAGGAAGTGTTGATGATAATTCGCTAGGAGCGATTTTATGCGGCAACAAAGAAGTGCATGTTCATGACACACAGTGTTTTGTTCTTGGGGCACGTGTTGTCCAAGGAAGGTATACATGTGGACCATAGTAAAGTTGAAGCAATCAAGGATTGGCCACAACCCAGGACTGTAACTGAAGTGAGAAGTTTCCATGGGTTAGTATCATTCTACCGAAGGTTTATTCCACATTTCAGTAGCGTGATGGCACCAGTGAAAGATTGTATGAAAGGAAAGAAATTTGTGTGGACTGAAGAGGCTGATTATGCTTTCCAACAGATCAAGACGCTTTTGACTACAACACCGATTCTTAGATACCCAGATTTTCAGTTACTTTTTGAGTTACATACAGAAGCATCTAAAGTTGGAATTGGTAGAGTGTTGAGTCAGAAAAGACGTCCAATTGCTTATTTTAGTGAGAAGCTTTTTGGAGCCAAGACAAGATACAGTACCTATGACTTGGAGTTCTATGCTATTGTCCAAGCCATAAAGCATTGGAGACACTATTTGTTTTATAAAGAGTTTGTGTTGTATACCGACCATGAATCATAGAAACATTTGCAGGGACAGCATAAGATTGCAGCCAGGCATGCTCCATGGATCGCATACTTGCAACAGTTTACATTTGTTGTAAAGCATAAGTCGGGAGTTACAAATCGTGTGGCAGATGCATTGAGTAGAAGAAATCATTTGTTGACTACGATGAGAGTTGAAGTGACGGGGTTTGATGTATTTCTAGAATTGTTTGTTGAGGATCCTTACTTTGCTAAGATTGTAGATGAAGTGGAGAAAGGGAAGACAGATGAGTATGTGTTGGTAGATGGTTTTCTATTCAAAGGAAATCGGTTGTGTATTCCAGAGTGTAGTTTGCGAATGAAGATTGTGAAGGAATTGCATGAAGAAGGTCATATGGGAAGAGATCGTACCTTGCAGTTGATTTCTCAATCATATTTTTGGCCTTCCATGAGAAAATAAGTTGAAAGATTTGTGCAGAGATGTCACATATGTCAAGTTTCCAAAGGGATAGCTACGAATGCAGGATTGTATATGCCATTGCCCGTGCCTATTAGACCATGGGTTGATGTTAGCATGGATTTTGTTTTGGGTTTGCCAAGAACTCAATGAGGGAATGATTCTATATATGTTGTGGTGGATAGATTTTCGAAGATGGCACATTTCATAGCCTGTAATAAGATAGCTGATGCAGTCCGTGTTGCTCAATTTTTCTTTAAAGAGGTTTATCGACTACATGGGCTAACTGCGACCATTGTTTCTGACCGAGATACTCGATTTCTAGGTCATTTTTGGTTGAGTCTGTAGAAGATGGTTGGGACTAAGCTGAATTTTAGTAGTGCCTATCATCCACAAACGGATGGGAAAACGGAAGTGGTGAACAGATCTTTGGGAAACTTGTTGAGAGGTCTTGTGAAGGATAATTTGAAGAGTTGGGATTCAAAGTTATGTCAAGCTGAGTTTGCACACAACCATGCAGTTAATCGAAGTACTGGATTCAGTCCATTTCAAGTAGCATATTCAGCAATTCCAAAGGGACCTTGAATTTGTCGACAGTTCCACGTCAGAAAGGGGTTGTTAAACAAGCTTGTGATTTCATGAATGAGTTGCAGGAGTGTCACAGGATTGTTCCTAAACGATTGCTTATGTCAAATGATTAGTATAAGCAACTGGCAGATAAGAAGCGAAGGAGTGTGGACTTCAAAGAGGGTGATTTTGTTTATGCGGTATTGATGAAAGATCGTTTTCCAGTTGGAACTTACAACAAATTGAAAGCACGAAAGATTGATCCAGTAGAAATTTTGAAGAAGATCAATGATAATGCTTATCTGTTAAGATTGCCGGATGATATCCATACTGCCGACGTTTTCAACGTCAAACACTTGATTCCATATCATGAGAACAAGCTTGTCGAAGAAGAGGAAAGTGTGAATTCGGCGTCGAATTCTTTTCAACCAGGGGAGGATGATGCAGCACATACCAGAACCCTAGGTCGCGAACGACCTTCCTTAAGTCGCGAAGAGGATGATGCAGCGCAATCTACTGGTGAATTAAGCTGCAAAAGACTCAAGCGACTTAGTGAGTTAAGCTTGAAACCGCTCCAGCGACTTAGCGAGTCAAGCCAGTTTCCTTAGGTCGCTTGCTCGGTGTTAAGTCGTTCGCTTGATTTTAAGGCGCTCCGCGATCTAACGAGATATGTTATTTATAAGCAGTTCATTAAGTCGCTTATTTCTATAATTCGCTGGGATCTTAGGTCGTTCACTTAAGCCGCTGATCGTATGCCACATCACTCTTATGTCGCTGAAGCCATGCTACCTTCTTAAATCGTTGGTCCTTAAGTCGTTCATGCCTTGAGTCGCTGAAGTCATCCTTGTGCCATGTACCTTCTTAGGTCGTTAGATTGTTAAGTCATGTGTGTTGTATTTTCTTTATGTTGTAATTTTCTTAGGTTGCTAGTTTCGTATGTCGTGTTGAATTAAGTCGCATGGATGTTGTAACTTGTGTGACGTTGGGTCGAAGGTCGTGTGAATGTTGTAATGCTCTTAGGTCGTTATGTCATGAGTCGCATAGGTTGAATAGGTCGTAGGTCGTTGATCGCTTGTGTGTGAGTTGTAAATCTCTATAAATAGAGGTGTGTGTCATTTGTAAAACTGGGTTGATTTTGAAATCTTTTGTGTGCTTTGTGCCACTTTTAAAATTGGAAGTTGATTGTGGGCTCCTTTCTCCATCTTCGGTTATTCGAGTGCGCTCAAATCAACGTACTTGAAGCCGATTCATGGAATCTCATGCGCGAGATCAAGGTCGAAGAATCGTAGATCTTCTAACACGGTATCGTGCGCGATCAACGTGTTAAAGATAGCTAGAATCCGGTATCTCGAGAGATCAACGGATTTGGGCATTTATCTTGGGTATTATAGATCCATCGATCAAGTAAGGATTAATTTAATTTAAGGATTAATTAAATTAATTAAGTTTGGATGAAACTTGTTTATGGATGGTTATTGATTGGTTGATAAGTATCATTGGATGAGTTAATGATATTGGATAATATTGAATGTCATTGGTTGGTATGTAATGATATGGATATGATATATCTGAGATGTGATATATATGTTGCTTTGTGATATGTATGGATGAATGTGATAATAGTGAATTATCTATCTATGTGTTATGAATCATCCATTTATGTTAAGTGATATTTTGAATAAACCGTTTAAATCCCTTAAGCACAACTTGGACATTTAAAATGGCGTTTGGATTCGGTGAGACCGGGATCGGGTTTCCATATTTCGATATCCGAAAACCACACCGATCCAAAATAAACGTTAGGTCGTGAATCCAAGTGGAGCAAATGAAGACTCGAGGTGCTAGAACTATACGTCATATGACACTGTGGGTGATTCCGTAATGAGTTTGACAGATAGTACTTATAGATTCGAGATGGTGATTCAGAGTGCAAGGGCTATGGTCGTTGACTCTGAGGGTGATTCCAAAATGAGTGCAACGAGATAGTGCCTTCGGTTCCGTTCGTACCCGGAACCGACTTATATGGATTGAATGCTTTCAGAACATCGTCAGGCGGAAGATGATCATTCTAAGATAAATGTGTCCTACAAAGGTAATTGCATCCTCAAGCCTCTTCAACCGGGAATGGCTAAAACAGGGGAGGTGCAACAAGGTTAAGTGGTTCATGCCCAAGTAGGACGAGATTCATCCTTGTCTAGATGTCCCTTTTTATTCGGCTTTGTGGGCGGTTGGATCTGCAGCCAACTGCGGGGTGGTCTTGTTCGGGACTGTTCAGTAAGGAATGGTCCCGGCCTTGTGTTGCAGAGGAGTTAGGGTGGCCCCTCGGTACGGTGATCTAGGCCACGTACTGTGACGGGCGCTACCCCAGTAACCCTGCCATTGATGGAAAACCGTTTTCCCTACGAGACCCTACGGTTTTGTTTGTATACCTATGTAGCTGGAATTTAATAAATGTAACAATTTCGGCTATTTCATATTTACTTGAAAACCCTAGACACTATTATAATATCACTGGATTTCCTATCAAATGTTTTGGTTAGCGTAAGGTAAAAACTTTTCCATGTTTATGTGTGTGATGTCTTACGTGATACCTTTTCAAAGGATTTTTCTAAAGTTAAGTAATTTTAACCGTTTACTCACACCAAACCCCTGACTGACCCGAGTTTTTATTTTTTGTTTTATTAAACTCTTGGGTACTCATAATATGTATGAGTAGTCAAGTGATTCATGTTATCTCTTGACGAATTTGGCGGAGCTTTGGAGAAGGAGGCTTCAGCCTGTAGATATATAGTTAGAGTTTCCGCTGTGGTGTCATTTTGTATAGTTGTTCTTGTATTGTATTAGAAAGAAATGTTATGACTGTCTAAATTGAGATGTATAGCTGTGTACTCTGATGTATATGATACTATGTATATGTTATATATTATATTTCATTCGTTCCGCTGTGAGATTCTGATATGTTGTTTTTCTTCTTCTCTTTCTTTTCTTCTTCTATCCCTTTCTTTCGTATTTAGTGATGCGTCTTTCTGGTGATAGAAAGTCGAGTCGCTACATTTTGGTATCATAGCATTAGGTTGAGTGAATACCTAGGCTCTGGAGTGGTGTCTTTCTTGAGAGAGCGTACTTGTAATTTTATATATATATATATATATATATATAGATATATTTATATATCTACCTAATCTGTTGGGTTATCTACTCAGATTTTCCAACATAGGCTATAGAGGTAGATAAGGTAGAAGTGTGTGGAACACGACTACCACTATTGGAAGAGGCTCATATGTTGTGGTTGTAGGTGTTTGTCAAGATTGTAGACCTAATACCGTCTTAAATAAGCTTTGAAGATTGGTGAAAGAATTTCATGTATTCCAGAGAAGAAGTCTTTTTCAAGGATTGGAGTATAATCTTGATGTGTGAGATTGATTTGCTCCCAAGCGAGCGGGATTTCCAAGAGTTGTATTTGTCAGATGAGCAGAAGCAGGTGATGGTATCTTGGTGACTTCAAGAAGGAATAGCTGTGTGATGAGAGGAAGTATCCATAGATGGTTCTGAAGATGTTCTTTTGGCGCCAAATTAAGATGGTATTGGAAGTACATTGATGCCTACTTCAAGGAAGATTCAGATGTTTAGGGTTCTTCTGGATCTCAAGTAAGGGTGTTTTATCTATATTGGAGTATGAGACTAAGGTCGATGAGTTACCTCATTTCAGACATGGTCTCATTTGTTTTTCCTTAAGAAGACAAGTGGTTGGTGTTGGGTTTGAGCCTAGTTTCTTGAGAAGATGTCTACCCGTCTCAAGGATTTTTAGCGAAATTGGGTGATAGTTTTTTGGTTAGGAAAGATCTTTGGCTTAGCTGTATCATTGAAGTGAAGTTTGGAAGCAGCAGCATGGATCTGTTTCTTCGATGATTCAGAAATCTTTGGGATTCTACTATCAACAGACCAAGCAGATAGTGAAGGCTTGTCCATTTCTTCGGGAGGTTCATCAGAGCAGGATATTTGCTGGGAGTGATCTATCATTTTTTTTGGTAGATAAGCCCTTCTTGAAGATTGATCCTGATTAGGAAAAGCTGTTCTAGTTGGGGAGATAGTTCTTTGGAATCTGAACTGGGTAAGATCGCAAAAGTGACTTGCGATTAGTTTGGGAATCTTTGAGTATTCTTTGGCTTGGGAATTGAGGCATCTCAAGTGGAAGTGAAAGCTATTAAAGTAGTCGGAGATTCTCCAGATAGTTTGAAGAAAATCAGGAGTTTACCCGAATCGGAGATTGAGTTTTCTTATTGGCTTGGATTTCCAGGAGAAATTTTAGTGGTTCAACCATGTAGAGGGATGACTCTTGAAGCGAGAAGAGTTGGTGAGGCAGCTCAGGATTCTTTGGAGAAGGATTGACCATTTAGTTCTAGATAAGATCCTTCTGAGATGTTTTGACCAGACGAAATAGTCACTAAGATTTTATGAGTCGGATGAATAGGGTATGGAGAAAGTTTGTGCTCGAGTACTTCGATAGCATTCTCATCTACTCCAGATCAGAGTTGTGCAGCGGAAGCAAGATAGCAGTTATTCTAGAATGGGAGCAACCGAAAGTTGCAGTTTTCTTTGATTATAGGATTTCTACAGGAAATTCAAGTATGAAAATTTTTTCTGGATTTGAAGGCAAGGTTGTCAAGGGAAACTATTAGGCTATTGCAGATAAGAGAGGTAAGTCTGAAGTCCACTAATGCTTGTGGAATAGTATTGGATTTCGAAATTTTTTTAAGACATCTATTTTGTTGAGTAGGACTTGGAGATTTGTTTAATCTTTGGTCCAATTTGTTTCATGAAGTAATCAGCAAGGGTTAAGCTGATCAGGGAAGTTGAAGGTGACTCGGGAGCGTCAGAAGAGTTGTGCAGATAAGATTAAGGAGATTTGGAATGTGAAGTTGGAATTTGGATATTGCTTTAGTTTATCCGATTAAAGGAGATATAAGATTTGGTAAAACTGGAAAGCTAGCTCCGGAGGTATTTTGAGTTTTTCCCGTGTTCTATGCAGATTAGATTTCGATCTACAGGATTGAATTGCCAGTTTGGATAGTTAGAATTCATTGTATTTCACATATCTCTGTGGAATATGTGTATGATTCTTCGAGTGATAGAATTAGCAGTTCAGAAGGACCTGATAGTTGGGCTGGTCTTGAGTTTAGTCTGATATCTTGTTCAGATTTGTAGATCCAGATGAGAGGGAGTTCTGGGTTATAATAGTATAGTTAGTTAAGAATCTGTAGAGCGAGTATTCCAGTATAAGTACCTGGAAACTCTTGATAATATTAGGAGGTTCTATCCAGAATTTTGTCTGGATAGATAAAATTGTTGTTTGGATGGTTTCTATGATTGATTGTATGATTACTAATTTAAATTTAAATTCTTTTGCTGGGTTATTAAATTATCTTTGCTTTTAAATTTCGGGGACGAAATTCTTTTAAAGGGGGAGGAATGTGACGACCCGGAATTTTGAGCAATATCAATTTAATAATCTTTGATAATAATTAAATTTATTTGATCATTTTTTTTGACAAGTTAAAATTATTTTAAAGATTAATAATAATAATTTGTTAATATCTATCAACATTTTTCTTAACAATATGAATTGGCAAATTTAATTCTTTTGAAAACTAATAATTTGGAAATATTTATTTTGGCAATTTAATACTGGTAAGATTTATTTTTCTGAGGCTAATCAAAATAATATTTTCTATTTGTGATATATATAAATATATATATATTGGTATATCTTGTAAATAGGAAATGCTTAATGTAATAAAAACTTTATATTCAAATTGTAATATATATGAATGTATATATTATGATTTGGTTTGTGTTTCAAAATTTAATATAGTAATTATCAAAAATAATGTTAAAATGTTTTTCCATTTGAAATGTGTATATATATATTTGTGTATATATATATATATATTATGATTTGGAAATGGGAAAACTTTATTGATTTGAATTTAATGAATATTTGCAAACTATAATAAATATATAATTTGTAATTTAAAATGTTAATGTGATTGCTTTGAAAATAATATTTGATATTTAAATAACAAAGTTAATTTCTTATTTATTATAAACATATACTTTAAGCTTTTGTTTAAATAAGATTTAAATCAAAGGTTCAATTGCTTTCAATATTCTTCCATCTTAATTTTAACATAAGATAAATTGTTTTAAAATTTTATATGAAGGAGTTAAATTAAATTTCTCAAATTTATAAACATACATTATATGATTTGAATCAAAAATATAAGTTATTGTTCATAAATTTTCACATGAAATCACTTTTTAATCATTAAAATCTAAAGATTGTTTAAGTACACATTTTCATATTACATAATTACATATACATATTTTATGCAAGATTTAAAATAAATTATAAAAGAATAAAATGACACTTGTCAACATATAGGCTTAGGTGTAAGGAAACTAAACCATCCAAGTGACAAATGTAATTCTCCTAAAAATTAAGTTTAAAATTTAAATTGTAAATTAAAAGTAAATTTTTATTTTCAGCTAAGAATTTCTTTGTTCTCTTCAACAAAGATCAAAAGAAGTAAAATACTGAAATCTGTAAAACCGAGAAAGAAATAAGCTGGACATTCAACATCAAGTAAAACTGGGAAATTTCAGCATGCAAATTGTTTTCAAAATCAATGCAATTTGGAATCAAACAACTCAGAGAATTCTTCAACATGCAAAACAATTCTAGAAGAATGTAGTGAAATCAAACCTGGAAGAAAAAAAAGACTGTTCTGTTTTCTGCAAACAAGGTGAGTAAATAAAATCTTTTTAAAACAGTTTAAACATTGGATTCAACTTGTTCTTATGGTTGAATAATGTAATAGCCCGCAAATCCGTAACCCTTGAGTTAACACTATTTTACCTAACTGAACTCAAGTTGTACAGAAATACGAACCATTTGGGTTAAAGAAGAAGAGGTAGAAGAAGAAAATAGAAATCAACAACAGAATCTAACCATCGCAGCAGAATAAAATATAATAGATAATAAATGATCTTTACACAAATTCAATTATATCTGTTTATATATTACATTATCAGAGTACATCAAATCACAGCTCAACATCAATAACATACAACTGGATACACAACAACTCAACACAGCGGAAGATATATATATAAAAACAAGTACGGGTGTACGTATCGCCATCCTGCTCGTCTCTGGTGCTCCACAGCATCAAATCCTGTAACCTATAATACTCGGTCTGACCCAAGCATTATAGTTAAATAACACCCGAGTCAGTCTGGAATACCAGCATGAGGAAATCACACCCAATTGATTATTAAAGTTTCAAAAAATCCTTTGAAAACAAAGTATCTCGTAAGACCACGCCACAAATAAACATGTCGGGTTTTTACCTTACGATAGCTAAAACATTTTTATTAAAGTCCTCTGATGTTATAATAGTGTCTATAGAAAGTAAAATAGAATCTAGCTGAAATGCTTGCATCTCACGTTTAGCAATAGTTGGGCACAGTCAAAAACGTACGGGCGCGTAGGGAAAATGGATTCCAACTAATGGCTAGGCACTATGGTACCACCTGTCACAGTACCTGGTCTAGATTAGCGTACCGAGGAGCCACCGTAACTCTCCTGCAACACAAGACCGGAACCATCCCTTACTGGACAGTCCCGAGCAAGATCACCCTGCGGTTGGGATCAGCAACCGCCGACTAAGCCGAAATAAAAAGGGACATCTAGACAGGGATGACCTCACCCTCTAGTGGGGGCTACCCACAAATCCTTGCTGCATAACCCCTGATTTTCATCCATTCCCATTTGATGAGGCTTGAGGCTAAGCGTTACCATTTTAGAATATATCCCTTAGAATGCCCATCGTCCACCTGACGATGTTTCGCAAGCATTCATCCATACAAGTCCGTCCCGGGTTCGAACGGAACCAAAGGCACTATTCCTACTACATCCATTTTGGAAATATCCTCAGGATTAGTAGCGACTAGCCCTTGCACTTTACTGCTTCATCTTCGACTCCGAACACGTTTTTCACGAAACATACAAACCGGATCGAAGTGGTTTTCGAGAAATAAATCTCGATCCCGGTCTCTTCGAAACGATCAACGTATTTGGCCAATATTGATAGTCGGTGATTTAACTATCAACTAATATGCATAAACATCCATCAACCAATAAATAATTTTCCAAATTATTTATTTGTCTCAAAAATATCTTCACAAGATATATTTTCACTTTTCAAATTCCTTTGAAAAATAGTTTTCAAAACTATCTGCCTTTCTCAGAATAAATTCCAAATATTTCTATTTCCACTGGAATCACCAAGCACAAAACTAGATTTTTCCTAAATTAATTTAAAAAACTTTACTTTTAAAAATATACTTTAAAACATTCAATTTAAAATTTCTTTAATAATTTGTTAAAAAAATACATACTATATGAATATTTGAAAATAAGGTTACTTAATAAAATATAAAACTAGATTTCTACTTTTAAAAACAAAATACTAAGTTACTTCTTAATAATTACTGCTAAAATAGATTAAAAGAAAATATTTACTTTAGACTTTAAATATTAGAAATAACAAATTTTACAATACTTGCTTTCTTTAAAAACAACTTAATTTGTATTCAAAAAATTTACCTTTAAAAACATGTACTTGACTATCTAGAGAAAATTTCAACTTCAATCACTTAAATCAATTTCCCCAAATTGATTTCCAATTTCCCCAAACTGATTTCCAGTTTATTTTATTTGAAATATTTTTTGACTTATCAGTTCATTTCCAAATTCAGTAGTTATGGGCTTTACTATTATCTTTTCCAATTTCTTCTTTACTCTTTCAATAATTCAAATCTTAAATTCTAAATAAATGTTTGTTCTTTTTAATTAATAACACTGCATTTTAAGAATTCAATAACTTTTTGTTTATTCAAATTTTCCTTCCCATTCTCAGGATTCATTTATTAGAATTTTAAAGTCACTTTATTTCTTTTCCAAGTCATTCTTAAATTTATTCTATAATTATTTTACTTACAATTTCACTTCTTTTATTTTCATCTCAAAAAAATCAAATTTATATTTTTGGTAATTCATTATACCCAATTATATCAACCAAGCCATAACATTCAATACTTCCACATAATTCATCATAGAATATCAAATAATCAGAACAGGGAATATTAAATGATTTAAATAAAAGTTGAGGGGTCCGGTTGGATCCCACCAACCTATTTTTCCTGCATCCACAGATGTTAGCACAATATAATCAGCCCATTCCAAAATATACCATACTATATCACATCAATCAATTCAACCATTCAAACAATTATTTAAATTTAATCATTTAAATTTAAATTTAAGTTCAGCTGAGTGAGATTAACTCACCTTTGATTTTGTTTGCACTCCAATCCTGTTAACGTGAAAATCGGACGCTAACACCCCGGTGTCAATTGAAGTTGGATGAAAGCACCACCCGTGTACACGGGAATTACAAGCAAGTAGAGAAAATATAGAAAAAAGCAGAAAAGACAACAATTTTTATAGTGGTTCAGCTTAGAGTAAGCCTACGTCCACTTTAACTCTCTTTATTACTGAATTTGATTACAACTTTACAACAATCTTCAATTACAACACACTTTAAACCAGTAGATCTAACTTTGATAAAGAATAATCTTCCGAATTCATGTTGAATGATGTAGATTTTCTCATAGAGATCGTCATAGCGTCCTTGGTGTTTGGAGTACTTGAAGTGTTAAGTGAGTCGAGAATTCTGCAGAGTATCGGCGTTTGAAATGGTCGGCCAAAAGTCCTTTGCTAGTTGGAGTTAGGGCTGTATTTATAGGAGTGATTCTGAGCATGATTTTCTTTCCAAGTATTAGGTTGTAGATGACCTAAGTTAGGTCGTAGGTCGTAGGTCGGCGATGACCTAAGGAATCTTTCGTATCTGTTGCTTCTTGAACTTGTCTTTATCTGCTTAGGTCGTGTGCGATTTATCATAGGTCGTAGGTCGCGAGCAGTTTTAAGTTGTGGTGGGGCAAGGTCGTACTTAACTCTGGAACGGGTTACGGGTTAGTAAGTTATAGGTCGTAGATGACCTATGAGAGTAGTTGGCGATCTTAGAACGCTGACGCATTCAATGTAGCGACCTAGGCTAAGTCGTTAACTCGTTAGGTCGCTAAGTCTTAAATTCTCTCAGGTCGGTAGGTCGTTGGCTTTTTAGGTCGCTTGATAAATGAGTCGTGTATGAACGAGTTAGTAGATCGTGAGCGACCTAATATAGGTCGTGAGGGACCTATGATAGTAGGTGAAACTTTTCTCTACTTTAACTTGCTAAGTCGCTACCTTGCTAGGTCGTGAAATTACAGAAATCTTTAGGTCGCAGATAGCTTTAGGTCGTTGAGGAATGAAGTCACTAGGTCGCTAAAAACTTTAGGTCATTGAGTGCTTTGTGACGTTAGGTCGCTAAGACAATTATGCCGTTAGGTCGTTGAGACTATTAGGTCGTCAGGTATTCTTAGGTCGTTGGGCTGCTGAGTTATAAGTCGCGGAGTTTTAGGTCGTGAAGTTTTAGGTCGCGGCAGAAATAGGAGTTAACATTTGCCCCTCGAAGTACAGGCCTATGTCATAGGTCGTGTGCTTCGACTTAACTTTGCTAGGTCGTGAGCGACCTAAAACACATACTAACTCGCGCGTCTACTCGTCTTCTTCTTTCAGCCCCATATAAATTTGTTAGGTCGCTACTCCCTCCTTACTCACCTGCTTCGATTTCCCGCGCCGCCATTAACAGAATTCCACGATTTTAAAGACGAATTCAAGTTAATCATTGAACGATTCGTCCTTGCTATCAAATTACGTAAGTATCTTCGATCTTTATCCATTCCACGATCACCATCGAATCACGAACTCTAACCTCCGAACCCCGGACCAATTTTGTACGTCGTGCTTCACTTTGAGTCGTGTTGTGATCGATTTTTGATCGACACTGGTTATTGTTGTTGTAGTGATTCACGAACGCACAGTAGTGAGTTAGATTTATGATAGATCGGAGATATGTTGAATCAGTTTTCGAATGATTTGGTGATATGAAAAGATGATGAACTTCACGAATAGGATGATGGATTTCGTGGTGTTGGCGTTAACGGGTTATCGGGTCTGGTGAGTTTTTGCGTGAATAGGAAGTCAGCGACTTAGTGGATCTGAGCGTTCTAAGATAACTCACGACCTAAGGGAAGCTGGATGACCTTCAAACTCGCGACTTAACTATTAGGTCGCGTTGGGATTTGAACGACCTAGGACTCAGCAGATTTGCGCATGAACTTTAAGCAGAACGACTTAACAATTTAACGACCTAACTTTCTTGAATGACAGCGTAGCGACTTAACATATCAACGACCTATCTTTTGCGGCATAGGTTCTAGGTCGCAACCGAGTTAGGACTTGACAAATTTGCATTGCCTTTGAAATTTTTAACTTGCACAGTGCGACTTAAGATAACTCCGACCTATGTTAGGTCGTTGGACGACCTAGGACTTGTAATTGGGAAAATTTGACTGAACTTGATTTTGAACTTTGAACGTTGAACCGCCTGGACTTTGTTGCATCTCTTTACAGATAGTTTTTACTTTAATGCTAATAACCTGTTAGACACAATATCTGCAGAGAATTGGGACGAATATACTGCCATTGACTGCCCATATCGAATGACAGATTAGTCTATAAAGAATAATTAATCTTAAATGAACTGTGCGAACGAAATGTTGTAAACCAACCAATCCAAGTGAAGTATTAAAGAAAAACTAAAATGGTCAACTAAAGCTGATTCGTTTGCATTAACACTACACTTGAGTTTTTAAATTAACAAGTCATGAAATCTCGTAAACGACCAATTGTCAACTAGTTTAATTTCAGTTACGTTTGCTTTCTATTTTTGTTAGTTCTTCACAACACTTTACACTTTTTAGGAAACGTGCACCTTCTTATTTGAACGTCCAGTTCCTTGTATAGAATGACTTCTCAACAAGAAGAAACAGAATCGACTGAAGAGACTTTCCCAATCGCTACTCCATTGGTTAATCCTCCAGAGAGAATTTCAACCACGCTGACATACAAAGTTTCCGCCAACTATGCACTCTGTTCGGCATTGCTGGAGCAGATGCCATTCTTCCTGAGAGAAGCGACACTGCCGATATACCTCCTTCTGGTTTTGTAGCAGTTAATCGTCAAATGTGCATGAGTGGAGCTATCCCTCCTTTTAACGACTTTCTTCAACAGCTTCTTCTCCGACTAGCTATCTCCCCCTTCGAGCTGCACCCCAATGGCTATGCTATTCTGATGGGGTTATGTGTACTATTCGGAAGGACGCTGGATCGCCTTCCGAGTTTTGATGAAGTTTGCTATTTGTGCACATTTGCCAAAAATAAAGATCACCCTTCCATCATTCTTGTGAGAAGCGCTAGGAACCGTAAATTAATAATTGGCCTTCCCGAAAGTTCTCACGGTTTCCTAAGCCAATTTTTCTTCGTTCCCTGTCCTCCGGGATTCTATGCTACCTGGAGAGTAGGAAGTAAGAGCATTTATCTTTGTTCCTGATGTTTTTCTCTGAGCTTTTCATAGCCTGAGTTGTCAAATGTTAACTTCTCCTTTTACTTTTCAGCGCTTCCTCCTCCTTCTAGGGATTCCGGTCATATACCAACTTTCGAGAGGCTTAAGGCTGTGCCAGTTGAGGAGAGAGGCATTCAATTTCTGTTGAAAGACGAATTTTTGCATCAATACGGGCTTTTGCATACCTCTCGCTCTACACATCCTCATGAAATCCTGGACTCCCCGGCTAGAGCATCGGATGCCCCAGTTTCTACCGACACATCCATACCAAAAGGCCCTGCTCTCGTGGCTTCACTAGTGAAATGCTCCACTTCTGTTGATGTTGCGGGGCAATCTGACGAACTTGCCCCGGTTATTGAGGAAGAAGAGCCTTAGGGATCTCCCCAACGTTTACTGTAATCTGGGGAAGAAGCTGAGAAAACCAGCCCTGTCAAGCAGAGCAGGGACGACACTTTCGAAGGATTGAGCGACCTCTTTGCCACCTCACAAGAGATCTTTAAAGATGATCCTATCACTACCGGGGTTTCTTCTTCAGTGGTCGAGGCGACTTCTACTCTGCAACAGACTCCGTCGACCCAAGAGTTGACGCTAATTACTACACCCACAACTACTCCACAATTAAAGAGTGGTTCGTAGTTTGTCGTGCGTAGCTTGCACATCACACACACTTAGAATTTTTCGGCACTTTTATGCTTCTGACTCTTTGTACTTTGAAGAATTCTAAAGTTGTGTTTTTTCCAATTTCAGGTTCTTCAATGAAGCGAGGTGGCACGTATTATGATGACTTCCAGCGATACGGGAGACGCGGCCAGTATGACTATAAGCGCTATCTTCCTGTTCACAGAGAGACCGATGAAGAGAGGGCCGCTTGGAAGGCTCGGGAGAGACGTTCCCATGAAGAACGTTATGGAAGACCGGATGACCGATATGATTCTTCCCACAAAGAGGGTGACTCCCACAAACGCAAATCTCACGATGACAGAGGGAAGAGTCACATAACTGATGACCCAAGTAAACGGGCTAAAGTCAGTGAGCAACCAATGCCTGCAACTTCTGAAAAGATTACCGCTCCTATTCCTTCTCAGTCTCCTGCCCCCTCCCGTACTGATATCCAGGCAATCATTAACAGGCCTTCTTACCAAGTTGGACCAGGTCCAGCCACTCTCCAAAGTCGATTTCCAAATTGGTGCTTAAAAGGAGTTCGCTTTGACCTTGACCTGGTTCCCATAGATAAAAATGCCATGTTATGGAACCTCGATGCCGTTAGAATTGACATTGAGAGGATGTCAAATTGGCAAAAACTTGTTGATGAGCTCCAAAGGGTGAATCGGGCCAATCTCGAAGCTATGCTGACCACGGAGAATGACAAAACCGAATGGCAAAAGACCCTTAAGCAGCATGATACAGAAATGAGGAGCACTGCCAATTATAATGAAAAACTTGAAGCGGAAGTTGGGAAACTCAAAGAGGAGCTTGCCACTTCCTCCACTTCATATTCTCAAAGGGAGAGTGTGCTCCAACAGTAGGTGCGGGATGCTCATGCTATGCAAAGGGATGCCGAGGCCAAGGATGATGGGCTGGAGCAAATTGTAGAGGGCTATCGTACTGATATTACTCAGTTACAAGGGCAAACTAACTTTCAGGTTGCGGAAATTGAAAAATTGAAAGCTCAACTATCTAAAGTTGAAAGAGAGCGAGATGAGGCTATTGCTGGTAGAATTGCAGCTGAAGAAACTCATGAAGCTATCAAAGCTGACATCGGCTCGACATTATTTGAATTCTATTTGCAAAGTGTGTTAGGACGTGGTAGTCTTGCATTTCTGGGTCCCAAATATGAGGTTACCCTAGCTGAAGTATGGGAAGCCGCGCTTGATATGTTTAATGGCACCGGGTACCCTGAAGAGGAGCTAGAGACGCACTATTTAGACTTCGAAGCTCGCGCAGCTCTTGCTAGAGGGAAGGAGCAACTTGCTAGATCGCGAGTTGAAATGATGGGGGAAGAGCATCAAGAAAAATAAACAACTTTGAATGCCCCTGTCCCTCCTTCAACTTCAGTCGATGTTGACATTGCTGGTTCTAGCTCTCATACACCGATTCCTACTAAAGATGATACCGGAGCCATAATTACACAAGCCGTAGATGAGCCACAAGAAAGTACTGAAGCTCTAGACTACGAAGTTGATGTGATATCACCAACTTCTTCAGGTAACCCTAATAACGCTCAGGGGGACAACTTGCTAGTTTCTTACGGATTTGACGAGCTTCTTGATTATTTCTTGAATCTCGACGAGCCATTGTCTCCTCTTTTTGCGGGAAATACTGACACTTTTAACTTTTCCTTTGTACAGAAAGCGCCGAGCGTCTTTCAAACTTCTCCACCTCTAGTTACTGTTCCTCTGCCTCCCCCAATCACTCCTACTCCTCATCTGGGATCACAGGAAGAAATAATAGGTGCCCTTCGGGGCTTGGATGACCCAGCTGCTTCGCAAGAGCAAAAGGACGAAGGACTTGAGGGAGGTGAGATATCTTCGGAGCGGACTCCTTCTGATGACATAACTTTGTCTAAACTTGTTACTTCAGGAAGTGAATCTTCTTCAAAGAGGAAAAAGAAGCGCGGAACATCAAAGAAGAGGAGGAAGAGCATCATTGCTACTGAAGAGGAACCGGAAGTTGAACCAGTTGTACCTCCCTCTCCTTCTTCCCTCATGCCTAAAGATCGACCCAAAAAGCTAACCATCCGTCCGGGTGTAGGGTCCAAAGGTGGCAAGAAGAAATGAAGATTCAAGTTTTTAGCTTTTTGTTTTTTGCACGTACTGGTCGGGGATTGTGCGGGTACCGGCCCCCGCTTTCTTTATCTCGAAACTTGTATCCGTAAGAAATTGTAATAGAATTGAATAAAATGATCCTTTATTTGTACAAACTTCTTGTTTGTATTTGAGAATGCATTTATTATTCACTTTTGTACAAGTTTCTTTGCACGATATTGCAGTGGGCATGTGGTATACTGTTCGAGCGCAATTTTACCGATGTAGTTATACCATGTTGCCCATATACCATAAGCTCATTGCAATATTTTATATTTTGAGGGGACTTGTACTTTTATTTTTTAGAGAATAATTATTCCATACTTGGAGGAATATTATTTCGTTAAAAAAAACGGAGTACAACTCCCTCCAAATAAGTTTTTACGCTTCATCCTTCGAAGATATCACCTTTTCTTTTGTGCATATACACATTTTACCAAGTGAATTCTCCTATGTGGTAAAGCGGGTATCTGAAGGGTACTTTAACTTCTTTTTGATGAAGAGAATTTTCCAGAATAGATGGATCGTTCTTCCTTTGAGAGTTAAAGCGTGCCTTTGAAGATGGCTATTTTTTTTTATGCCACAGTAAAGGGCTTTTTGATTTTTGCTTCTTTGAAAAGTTGCACCTCTGAGGAAGGCTTTTTCACGTTTCAACACTTGGAAGTTTTATTTCAATCTCGGTGAAACGTGTGCCTCCGAAGAGTTGTGCCTCCGAGGAGGGCTTTTTCACGTTTCAACACCTGGAAGTTTTATTTCAATCTCGATGAAACGTGTGCCTCCGAAGAGGTCTTTATGCTTGCTTGTGCCTCGGGGAGGAGGTCTTTTCAATTCTGCCTCTGGGAAGAGGTTTTTATTTTTCCCCGTTCGTCGGGAAGCGGGCCTCCGAAGAGGGCTTTCCACATTTCAACACTTGGAAGTTTTATTTCAATCTCGGTGAAGTGTGTGCCTATGAGTAGGGTTACTTCCTGGAAGTTTGGAGTTTCTTTCTCTCGGTTGGACGGATTCACGGGAGTGTATCGACCGATCAGTCCTCAACCTTATATCGAGGAAGATCTCTCTTTTTCTGGTTTGGCCCGCTCGAGGTCTTTGATTTGGACTCTAAAGAGTAGAATTGGCCTCTGAGGAGTAGCGTTGGACTCTAAAGAGTAGCATTGGACTCTGAAGAGTAGCGTTGGGTCTCCGAAGAGAAGCATTTGGACTCTAAAGAGTACTTTAGACTCTAAAGAGTAGCGTTGGGTCTCCGAAGAGAAGCATTTGGCCTCTAAAGAGTACTTTGGACTCTAAAGAGTAGCGTTGGCGCTTGTGTCTTTATACCCTGCGCTTCTTAGCAATTCCTCACAATTACTTATTACATGTCCCGTTCTTTCGTTTGTTTTTGCTAAAGAAATGTGCCTTATTGTTGAATGAATCCATGGGGTAGATGCAAGCTGCTCCACCAGATGTTCGTTTACACAAACGACCGTGGTTGGTCAGCAAAGGCTCAGAACTTTCTTATTAGAAAGGTTCCCTCTTTGGTGGAGTCCTCAATCGTTTGTGAATTGCACTTCTTTCGAAATACTTGAATTCGGAACATTTTTCACTTGCCATTCGTTTATTCCATGATTTGTAGGGATCGCTTTGCTTTGTGATGTGTTGGATGAGCAAGCTTTATTTCGATAGCCTGTAATACTAAATCGAGATTTTTACTAATATTTGCATATCGAAATGATAAAGGCATTTTAACGGCATTAAAGATTACAAGATTTATAATTGCTCATTACTGATTCACATCACATTTACAGTGGTTAACAACATAAGAATTATACATTCATGATCATTTTACAAAGTTAAGCAATGCTATTAAGTAAAATATAGGTGTAAATGAATGTTATTCCATGATTTTGCGATTCACGTGTTAGTCAATGACCAGCTTCTCAGATTCTTGCTCTGTAGTTCTGTTGCTTGAACCGGGTCGGTAAGGAGGACATGGTTGCCCCTGAGTGGACGAGGTTGGGTCAATTTTGTCTTTCTTCACATATTGTTGAAGTTTATTCTATTTCAGCAATTCTTCAATCACACTCTTTAACTGGCGACATTGATCAGTATCGTGGCCGGGTTGGTTGTGAAATGGACAGAATTTCCCATTTTGCACTGCCCCTCTTCCCATCTCAGGTGGTTTAGGGTACTTTATAACATCCTTTGTTGCCAAGAAGATTTTTTCTGGTTTATCAGTTAAGGGGGTGAAATCTGAAGGGTTAAAACGTCGAGGTTTCTTCTTATTGCCCTGCCTCTTTCCTTCATCACTTTCCCTTTTCTGGTTTCCAGATCCTCTCTTGTTAGAAACGACATCGTTATTCTTGATTTCGGCCACCACTGCTTCTACTGGTATCGAGTGGTTTTCTAGGCGTATGAATTCATCGGCCTTTTTATAAAACTTCTCGAGTGAGTTTAGTTCCTTCATTTTGAGCCACACCCCGAATTCACTTGACTTGTCGATGGCCCGCATTAAGTATGTTAGGATCATTCGGGGTTCCGCGTTGTCTACCTCGGCTAAAGCTATATTAAAACGGTTTAAAAAAGACTTGATAGGTTCTCCGGGTGCTTGTTCTAGACTGGACAATGACATTATATCTTTTGCCTTTGACGCATACAATCTGAATTGTTCTTTAAACTTTTGGGTTAAATCGGAGAATTGATCTATAGATCGAACTGGTAGCTTGGTGAACCAAAGCAAAGCCACCCATTCTAAATATACTGGAAAATATCGGCATTTAATCTCATCCGATGCTCGTGCCCCAGTCATATGCCAATCGTATCTGTAAAGAAATTGGTTAGGGTCACTTGTCCCTCGATAGGCTGGGATGGTAGGAGGTACAAATTTCCTGAGAAATTCCGCCTTTAAAATCCTTTCAGTGAACGGAGTTTTGCTCGGAGCGAATCCCCAATCGTTTTCATCCTCATGCCTCCGCATACTTTCTTTCATGATTGAGCGAACCATCCCTGATAGATACTCCTCGTCGTTTTGAGACTTTGCCTGCAAGAAGTTAGCTGCCCTTTCGGAAGTTTGAAAGGTTGGCTGTGGCCTTGACCCTTCAGCTTGAGAAGGTTCCCTTGCAGCGGTGTTGTCTGGTCTTTGAGGAATATCTTTCTCTTGGGGGCCACGGGCATATTCAGCATAGATTGCTTCATTATCCTGACGTTGGTGATTTGACTCAAGCAGGGCGTTTAACCTATCCATAATCAAGGCATTCTGGGCATTCTGGGCTTCCAACTGTCGATTCAGTCCTAAAACTATGGCGTACAACTCTACTCGCGTAACTCCAACAGTTGGAGCTGTTTCACTTGAAGGAAGAGAGTTAGCCGTATTCTCTTGAACATTGTCGGACCTTGCAGAACTTCGTCTTCTTCCAAGAGCCATTATTTCCAATAAACTCCTAGTTTTAAAAGAAATCCTTTCAATAGACCTTTGCGAAGCAATGATGGAAGTATCCTGAGTTGGGTTCTCAGTGAAAGCACCAAAAATGTTAACGTGAAAATCGGACGCTAACACCCCGGTGTCAATTGAAGTTGGATGAAAGCACCACCCGTGTACACGGGAATTACAAGCAAGTAGAGAAAATACAGAAAAAGCAGAAAAGACAACAATTTTTATAGTGGTTCAGCTTAGAGTAAGCCTACGTCCACTTTAACTCTCTTTATTACTGAATTTGATTTCAACTTTACAACAATCTTCAATTACAACACACTGTAAACCAGTAAATCAAACTTTGATAAATAATAATCTTCCGAATTCATGTTGAATGATGTAGATTTTCTCTTAGAGATCGTCGTAGCGTCCTTGGTGTTTGGAGTACTTGAAGTGTTAAGTGAGTCGAGAATTCTGCAGAGTATCGGCGCTTGAAATGGTCGGCCAAAAGTCCTTTGCTAGTTGGAGTTAGGGCTGTATTTATAGGAGTGATTCTGATCATGATTTTCTTTCCAAGTCTTAGGTTGTAGACGACCTAAGTTAGGTCGTAGGTCGGCGATGACCTAAGGAATCTCTCGTATATGTTGCTTCTTGAACTTGTCTTTATCTGCTTAGGTCGTGTGCGACTTATCATAGGTCGTAGGTCGCGAGCAGTTTTAAGTTGTGGTGGGGCAAGGTCGTACTCAACTCTCGAACGGGTTACGGGTTACGGGTTAGTAAGTTATAGGTCGTAGATGACTTATGAGAGTAGTTGGCGATCTTAGAACGCCGAGGCATTCAATGTAGAGACCTAGGCTAAGTTGTTAACTCGTTAGGTCGCTAAGTCTTAAATTCTCTCAGGTCGGTAGGTCGTTGGCTTTTTAGGTCGCTTGATAAATGAGTCGTGTATGAACGAGTTAGTAGATCGTGAGCGACCTAATATAGCTCGTGAGCGACCTATGATAGTAGGTGAAACTTTTCTCTACTTTAACTTGCTAAGTCGCTACCTTGCTAGGTCGTGAAATTACAGAAATCTTTAGGTCGCAGATAGCTTTAGGTCATTGAGGAATGAAGTCACTAGGTCGCTAAAAACTTTAGGTTGCTGAGTGCTTTGTGACGTTAAGTCGCTAAGACAATTATGCCGTTAGGTCGTTGAGACTATTAGGTCGTCAGGTACTCCTAGGTCGTTGGGCTGCTGAGTTATAGGTCGCGGAGTTTTAGGTCGTGAAGTTTTAGGTCGCGGCAGAAATAGGAGTTAACAAATCCAAACTGGCTCGTTTCCATGCCTTTCAGACGTTGTCACACATTAGATGATTTTATTAATATTCGAACCATTCGAATAATTATATTTCCATTTAATAAATTTAATTTAATTTTTTTCTTAAATAAATTACTTAGTGACTATGATTTAACTAGGTTGATCTGGAAAAATTTATCCCTAAATTCAGTATTTAAAATAAATTAATATATTAAGATATGTGAATGTATATTTATTTGTTTTTGAAAACACATACTCTTGTGGAAATAGTTTGTATAGATTTCAAAAACCTATACACATATATGCCTATAAAAATCATCTATCTTACCAATTTAAAATTTCTATTTCCTGAATTTTAAGTGCATATATCATTTTCTGTTTAAACAAGCTTATCTCTGCTGCTTAAATCAACACTGAGCTATATATTTCTTTTCTTTTCTTTTCTTTTTTTGAATTAACAGGAACATCACCTTGCTCCTCTGTAAAATAATTCTCGAATATATATATATATATATATATATATATATATATATATATATATATCCACTTAAAAAAAAGAAACCACTACCTTATGCGAACTCTACGATGCAGCCTTCAACCAAAATCGATTGTTCAACCCCGTGCGCGAACCCCAGTGCCACGCTCTACAAAGTCACATCGCCAACTCACATCCCTACGATGATCTACAGGCATATTGATGACATCCCAGAGGCCACCATCATAGAGAGTACCACAGCCCTAGCTTGCCCTGCAGCTTGTCAGATAATCGAGTTTCCCCAAACTCGATTCGTACACCACCCATCCCCAAATCCAGTTCCACTCGCAACGCCGCCTCGAAGCCTACAGCACCGTCGTCGCCTACAACGTCGTGACTTGGCCGAGTGTTAACTTTCTTAAGTTGAGCCATGCACGTTTTATCCTCTGAAGGGTAGGGCATGAGTTTGAACGAAGGGGAAATAGGAGGTTTGGGCTTCGAACAGATAAGAATGAAGACCGTGATTTCTTTCGAATTAGATTCGAAGTAACCGGCCATGGATTTATTTGGGAGCAGAAACAATTTCGTTTAAATCTGAAAGAAAATGGGAAGGTCGAGCCATTTCTTAAAAGAAGGGAAAAAGAAAATTGCATGTTAGAGAAAATACAAACAATATTGGTCGGCTACAGTGTTTCTGAAGTGAAGGGGTAAGGTTTGATTTGAAAGAAGACAGTTGATGGAAAATCTTGATCAGTCATACAAATGCAAATGCAAATATTAAAAAGGGAAGCGTGTTTAAGAAGGCACCGATGACATTGATTTGATCAATTAAAGTTTTATTTAATGTTCAATGCTTTTACTCATCGAACGCTCACACAACAACTCCGATCAATACGAAATTTGAAATCCGATAATAATTCAATATTACGGACCCGATGTAACTGGTTTCGTCGAATTTTGAGACTGTGCCTCGGAAGGCTATTTTTAAATTCAATTTAAACGACATAAAATTTTTAAAACTGAACAAATCACTGTTAAATTAAATTTTCACTCTTTTACTATCTTCAATATCATCAATATAAATTTTATAAGCCTTCAAATTATTTTTAACCGGCTTAAAACTCCAGATTCAACATTTTACCCAACTTCAAATTATTTAATTCAATAATTTAATTATCAAATAAATTGTGATATTTGTAATACAAGTTAAAATTACTCCTTTGAATATTTACAATCAATTAAATATTTTTATTTTAAATGCACAAAATTTTCGGGTCGTCACATTCCTCCTCCCTTAAAAGAATTTCGTCCCTGAAATTACTAATTTGGAAGAATGGTCCAATACCCATTACTATTGTCCAAAACCAAACTATCAATCTAACAATCTTGTCATTTAAAGAAACTACACCCCTATTAATTTCCTAAACCCCCACATAGTTTGCAACCAATATTATTTGTTCAATCATTCTAGTTTCAATTTAAAACCAAATTTGAATTATCAAAATTTCCTCAAAAATTTTCTAACTCGCTAAATTTCCGAATTTTTTTGCCAGCATCTCCTTTGCGCGGCTAGCTCGGTACAACTACAAAATGGCCCTACGGCCTCCCAAATCCAAAAAGAAAACAAAAAGCCAAGTGGCCAGATCCAAAAACTCAATCAAATTTCATACCAAATTTAAATACATACCTTTTTGTTGAGCATTTCAAATTTATCTTTTGAAATCAAATCCAATTCTCCTTTCCCTTTATATTACCTTCATATCCTGCTTAATACTAATATCCAATCACAATATCCCAAAACATTATATCGACTTTCCTGCAAAATGTCAATATCTATTCATTTCAATATTATTTTAGATTATATTTGTAGATCAATCTTCCATTTAAGAATTCACCATTCCTTCTTAAGTTAGTATAAGTATGAAATATGTTTCTTATACTAATTTCCATCTTACCACTTCAGTTTATATTTATTTCCATTCAAATTGATCTTTCATTTTCATATGAATCCAATTTATCTTTAACTCTGAATATTTAAAATTTATTTTTCACTTATAACCAATTCATGGCATTATTTAAGTTAGTTTCATTTACTAATTATATTTCAATATCCAGTTTGAAATCCTTTTGTCGTTAACAAAATTTTCCAAAAGTTTCAAAAAAATTCTAACTCCCAAAGTTTCTGAAATTTTTTGGCAGAGTCTCCTTTGTACGGAGGAGCTTTTGCAATTTGACAAAAGAGATAAATATATATACATTGACCCACCCGGTCAGAAAAACCAAACACAGTTCATATTTCCTATTTTTATTGCGTAAGCGTACCTTATTTAGCATTTTAAGCAAGCGGCTTATTATTTTTAGCAAATAGAACAACCAAATCCAGCCACACGGCTTCCAGGTACCTGTACTTACTCAATTTAAACATGTAAGTGACAAATATACGCAGTTTAACTATATTTCACTTAGTTGCAATGGTTAAAACATATGAATTCTAAAAGAAATGCACATCAAGCATTTTCCGTAAGCAATTTATCTAATTTTCATACTAATTCAACTTTTCAATTAATTTACAAACCATTTTCATATTGTTTGAATGGTTTAAAGCTCAATCGCTTACATTTAATTTATTTTTAAGCAAACCGAACTCATATTTAATCCAATTATTCTCAAAATCATTTTATTTTACTCCTATCCATCCATGGCATTTTAATAACTTCCATTTACATTCAATAACAATTTATTCTTTGCAATTTGACGAGATCTATGTGAATAAATAAGCACTTGAGTTTTATAATCAATTTAAATTGACTCCGACTCAACGTACACTTAATTCTATTCCATTTCGTATTTATCCACAATCTGTATATTCTCATTTTCATTGCATTTAAAGTTGAATCCATTCACTTACATTTTATTTTATTTACCAAACTAGTTCATTCAAAACCATTAACAAGGGTGGTTCATCTTCCTTACCAATTAAATTTCCTTTTTATTTTAATTCATTCACGACCATTTATTTAGCTCGACCCATTCCAAGCTTGCTCATTTCTACCCATTCCCGAATTAATTCAAACTAAGCTTTAATTTTAATGGTTTTCCAATTTTACTCATAGTCGGGCTTCTAATTATTCTCAATTTAAGTAAATTTACTCAATTTATTTCACTTCAAACTTAAGTTCACTTCCATTTTATTCTTATTTATTCCATCCATTTATTTATCCAATATAATTAGTTTATCCACTCAATCCATTTTGAATTTACATTTCCTTAAATATTATTTATAACCCACCAAATTCTATTTCGATTCAAATTTACTTTCACTTGATTTAAATCCAACGCAATATCATTACACTTAGTTTTAAGTTGAATTCAATTCAACTCTCTTCCATTTTAAGCCGCTTGCTATTTGCTAAAAATAATAAGCCGCTTGCTTAACATTTCCTTAAATATTATTTATAACCCACCAAATTCTATTTCGATTCAAATTTACTTTCACTTGATTTAAATCCAACCCAATATCATTACACTTAGTTTGAAGTTGAATTCAATTCAACTTTCTTCCATTTGTTTAGTTTTAAGTTAATTTACTTCAATTTATTCAAATCTTTTTTCTATACTTAAGCTCATTTCATTTTGCAAATAAATTTTTCTTTTCAATTTAACTTGATTCTATTTTAATCCAATCCCATTTCAAACTACAAATTTATTTGATCAATTATTATACATTTTAAATTTTTAGATTCAGCTTATTCAATTAATTACAAGACCATTTCCAATTTATTTCCACTTATTTGGATTTATTTGCACATTCAAACAATTACTATTTTAATCCGTTTACCTTTTTATTCGATACATTTCAATTATATTTAATTTGTTAACACTTTAAGTCGAATTTTAATTAATAACTCAAGTTCTGATTACACCATTCACTTTACTTTAACACATAAATCGAATTAAATTTATAACTTGAGTTTTAATTCCAAACTTCATCATTATCCCACAATTCAACTTTTATTCAACTACATTGGGTTCGCATTACATATTTCATTATCTAAATAGCTCTTTCCCTTTAACAATTCAATACTTGATTTTTAATTCCAAGTATTACTTCATTTGATTTTCTTAAGTTCAATTTATTTTATAATTCAAGTTTGATTTTCATTTTATTTTCCAATTCATCAAAAATATTTATTTTGGGTTTCCTATCCCACTTTTCAAATTTTATAAGTCACACTTTTATTTACACAATTCTATTCATTATAGGCTTGAATATATCCTTCTTTTATTTTTAATTCAAGTTGTGCTTATTTATAACCCAAGTATATTTTATTCTATGGATTTTTAATTCTTTTACATGTCATTCAAATTCATTTATTTCAATCCAATCCTTATTCATCTTATTTTCCATTTGTTCAGGTAAGAATCTAATTCCATTCAATAACCCAATTGAATTTTTATTCCATTTCAATTTTATTTTAGACTCATATTTATTTAATCTCAATTCGATTTCAACTTAATTCGAATACAACTGGATATTATTTTCAACCTATTCAATTAATTTTAATCCAGGTAAATTTTATTTCCCAATCCAAGTTAATTTCATTTTTAACTTTACACTTTAAATTTAAATTCCAACATTCAAAGTTTATATTTTCTTCCTGATTTAAAAATCATCTCAATTTATAAGCTTCCAACCTATCTCAATAGGATTTTTAAACACCCGGCTTTTGGTTACAAATTATTTGAAATCTTCAACATCTCAAATCACATTCCTCAAAAGTCAATCCAGTCCTGGTTTTTCCCTCAACAAATTTCTTTTGAAATTTTCAGAAACAACTAGCTTTTCTGAACAAAGCAGTTTTTGGCAGCAATCCGTCACTTAGAAATTCGAAAATGAATACTAATGATGCGGCCGTCATCATCAGAATTATTTCCCAATAATCCAAGTGATTTCAATGCTATATCACTTTCAAAATTCATTTAAACAGATTTTCATTCAGAAATATCTCCAAAACAATAATATTATTATTCATCTTCAAATACTTCGATAAACACTTCCAAATTTCCGGGATTTAAATTTCCAAATCCTGCTTAAATAAATTTTAACTATAATTCATTTGCACAGCTTATTCTCATTCACATTCTCATTTGACTATATTTCAATTTATAATTTACATTTATAATTCATATTTATAAATTTCATTTCATAATTGAATTTATCTCCTTAATCTTTGGTTATATTTACAATTTCTAGTTAAATTTTTACACACCGATGATAATAATTTAATATCATCATTTCTAACATCCAAGAAACCATATATTAGCTAAAATAGTTTACAAAAACTATTCTTTATATCAAAAATATATTTTGGGTACAATTATTGCATTCACCCACATTTAAAACAATATCGTGTCAATTGTTCTTTTCAAGTGTTTAGAAACCCCTTCGATACAGTTGTCCAGACTGTGCCGACGAAGGTTCATATGCCACTCAATAAACCAATCAACACAATATTAAAACAATTTATATTCACTAACAAATACGTGCTGATATTTATTAATACGCTCAAACTCATTATAGATTACTACAGACTCTATTTTAAATGAGTAATTCCCACCAGAGCCAAGGTTATCTCCAACCTAAGCTCTGAACCAACTGTAACAGCCCGCAAATCCGTACCCTTTGAGTTAACACTATTTTACCTAACTCAACTAAAGTTGTATAGAAATACGAACTATTTGGGTTAAAGAAGAAGATGTAGAAGAAGAAAATAGAAATCAACAATAGAATCCAACCATCGCAGCGGAATAAAATATAATAGATAATAAATGATCTTTACACAAATTCAATTATATCTGTTTATATATTACATTATCAGAGTACATCAAATCACAGCTCAACATCAATAACATACAACTGGATACACAGCAACTCAACACAGCGGTATATATATATATAAACAAGTACGGGTGTACGTATCGCCATCCTGCTCGTCTATGGTGCTCCACAGCATCAAATCCTATATCCTATAATACTCGGTCGGACCCGAGCATTATAGTTAAATAACACCCAGTCAGTCTGGAATACCAGCGTGAGGAAATCACACCCAATTGATTATTAAAGTTTCAAAAAATCCTTTGAAAACAAAGCATCTCGTAAGACCACGCCATGAATAAACATTTCGGGTTTTTACCTTACGATAGCTAAAACATTTTTATTAAAGTCCTCTGATATTATAATAGTGTCTATAGAAAGTAAAATAGAATCTAGCTGAAATGCTTGCATCTCATGTTTCAGCAATAGTTGGGCACAATCAAAACCGTACGGGCGCGTAGGCAAAATGGATTCCAACTAATGGCTAGGCACTGGGGTACCACCTGTCACAGTACCTGGTCTAGATTAGCGCACCGAGGAGCCACCCTAACTCCCCTACAACACAAGACCGGAACCATCCCTTACTGGACGGTCTCGAGCAAGATCACCCCGCGGTTGGGTTCAGCAACCGCCCACTAAGTCGAAATAAAAAGGGACATCTAGACAGGGATGACCTCACCCTCCAGTAGGGGCTATCCAAGAAGCCATGCTGCATAACCCTTGATTTTCAGCCATTCCCATTTGATGAGGCTTGAGGCTAAGCGTTACCTTTTTAGAATATATCGCTTAGAATGCCCATCGTCCACCTGACGATGTTTTGCAAGCATTCATCCATACAAGTCCGTCCCGGGTTCGAACGGAACTGAAGGCACTATTCCTACTACATCCATTTTGGAAATATCCTCAGGATTAGTAGCGACTAGCCCTTGCACTTCACTGCTCCATCTTCGACTCCGGACACGCTTTTCACGAAATGTACAAACCGGATCGAAGTGGTTTTCGAGAAATAAATCTCGATCCCGGTCTCTTCGAAACGATCAACGTATTTGGCCAATATTGATAGTCGGTGATTTAACTATCAATTAATATGCATAAATATCCATCAACCAATAAATAATTTTCCAAATTATTTATTTATGTCAAAAATAACTTCACAAGATATATTTTCACTTTTCAAATTCCTTTGAAAAATAGTTTTCAAAACTATTTGCCTTTCTCAGAATAAATTCCAAATATTTCTATTTCCACTGGAATCACGAAGCACAAAACTAGTTTTTCCTAAATTAATTTAAAACACTTTACTTTTAAAAATATACTTTAAAACATTCAAGTTAAAATTTCTTTAATAATTTTTAAAAAAAAAATACATACTATATGAATATTTGAAAATAAGGTTACTTAATAAAATATAAAACTAGATTTCTACTTTTAAAAACAAAATACTAAGTTACTTCTTAATAATTACTGCTAAAATAGATTAAAAGAAAATATTTACTTTAGACTTTAAATATTAGAAATAATTTTTTTTACAAAATTTGCTTTCTTTAAAAACAACTTAATTTATATTTAAAAAATTTACCTTTAAAAACATGTACTTGACTATCCAGAGAAAATTCCAACTTCAATCACTTAAATCAATTCCCCCAAATTGATTTCCAATTTCCCCAAATTGATTTCCAATTTATTTTATTTGAAATAAATTCTTTGACTTATCAGTTCATTTCTAAATTCAGTAGTTATGGAGTTTACTATTATCTTTTTCATTTTCTTCTTTACTCTTTCAATAATTCAAATCTTAAATTCTAAATAAATGTTTTGTTCTTTTTAATTAATAATATTGCATTTTAAAAATTCATTAACTTTCTGTTTATTCAAATTTTCCTTTCCATTCTCAAGATTCATTTATTAGAATTTTAAAGTCACTTTATTTATTTTCCAAGTCATTCTTAAATTTATTCTATAATTATTTTACTTACAATTTCACTTCTTTTATTTTCATCTCAAAAAAATCAAATTTATATTTTTGGTAATTCATTATACCCAATTATATCAACCAAGCCATAGCCTTCAATACTTCCACATAATTCATCATAGAATATCAACTAATCAGAATAGAGAATATTAAATAATTTAAATAAAAATTGTGGGGTCCAATTGGATCCCTCCAACCTGTTTTTCCTTCATCTACATATGTTAGCACAATATAATCAGCCCATTCCAAAATATACCATACTATAACACGTCAATCAATTCAACCATTCTAACAATTATTTAAATTTAATCATTTAAATTTAAATTTAAGTTCAGCTGAGTGAGATTAACTCACCTTTGATTTTGTTGCACTCTGTTAACTCCTATAATCAGCGACTCAAAAAGGCTCACGACTTAACAATAGCAACGACCTAATTGATATGCGACTCATTGAGAGATACCGACCTAACAGACTTGAGAGGGATGCCGACTTAATGCCTTAACAAGGTTACCGACCTAAGACTTAACAAGGATGCCAATCTAAGACTTAACAGGGATGCCGACCTAAGGCTTAAGTAAGTTACCGATCTAACTACCTAAGGAGGTTGCCGATCTAATTGCCCAGGACAGAGAAAGGTCCAAGACCTATGCTTAAGTCGCCACCGACTTACAACATAGAGAAGTCTACGACTTAACGGTTTCTACGACTCAAGGACAGGATGACTTAACGATTCAAGAGGTGGCACGACTTAAGAGGGAAATGAGTTCACGACTTAAAGTTGTCCGCGACTTATGACCTAGCGTGTGTCGTGAACGACTTAAGCAAATGAAACGCTGCTACTTATTTAACATGGTGGCCTCTTAGCTCGACAATGAGTTAAGACTTTAACAGGCTTATCAGTTAAACCATGACTCACGACTTAGCTTAAGTCGTCCACGACCTAAAGCCGCTAAGTTATAGTCCACTGCCACAATACTCATGCCGGAGGAAGTCTCGACCTAGCAGTTAACTCGCAAACGACCCACGACCTAGTTTAAGTCGTCTACGACCAACTTAGGTCGGTTACGAGTTAGGACTTGGCAATGTTTCCTGCCCAGAATTCTCTATAAATACATTGCCATCTCCAACTTTCAAGGGACTTTTGGGTCGATCTCTTTAAGCGCCGATACTCTGCTGAATTCTCGACTCACTCGACACTTCAAATACGAAAGGCATCTCAACAAACTTCAAGAGGAAATCTAACGCAATCAACACGGATTCAAAGAATTCTTCTACATCGGAGTTCTAGTTGTTTGTCTCATCAATATTGTAATTGAAGATTGTTGTAAAGTTGTAATTGATTCAGTAATAAAGAGGATTGAAGTGGACGTAGGCTTACCTGAAGCCGAACCACTATAAAAACTGTTGTCTTTTCTGCTTTCTCTATGACTTTTCTACTTGTTTTTAGTTCCCGTGTTCACGGGTGGTGCTTTCACTCAATCTCTATATACACCGGGGTGTTAGTGTTCGATTTTAAGCGTTAACATTTTTGGTGCTTTCACTGAGAACCGAACTCAGGATATTTCCACCATTGCTCCGCAAAGGTTTGTTGAAAAGATTTCTTTTAAAACCAGAAGTTTATTGGAAATAATGGCTCCTGGGAGAAAACGAAGTTCTGTAAGATCCGACAATATTCAAGAGAATACTGCTACCTCTCCTCCTTCAAGTCAACCAGCTCCAACTATTGGAGTTACGCGAGCAGAATTGGACGTCGTAGTTTTGGGGTTGAATCAACAATTGAATGCTCAAAATGCACAGTTGGAAGCCCAGAATGCCCAGAATGCCCCGATCTTAAGTAAGTTGAATGATCTACTTGGGAAAAACCGTCAACCGGATAATAATGATGGAAACCCTACTGTGGGAGTTCAGGATGTTGAAGGAAACATTTCTCAAAGAGCCGCAGACCCTGTGGAAAGGACCCCTCCCCAAGCTGGAGGATCAGGGCCGCAGCCAACCCTCCGTAAACGATTGTCAAGACAGAATTCAGAGAGAGTAGCTGATATTTTCCCTCCAGAGCCCCTAAATGATGAAGAGTATTTTTCGGGCATGGTTCGTCAAATCATGAAGGAAAATATGCGAAGAGATGAAGATGAGAAAGAGTGGGGTTTTGCACCAAGCAAAACTCCATTTACTGAAAAGATCTTAAAGGCAGAGTTCCCAAGGAAATTCGTTCCACATACTATTCCGACTTACAGGGGGACGAGTGATCCTGACGAGTTTCTGTATAAGTACGACTGGCACATGACGGGTGCCAGAGCGTCTGATGAAATTAAATGTCGATATTTCCCGGTTTATCTAGAAGGTGTGGCTCTATTGTGGTTTACAAAGCTGCCGGTCAGGTCCATTGATCAGTTCTCCGATTTGACCAGGAAGTTCAGGGAGCAATTTTGATTGTATGCTTCAAAAGCAAAGGATATAATGTCGCTGTCAAGTCTAGAGCAAAATCCAGGAGAATCCATCAAATCATTTTTGAATCATTTTAACATAGCATTGGCTGAGGTAGATAATGCTGAGCCACGCATGGTCCTAACATACTTGATGAGGGCGATTGACAAATCGAGTGAATTTGGAAAATGGTTGAAAATGAAAGAACCAAACTAACTTGACAAATTCTACAAGAAAGCGGATGAATTCATGCGCCTGGAGAGCCTCCAAACACCGGCTAAGATGGTATCAGTGGAAGCCGGGAACAATGGTGCTGCTTCGAACAAGAAAGAACCTAACACTCAGAAAAGGGGAAATGATCGTGGAAAGAAATAGGGAGATGCTAAGAAAGGCCGTCCTTTCAATTTCACACCCTTGAGCGATACCCCTGAGAACATCTTCTTTGCGACCAAGGATGATGTCAATTATCCGACACCACCTAAAATGAGAGTTGGGAATAAGATGGAAAAAAGTGGAAGGTTCTGCCGATTCCACAACCAACCCGGCCATGACACCAACGAATGTCGTCAGTTGAAAGAGGTAATTGAACAACTCTTGAAGGAAAACAAACTCCAGCAGTATGTGAAAAGGAGTAGAAATGCCCCAGCTTCGTCAACTCAAAGACAACAACTTCCCACTCACCGTCCTGGCTCAAGTGAGAAGGCCGCAAAGAATGAATCGGAAAGACCTGTCATCAATATAATAACTGGAGGGCCTCACCCAGTAGGCAAAAGTTGAGGAGAGATGGAAAGGTATGCCCGGGCCTTGAGGCATGTACCAGCTGAAGAGAATGTTTTTGTTTTAGAAAATGATGCGCCTTTAAAGCAACAAAAGACTTCCACAGATGATATTGTATTCAGTGCCAGAGATTCTTTGGGTATTGAAGCTCCTACCATAGATCCTTTAGTCATATCCGCTGGTATTGGGCCGGCTACTGTGAGAAGAGTTCTGGTTGATTGTGGAGCTTCATGCAACATTCTCTTCAAGAAGACCTTTGATCAAATGAAAATTCCAATGGCTGACGTTCAAGCTTCATCACTTAAGATTGTTGGGTTTGCTGGAGAACCCAAACAGCCGATTGGGACCATAGATTTGCTTGTATAACTTGGAAAAGGACTGAGGAAAGTGGCTCGAAAGCAAACCTTTATAATTGTTGAAGAATTCTCTTCCTACAATGCCTTTTTAGGCCGACCAACTCTTGTTGCATTTAAAGCTGTTCTTGCCCCGTGGTGTCTGACTATAAAATTCCCCACAGATAATGGAGTTGGCGTGATTAAAGGAGACCAAGATGCGGGGCGAGAATGTTATCTTACAGAGCTGCGTGAACCAAGGAAAAGAGAGATGGGAAAAGGTGTGGCGACTCCAGTCCGCAACAAAGAACAAACCTTGTAGCAATTACAGGGTGGACCCTGCACTGGTGAATGTAGTGCCGCACGAAGAGAGATGGATCCAAGGAAAGCCAGTGCAGGGGAGAATAGGGTAGTACCGGTAGAGGTAACAGTGCCGGTACCTGTTGACACAAAGGACCCAAACAATGTGCTAAACGTGGGTTCACAACTCAACACAACAGTTCAGAATGTTCTGATTTCATTTTTGAAGGCAAATTTGGATGTATTCGCCTGGACTCATGCTGACATGTGTGGAATATCCCCAGAGAATGCAGTACACACTCTAAATATTGATCCAAAGTTTACACCCGTAAAACAGAAAAGAAGAAATCAGGGTCCTGAGAGGACGGCAGGGTTTAAAGAAGAAGTGGATCGGCTCTTGGAGAACGGTTTCATCAGAGAATCTACTTATCCAAATTGGGTATCAAATCCAGTGCTGGTCAAAAAAGCTAACGGAAAGTGGAGAGTATGCATTGACTTTTCAGATCTGAACAAAGCCTGCCCCAAAGACTGTTTCCCGCTAACCAGGATCGATCAGTTGGTGGATGGGACGGCAGGGCATGAATTGTTATCTTTTATGGATGCATACTCCGGATATAACCAGATTATGATGCATGAGCCAGATCAAGAGGATACAAGCTTCATCACAGATGTTGGACTCTACTGCTACAAGGTCATGCCTTTCGGACTCAAGAATGCAGGGGAAACTTACCAAAGGCTTGTTAATTCCATGTTTAAACCATAGATTGGAAAGACAATGGAAGTTTATGTTGATGATATGCTAGTGAAGTCTAAGAAAGCAGTGGACCACATGGATCACTTGGCAGAGATGTTCGGAGTACTCCGAAAGTACAGAATGAAGCTTAATCCCTTGAAATGTTCATTTGGAGTGGAGTCCGGAAAGTTTTTGGGTTTCATTGTGAGCGCTAGGGGCATTGAAGCTAATCCAGCTCAGATCACTGCCCTGAGAGAGTTCAAGGCTCCTAGAACGAAGAAGAAATTGCAAAGTCTCAATGGAAAGGTTGCTTCCTTGAGTCGGTTCATTTCGAAAGCCACTGACAAATGCATTCCATTCTTTGATGCTCTGAAGAAAGGAAGAAAAAACTTTGAGTGGACTCCTGAATGTCAGAAGGCATTCGATGAGTTGGTTCGTCATATGGGAGTGCCTCCGATACTTTCAAAGCCTGACAATGGTGAAGATCTCTTCGTATATTTGGCAATTTCATCTCATGCTCTCAGTGCAGTGTTGGTACGGGAAGACACAAGGATTCAACACCCAGTCTATTATATCAGCAAAAGATTCACTGGGGCAGAGGTGAACTATTCAAGGTTGGAAAAGCTCGCCTATTGTTTGTTGATCGCATCAAGAAAATTGAGGCCGTATTTCGAAGTTCATCCCATCAAAGTCCTCACTAATCAACCTCTCAAGCAAGTCCTATTCCGTGCTGAGACTTCGGGCCGTCTTTTGAAATGGAATATTGAACTCAGCCAATATAACATCACTTATCATCCCCGGAAAGCAATCAATGGACAAGCTTTAGCAGATTTCATCGCAGAATGTACGGATAAAGGTGATAGTGAGGAAGAAGTCACTGATAACGTCCCAATCCAATGGAAATTGTATGTCGATGGCGCAAGAAATGATTACTGTTCCGGAGCAGGGGTTGTCCTTGAAACCCCAGAAGGGCTATCGCTTTTTTATGCACTGAGACTAGAATTTCCTTCGACAAATAATGAAGAAGAATATGAAACCCTCATCGCCGGTTTAAGGATCGCTAAAGAACTAAACATCAAAGCATTGCAGATCTTCAGTGATTCTCAGCTTATTGTCTGCCAAGTCAAGAAGGAATTTCAAGCTAAAGGAGGGAATCTACCCGCCTATTTATCAAAAGCCCGGAGGCTTCTTCAAAATTTTGACCGTTATTCAATAAACCATATACCCCGAGAAGAGAACATGAAGGCGGATTCTCTCGCAAAGTATTCGAGTACTGGTGAAGCTCAACTATTGGGATTAGTTCCCGTCGAAGTCTTGTCAGCTCCAAGCACAGATGAAATGGATGTTGATTGGATTATGAATGTATCCCAAGAGCAAGAATCATGGATGACTCCGATACTTGAATATTTACTCAATGGTTCTTTGCCAGAAAGTTCAAAAGAACGATAGAAGCTGATGAGGAAAGCCTCCAGATATATAGTTCAAGATGGTCGTTTGTACAGACGAGGATTTTCAATGCCATTACTCCGATGCGTAACAAAGGAAGAAGCTAAGACAATTCTGACTGAAGTACACGGAGGGGAATGTGGGGATCATATAGGTGGTCAAACTTTAGCAAAGAAAATCCTCCGTTATGGAAACTTTTGGCCAGAAATTAATCAGGATGCTGCTGACTATTCCCGAAAGTGTGATAAATGCTAGAGATTCGCTAAAATTCCTAGAGCACCTTCCACTGAGCTAACAAAAATGGTCAGTCCATGGCCGTTTGCCATCTGAGGAATAGATCTCATTGGGCCTTTGCCGACTGCCAAATCGGGAATTAAATATACTATCGTTGCCGTTGATTATTTCACTAAATGGGCTGAAGCCGAACCATTGGCTACTATTACCTCTAAGAAAATGATAAGTTTTGTAACGAGAAATATCATTTGCAAGTATGGTGTGCCTCAGAAGATAATCACAGACAATGTTTCCCAGTTTGAAAGTGAGGAGTTCCAAGATTACTGCAAACGATTCAAGATCCGAAAAAGCTTCTCAGCAGTGGCTCATCCGCAGGAAAACGGGCAAGTGGAAGCAGCAAACAAAATCATCAAATCAACCATCAAAAAGCAGCTGGAAAAAGCAAAAGGTGGCTGGGTCGATAAGTTACCGCTTGCACTATGGGCATACAGAACCACCCACAAAGCTGCGACTGGGCATACTCCATTTTCATTGGCATATGGATCAGAAGCAATGATTCCAGTGGAAACTGAAGTCCCCTCACACAGAAGGATCCATTTTGATCAAGATGAGAATGAAAAATTGCAATTGGAAGCGCTTGACCTCCTTGATGAAAGTAGAGAAGAGGCTATGCTTAGAATTGTAGCTCATCAGCAAAGAATAGCCAGGTACTTCAATTCCAAAGTTCGTCAGCGCAGCTTTGAAGTTGGGGACCTAGTCCTGAAGAGAATTATGACAGCCACAGGTGTGTATGGGCCAAACTGGGAGGGGCCGTATGTTATAGGCACGAAACTTCTTGATGGCACATTCAAACTCACAACTGTCGAAGGAGAACCAATCCCAAGAGCTTGGAACAGCAATCATTTGCATCCATATTTTACTTAAAAGCTTTGCTGAAAATGTTGTAAAAGAATTACGAATATATGATTCTTGTATTGAAAGCAATTGTAAAGCAAGTGAATAATGAAAAGCTATAAAGTGGATGTAGGCCCAGCTCTTGGCCGAACCACTATAAATCTTGTGTTCTCTACCACTATAAACTGCTTTGTTTCATTTCGACATACAAAATAGTTAATTGTGTTACTAAAATGTCGATTTAATAATGCAGGCCATAAAAACAAAGCTTACCCATCGCAAGACCAAGCGATCTCCGACATCACCCAGCAAGAAAATGCTAAACCATTCAAAATTTCCATACTCAAATCCTTCAAAAGAAGTGCTTCGAACAAAATTTAGCGATGTGGATGGAAGTGGACCATTTCTAACTAACTGCGAATGTTTGTACAAACGAGCATCCAGTTAAATAGCCTGTGTCTACCACCACCAACTCGCTTAACTATGAAGTATATTTCTTTGGATAAGGAAAGTTATTGGCAACTAAAAAGGGATTACACTTGCAAAAGATAACGGGGATCGCCGACATGAATAGATGGCAAAGAGACATGGGCGAGCAAGCATCAAACAACAAAAGACCTGTTCGGAGGCACAAGCCCTCTTCAGAGGCACAACTCTTCGGAGGATAAAGACCTCGAGCGGGCCTCGCCAGAAAAAGAGAGTTCTTTCTCGACATAAAGTTGCGGACTGATCGGTGATACACTCCCGTGAATCCGTCCAACTTCGATAAAGAAACTCCAAACTTCCAGGCAAAATCCCTACTCAGAGGCACACGTTTCACCGAGATTGAAATAAAACATCCATGTGTTGAAACGTGAAAAGCCCGCTTCGGAGGCCCATTTCACCACAGTTGAAATGCTAAAAGACCTCGAGCGGGCCTAACCAGAAAAAGAGAGTTCTTTCTCAAAATAAAGTTGCGGACTGATCGGTGATACACTCCCGTGAATCCGTCCAACTGACAGAAAGAAACACCAAAATTCCAGGCAAAAGCCCTACTCATAGGCACACATTTCACCATGATCGGTGATACACTCCCGTGAGTCGAAATGTGAAAAGCCCTCTTCGGAGGCCCGCTTCCCAGCGAACAGGGAAAAATAAAAGCCTCTCCCAAGGGGCAGAAACAAAAAGACCTCTTCCCAGAGGCACAATCGAACAAAAAGACCCCTCCCCAGGGGCACAATCAAACAGAAAGACCTCTTCGGAAGCACACGTTTGGCCGAGATCAAAATAAAACTTCCAAGTGTTGAAACGTAGAAAGCCCTCCTCGGAGGCACAACTCTTCGGAGGCACACGTTTCACCGAGATTGAAATAAAACTTCCAAGTGTTGAAACGTGAAAATGCCCTCCTCAGAGGTACAACTTTTCAAAGAAGCATTTCATCAGAAATGCAAAACAAAGATCAAAAGCCCTCCACCGAGGCGCAATATAAAAAAAAGAAGAGAAGCCCTCTTCAAAGGCACACTTTAGCTTTCAAAGGAAGACTGGTTCATCTATTCTTGAAAATATTCTTCCTCAAAAAGAAGTTAAAGTGCCCTTCAGAGGCCCGCTTTACCACATAGGAGAATTCACTTTGTAAAAATGTGTGTATGCACAAGAGAAAAAGTGATATCTTCGAAGGTTGAAGCGTAGAAACTCATATGGAGCGAGTTGTACTCTATTTCGAGCAAGAATAATATTCCTCCAAGTATGGAATAATTATTCTCCAGAAAATAAGAGTACAAGTCCCTTCAAAGTCGAAATATTGCAACGAGCTTATGGTATAGGGGCAGCATGGTATAGCCACATTGGTAAGAATTGTGCTCGAACAACATACCACAAGCTCACTGCAATATCGTACAAAGAAACTTGTACAAAAACGAATAGTAAATGCATTCTCAAATACAGACAGAAGTTTGTACAAACAAAAAGAATCATTTTATTCAATACTGTCAAAATTTTGTACAGGTACAGGTTTCAAAATAAAAACAAAAAGAAAAGCGGAGGCCGGTACCCGCACAATCTCCGGCCAGTACATGCAAAAAGCAAAAAGTAAAATTAAATTGAAGCAGGGCCCCTTACTTCTTCTTGCCACCGCCTTTAGAGCTTTCACCTGACCTAATAGGCAGTTTTTCAGGATGGCTTAGGAGAGTTGGGGAAGAAGGAGAGAGGGTCACTGCCGAGTCAACCTTCGATTCCTCTTCAGAAACAATAATTTTTTTCCTTTTCTTGGGAGTGGCACGCTTCCTCCTCCTCCTTGAAGAAGACTCACTTCCCGGAGTAACAAAAGCAGAGGGTTTTACGTCATCAGAAATAGTATGCTCCGGGGATTTGTCGCCTCCTTCAGGTTCTTCGTCCTTCTGCTCCTGCGAAGCGATGGGTTCATCCAACCCTTGAAGGGCTCCTATCAATTCTTCTTGTGATCCCGGCTGGGAGATATGAGTGATTTGAGGGAATGGAGGAGGGACAGCTGGAGGAGGAGAAGTCTGTGTGGCACATGGCATTTTTGCTAAAGAAGAAGAAAAGCCAAAAATATTAGTATCTCCCATGAAGAAAGGAGATAGCGGCTCATTGAGATTTAAGAAATAATTAAAAAGTTAGTCAAAATCATGAGGAGCAAACAAACAGTCCACTTGGCCAAGATTAACGGTAGAGTTACCTGGAGAAGTCGGCTTCCTAATGTTAACCTCATAGGCCTGTGCTTCGGCGCTCTCTTCGCCTTCATCTCCTCCCTGCATGCTTGTGATCTCAGTTGTAACTTTAACAGGGGATGGAGAATGAGAACCAGAGCCTGTGATGTCAACATCGGCCGAAACCGAAGGAGGGACGGGGGAAGTTAGTGGTGCTTCTTTCGCAAAGTGCTGCTCCCCTACCTCAGCTCGTGCTTTGGCAAGCTGCTCTTTTCCCCGGTCTAGGGCAGCTCTGGCGTCATCATCTAGAAAGTGTTCTACAAGAGATTCTTCAGCATAGCCGGCGCCTGTACCTCCAAGCATGTCAAGAATTGACTCCCAAACCTCAGCCAGGGTAATCTCATACTTCGGTCCTAAGAATGAAAGGCTCCCGCGCCCCACTATGTACGTAGAAGTCAAATAAAGTGGAGCTGATATTGGCTTTAATCGCCTCATGCCACTGTTCGGCAGCCTGCCTTCCAGCGATAGCTTCATCGCGCACCTTCTCGGTCTTTAATAATTGGGCCTTTAGCCTCATAGTCTCCAAATCCTTGGAGTTGACCTTCTCCCTTAACTCTGCAACGTCAGCACGATACCTTCCCGTTGTTTTCTGCTCAGCCTCAAGTTGCGCCTCGGCATGTCGCTGAGCAGCGTGAGCATCGCGAACTTGCTTTTGAAGTACTTCTTCTTTTTGAGTGTAGGAAGTAGAAGAAGTGGCAAGCTCTTCTTTGAGCTTTTCGACTTTCACTTCAAGCTCTTCATTATAAGTAGTGATGTTCCTCATCTCGGTATCATGCTGCTCAAGAACCTTCTGCCATTCAGCTTTGTCATTTTCCATAGTAAGCATGGCATCGAGATTCGCACGGTTTACCCTTTGAAGCTCGTCAACAAGCTTTTGCCAGCTCGACATTCTTTCAATATCAAGTCTGACGGCATCGAGATTTCGCAGCATAGCAGGCTTGTCAATTGGAACTAAGTCGAGATCGAAGCGAACCCCCTTCAAGCACCATTGTGGAAACCGGCTTTGCAGAGTGGCTGGGCCTGGTCCAATTTGAAATTTAGGCCTGTTAACTATTGTCTGAATGTCTGTCTTCTCAAGAGCAGGAGAGCCAGAAGGGATTTCAAGTGAGGCGGGGGGAGTGGCCTTTTCAGGAGTTGCAGATGCATGCTTCTCACCGTGCCGGGCACGTTTTCTTGGGTCCTCAACTATATGGCTTTTTCCCCGATCATCATGCGACTTTCTTTTGTGAGAGTCGTCACCTCTCTGGGAAGAATCATGGTGCTCCTCCCTTTCTCTTCTCTCATAACGCTCTTCTTGAGCCCTCCTCTCCTGAGCCTTTCGAGCGGCTCACTCTTCGTCGGTTTCTCTGTGAATGGGAAGGTAGCACCTATAGTCATATTGACTACGCCTCCCGTAGCGCTGAAAGTCGTCATAGTAAGAGCCGCTACGTCCCATTGGAGAATCTGAAATTTAAAAAAAAAAAGACAAGTCTTAAAAGTCTTCAGAGAAAAGAAGCGTGACTTTAGAATCTTCAAAGTACAAAGAATTAGGTGCATGGAAGTGCCAAAAAGTCTTATGTGTGTGTGGTGTGCAAACTACACGCATCAGGCTACAAACCGCTCTTCGACACAGCAGTGGTAGTGACTTGAGTGGTAGGCGTCAAAATTTGTTGAAAAGTTGACGTCGCCTCGACAGCAAGAGAAGAAGCTTTAGGGACATCATCTTTAAAGAGTTCTTGTGAAGTTATCATCAGGTCACTTAGCCCCTCGAAAGTATCATCACCGCCAAGTTCGACGGGAGTATCTTTTTCGGCTTCCAGACCAGCCGCATCTTCAGGGCAACGAAGAGATTCTTCCTCTTCAATAACTGGGGCAAGTGCCGATTTGCTGGATGGCCCCGCAACATCGACAGTAGTAGAGCACTTCACCAGAGAAGCCTCGGAGGCAGGTTCTTTTGGTATGGGTTCGTCAGTGGAAACTGGGGCATCTAATGCTTTAGGCAGGGAGTCTGGAACCTCATGGGGGTGTGTAGAGCGAGAAGCGTGTAAAAGTCCATACTGATGCTAAAATTCGTTCCTCAACAAAAACTTTACACTTCTCTCTCTAGCAGTCACAACACTTAATCTTTCAAAATCTTGCTTATGGCTTGGATCTCTAGAGGGGAGAGGAAGTGCTGAAAAGAGCAAAGAATGAAATTAGCAATTGGTAATTCGGATCTCGAAAAAGTTTGAAAATGGAGAAAATAGAACAGGTAATCTTACTTCCTACTCTCCATATGGCATAAAACCCTAGGGGCAGCGAGCAAAGAAAAACTGGTTCAAAAATCCATGAACACTTTCGGTAAGATTAGAAATAAGCTTGCGGTTTCTAGCACTTCTAACAATAATAAGGGAAGGATGGTCTTTACTCTTTGCAAATGAGCATAAATAGCGAATTTCTTCAAAACTTGGCAAGCGATCAAGAGTTCTCCTAAACAAAACACACAACCCCATCAAGATGGCGTAGCCATTAGGATGAAGTTGGAACAGAGAGATTGTCAACCGAAGGAGAAGGGTTCGAAGGAAGTCGTTAAAGGGAGGAATCGCCCTGCTTAGGCACATTTGACGATTGACTGCGACAAAACCAGGGGGAGGACTGTCGGCAGTATCATTTGGCCCATGAAGTAGAGCATCATTTTCAGCAAGACCAAATTGAGTACGTAGCTGAATAAACGCTCTCGGAGTTAGGATAGTCGAAGTTCTCTACGGAGGATTCTCTATGGGAACAGCTGTCTAAAAGGTCTCTCCCGCTTGAGCTACCGCTTCTTCTTCTCGGAGGGAAGTCATTCTACACAAACAACTGGATATTCAAACATGAAGGTGCACGTTTCCTAAAATGTGTGAAGTGTTGTGTAAAATCAACAAAGCAATAAGCAAATATAACTGGAATAAAAACTAGCAAGCATTTGTCAGTTATAAAGTCCAGGGTTTGTTGTTTTAAATATGAAAGTGAAATGTAGATGCAAACAAATCAGTTCAAGATAGCGATGCTTTGCATTGATATTTCACTTTAGTTGATTGGTTCACAGCATTTCATACAATATGTTTAAGTTGATTACTCTATGTTGACTAATTTGTCATTTGATATGGGCAGTCAGTGGCAGTATATTCGTCCCAATTTTCTTTAAATAATTTATTGAACAGATTGTTAGCTTGCAAGTCAAAAGTAATCTGTGAGAGAATGCAGCAAAGTTTAACATGAAACAAAGTTCAAGCAGTCTATCCTGGCAATTCAAATTGGGGATACAATCTAGTTATATCAAAAGTTTGAAGTTCCCAGGTTGTTCAAGTCGTAAGTGGTATGCAAGACACGACAGTAGTTCACATCCAAGTTCAAAGTCGTTCACGGTCTAAAAGATAGGTCGTGTTAAGAATCCAAAGGTTTGAGTCGCTCGTACAACCTAAGTCCTACGTCGTCAGGAAATCAATACGACCAAAAAGCTAAGCCGTGTGCAGCTGAGATTGCAGGAAATTCCTAAGTCGGTAGATTCAAAAACTAACTAAGCCGTGAGAATTTCAAGTCATCCCCTCAACCAGTTGACTCCACTCCAACCCAATACCCGCTATTGCCTTAATAACATCAATCCATCATCCCCTTAACTAAGCCTATTGTCCATTCACCCCATCAGCTTATCAAACACCAATCCGAACCATTATGAAGCCGCCATAAATCAAGCGCGATGCTACACTCTTGAGAATCGCAACGGCAACGTAGCCAACGGTGATTGGAACCGATCACAAAAGCTAGGTAAGATATGCAGAGGTGATTTGGGAACAGGAAGTGAAAATTCGTGTCTTAGCAATAGTCCCAGTTAGGTTAGAATTCAAGATCACTTACGCAATGTAATAGAAAGGATGGATTGCTGATTAACTAGCTTGGGCTCGCCTTCGGAAAGTTGAGAGGTCGCTAATGGCGGAGAGGAATGATAAAGCAGTAAAGTGAGAAGGAAGAGGTGACTTAACAACTTATGTAGGAGGCAGGGGAGAAGATGGAAGGACGAGCAAGTTAACAAGCCTCTTTGAGTCGTTCACGACTCAGGAGCTAGATCGAAGCACACGACTCACGATTTAAGCTTGTACTTCGAGGGGCAAATGTTAACTCCTATGATCAGTGACTCAAAAAAGCTCACGACTTAACAAGAGCAACGACCTAATTGATATGCGACTCATTGAGAGATACCGACCTAACAGACTTGAGAGGGATGCCGACTTAATGCCTTAACAAGGTTACCGACCTAAGACTTAACAAGGATGCCAACCTAAGACTTAACAGGGATGCCGACCTAAGGCTTAAGTAAGTTACCGATCTAACTACCTAAGGAGGTTGCCGATCTAATTGCCCAGGATAGAGAAAGGTCCACGACCTATGCTTAAGTCGCCACCGACTTACAACATAGAGAAGTCTACGACTTAACAGTTTCTACGACTCAAGGATAGGATGACTTAACGATTCAAGAGGTGGCACGACTTAAGAGGGAAATGAGTTCACGACTTAAAGCTATCCGCGACTTACGACCTATCGTGTGTCGTGAACGACTTAAGCAAATGAAACGCTGCTAGTTATTTAACACGGTGGCCTCCTAGCTCGACAACGAGTTAAGACTTTAGCAGGCTTATCAGTTAAAACATGATTCACGACCTAGCTTAAGTCGTCCATGACCTAAAGCCGCTAAGTTATAGTCCGCTGCCATAATACTCATGCCGGAGGAAGTCTCGACCCAGCAGTTAAGTCGCAAACGACCCACGACCTAGTTTAAGTCGTCCACGACCCAACTTAGGTCGGTCACGAATTAGGACTTGGTAATGTTTCCTGCCCAGAATTCTCTATGAATACGTTGCCATCTCCAACTTTCAAGGGACTTTTGGGCCGATCTCTTTAAGCGCCGATACTCTGCTGAATTCTCGACTCACTCGACACTTCAAATACGAAATGCATCTCAACAAACTTCAAGAGGAAATCTAACGCAATCAACATGGATTCAAAGAATTCTTCTACATTAGTTGTTTGTCTCATCAGTATTGTAATTGAAGATTGTTGTAAAGTTGTAATTGATTCAGTAAAAAAGGGGATTAAAGTGGACGTAGGCTTACCTGAAGCCGAACCACTATAAAAACTGTTGTCTTTTTTGCTTTCTCTGTGACTTTTCTACTTGTTTTTAGTTCCCATGTTCACGGGTGGTGCTTTCACTCAATCTCTATATACACCGGGGTGTTAGCGTTCGATTTTAAGCGTTAACACACTCCAATCCAAACTGGCTTGTTTCCATGACTTTTAAACCTTGTCACACATTAGATGATTTTATTAATATTCGAACCATTCGAATAATTATATTTCCATTTAATAATTTAAATTTAATTTTTTTCTTAAATAAATTACTTAGTGACTAAAATGATTTAACTAGGTTGATCTGGAAAAATTTATCCCTAAATTCAGTATTTAAAATAAATTAATATATTAAGATATGTGAATGTATATTTATTTGTTTTTGAAAACACATACTCGTGTGGAAATAGTTTGTATAGATTTCAAAAATCTATATACATATATGCCTATAAAAATCATCTATCTTACCATATTAAAATTTCTATTTCCTGAATCTTAAGTGCATATATCATTTTCTGTTTAAACAAACTTATCTCTACTGCTAAAATCAACACTGAGCTATACATTTCTTTTCTTTTTTTTGAATTAACAGGAACAGTACCTTGCTCCTCTGCAAAATAATTGTCAAATATATATATAAATATCCACTTAAATAAAAGAAATCACTACCTTAGGCGAACTCCATGATGCAGCCTTCAACCAAAATCAATCATTCAACCCCGTGCGCAAACCCCAATGCCACGCTCTACAAAGTCACGTCACCAACTCACATCCCTACGATGATCTACAGGCATATTGACGACATCGCAGAGACCACCATCAAAGAGAGTACCACCGCCCTAGCTTGCACTGCCGCTTGTCAGATAATCGAGTTTCCCAAACTCGATTCACACACCACCCATCCCCAAATCCAGTCGCACTCAAAATGCCACCTCGAAGCCTACAGCACCGTCGTCGCCTACAACGTCGTCATTTGGCCGAGTGTTAACTTTATTAAGTTGAGCCATGCGCGTTTTATCCTCTGAAGGTTAGGGCATGAGTTTGAACGGAGGGGAAATAGGAGGTTTGGGCGTCGAACAGATAAGGATGAAGACCGCGAATTCTTTCGAATTCGATTCGATGTAATCGGCCATGGATTTATTTGGGAACGGAAACGATTTCGTTTAAATTTGAAAGAAAATGGGAAGGTCGAGCCATATCTTAAAAGAAGGGAAAAAGAAAATTGCGTGTAGAGAAGATACAGACAATATTGGTCGGCTACAGTGTTTCTAAAGTGAAAGGGTAAGGTTTGATTTGAAAGAAGGCAGCTGATGGAAAACCTTGATCAGTCAAACAAATACAAAAGAAAATATCAAAAAGGGAAGCTTATTTAAGAAGGCACCGATGACATTGATTTGATCAACTAAAGTTTTATTTAATGTTCAACGTGTTTACTCATCGAACGCTTCCACAACAACTCCGATCAATATGAAATTTGAAATCCGATAATAATTCAATATTACGGACCCGATGGAACTGGTTTCGTCGAATTTCGAGACTGTGCCTCGCAAGGCTATTTTTGAATTCAATTTAAACGATACAAAATTTTTAAAACTGAACAAATCACTGTTAAATTAAATTTTAACTCTTTTATTATCTTCAATATCATCAATATAAATTTTATAAGCCTTCGAATTATTTTTAACCGGCTTAAAACTCCAGATTCAACATTTTACCTAACTTCAAATTATTTAATTCAATAATTTAATTGTCAAATAAATTGTGATATTCGTAATACAACTTAAAATTACTCCTTTGAATATTTACAATCAATTAAATATTTCGATTTTAAATGCTCGAAAATTCCGGGTCGTCACAAATAACATGATGTTGATGGAATATTTGATTTAAATTTGTCTAAACTGGGTATATTTGATTTGCCTGAGAAGTTAAACATATGTTCTGTGTAAAGCAACAGGCTCCAATTTCATATTAAAATCAATTATCCCATATTGAATTCGTATTGGCCTTTGATGTATAAGTAGAAGTTGATTGTAAACAAGTAATCTATCACTTAAAAATATTTGCAGGAATTTAAAGTGAATTTTGTCTCAGGAATTTCAAAATTTATAGTAAAATTATAATTTGGGTCAAAAGTTTTTGAATTCAAACTTGATTTTTGATTTTATAATATATTGCAAATAAGAAATCAAGATTTTAGAAGCTTGAATTATAAATTTTAGTTAGGTAACCTATGTGAATTTGGGTTTCGTCTGAGTTGGGTATAGTGGTCGATTTACAGCAAACGACGACAAGGTTGTGGAGGAGGTTGTGCTCGAAGGTGGAGGGGGCAAAGATGATCATCATAAAAATCATTTTGGAATTTTTAGATGAAGGGATTGACTGGAATTTGGATAAGTAGGGTTTTGTACCTTGTTTTTTTCATCATGGTTCATCTCGTCTTTGTGGCATCGTGAGGCTACCGGCGTGAATCGCGTGCTTCACCGTGGGTTTAGGGAATCTTGACGAAGCTTTGGTAGCACCGGAGGGTTTTCTCGAGGTTTGTTTTGCCGTGGTCGTTGGATTTTCTGGCAATGGTGTTTCTAGCCGATGGGTTTGAAGGTGAATTTTCGATTGTCGATCGAATTCGAGTTTCTTGGTCATGTGTTGTGTCGTAGGGGTCGAAGACGACTTGGGGAAGCCGGCGCGAAGTTTGCCGTCGACTATCGGCGACGTGCACGTTTATGTTCACGATTTCGTGCCTCTGCTTTGGGTTGGGAAGAGAAGTGTGGGAGCTCGGGTATGTGTTCGGGAGGGATTCGAGTTTTACTCGAAGCAAGTGGAAGGTTGGGGTTACTCGGGGAAGTCACGGGTATTAGTTGAGTTTGTCTCGGGTTTTATGTCGAGCAAGTTTTGGGTATTTGACAGCAAATGTTTTTAAAGGTTTGAAACAAAGAAATTTGATTTTTGTAAATAATTAAAGTTTTAAAACAAAAGTTAAACAAGTTTTAACCAATAAAACTAATTTTTTTAAAGTTAAAGTTTTAAACAAATTTATATATATTAAATTATGGAAGCTTTAAAATAAAATAAGTGGATTTTGAAATGAAGTTTGTATTAAATTTTTGTTCAAGAACTTTGGAAAGGTTTTAAAGATTTAAAAGTTCAATTTAAAATGTGTTTAATTATAATTGATTTCTAAATGTTATATTTTAATTAAATTAAGTCTAATGATTAAGAATTTGATAATCAATTATAATAAAGATTTATCTTATGTAAATTGGAATTTTTGATTTAATTAAAGATAATTAAATTTGTAAAGATAATTAAGATAATTAAATTATCAACCATTGAAAAGTTATTGGTTATTATAAATTATTTGACTTAAATAATGGTTTCCTTAATTAAGAATTTTTTTAAAAATAAGAAGTTAAAGAATTATTTAATTTAATTTAAATGATTAGTTAAATAATTAATTAAGAAATTTATTAGTGATTAATTAAAGATAATCACTTAAGGATTAATCTAGTGTAATTACTTGGAAAGTAATTAAGTAATTGATTTCTGGAGGTAATTAAGTAAAAGATAATTACTTTATGAAAATTAATTAAGTAATGTGATTAAGAGATAATCACTTGTGTTATTAATTAAAGAATTAATTAATATTAACTAAAGGTTTAAATTATTTAGTTAATGGTTAATTAATAAAAGGATTAAGAGAATTTAATTAAGTAATTAATTACTTGTTAAAGTAATTAATTAAGAAAGAATTTAAGTAATGGAAGTAATCATAAATTAATGGAAATAATTAATTAATTGTTAATTAATAATTTAAGGATAATTAATTTATAATTAAGTTTTAATTACTAAATGTAATTTAAGTAATTAATCAAAGGTGATTAATTAAAAAGTAATTAATCAAATGTGATTAATTTAAAGTGATTAATTAAATGGGATTAATTAAAAGTAATTAATTAAAAGTAATTAATTAAATGTGAGTAATTAATCAAGTAGGTTTAATTAAAAGTAATTAATAAAGTGTGATTAATTAAAAGGTGATTAATCAGGTGTGATTAATTATAAGGAATAATTAAGAGATAATTATCAGGATAATTAAATAATAATTAATCAATGTTGATTAATTTAAAAGAGTAATTAAGAGTTAATTACTTAGATAATTAAGAAGTAATTAATCAGGACGATTAATTAAAAATTGTAATTAAGGAATAATTAATTAAAGTAAATAAGTAATTATTAATCCAGGATAATTAATTAAAGTGGATAATTAAGTGACGTTTATTAATTAATTTGTAATTAATTAATGAATAAGTAAGATGGATTGATGATAAATCCAAGTGATTAAGTAAGGATTAATTTAATTTAAGGATTAATTAAATTAATTAAGTTTGGATCAAAATTGTTTATGGATGGTTATTGATTGGTTGATAAGTATCATTGGATGAGTCAATGATATTGGACAATATTGAATGTCATTGGTTGATATGTAATGATATTGTGATGCCCCACCTCTATACCCACGCTAGCCAAGAACACTACGGAGTAGTGCTGTCAACTAGCACGGAGAATAAGGCTGTTGAGGAGGGACCATCCATTGAATTGCTTATCACACGGTGGCTATAAATAATCCTCGGAAACAAACATAAAAATAAGCATAACGCAAATCAGTCACAGACATCCATATCACAAAGGCGGAAGAAGATATGAATATATAACTAACACATGAAAGTGTACATCAGAGTAGTGCTCAAAAGATCCACAATAATACAAAAGAATAGCAACATGTGCTATACAAAAGAATACAACTATGAGTCTATATCTCAAGTGTATACAAAAAAAACTGCTAAGCTAAACAGTTAGCCAAAAGTCAGAGTGATGAATCCCTGGGAAGAAGTCAAGCAGAAGCACCTGTAACATCTCGGTCTGACCCGAGTATTATTTAAGAAAATAATAAATGGGTCAGTCTTGCTATAAATATCAGATGCCATGATATAACATAAAAGATATGGCATAAACATAAAATATCCATAATGACATACCACTATAAGTATGTAAATAATGATCAACAAAAGATCAATCAATAAGGGATAATCAATATCACAAGAATCTTCTCAAAGATTCGGAAAGGGCATCATACCCCAAACTTGTACTCATAACAAGTCAATGACATAAATTCTAGAAATCAATGCAAGAAGTCCAGAAATCATAGAAAAGAGAAAGAGGCCTATCACATGACGGTTCGAAGACCAAGGGGAGCTACCCCACATGTGTGATTGGAATCACACAGATTAAGGTGCAGACTAACCAAAAAGCAAAAAGGTATGTGTGAGTGGAATCACACAAGTGGTGTCTAGTCTAACCTCGCAACAAGAGACATCGCACAGTTGCTAGTCTAAAGCATCAGAATGATCGTCATGATCAACGAGAAGTGTCAATTACACTAAGCTAGTAAATATAGGAGTTTAGCTTCATGTCCCATAACCACTTGCTTAACTTAAATATTTACGAACAAACTGTAAATCTTCACTAATAAAATTGTCACAAGAGGTTCAATCGAACAAGTCCAAGAATTAACCGACGAATTGAACGCAAGCGTTTCATACCACTTGTTTTACTAAGTCGTTTAATTAGATTTCTCATCCGAGTGAGGTAAAGGTTTGTATATACTAATAGATTGGAAAACGGTTTAAGAAAAGAGCTTTTTTATTAAAAATAGAGTTGAAATTGTTTGTTAAAAGAGTTTTGATATTTACTACTAGTATTGAAACCTTTATATTATAAAATGACAAAACACAGAAGCAATTGTAGAAACAATCAATCACAAAGATCGCATACGGAGATGTGAATAAAATCCAAGGAAAACAGCTCAATGTTTTTCAGATAAGATCCCCTATGGAGGGGGGGTCCTGGGGGGGTGGCAACCCCCCTAGGTGGGGGTGCGGGGGCAACGCCACCGCTTACGGGGTTTGACCTGCCCGGTCAGGTCACGGGGGTCCAGGGGGCAGCGCCCCGTCCAAAACGGTACGACCTAGTGAAGACAAAAAGGGGATCTAACGACCTAAGAGGGATAGGGTCGAGCGACCTAACGGTTGCGACCTAGGGGTCTAAGGGGTCAAGCGACTTAGTGGTTGCGACCTAGAGGTGTTCGCGACCTAACGATGACTCACGACCCAACATGGCCGACTTAACAGAGGTCGCGAACTAACAAGATAACTCGTGACCGACTTAAGAGTTGCGTGACTGAAGGGTTGCATGACTTAAGGGTTGCACGACTTAAGGGTTAGGCCAGGAGCGACCTAACGAGATAAGGTCCAACGACCTACGAGTTAAGGGTCCAACGACCTATCGGGATAACTCGTAACCGACATAAGAGTTGCGTGACTGAAGGGCTGCACGACTTAAGGGTTGCACGACTTAAGGGTTGCACGACTTAAGGGTTGCACGACTTAAGGGTTAGGCCAGGAGCGACCTAACGAGATAAGGTCCAACGACCTACGAGTTAAGGGTCCAACGACCTATCGTTAACTCGTAAACGACTCACGACCTATGGACGAACGACTTAACTCCGAACGAGCTAAAAATGGCCAGAACGACCTAGAGTTAACTTGTAAAGGACTCACGACCTATGGATGAACGACTTAACTCCGAACGAGCTAAAAATGGCCAGGACGACCTATCATTAACTCGTAAACGACTCACGACCTATGGACGAACGACTTAACTCCGAACGAGCTAAAAATGGCCAGAACGACCTATTGTTAACTCGTAAACGACTCACGACCTATGGACGAACGACTTAACTCCGAACGAGCTAAAAATGGCCAGAACGACCTAAGTGCAGAAAATTCACCAAAACGCTAAAAATGGTAGTTTTTCGCCAATCCAATCCAAACCAAATGCTAACATGCATGCAAAAATGATAGGGAATCATTCCGAACAGTCCAATATAGTTATAGGCTAGAATTGTGAGATAAAAATATCACCTTTGCACAAATTCAATGAAAAATGAAGTTTTAAGCAAGCAAGAATCAATCCCTCTTCTATCTAAGCACAAGAAGCTTGAATCCAATGTCTTCTTCTTGAATTTGGAGTAGAAAGATGGATTGCAATTGAATTTGAGTTTTGGAATTTTAATTTCCCATTCCCTCCACCATTTTTGAAGAAGCTTGAAGACTTAGGAAAATAGAAATGAAGTTATGAAGAGGAGGGGTGAAGGTTGGGTCTAATAGGCTAAAAGCCCAACCCAAAGTCTCAAGTGAAAAAGTAGTGAAATTCTACTATCTCCAATCATATCAATGTTTATACTTAAAAAAATTGTAAACGACATTTCGAACTCAATGGAAGTGGTCTCGAGTCCTAATTTGACCGTTTGCAAAAAGTAGCTTTTCGGACCAATATCCGATTAACGACAAAATATTTAAATAAAATATTTAAATATAAAATCGATAAATATGCGGGTTGTTACAGATATGGATATGATATATCTGAGTTGTGATATATATGCTGCTTTGTGATATGTATGGATGAATGTGATAATAGTGAATTATCTATCTGTATGTTATGAATCATCCATTTATGTTAAGTGATATTTTGAATATACCGTTTAAATCCCATAATCACAACTTGGACATTTAAAATGGCGTTTGGATTCGGTGAGACCGGGATCGGGTTTCCATATTTGGATATCCGAAAACCACACCGATCCAAAATAAACATTAGGTTGTGAATCCAAGTGGAGCAAGTGAAGACTTAAGGTGTAAGAACTATACGTCAGTGTAAACCTGTGGGTGATTCCGTAATGAGTTTGATGGAATAGTACTTATAGATTCGAGATGGTGATTCAGAGTGCAAAGGCCATGGTCGTTGACTCTGAGGGTATTTCCAAAATGAGTGCAACGAGATAGTGCCTTCGGTTCCGTTCGAACCCGTAACGGACTTGTATGGATTGAATGCTTTCAGAACATTATCAGGCGGACGATGAGCATTCTAAGACAAATGTGTCCTATAAAGGTAATCGCAGCCTCAAGCCTCATCAACTGGGAATGGCTAAAACTGAGGAGGTGCACCAAGGTTAAGTGGGTCATGCCCAAGTAGGACGAGATTCATCCCTATCTAGATGTCCCTTTTTATTCAAGCTTTGTGGGCGGTTGGATCTGCAGCCAACTGCGGGGTGGTCTGGTTCGGGACTGTTCAGTAAGGAATGGTCCTAGCCTTGTGTTGCAGAGGAGTTAGGATGGCTCCTCGGTACGGTGATCCAGGCCACGTACTGTGACGAGCAATACCCCATTAGCCCTACCATTGATGGAAACCCATTTTCCCTACGAGACCCTACGGTTTTGTTTGTACCCCTATGTAGCTGGAATTTAATAAATGTAACAATTTTGGCTATTGCATATTTACTTGAAAACCCTAGACACAATTATAATATCACTGGATTTCCTATCAAATGTTTTGGTTAGCGTAAGGTAAAAACTTTTCCATGTTTATGTATTGGATGTCTTACGTGATACCTTTCTTTTCAAAGGATTTTTCTAAAGTTAAGCAATTTTAACCGTTTACTCACACTAGACCCCTTTCTGACCCGAGTGTTTATTTTCTGTTTTATTGAACTCTTGGGTACTCATATTATGTATGAGTAGCCAAGTGATTCAGGTTATCTCTTGACGAATTTGGAGGAGCTTTGGAGCAGGAGGCTTCAGCGTGTAGATATATAGTTAGAGTTTCCGCTGTGTTGTCATTCTGTATAGTTGTTTCTGTATTGTATTAAACGGAAATGTTATAAATGCCTAAATTGAGATGTATAATTGAGTACTCTGATGTATATGATACTATGTATATGTTATATATTATATTTTGTTCGTTCCGTTGTGAGATTCCGATGTGTTGTTTTTCTTCTTCTCTTTCTTTTCTTCTTCTATCCCTTTCTTTCTTATTTAGTGATGCGTCTTTCTGGTGATAGAAAGTCGGGTCGCTACAATTGAAAGAAATTAAATATATTATTTAATAATAGGAAATTGGTTTGAAAGAGGGACATCTTATACATTTTTAAAATTAAATCACTAAGTTAAATTGAATCGTTAATAATTAAATTTAGCAAATGGAAGAATTATTTTTTCGATTTATTTCGAATATTAATAAATTATATAATTGTTTGATACGAGGTCTAAAGTTGAGAAACAAGTCAAATTGGGAATGGATTGTGAACGAAAGCGCAAAAGTGAGATCTTCTCATCAAATTATAATTATTAAAAATTTCAGTTATTGATTGATGGTTGAATTGTGATAGATAAATTTAGTTATTGATTGTGTGCTTGGATGATTAATTTATTATCAGTTATATTAGTTTAGACCCTATGTGTCGCATAATAGCGGATAATATTTTATTAATCCCATATACCGCGATATTCCACCTCGAAGTGGAATGGGTATTAGTTGTTGTGCTAATGTCTGTGGATGTAGGGAAACAGGTTGAAGGGATCCAACTAGATTCCTCAAATATTTGAATTTGTTTCAATATTGTGTGTTGACTATTTATAATCCATGTGTGATTATTTTTGATTGAAACCGTTGAAGGCTATAATTTAGCCGAATATATTTTTGGTATCGTAGGATACCAGAAATAAATTAAAAAAATTGGATTTTGAAATTTGGGTTAAAATTTATAATAAATTTATTGAAAAGAAGAAATTTAAATAGATAAAGTTTTATTTTGAAAACTTATTAAATAAATTCCAAATATGGGAAAAGTATTATAAATGGATTTCGTGTAATATTATTTGATAGTTGAAGAATTTATTTAAAATACGGATTTAAAATATTTGAAACAGATAAAGAAATCTATTTAGAAAGGAAATTTGATTTGGTGTTTTGGAAATAAATTGGGAAATTGATTTGACATTAATTTAATGTTAAAAATTAACCTTTGGGAAATTGATATGAAAATTTATTTTTGTCTGAAATAAATTTAGAAATCAATTTGGAATTAGACATGGTAATTGAAATAATTTAGAAATCAATTTGAAAATTGATTTGGTGTTGAAAGTGAATACTTGAGCATCGATTTGAAAATCGTAAATTAATGGATATTTAAAAATTTAAATCCAAAATGGGAATTTTATAAAAGAAAGGGAAATTGGTTTTAAAAATAAATATTGTTTTATTTTTAAAAGTGTGGAAGGAATTTATGGATTTGGGACGTAAATTTAAAATAAATCCAGAAAGATTTATAAGTTTATTTGAATGAACCATTTTAGAATGGAACATGTGTTTTCCCTAAAAGCCGAGTATGTTTTCAATATAGTTTATAAATATAGATTGAAGTTGTAAAGATGGTTTAAGGGAAAGAATGTTTAGAAAAATCATTTACTTAGGTTATTTTGGAAATCTTTAAAGTAAAAATATAATTTAAATTATTATAGAAGTGAATATATAAAGTTTTAAATTGATTTCTTTTTTTAGAAATTGGATATTTAAATAGTTATATCATATCTACTACTTTTATTCTAAAATTTGTTTTGGGCTTGAATTTTTATATGAGATATTAGTATAATATTTTTCATTACTAATATTCAAGCACGTATTTTAAAATAGTTTTATTTTAAATGTTTCCGAGTATATTTTGGATAAGTATTTATTTCAATTTAAAGTATTTGAACCTGGCAGATTTTCAGTGGAAATGAATAAATACTTGGGAATATATTCCGCGTAAGGAAAATGCTATGAAAATTTGTTTCCAAAGGATTGAAAGGTGAAAAGTGATGAAGTGTTAAAAACATATCTTGCGAAGATATTTTTAAAAATAAATAACCGAGTGAAAATTATTTGAAATCGAGTAATTGTTGTGAATGTTGATTGATAGTTAAATAACCGATATTGGCCTTTAAATGGCATTTGAATTTACATGCGACCGGGTGTCGGATTCCAAATGGATATTCGAAAACCACGTCGAACCTTTGTGATTGTGATGGATCTTTTGTTTAAAAGATCAAAGAGAAATTGTTGTCATTTGTTTGAAATCTGAATATAACACTTATTTTTAAAAATAAGCACTCATTATTTGGATTTAGCCAGGAAAGGACCTTGTGTCATAAAACCCATTTCGAATAATGATACGACGAAATGGGACTGCATTTAAAGACGGTGTTGAAAACCGGGTATTTTCGATAACGAAAGGATTACCTGTCGAATGTCTCTGCACTGGGTTGCTAGGGTATAGGGATTTTATCACCTTTTGTGATGGGGATTCCAGACGTGATTTGTGAATATCCGGATTTGCAAGTGCTTCATTTAATGTGCCTTCGGTTCTGTTCGATCCCGGAACGGACTTGTATGGATGTGTGTCTGATGTTACACTTTGAGATGTAAAGCTGGTTTCTATCAAATACATTTCTATTGGTGGCAGAGAATTTATTCTCTTAGCTTAACACCCTTCTCTGAGATGTACGAGCTCAGAGGTTATGTAGTTGACGGTTACTAGTGATACATTCCCAAACTGGTAATGCGACATACGAAGTGCTGCAGATCATTTGTTGATCGAAGCACGATTTTGTGAAAAGTGTAGCTTTGTGGACGATACTTCGTCGGACCTCACACCCTGGAAATGATCGAAAGAGGAAAGTTGCGGCAAAGTTATGAGGATCGCGCCCTTTAGGGTATGTCATTTCCTTCTGGAAAAGGATGGTATCATGGTATGGAGCCCAGATATTTAACCTATGTGGTTGCTGCAAATCTATTATACTTTGTGGTTGTTGCTTTGTGGTTGAGGATCCTCGGATAAAGGTCATAAACGACCGGGGAATGGCATACTCGTGTAGTAGTTATCTAGTTACAGAGGTAATCCGACCTTGTGTTGGCGGAGAGCTGGTTAAGTTCTCGGGACGTCCCTCTAGAGGCGTACCCACGTGGCAGTAGGAAGTTCCTTAGCCTGACCATTTGTTGGAAATCCAAAGAAACAATACGCGCCCTGTACGGTTTTAGATGTATAACCTGCCATGAATGTGGCGGTAACCTGCTATTGAACAAGGTAGCTAGTAGGAATAAGTGCAAAATTCCTATGCGGGCTAAGATTAATATTATACTTTCGAAATGCTTTCCACACCATGCACTAATAATAACAATATCAAAGGATTTTGCGTATCAAGCATGTTTGACTATCATAAGGAGAAATCTCCTCCAATTCTGCGTTTGCGTTGTGTGTGTGGTGGAAGGCCTTATGCTAGTTTCATTTTCCAAAAAGCATAGCAGATTTCTTTTCTTTTCTTTGTGAAAATAACTGTTTCTAAGATCTCACACCAGTCCCATGACCGACCTTGAGTTTATTGATCCCTTTCTAAACTCTAGATGCCCACAATTATTGTAGCGACCCTGACTCGACCTTCGAAAATCGGCACCGAATACGACATTCATATTCAAATGCCGCGGATCCAAACGTCGAACCTGGTGCACCGGAGCTTATAACACCATTAAGTACAACACAGCGGAAGAAAAGAATAATACATTGTTATACAACATTCGATACAACAATGATACAATATGAATCAATATCAGAGATACAAGACAACAAATGCTACAGTGGAATAACAATATGATATAGCAGTGGAAAGAAAAGAAGATAACACCAGGAGCGAATAATCTCCAAGATGGTCTTCAAAAGAGAACTCCAGAAATAGCTCGAACTCCTAATAATGATGCACAATGATAAGCAAGTCTCGTCCGTATCCAAAGACTGAACTAGCTCCAGATAATCTACTAAACCTGACTATCTGAAAAACCCAACTGTAGACTACCCGTGTGGAAAAAATTGTGGGAACCCAGAGTTTAGAAAAGGAATAATAAACTACAGATCAGTCGTGGGATTGGTATGAGCAAACAAAAACATTTGGTCTTAAAACAATCAAAAGATTTTAAATTTTAAAAACCCATAATGCTTTTGGAAAATGAAACTACCACAAGGTCTCCCGCCGCACACACCATGCAAACGCAGAATTGGAGGAGATTTCTCCTTATGATAGCCAAACATGCTTGATACACGAAATTTGATATTATTATTAGTGCATAGTGGAAAACATTTCGAAATTATAATATTAATCTTAACCAGCATAGGTACCATTATATTATGCCAGCTGTAGCTACCATTTTAAATGGCAAGTTCTACAACTAAAACCGTACAGGGCGCATATTGTTTCTTTGGATTTTCCAACAAATGGTCAGGTTAAGGAACTTCCTAGTGCCATATGGTAACGCCTCTGGCGGGACGCCCCGAGAACCTACCCGGCTGTCTTCGAACAAGGCCGGCTACCCCCTTCCCAGGGAAGAAAACCTCAAATATACCACCCCGGTCCTTTGGGACCTTTATACAAGGTACCTCTTCAACAACAACATCATACAGTAATAATAAATACTACAGTGCCCATATGAGTAAGTATCTGGGCTTCATACCATGATACTACCCTTTTCCAGAAGGAATGGTCATACCCTAGGGGAGCTACCCCTGAAACCTTGCCGCATCTTTCCTGTTTCGACCATTACCGGTTTGTGAGGCTCGATGAGGTCTCGTCCACAAAGCTACGCTTTTCACCAAAGCCATGCTTTGATCACAAATGATCAACCAATGATCATCAACACACATCAGCACTTAGCAATCCACACTACCAAATTGGGAAAATATCGCTGATAACCTTCAATTACATAACCACTGAGCTCATACGTCTCAGCGAAGGGTGTTAAGTAAGAGAATAAATTCTCCGCCACCAACAGATATGTATTTGAATGAAATCTGCTTTATATCTCAAAGTGTAGTGTCAGACATACAACTATGCAAGTCTGTTCCGGGTTCAAACAGAACCGAAGGTACTTCCAAAAAAGCTTTGTACATCCAGATAATCTCTAATCATGTCCGGATTCCCTATCACAATGGGTGCTCAAATCTCTATACCGGGGATCAGCCGATGCAGAGACATTCAGCAGGAAATCCTTTCGTTTTAGAAAATATCCGGTATTCAAATCCTATTCGTATATGTCATATCATTATTCGGAATGGGTTATATGACACAAAGGTCCTCTCCCGGCTAAACTGAATAATGAGCGCAATATTTAAAAACATATGGATATGGGATTTCAATTAAGTCACAACTATCACCCAAAACTTTCTTTTCAAATGGTTTAACCAATCACCATTTTCAAATCTTTAAACAAAAAAGATTCACTTCATAAAGTTCACCCCAATTTCACAAAGATTCATTCACAGTTTTCAAAACAATTTCCATTCCAATTTGGATAAACTCATTCAATCTTTAAATAAAAGATTTAATAGCTTTCAAACCCGCTTCCAAAGATTTATTCATAACTTGGAAGACCATTTTCATTTTAGACTTGAAATCCTTTAAACACAAATTAGGAATCCATTACTTATATGAAAGCTTTTACTATTTGAAAACCAATGGTTTTCGTTTCAGAAAAATCCAATTATATTTGCACGAGTTAAAGCCCTTGAATTAAATTCAAATTGCCAAATCAATATATTTAAAAATGGTTTAACTCATATATAACTAGTATAACCTCTTTAATCCCTAGTTTTCAAATCATTCGATTTCAAATTTTGAATTCAAATTTAAATCAAATTATTTAAACTTCAACTTAATCAAGTTATTCAAAAATAAATTTTATCTTTGAGATTCCATTTCAAAGCTTTTCACTTTAAACCCAATCCATTTCCAAACTTATTTGGATTCAAATTGTCTACTTACAATCGTTTCAAAAATTTGTGACTTAATCGATTTCCTCATAAAATTCATATTTGTGTGTGTATGATGTGGTCCAGGGATTTTACATAATAGTGCACAACTTAATCATCGCAGATATATTAATATTGATAAGCGGTATAACCCATAACGCTTATCTTCGTTCACAAATTCATAAATAAGGTAAATTTATCAATCACAAAGCTTCATCATTGCGATTCGATGTGGGTTTCGGATAACCGACCGGAATTCGACTCTCTGTCGCATCGAAATTCAAATGTTGTTTTACGGGCAAAGAGGTTTTCACATATATACAGAAACAATTCACAATTCACAGTATAACATAAGGCAGTTCACATCACACAGTATCATAATCACAAACAGAAATATCAATTCAGTGCACGACATCTGATGATAGTCAATCATCTTCAATTTAAGGTGAAGGTGATTTAAAAGAATTTACCATATAAGTATATTTATTGATTTATCTAAATCAATGATTAACTATTCTTAATAATAAATTAATTGAATTTTTTTTAATTAATTATTCCTTAATCAATTATCTTAACTAGCTACTAATTATAATTAATAACTTTAATTATTTAATTAACAATTCTTAATTAAAAATAAATCAAACACTAAATTGTTGATTAATCCAATCTTTAGTTTCAAATCAATTTATCCCAAATCACTTAGTTAATTACAACTTTAAATTAATTAACTATTCTTAATTACCCTTTTCTTTCTAAACAATTAATAATGATAATTATTTATCTTAATTAACATTTTAAAAATCTTCTTTAAACCTTTTTTTTAAATTTAAATTATCAATAACTTGAAAACTTTAGTTTTAGTTAAATTTAAAACTTATCTTATATTAACTGCTTAATTAAAATATTAATTAAGATTTTAAAACATTGTTAAGTATTAACTTGATTAATTAAACATGTCATAATATCTTAGCTTAATTTATAAAACCTTTATTATATCATCAATACTTGAAAATTGATTAAGATGATTAACTCCTAGCTCTTAGTAGGATGTCACTTAAAATGAAAACCCGAGAAAGATTCCCAGTTTACTCAAGTAAACACTCGAGCCCCTTCACGAATTTCCCCACACCACTTCTCTCCCTCTCGTTCGTTCTTCTCCTCCTCTCTTTTTTCTTTAGTTAACTGAAAGTTTCAGTTCAAATTATATTAGCAGGCAACTAACTCACGAACTCGAGCACAACCCCGACGCAATCACCATTTTACTCGAGTGACAGCTCGAGTTGCCCTACCATCAATCCTGACCCAACGCAATACATGCCCGTGCACGGCACGTTACCGTCGCTCCGGCGAACCGCGCCATCACCGGCAGGTCGCGAATCGCTCCAATATATGAAGTCAAAACTCGACTCGACACAGAAATGACCAAATCAAAATTAAGCATGTCGTTCTAAAACCTGGAACTCGCACACAACCATGAAAATGCTTTGCCTCGGCATTCTCGATTATCAGAAAATTGGAGACTCAGGCCAACCACTCGTCATGATCCCCTCTACCGTCTCCCAAGATCCAGTGGCTCTCGATGCCACGATGACGTCGTGGCGGCCTTATTTTCTTCCTCGACCAAAGTGGACCTTAAGCCCTACAATGCTCTCGTGCCCTCGATTCTTGCGTCAAATAATTTTTGTTTCATTTTTCCTGAAATCATTGATGGTCGTACTTGCTTCATGCCAAGTTCTATCATCCAAGATTGCTTTGGCCACCAGAATTTGATCGAAAAGCATTTTCTGATCAACTACAAATTGCTCATAAGATACTTAACAAAAAAATCCCATTTTCGTTTTTAAAATCGTACTTTTGTATGTAGATTCAAGCCATGTAGTTGAATTAGCAATTTAAAATACTTAAATTAGACATAAAAATTTTTGTTGCCCTGTAAATCAACTTTCCAGTTGATATGCTTCATTAACAGGTTGAAACTAATTTTTTAAAACTTGATTTATGTTCAAACAAACTTACTTTGTTTTAAAACATAGGCCTATAAATGATTGAACGAAGATAATTTTAATTTTTTCTTTATCTACTTAACTCTGTAACTAAAAAAACTGTATATTTAAACTTTACAGAACACCCACATATGAACACAGAACCATATAAACAGATACATATGCAACATATTATTATCCAAAAATCATATACACAGATTTGATTATGTTCACTCACTTGGAAACAAACTTGAATAGAGAGCTATTGTTTGAAAGCTGCAGTATTGATTTTCTGTTAACCCTGTTTTTCCTTCTTGAACTTGAATGATGTTAAGTTTGTAGATGATGATATTTGTATTTTTCTTTCTCTGGTTTTGCTTAACTTTTTTTTTAACTGAACGAACCAGAACAAAGGTGATACATAAATAAAGAGGATAGTTGTACAAGGGATGGTTTTAACTGGTTTGAGTGTTATCTTTGAACAGATTTTTTTTATTTCTTTGGTTTGACCAAAGATATTTTTTTATCTTTGTTAGCTGAAATTATATCATCTTATTTCGGCTGAGAGGATTTCAATTTGTGCTGTGGAGATGTGGTATTAAATGCAATGTCTCCTTTCTTAGTTACAAGCTTATGCTATTTAATTATGTATGTACAATTTTATAGATATTATATTTTTTTCTCTTATTTCTTTACCTTCTTTTGCAAGCCTTTTATTTTGTTATTTCTTTGTCTAATCTTAAGCAATTTGTTTTGAATTTATTTTATTATTATTTAACCATACAATCTTATCACTAACACAAATCTTGAAATTTTATTTCTGTTTAAAGTTTAGCTTTCAAACATTTAATTTATATCCTTATATTTGTATACTTGTAACGACCCGGAAATTTAGAACCCAAAATTTCCAGATAGTTAGAAAAAGAAGAAAAGAGTAAGAAGAAAAGAAGAACGGAAACACCAACATCTCACATTCGTAGCGGACAAAAATATAATATAAAATAAAATAACAGTTTACAAAGAAGAACTGTATCGGTACATTTACATTTTTATATATCATAGTTACAACAATTTCACAACACTGGGCAGTTTAAAACAACATTTCCTAGTTATACATCAACATATCACAGCGGGAAACACTCCATACGTTTGTGCCCTCGAGCTCGCCACCTAAGCTCCAGAACGTCCTTACCTGAAAATCTGTAATACTCGGTCTGATCCGAGCATTACATTAAAGTAACACCTAGGTCAGGCTGGAAACCAGCGTGAGTAAACTCATCAAGCATGAAATACAAAAGCATACGACTTATATAAACTTAGGTAACCTGTATAAATTTACAACTTCACAAGTTGCTATAGACCTCACATGTTTCACCCATCAATTTCTAAGTGTCAAACTTAGATTAAATGGTCCAATTTACTTAAAATTTTCCATTTCAGCTTGCTAATTTGACATATCAATTTATAAATAATCGAAGTGGTTTCGGGTATTAATTAATACCCGACCCGATCTCTTCGAATCCAATGTCATCCTATCCTAATTATTTAAGTGATTAAATTTTTGAATACGGAATGTCACTTTTACACAGCAATTCGTCATCATTAAATAACCACATTATCAATGTCCACACAAACATATCATATCACAAAACATTTCATATCAGAGATATCATCCAATTCATGGCATTTAACATTATTCATAAGCAAGTTTGATTACTTCCAAAATTAATTTAATTTATCTCTGATTAAATAAATTATTAATCTTTAATCACTTGGATTACCTTTACTAAACATTAATTAATTACAAACCAGTTAATCAATCGTCTTTGATTAATCATCTTAATTAATAACCCTTGATTAATTACCCTTAATAAATCAATCAATTCTTAATTAATTACACTAGGTAATTATCTTTAGTTACCTCCATTTTGCAATTTCCCTTCAATTAATTACTTTCAATAAGTAATTATCTCATTGGTTAATTGTTCTCAATTAATTAACCTTGACAAATTAACCTTAATAATTTTATTGAATAATTAATCCTCCATTAATTAATTAATCACATTGGTTAATTATTAGTTAATTAATCTTTATTGATTAACTAGTTATAACAATCAACATCTTATTACTCTTATTAATTAATATCTAATTGTCAAAAAATTAATAACCCTTTAATTACTTTTATTAACTAATTAATCTTAATCACCCAAAACTTAATCAATCAAAAGATAAGTCATTTATCTTAATTATCTTCTTAACTATCATTTAAATTTTTATTAATTAAATAAACTTTAAGAATTATCTTACTAAGTTAAATGATTAACTCAACTTAATTAATAAAGCACTTAAATAAATACGCTATTTATCAAGGAATGATTAAGTGTATTATTAGAACTTGATTATGTTTAACTAAGAAACATTATGTTACAATTTATCCTTACCCGAGATAAAACCCAAGATTACTCAACCCAAACCAAGATCGATAATTTCTTTCCATTTAAACTATTCTAAATTTAACTATAGCAAGATATCATTCATGCGAACAAATTACGATCGAGAACCTTGGACCATCAGAATTCATCCGAACCATCACTCATAAATTCTCGAGTTAAACTTCGAGTTCACCTCAAAAACCATTTTCTTTATTTCAGATGCTACTTCAATCCTAGTAAAACATATATACGAGCAATCCCATACTCATTCTCGAGCTAACTCATCATTACCTCAAAAACCACTTCGAGACGCATACCTTCCTTTCCAAACCAGCCCCTAACACACTCACTTCCTCTGTGCACGTGCACGATGAACTGGTGCGTCACCGATCATTCTTCAGGTCTTCCCCAAGTTGTCGACGACCTCGACCATCTCAACGAACACTTAGATCAAAAATTTAGCCAGAAAATCAAAATTTGACCCAATGATCAACAACCGGAACCACCACCAGTCGAAAACCACCTTATTACTGACGAACCATGCCTCGAGAATCCATGCCGACCTCTTCCAAATTTCGCCATAGTCTCCAGCTCCAACTTCCAATCACGCTTCCGCTTCCGATGCTTCTTAGACATCTCCACAGTATCGAATGAAAGCCCAACCCAAACCGTCGGTAAAACGCTATGTTGCCAACGCCTAACCGCCATAGCCAAAGATAAGTAGCTTCGCTAATTTTCTCGAGAATATCAACAACCCTGCTATCTCCCATCCAAATTCCAACCTCCAAGTCAACGCCGATCAACGGCAAATGACCAAAAACCCCAAACGTTCAACTCGATCGCCCTAATGATTTAGCAAACTAAAAATCATGCTATTACCTTTAAAATTCATCATTCACTATCACAAATTAGATAGACTAATTAAAAAGGGAATTAAATTGATTTATTTTCGACCCAAATTTAATTTCACTGATTTTTTTTTCAAATTTTGAATAAATTACTAAACATAAAATCCTGAATCCATTTTTAAAAACAAATTCAGGTAGTTATAACCATTTTCTTTTCAATGACCTAGGTTTAACAACGACTCTATGGAACGATGTGAATTTTGAAATGAAAACTGGGGCCTGTGGATAACACGGAGCAAAGGTGTATATATACAGGCATCTTACAGGCAAATTAGATGGTTATACATTCATTCATATGCATATACTTATGCAAACCTAACTAATACAATTATTCATCACATGCAATAAAGTTTACTACCATATTAAAGTTTGGAAAGATCTTGTTTGCTCACAGATTTTAGAAATGCAGAGGCTTCAGGTCAGAGTTTAATCCTTTGATTTCTTCAGCTTTGAGTTTTAATTACTATATTTACCAACATGCATATCAATATATATTTATATTAACATGATTCCAAATTTTATCAAGCATTCATACATAGATTAGAACATACATAACGGGATTTACACAAAACATTACAGAACATCAAATTTAAACTAATTTAGGGGTTAAATTTACTCACCTGTAAAATGAAACAGAGAACCAAGGCCTCTGGAAATTCAACTACTTGAATTTGAAAGCTTAGGTTTGATAGAACTGAATCGAACTGCATGCCCTTTGATTTTGCAGCTGGTTTCAAATTTACTGCCTCAGGTTGAAAATTTTGGAGTTGCTATTTGATTTATCTTTTTTTTTCCAGTTTTGGTAGCTTTTAATCTTTGATTCCTGTCTGGTTCTTATTTCTCACAGTTTTTTTTGATTTCACAAATCTTGCTGTGAGTAAAAGCTTTTGAAAAATGGAAGCTAGAAGATGTAGAAATATATTTATAACCTTAATTTAAATCTTATTTATTATAAAAAATAAAAACAACGAAGACACTTGTTAAATTGATAAGTAACTAATTACACTTGTCATTAAATCTATTATTTTGCTTACATTTGTAAATCCATGTTTATATGTTTTTATGTGAATTTATATGATATTCTAAATTTAGCTTTTATATTTATAAATGTCTTTTCATTTTAAAATATGCATATTTATCATATTATCTCTTTGCGCTTATAAATTTTTTTTATCTTAAATTAATTTACTTAATTATATTTTTTTTCCCTCTTATATTTGTCTATTTTGAAGTAGATGATATAAAATTCAAATTACACTTATTATGGTTATACAAATATACTAATTATACTTTATATACTTTATTTATATTTTTAATGTTTTCCCTAAAACTCTTTATATTAAATTTTTATTTAGTAACCTCTTTCCTTTCTTTATATTAATATGATCTTTAAATGAAAATAACAACTATGTACAATAAAATCATATATATATTATTTCTAAATTCAATTTACCTTAAAATGTTTATCTTTGAAATTTCAAATTCAAATTCAAGTTAAAATCAACTCATATAAACTGTATATATTTAAATACTATCATTTATCATATTTTATTTATTTAACCTAATGGAATCGGTATTTCAATGGTTTAAAATCAGTTAATTATCCAGTTAACTGATATTAAAAATCCAGGTTATCACATTCCTTCCCCCTTAGAATCTTTTCGTCCTCGAAAAGGAACAAAACCCGAATTTATTGAAATGCTTAAAATCAGATAAATTTTCTTTGATCATTTCTTTTAAACACTTTTAAAATCTATATAATATTACAAAACAGTTTTTATAAAAATACTTTTTATAACTTGATGTCTCAACCAGTCTATCCTTGTTCTCACAGAAATTCGGTCATACGTTGATCAGGCGTAGGACTGAAAATCTATAAGTATTTAGCAGACCCTTTTCAACACCTAGTGGAAAATACTTGAAAAATAGTTTTATTGTAAATATAGAAAACTGTTTTTGAAAATAGAGGATATATCTTTGGTGAGAATGCTCTGGAAATCATCACCGCCATCCATGGTCGTAGTTACATTCAAGGGTTACGTTGCCATCACAGCAAATGTCCATGCAACTGCAGGCTCTCCGTGGCCTCTCGATTACGCCATGGAACCCAGACAGGTCGCAGTTACATTCCAGGGTTACGTTGCCATCACAGCAAAAGTCCTGTAACTGCAGGCTCTCTGCGGCCTCTGATTTTCGCCATCAAAATGAAACTTCTCCACTCCTACATTGGTCGCAGTCTACTGATATAAAATCAAATGCAGACTGTTGGCTCTCAGCGACACACACGACTTTCGCTATGTCACCACAGGTCGTAGTCCACCAGTATAAAATCAAACGCAGACTGTTGGCTCTCAGCGGCACACACGACTTTTGCTATGGTATACCCAACTCATAATCCCCAGGAACCAGTTTTGTCCAGACTCCTCACATGATCAACTTTAGAACCCCCCTTGGGACTCAAGGCAGCACCACCAGGTGGCACTCCTGAGAAGTTCATTTCAAAGGAGCGCCTTTTTCCCCAGAGCCATCATCAAAACATTTTATACTATACACATATAGTATCTTCAAATCATATACCTAGTATGATCTCATACAAAGCTCCTTTACAAACAATCGATTATTCCAAAATCGATAATTCTCAAACTAGGTTTCCAAATTCTCATATTGATTTTACCGAAAAATCAAAAGCCTTTCCAAATCCAAAGGTTCCCAAAACCTTTTCTAAAATCCTGATAAGATACTTTATATATATATATATATATATATATATATACAGATATATATAATTTTTAAAACTTTGGATCATTTCAAACTTGTATAATACTCCTTTTATACTTCAAACATTTTCAAAACCCTTTTCTTCTGGCAAAAGATTCAACAAGGGGAGTTTCATTTTATAAAACAAAGATATTTAAATTTGTTTGCTCAAAATCAAATATTCAAATTTGATTACTCTTTTCAATATCATTTTCATTCAAATCCGTACGATGTACACATATCATACGTACGCTATACCAATCTGATCACTCACTCGACCACACAATTTCACTACCGAACTAGTATCGGCCACCCAACTTCCTAGTGCGAACACAGATCTGGTTTGTTGATCAGAAACTGTCATTCTCCTTTCATAGTCATAACTATGATAGAGAATATCCAGAACCAATCAACAATCCATATCCAGGTTCGCCGTCGAAAATCGAGTGAAAAATCCCAACTCGGATCTACATACTATCTCGAAATTCTATGCTCGAATTTGGATCAAATCATTATGCGAATAGAATAACATACGTATACCCTACGTATTTATCTGTATTAGTTATTAGCCAAATCAATTCCATTTCTATTCACATTCACTTTGATTTTCATTCACTTACTCACAATTGCTTCAATCCATTTGGATTATCACCTCTTTTCTTATCTCGATTGGGTATTTAACCAATAACAGTTTAAACTTTGTCCAGTTTAAATTTCAAAATAGATAAGTAGTTGGAAAATAATTACTAGTTTGTAAAATAGGTGTAAAATAGTTAGAAAATAGTTAAAATAATTGTGGAAATTTTAGATAATTAAAAAATAATGGTAAGATAGTAATTAGTTTAGTAAAATAGTTGAAATATAGTAATTATTTTATAAAACAGTTGGAAAATTGTTAAATAGTTTCAAAAATAACTGTAAAACAAGTATAAGATAGTTTGGCTTTTAAAAGAAAGGTTGTATATATAATGAATAGCTTGGAAAATAGGTTTACATTAAAAAATTTATATTAAAAATAGTTCAGAGTCAAAACTACTCACCTTCCCAATCTCCATTCTCATCAATTCAATTTAAATTTAAACTTCCATTTAAATTGACCCAATTCCAATTCAAATAACTTCAATTTTCATTGAAATTTATTCAACCCCAATTCAAGTTGGACTAACCTCATTTTCTTTCCAAATTTAACGTTATTCAACCTTGATCTCAAATTCTACTAATTCAAATAAATTTCAATTGGACTAATTCCAGTTTCAATTTATTTCATCTCCAGTTTGAATTAATCCCAATTTCAAACTCCATTTCCAAATCAAGTTGAATTATTCTTGATTTCCTTCCAAATCCAACTCAAATTCCAAATTTAAACCATCCCGAATTATATAAATTCGAGTTAAATTAATTTATTTTTTATGTTGATTTAATACTTTAAATCAAATCAACTTATATCTTTAAACCATTTATTTCAGAAATTAAACTTCATTTTCAAATTATTTCATAGTTTAAAGAATTCAAATCCTTATTAAACAACTTCATCTTTCAAATTAATTTTATCATCAAATTTAAATTCTGAAACCAAATCATTGAATTTTTATCTTAAACTTTCAAATCTTATGTCCCGAAATGATTTCATTTTATTTTAATAATGAATATGTTACCACACCCCATTTCTTTATACAAATACAATTCATAGTTTAAAGATTATTAATAACAGCGGGATAGTATTATTCAAATTATTTTCAAAACATCCATCCATTTCCAATTTTCGGATCTCAAACCCATTTTGAGATCACTCAAACATCCTAATTGAAATCAACCATTTAACTTTCCAAGTTAAATCCCAATTTCATCTTGAAATTTCCAAATCAGGTTGACCATTCTGACTTATTTAACTTTTCCCCAAATTAAACTCAATTCACTTAATCCAGTCAACCTTACCCAATTTGATTTTCCATTTCAAATTTTGAACTTCTCATAAATAATCTTCCCACTTATTAAGTTCAACGACTTATCATTTTGGGTATCATATCCCATTCCAGACTTAAAACTCAATATTTAGAGTTTGTTTCAAACCATCTTTGATATTATGTATATCCACACATATACATAATTACTTCTTAGCTCACCAAGCCAAATTTCAAAATTTAAACAACCCTTGGTTTTAATTCAAACAAATTCACTTAAAGTTTACAAACAACTTCTTCTTCTAGAATAAGATTACATTCAAAATAGTTTGAATAATATTATTTCCTTTAAAATTTTGAAAACAATTTTAAAATGTTTAAATTTAGAATTTAGAACTTCACAGTTTGAAACCCACTTCAATTTACATGTCATGCTTTTTTTAAAGGTTACCCCCTTAAAACATTTCATTTTTGCTTACTCATTTATACACTTTTTATTATTAAACACAATAATTATTTATGATAATAACCAAGATTGTCATACCTGAAAACCAATTTATTATTACCTTTTCTGAAACTCTTTCCCAAATTCAAGATTTTAATTTCTATTTGAATTCATTTCAAACTTATCTTTATTCAATTTCAGTTTCAATTTGGTTGTATTTCTGTTACTTCTTAATTTAATTCCAATATTCAACATCCAGTTACCTTAATATTTATTAGAAAGTTATATTTCTTTATATATCAAAATATATTCTTATATAAAATCATTTAAAACCTGTTAACATAAAAAGTCAGACGCTAACACCCCGATGCAAATAGAGATTGAATGAAAGCACCACCCATTAACATGGGAATCAGAAAAAGCAGTAATTCACTGAAAAAGCAGTAAGAGACACAGAATTTATAGTGGTTCGGCTTATAATCAAGCCTACGTCCACTTCAATCCTTTTCTATTGCTTATATGATTACAATCCTTTACAATTTCCTTCAATTACAATTCACTTCAAAAGACAAGTAGCTAGAAAAAACTTTGATGCAAGAGAGTTCTCCGAATTCATGATTGAATATGTTAAATCCCTGTTTGAAGTTGACTGAAGCTTCTTGTGAGTTTCGAATGTTGGAGTAAGGCTCGGCTTGAAGATGGCAGAGTCTCGATGCTTTGAAGAAAATGATCGGAAAAGTCCCCTCCAAGTTGGAGATAGCGCTGTATTTATAGAGGAATTTCCATGTTAGGTCGTAAGTAGTAACCGACCTAAAATAGTTCGTGGATCGTAGCCGACCTAAGATAGGTCATAGGTCGCGCTCAATCTCTCATGCATGGCTCACGGCTTAACTGGGATAAGCATGTTCTTCTGGATTCATATCACAAGTCCCAAGTCGCGGACGAGTTAACAGGCCGCGGCTTAAGTGACGCTGTATTGGATTTGTCTTCGTTTTCCTAGGTCGCTTACGACCTAACATAGGTCGTATGTCGTTTTCGACTTAAGTGTGGTTGCTTTGAGTTTTTCCTGTCTTGAGTTGCTAGGTTGTTATTCTTCTTAGATCCCTAGGTCGCTAACCTTTTAAGTCGTTAGGTCGCTAACCTTTTAAGTCGTTAGATCGCTAACCTTTTAAGTCGTTAGGTCGCTACCTTTTAAGTCGTTAGGTCGTAACCTTTTAAGTCTTTAGGTCGCTAACCTTTTAAGTCGTTAGGTCGTAACCTTTTAAGTCGTTAGGTCAGTACCCCTTTTAAGTCATTAGGTCGGTACCCCTTTTAAGTCATTAGGTCGTAACCTTTTAAGTCGTTAGGTCGGTACCCCTTTTAAGTCGTTAGGTCGGTACCCCTTTTAAGTCGCTGAGTCATTATCAAAGCGGAGTTAACATTTGCCCCTCGAAGTACACGCCTAATGGTTACGTCGTGTGCTTCGATATCCTTTAATCCGTCCCCTTCTAGGTCGCTAGGTCGTGTGCGACCGAAAGGTTAGGTCGTATGTGCCGCTTCAGGTTTCTCCACTGTAATGTATAAGTCATCCATCCCCTTCTTTCTTCTCACTACCTACTTCCTCATTTGATTCTGTCATTAACATTTTCCCAAGCTCCCAAAGGCGATCTCAATCCGATCAATAACCGATTATCCTTGATATTACATCGCGTAAGTGAACCTACTTCTTTCTCGATCCTTTATCATCATTGATTCATGAATTCCATTTTTTCAATCGTAACCCACCTCCTTATGCAATGTTTCATCGCGAATCTCGTTACATCGATAGTTGATGAACTTGAGTTAGCTCGATTTGGCTTTGGACGATTGATGAGACGATGGCGGTGGGTTGCAATGCTTCAGGCTAACTAATTTTTGATTTGCGTTAGAATGGCAGGGCATTGAATTTGTGGTGATTTCGAATTAGTTTTTTGGATGATTCGATAGCATGAGAAAATGAGGGCTTCTGTTGATGGAGAGGCTAACGGGTTAACGGGTTAAAATGATGACGAGTTACCAATTAGATTGGAGGTTTGTCGGTTGAGTAAAGTGAGACATTAGCTTGGACACGACCCAGCAATTTTGGGCGACCTATAAACCTTCGCGACTTAACTTTTGACCGACTTAACTAGATGCGACATAAGCCTTGAGTCGCGGCCGAGCTAGGACTTAGAGAAATTCACGTCACTTTGAACTGAAGCCTTTTCTCCTTATTATGCCTCACGATTTAAAGGACCAATGATTTAAAGAACCAACGACTTAACTTAACTCGCAAGAAATCTTTTAGGTCGTGGACAATTTAGTACTTGGATGCTCAACTCGAATTCAGACTTAGAAGCATAATCTCAACTTGAGTGCTTAACTTGAACTGCCGGACTGAATTGCCTAAACTCTGAATTGCTTGAACATTGAATTGTTTGAACTTTGTATGACTTTGCTATGCTTTCTTAACAGATTATACCAAATTCGATGCTAATAACCTGTTAAATATAACATTTGCAGAAAACTAGGGCGAACATACTGCCACTGATTGCCCATATCAAATGACAGATTAGTCGATAAATTATAATCAACTTAAAGAAATCGTATGAAATGCTGCGAATCAACGAATTCAAGTGAAGTAGTAAAGCGATATTAATCAACTAGAGCTGATTTTTTTTCATCAATACTGAACTTGTATTCGGACAAGTCCTGAAATTTTTCATGTTTATTAATTTAATTTCAGTCATGTTTGCTTGTCACTCTACTAGTTTTGCACAACACTTCACACATTTAGGAAACGTGCACCTTCATATTCGAATATCCGGCTGCTTATGTATAATGGCTTCTCATCAAGAAGAAGGAGCAGTACCAACTGGAGAGGCCCTCCCGATGGCCGGTCCACTGGTCAACCCACCAGAAAGAACTCCAACTACCCTGAGTTACCGGGTGTTTAGCCAGTTACGCGCCCAATTTGGGATTGTAGAAGCAGATGCTATTCTCCCTGGGCAAAATGATTTTGCTAACAGTCCTCCCTTTGGGTTTGTTGCCATTAACCGCCAAATGTGCCTTTGTGGAGCCATTCCTCCTTTCAACAGTTTTCTCCAACAAATCATTCGCCGATTGGCTATTTCTCCTTTTCAATTGCACCCCAACGGCTATGCCATTTTGATGGGATTATGCGTTCTCTTCAGAAGGACGCTTGATCGCCTCCTAAGCTTTGAAGAAATCTGCTATTTATGCACATTTGCGAGAAATAAAGACCATCCTTCCATTATGTATGTGAGGAGCGCCAGGAAACGCAAGCTTATCACCGATCTCTCTAACAGTGCTCATGGTTTCCTAAACCGGTTCTTCTTTGTCCGTTGCCTCCAGGGATTTTATGCTACCTTGAGATTAGGAGGTAAGCTTACTTATCCCCATTCTTTCCTCTTCTGAGCTTTGCGAGATCCAAATTGCTAAATGTTAACCTCGCTTTCTACTTTTGCAGTCCTTCCTCCTCTTTGTAGAGATCCAAGCCACAAGCAGACTTTTGAGAGGCTTAACGTTGTGGCGGCTGAGGAGAGAAGTATCAAGTTTTTGCTAAGAGACGAGTTCCTTCATCATTTCGGACTCTTACACCCTTCCCGCTCTACTCAGCCTCACGAAGTTCCTGATTCTCCGGCCGAGGCACCGGATGCCCCAGTTTCTGTTGAGGAGCCTACACTGAAAGATCCCACTCCTGAGGCTTCTTTGGTGAAGTGCTCTACTTCTACTGATGTCGCAGGGTCATCTGGCAAATTTACACTTGCCCCGGTCATTGAAGAAGAAGAAGAGCCTCGAGAATCTTCCCAACATTCAAGGAAGTTTGGTGACGGAGGAGCCGGGAAAACAAGTCCTACCAAGCAGAGCGGGGACGATACTTTTGAAGGGTTGAGCGACCTGTTTATCACCTCACATGAATTCTTTAAAGATGATCCTGTTGCCACTAGGGTTTCCTCCTTAGTGGTTGAAGCAACTTCTGTTTTGCAACAGATCCCGTCGACTCAAGAGTTGATGTTAGCTACTACACCCATCATTCCTTCACAACCGAGGAGTGGTTCGTAGTTCAATGCACGTAGTCTGCACGTTGCACACACTTAGGATTTTTCAGCACTTATATGCACTTAACTCCTTGCAATTTGAAGATTCTCAAGTTATGATTTTTTTTTAATTTCAGGTTCTCCAATGGGGCGAAGTGGCTCGTATTATAACGACTTTAAGCAGTATGGAAGGCGCAGTCAATATGATTACAGGCGCTATCTTCCCCCTCATAGGGAAACTGATGAAGAGAGGGCTGCTCGAAAAGCTCAAGAGAGAAGAACATACGAAGAATGGTACGGGAGAGGGGATGAACATCACGACTCTTCCCACAGAGAGGGTGATTCCCTCAAACGAAAATCCCATGATGACAAAGGAAAGAGCCACGCTGCCGAAGATTCGAGCAAACGGACCAAGCATGGTGAAAAGTCATCATCTGACATTCTTAAAGAGCCCATTGCTTCGGTGCCTTCCCAATCTCCCGCTCTCGCTCGTACCAACATTCAGACGATCATTGGCAGGCACTCATATCAGGTTGGACCAGGCCCAGCTACTCTTCAAAGCCGATTTCCAAACTGGTTCTTGAAGGGAGTTCGCTTTGATCTTGATCTGGTTCCAATCGACAAACCGGCCATGTTGTGAAATCTTGATGCTGTCAAACTTGATATTGAGAGAATGTCGAGTTGGCAGAAACTTGTTGACGAACTCCAGAGAGTGAATCGCGCGAACCTTGAGGCTATGTTGACCATGGAGAACGATAAATCCAAATGGCAAAAGACTCTCGATCAACATGATGCAGAGATGAGGAGCATCGCCGCTTATAATGAAAAGCTTGAAGCGGAATTTGGAAAACTTAAAGAGGAGCTTGCTACTTCCTCCACTTCCTACTCTCAAAGGGAAAGTGTGCTTCAGCAGCATGTGCGGGATGCTCATGCTAGCCAATGAGAGGTCGAAGATAAACTCAAATGGAAGGAAAAGGTTGTAGAAGATTATCGCGTTGAAGTTGCACAGTTGCGACACCAGATCAGCTCCCAGAACCTCGAAATTGAGGCATTAAAAACTCGACTTGCTATAGTTGAGAAAGAGCGCAATGAGGCTGTTGTCGGTAAAATTACAGCTGAGGAAGCTCATCAAGCCACTAAAGCCAATGTCAGTTCGACATTGTTTGACTTCTACTTGCAAAGTGTCCTAGGGCATGGCAGTCTCGCATTTTTGGGCCTCAAATATGAAATCACTTTGGATGAAGCATGGGAAGCTGCGCTTGATATGCTTAAAGATGCTGGGTATGCCGAAGAAGAACTCGAGGCACATTATCTGGATGACGAAGCTCATGCAGCCCTTGCCAGAGGAAAAGAGCAGCTCGCTAGAGAGCATGCTGGGACGTTGAGAGAGGAGCATCCATAGAAAGAAGCGCCATTAATTGCCCCCGTCCCTCCTACAATTTCGGCCAACGTTGATCTCACAGGCTCCGGTTCCCATTCTCCGTCCCCTGCTAAAGTCATAACTGAGATTACAAGCGCATAGGGTGGAGATGAAGGCGAAGAAAGCACTAAAGCACAAGCTTATGAAGTTGACATCAGGAAGCCCACTTCTCCAGGTAATATTAACGTCGAACCAGGTCAAGCGGATTACTCATTTCCTTCGGCCGAGCTTGATGAATTTCTTTCTTATTACTTAAGACTCGATGAGCCTCTATCTCCTCTCTTCGCGGGAGATACTAATATTTTTTGCTTTTCTTCTATAGCGAAAACGCCTAGTGTCATAGAAACTTCTCCTCCTCCAGCTGTTCCTCCTCCATCCTTTCAATCACTCCTACTTCCCAGCCGGGATCGCAGGAAGAATTAATAGGAGCCCTTCAAGACTTAGACGATCCAACCGCTTCGCAGGAGCAGAAGGCCGAAGGACTTGAAGGAGGCGAAGTATCTCCAAAGCGAACCCTTTCTGATGACATAAAATTGTTTTCTCTTGTCACTCCGGGGAGTGACTCTTCTTCAAAGAGGAGGAGGAAGCATACAACTTTAAAGAAGAAAGGGAGATGCATTTCTGTTACCGAAAAGGAAACAGAAGTTGATCCAGCGCTAGCTCTCTCTCCTACTCCCCCAACTCTCCCAAGCCGTCCTGAAAAATTTCCTATTAAGCCAGGTGAAGGCTCTAAACGTGGTGGGAGAAAGAAGTGATGAGTCCCGCTTTCCCTTCTTTGCTTTACTTTTTTCTTTTTTGCATGTATATAAGCTTATGTTGACTGGAGATTCTGCGGGTACCAATCCCCGCTTTCTTTTACTTTGAAACCTGCATATGTATAAAATTCTCATAGTATGGAATAAAATAGTTCTTTTACTTATACAAATTTCTATCTGTATTTGAGAACGCTTTTACTTTCTGTTTTTATGCAAGTTTCTTTATCCTCTTTATGTGAGGTTGCAGTAAACCTATGGTATGTTAATTTAGCATTGTCTTCATTTTTGTGATGACTATACTGTATTGCCCCTATACCATAGGTTTATTGCAATCTTTTTCACATTGGCAAAGTTTCGGAGAACAACTCTTCTGTTTCAAGAAGACTTGTACTCTTCCTTTAGAGAACAACTCATCCATTTGAAGGAAGTTTGCATTTGTACTTTATAGGATAATATTTCTGTTCCAAGAAAATATTTTTCTAGCTTAGTAGAATGCACTTCATATTGGAGGAGTCTTCTCCTTTTTTTGTTGCAAAGTTTTTACACTTCACTTTTTGAAAAAAGTCACTTTTGCTTTGGAAAGTGAATTTCACTTCATAGTGCAGTGGGCCTTCCGAAAAAGGGGCTTCAATCTGCTTGAGCCTCTGAAGAGAGTTTTTGATTGCGACTCTGGGAAGAGGTCTTTTTGTTTGGTTGCGCCTCTGGGAAGAGGTCTTTTTGTTTGGTTGCGCCTCTGGGAAGAGGTCTTTTTGTTTGATTGTGCTTGTGGGAAGAGGTCTTTTTGTATCTGCCTCTTGGGAGAGGCTTTTATCTTTTCCTGTTCGCTGGGAAGCTGACGCAGCGGATATTACGACAAGGAATGAAACTGTGAAAGTAGCAATACGTGAATTGAGAAATACTGAAAGACCCAAATTCGTTGATCCGATGATACCGAATTCTAGCTATCTCGGACACGTTGATCGTGCATGTTACCGTGAAAAGAGATCTACAATTCTTCGAGCGTTGATCAAGCGAACTTGATTCCGCGAATTGTCTTCAACGAACGTTGATTCGAGCGCACTCGAATACCGTAGGTGGAGATAGGAGATTACACTCAACTACCAATTTAATGAAAGCACAAAGCTATCAAACAAGAATTTTATTCCAAAAATCAACAACCTTTACAAATGACCCACGCAGCCTATTTATAGGCGATGCATTCACTAGGTCGTTGCCGACCTAACAACACCACACGACTCACCTTCGGTCGTACGCGACCTAACATAGTGCCATACCCTCATTACAACTCAACAAATATTTACAACACTTAGGTCGTATGCGACCTAACAACTCATGCGACTTAAAAGAAAGTTCAAACATATTACAACATACTATCAACGACATACGACTTACGACCCAACTTTATGCGACCTAAACTTGGACGACATAGTGAGCAAACGACTTAGCAAAGCCCATCTCCAGAAGCGACTTAACATTACAACACAGAATTACAACGACTTAAAATTGACACGACTTAACTCCCAGCGACTCAAAAGAATAACCTCTGCATCACTTCACGCGGCCTAACTTGGTCGTTGAAACGACTTACCTAAACGTCCTTCATTGGAACGACCTAACTCCGAGCGACTTACTTCCGAGCGACCTATTCCCAAACGACCTAAGTCTTCACACAGGTCAGCTTTAGTAAGACGTTGGTCATAAGTCGTTAGGTCGTGTGGACGATTTACCAATGTACTAGGTCGCGAACTCTCTGCACCTTCCTTCTTCTGGCCATGGTTAGGTCATGAGCGACCTAAGCCTTCTCCACTAGGTCGCAACCGACCTAAAACATGTTGTCCCAGTTCTTGTAGCTCGCTAGGTTGGTCCCGTTGCCTTATTAGGTCGCTTGGGCGACTCGCCATTACGTTAGGTCGTGAGCGACCTTCATTAAGTCGTGTGCGACATAAGGAACGCGTCGTTTCACCTCGTATTGCAGCATTAAGCATGTTCAAATGTAAGTCGTTATGCACTTCACGACTTAAGGTGATCGAACCTACCTCCTGGGCTGCATCATCCTCCCGTGGTTGGGAGAAATTCGTCCTCGAATTTAAAAATCCTTCCTCATCGGATTGTTCATCTCCATAATAAGGTATAAGATGTTTAACATCAAACACATCAGAAGTGTACACATCCTTCGGTAGCTCCAACCTATAAGCGTTTTCATTGATCCGTTTCACAATCTTTACAGGACCAATCTTTCGAGCTTTAAGTTTATTGTATGCTCCCATTGGAAAATGATCCTTTGTCAAGACAGCATATACTGAATATCCTTCATTAAACTCAACACTTCATCGCTTCAAATCCGTAGATCGTTTATACCTCTCATACGTCTTCTCCAATCGTTCCTGAACGATTCTATGGCATTCTGTCAACCCATCAATGAAATCAGCAACCCGCTTAACTGTCCCCTTTGGTTGTGGCACTATCGTCAAATCCAACGGTCCCTTCGGCAAGCTTGAATATACAATCTGAAATGAGCTGAAACCTGTACTACGATTCACCGCATGATTATGAGCAAACTCTGCTTGACATAACTTCACATCCCAACTCTTCAAATTATCTTTCACAAGACACCGCAATAAATTTCCCAACGATCTATTTACAATTTCCGTTTGTCCATCTGTCTGTGGATGATAAGCGCTGCAGAATTTCAGCTTGGTTCCCACCATCTTCCACAAACTTAGCCAAAAATGACTCAGAAATCTGGTATCCCTGTCTGAAACTACTGATTCTGGTAACCCATGCAAACGATAGATCTCTTTAAAAAACAGCTGTGCCACACATGTTTCATCTGCTGTCTTCTTACAAGCAATTAAATGTACCATCTTCAAAACACGATCCACCACAACATATATAGAGTCGTTTCCCCGCTGTGTTCTTGGTAAGCCCAACACAAAATCCATGCTCACATCCACCCATGGTTTTGTCGGAATAGGTAAAGGCATATACGATCCCGCATTCGTAGCCGTCCCTTTCGAAACCTGACAAACATGACATCTACGCACAAACTTTTCAACTTCCCTTCTCATCGACGGCCAATAATATGATTGAGAAATCAACTGCAATGTCTGATCCTGTCCAACATGTCCTTCTTCATGCAACTCTTTGACAATTTTCTTTCTCAAGCTGCCATCTGGTATGCATAATCGATTTCCCTTGAATAAAAAACCGTCTACCAACACAAACTCATCAGTACTCCCATCCTTAACTTTCTCAACAAACTTTGCAAAGTAAGGATCCTCTTCAACCAATTCCGGCAATAGTTCAAATCCTGTCACTTCAACCTTCATCGTTGTCAACAAATGATTCCTCCTACTCAAAGCATCAGCCACACGATTCGTCACCCCTGATTTGTGCTTAAAACAAAAGTAAACTGCTACAAATAGGCAATCCACGATGCATGCCTTGCTGAAATCTTGTCCTGCCCATGCATATGCTTCAACGCCTCATGATCAGTATAAAGAACAAACTCTTTCTGAAATAGATAATGTCTTTAGTGTTTCACAGCTTGAACAATTGCATAAAACTCAACATCATAAGTGTTATATCTTAACTTAGCTCCAGACAACTTCTCACTGAAATAAGCAACTGGTCTTCCTTTCTGACTCAAAACTCCACCAACCCCAACCTTCGATGCATCAGTATGTAATTCAAACAACAACTGAAAATCCGGTAAAACTAGAATTGGTGCTGTCCTCAATAGTGTCTTGATCTTCTCAAAAGCAACCTCTCCTTCCTCTGACCACTCAAACTTCTTTCCCTTCATGCAATCGGTTATAGGTGCCATTAGACTACTGAAGTGCGGAATGAATCTTCGATGGAAAGATACAAATCCATGAAAGCTCCTCACTTCAGTAATTTTCTTGGGTTGTGGCCAACTCCTGACAGCTTCCACTTTATTTTCATCCACTTGAATACCTTCCTTTGACAAAACATACCCCAGAAATAAAACACTCTCCGTCATAAACACACACTTCTTTGCTGCTGCGTAGAACTGCTCTTGTCATAGAATCAACAGTACTTCTCGCAAATGCCGGATGTGTCCTTCCATACTCCCACTATAGATTAAAATATCATCAAAGTAAACAACCACGAACTTCCCAATGAATGGTCTGAAAATCTGGTTCATCACTCTCGTAAAAGTACTCGGAGCATTTGATAAGCCATACGGCATAACCAGCCATTCGTATAAACCTTCCCTCGTTTTAAAGGTAGTCTTCCACTCATCACCCGGTCTAATAAGAATCTGATGCTATCCACTCTTCAAGTCAATCTTTGAAAACACAACAGCCCCACTCAACTGATCAATCAAATCATCGAACCTCGGCATGGGAAATCTGTATCTCATAGTGATCTTGTTTAGGGCCCGACTGTCCGTACACATCCTCCACGAACCATCCTTCTTCGGTACCAACAAAGCTGGCACTGCACAAGGACTCAAGCTCTCCTGAACACGCCCATGTTCTAACAACTCCTCCACCTGCCTTCTCAATTCTTCATGCTCCTTAGGACTAATCCTGTAATGTGGTCTGTGTGGTAATACTACTCCTGGCACAAGATCAATCTGATGTTGAATATCCCTCAACGGTGGTAACTCCGTTGGTAACTCCTTAGGAAACACATCTCTGAATTCTTCCAATACCGGCTTTACTTCCTCTGGAACTTTAATAGATTCAGTGGCTTCATGTCCAATCAACAAAAACACCTCTGGACTCTCCTTTACTTCTTCAACAAATTCCTTCAAAGTCAACAAACTCTTTAGCTCCTCAATCTCTTCTGATTTGCTTTCTCCTCGTTGTCTCTTCGTTGGAACCAAAATGATCTTAACACCTTCAAACATAAAGCTGTAGCTATTGGTTCGACCATCATGCTACACTGCTCGATCATACTACCATGGTCTTTCCAAAAGCAAATGACAAACATCCATTTCCACAACATCACACAAGATCTCGTCTTTATACTTCTTCCCAGTAGAAAATGGAACTCGAACTCGTCTGTCCACCTTGACCTCTCCTCCTTTTCTTAGCCACGCTAACTTGTAAGGATTAGGATGTTTCTCCGTTTTCAACTTCAACTTTCTCACAGCTTCAGTAGAAAGAATATTGTCACAGCTTCCCCATCAATCACAAATTTACACACCTTTCCCAGTATAGTGCATGTCGACTGAAAGATATTACTCCTTAACCAACTAGCCTCTTCTTCCTGCTTCGGTGTCAAACATAATCTCCTCATCATAAGATTACATCCTTCATCTCCCGACACGATATCCTGTTCATTTTCTTCAACTGGGCTAGAATAATCCTCGCCAACATCCTCAGCTTCAACTTCAGCAATCATAGTTCGTTCCTTTGGCTTCGGACATTCATTACTCTTGTGACCCACCTCCTGGCAATTATAACACTTAAAATTGTTGTTGACCTTCGCCTTTGCAACTTCATTCACAACTGGTTTATTGACTGCTTTAGAAACATTGGAACTCCCACTAACACCTTTGTTCAGAATATTGGAACTTGTAAACACACCACCACCTCGTCTTCCCTGCTTCTCCCAAGCTAACTCTTTCTGATGTGCTTCTGCTACAGATCTAGGATCAAACATATTCACTATATCTTGAATCTGCATCCTCAACCCTCTAACAAACCTAGCAGTCAATTGTTCCTCCGTCTCCATAATGTCATTTCGAGCAATCAGCTGATAAAATTCTTCAGCATAATCATTAACAGTCTTCGTTCCTTGCCTCAGATTCTGCAATCTCTGATACATGAGTGATTGATAATTGTAAGGCAATAATGTAGCCTTCATTAACTTCTTCATCTTCTCCCATGTAACAATCTTTGACTTCCCCATTCTCTCCCACATAAGTTTAGTCTGCTGCCACCATGCTAAAGCTCTCCCCCTCAACCTAGTAGCAACCAACTTCACTCGACGATTCTCCGGAACCTCTTTGAAATCAAAGATCTCTTCAATATTAGACAACCAATCCAAGAATTCTTTTGCAACCATTTGTGACGCCCGACCTCTATACCCACGCTAGCCAAGAACATTACGGTGAATGCTGTCAGCTAGCACGGAGAATAAGGTTGTTGAGGAGCGACAATCCGTGTACTTGCTTTGCGCGAGCATCGATATGTCAGATAGTATAACATGCATTTCTTTGCCAAGAGGGAAATCGGACATACCGACACAAACTCAAAACTACTACACAGTGGCTATAATATCTTCGGAAACAAATACAGAAATAAACATGACATAAGTCAGTCACAGATAATTCATATCACAAAGGCGGAAGAAGGTATGAATATATAATTAACACATGGAAGTGTATATCAGAGTAGTGGTCAAAAAGATCCACAATAACACAAAATAATAGCAACATGTGCTATACAAAAGAATACATCAATGAGTCAATATCTCAAGAGTATACAACAAAAACTACTAATCTAAGTAGTAAGCAAAAGGTCAGAGTAATGAATCCCTGGAGAGAAGTCAAGTCGAAGCACCTGCAACATCTCGGTCTGACCCGAGTATTATTTGATAAGAAAATAATAAACGGATCAGTCTAACTATAATATCAGATGACACGATATAGAATAAGAGATATGACTAAGCACATAATAATCACAATGCCAAGCTGTGATATATATAAGCAGTTGAAAATCATCAAGGGATTATTCAATTTCACAAAATCTACACAAGAATCACAGAAACATCATACTCCTAATTTAGTTCACCAAACCATAAATATTGACGATAATATCAATGTCAATCACAAAAGTCAATGACACACAAATTCCAGAATTCAACACACGAAATCCAGAAATCACAAAAGTCAATGACGCACAAATTCACCAATACACAAATATCGATAAAGCTTATCGAAGGAAATCACGAAAATTGGTGAAACACAAATTCTAGAAATCATCTCAAGAAATCCAGAAATCACAAAGAGGGGGAGGCCTATCACAAACGGGAGCATAAAGCTCGCCAACACGTGTATCACAAACGGAACGCTAATTCCATGGTTGCTAACCATCACAAATTGATCCAAAGCTCCACAAACGGCCTGAAGACCATGGGTTGCTACCCCACCAATTTGAGTCGAAACTCCACAAAACGGGGTTTAGTCTCCCTCGCAGACAAAGAGACATCGCACATTGCTAGTCTAAATCACAAAGATGATCGTCATGATCAACGAGAAGTGTCAATTACACTAAGGTAGTAAATATATGAGTTTAGCTTCATGTCCCATAACCACTTGCTTAACTTAAATATTTACGAACAAACTGTAGATTTCCACTAGAAGGTTATCACAAGAGATTCAATCGAACAAGTCCAATAATTAACCGACGAAGTAAACGCAAGTGTTTCATACCACTTGTTTTACTAAGTCATTTAATTAGATTTCTCATACGAGTGAGGTAAAGGTTTGTATATACTAATAGATTGGAAAATGGTTTAAGAAACGAGCTTTGTACCAAAGTAGAGTTGAAATCATTTGAAGAAAGAGTTTTGATATTTACTGCTAGTATAGAAAACCTTTATATTTTTAAAGTGATAAATCACAAAGAAGATTGTAAGAACAATCAATCACTAAAATTCATATTCGTAGACGTGAACAAAATCCAAAGAATCCGATAAAGAATCCATCGAAATGGATATTCAAAAATCCTTAAAAAGATTCATAAAAGTCATAATAAATGATAACAACAAATAGGATTATCACGAAACGATTTAAATTGGCATTCTCGAACAAAAAGGCAAGAAGGCAAAATCACAACAGTTTCAGACGTCTAAAACAAGGGGTTCAAACGTCTGAATCTGGAAATATAAAAATTTCCAGAACACGATTCAGACGTCTGAACCAAATGTTTCAGACGTCTGAAATAGGCATATTTTAGCCTATTTTCCTTATGTTGAAAATAAGCCAATTCAGACGTCTGAAATCCGAAATTCAGACGTCCGAAACTGTAATTTTGTGGTTTTCCTGAACCTAGGCCAAAAATGGCTAAACGAATATAGAAAACGATCGATTGAGCAAATGGCGAGGACAAAGGAATTACGTCGAACGACAACCCAGCCAAAATGACTCTTCGATACGCTTCAAATCTCAATGTCCAAATATCCATAATAGGATTTTCATAATTTCGACCAAAACACCAAAAATTGGAATATACGCGAAATCGATCCAAACCAAAATCAATTGCACACGAATAAATGTTAGGAATTCATACCTAACAATCGAAGATAATTATAGACAAAGATGTGAGATAAAAATCTCACCTTTTTGCAAAATCAAACAAGAAGAAGCTTGAAAGCAAATGGAGAATCAACCTCTCTTCAACACAACCCAAATGAGCTTGAATCTATGCTCAAAACAAGAACATTCCCAAAATTAGGTTTAGGAATTTCTGAAATTGGTAAGAGAATAAGTTGGAGAAGAAGAAGAGAAGGCTTACCAATGGGTTCTCTTGAATTTGGAGCTAGGAATTTGAGGTTGCAAGAGGAACTAGGGTTTTGGAGTTTTAATTTCCAATCTCTCCGACCATTATTGCCTTAGAGCTGAAAAGAGAAGAAAATGAGGGTGAATGGGGAAGAGTGGCTCAGATTTGAGTATAAGTTAGACATAGGGCTGAACCCAAACCCAAACCCAAAGTGAAAAGTAGAATAAATCAACTTTCTCCAAACATATCGAAGCTTATACTCAAAAAGGTCGCAATCGGCATTTTAAAATCAATGGGAGTGGTCCCGAGTCCTAATTCGACCGTATGCAAAAAGTTTCTTTTCGGACTAAATTCGACTAACGATAAAATATTTAAATAAAATATTTAAATATAAAATCGATAAATATGCGGGTTGTTACAGACTCCCCTCCTTAAAGAAATTGCGTCCTCGCAATATTTAAGAAGAAGATATGTAGTAACAACCATAAAAGCATATACAACACAAAAGAAACTTGAAATAAGAAGTTCACCTCAAAGAGCACGAGAAAGTAAGTCCGGATGTGTTCGCTTGATGTACTCTCTAGATTCCCAAGAACAATCCTTAGGATTTGAAGACCATTGAACTTTAACAAGCGGAACATCTTTATTTCGAAGACGTTTGACCTCCGAAGCAATAATTCGAATAGGATGTTGCTCATAAGTTAAATTAGGCGAAACTTCAACCTCTTCCACAACACTGGGCTCAAGAATAGAATCGGAATCTCGAAGGCATTTCCGTAATTGAGAAACGTGAAACACGTCATGAATGGTAGAAAATTGAGCCGGTAATAAAAGACGATAAGCCATGGAACCAATACGTTCAGTGATAGGAAATGGCCCAATATATCGAGGCGCCAATTTTCCCGTTCGACTGAAACGTACAACACCTTTCATAGGTGTAACACGAATGAACACAAGATCTCCCACAGAAAATTCTAACTTCCTTCTTCGGTTATCGGCATAGGATTTTTGTCTACTCTGGGCTTCTTTCATCCTATGACGAATAAGATCAATCTTTTCTGTGGAATCACGAATAAAATCTGGACCTAAAACCAGCTTCTCACCAGCCTCAAGCCAACAAGAAGGAGATCGGCATGGCCTTCCATAGAGTGCCTCGAAAGGTGCCATAACAATACTAGATTGGAAGCTGTTATTGTAGGAAAATTCAACAAGTGCAATATGATCTTCCCAACTTCCCCCAAAATCAAGCACACATGCACGAAGAAGATCTTCAAGAGTTTGATTCACACGCTCAGTTTGTCCATCAGACTGAGGATGATAAGCGGTGCTAAAATTGAGCTTCGTTCCCAAAGCTTTTTGAAGACTCTTCCAAAATCCACTAGTAAACAATGGATCACGATCACTAACAATAGAAGTAGGAACTCCATGCAATTTAACAATCTCTTTGATAAAGAGCTTGGCCAAAAGAGGAACGGTTCGGTTAGACCGAACGGGAATAAAATGGGCAGATTTAGTAAGCCTATCAACAATCACCCATAAGCTATCATGACCCGAACGAGAACGGGGAAGGCCATCTATAAAATCCATGGAAATTTGATCCCACTTCCAAATTGGAATTTATAAAGGTTGCAATAACCCACCGGGCCTTTGATGTTCGGCCTTAACGAGTTGGCAAGTCATGCAACGCTTAACAAAGTTAGCGATGTCAAGTTTCATTCCTTCCCAATAATAAAGTCGCTTCATATCCGCGTACATTTTACTACTCCCGGGATGAATGGTGAATTTGGAACGATGAGATTCTTCTAAAATATCTTTTCGAAGATCACTAATATTTGGCACGATACGTCTGCCAAATCTCCGAATGCTGCCACGAGAATCGATATCAAATTCTTTCAAACCTTCAACATCAATTTTATCCTTAATATTTTGGCCAAGAAGAGCTAATTCGAGATCTAGCCTTTGAGCTTCAAGAATGCGGTCTAAAAGAGAAGGATGAGCCTCAAGGCTACATAAAACAAGAGATGAACATAAATCGGGAACACGGTCTCGAATTTCGCAAGAGGATAAAATCTCGAGATCGTTCCATTCGGATATCATCATCGAAACAACCGCTTGTTGCTTTCGACTAAGTGCATCCGCAACACGATTTCCCTTTTCGGGAGTATAAAGGATATCAAGATCATATGGTGCAAGAAATTCGAGCCAACGCTGTTGACGCAAATTAAGTTCCTTTTGATAGAATAAATACTTCAAGGACTTATGATCGGTATAAAGAACAAATTTCTCTCCTAAAAGATAATGACACCAAATACGAGGGGCGAAAACAGTAGCCGCGAGCTCTAAATCATGAGTTGCATATCTAGTCTCAGCAGGCTTCAATTGCCTAGAAGTATAAGCAATAACACGTTCTCTTTGCATAAGAACGACACCCAAACCAACGCGACTAGCATCGATATAAACAACGAAATCCCGATTCCCCTCGGGAATAACATGAATAGGAGCATCAGAAAGAAGCTCTTTTAATTTTTGAAAAGAAGCTTCACATTTGTCCGACCAAATGTATTTAACACCTTTCTTCGTCAAGCTAGTGAGAGGCATGGCAATCTTAGAAAAGTCTTTGATAAAACGACGGTAATAGCCCGCCAATCCGAGAAAACTACGAATCTCTGTCACACTCTCCGGTCTCTTCCAATCTTGATTCGCTTCAATCTTTGAAGGATCTACGGAAATTCCGGATTCGAAAATAATATGACCGAGAAACTTCACACGAGATTGCCAAAAGTGGCATTTAGAAAAATTTTCCTTTAATTGATTACTCCTAAGAGTTTCCAACATAATCCGAAGATGTTTTTCATGCTCCTCCTCGGCTCTAGAATACACAAGAATATCATCAACAAAGATGAGAACAAATCGGTCGAGAAAGTCTTTGAAAACTCTATTCATAAGGTCAACGAAATACGCCGGAGCATTCGTCAAACCAAATGGCATGACAAGCCATTCATAAGATCCATAACGAGTACGGAACGATGTCAAAGGAATATTATCCTCTGCAATACGAAGCTGATGAAATCCAGTAGCTAAGTCTAATTGTGAAAAGACTCTAGCACCACTAAGTTGATCGAATAGATCATCAATCCGAGGTAAAGAATATTTATTTTTGATAGTAAGATCATTAAGCTTGCGGTAATCAACGCAAAGCCTAAGTTTACCATCGGATTTCTTCACGAAAATAGCTGAAGTTCCCCAAGGCGAGGAACTAGAGCGAATAAATTGCTTCGTCTCTAATTCGAATAATTGTTTACGCATCTCCTCGTTTTCTTTATTGGACATACGATACGGAGGACGAGTGATAGGTTGAGCTCCAGGAATAAGATTAATTCTGAACTCAATTGCTCGCCTAGGTGGTAATCCTAAAACGGGCTCGAATATGTCGGAAAATTCACGAACGACGTGAATAAGAGAAATAATATCACCCTCATCGTCATCATCATCATCACGAGGATTTAAAGAATATGAAGATGCAGCCAAGCTGGAATCTGAATCTTTAAGATTAATAGAAATCTTCTTAACAGATTGAGGATGTCGAAGATGAATAGTCCGCTCAGGACATAGGATATGGGCTTCATAACGGTTAAGCCAATCCATTCCCAAAATCATTCCAAAGCATAAATAACGCATGACATGCAAATCGGCTCGAAAAGAAAAATCACACAAAATAATCTCGACATCTTTACACAATAAACTGATTGTCGTGGATCCACCAACCGGATTCGCAATTCTCAAAGAAGTCATCAAACACCAAACATCCAAGGAAAAAGTATCAACAAGTTCTTTTGATATAAAAGAATGGGACGCACCCGTATCAAAAAGAACTCGAATAGGATGATCACGAAATAAAATAATTCCATCCAGAATAGAATGAGAAATACCTTGGCCATGAGATGTGTTGCCAGGGGCTTGAGCAACATTTACCTTTCCCTCCTTCTTGCCCTGAAGCTTGGGGCATGAAGATATAACATGACCGGGAACTTTGCAGTAGCGACAAGAGAGAGACTTTGGGCACTTGTTCGCATAATGGTCCTTCGAACTACAATTATAACATTCCCCATGACCAAAGGAAGAAGTCTTTGCCATAGAGGTTGCTTGCTTCACTTTCTTATTGGGATAAGGGCCTTTGAATTGGTTTGGCCTTTTCTTGTTGTTGAAGTTTGGTTTGGAACCCACCACTTCAACATCATTCTCCCTATCCGCCTCTTCAAGACGAAGAGCGATATCAACGAGTTGGTCGAAAGAAACTTCTAATTTTAGAAGTAATGGCTTCTTCAGACTTTTTTTTGAGCCATAGACGAACCTCTGGTTCTTCTTTAAAGGGGTGTTGATGTATTCAACCCCATATTTGGAAACCGACTCGAAGGAGGCGACGTAATCAGTCACTGAGGACTCACCTTGAACAAGGTCTATAAATCGTCGAGCCAATGTCACTTTCTCTGCTGCTGGTACAAATTTCAACTCGAAGCGTTCGCAGAATTGCTCCCAGGTGAGATCCGCCTCATTAATCTCAGAAATAAGAAGTTCGTACCAGTCCAATGCTCTTTGTCGGAGCATACTAGAGGCCACCTGAACTCGGTGAAGGTCAATAAGATTCATGCGAGAAAAGATTCGATCGCAAGACCTTAGCCAAGCCTGTACTTCAATAACAGTTTCAGAACCTTTGAATGGCTCCCCACTCAAATTGGTGTAATCGCTGCACAAGCATGCAAATCCCCACTTTGGGTCAGTAGGTTCCGGGTTAGCTCCAGCTGTTTGAGCATTTGTCACTAAATCAAGAAGCTGTTGAGCAGTCATAAAAACTCCATCTTGGGGTGGAACACCAGATGGTCCAGCTCTGGGATGGCCTGGTCTAGACATTTCTCTTCCTTTTAAAAGAAAGAAGAACAAGAAAAAGGTTATTCACCAAATTGAATATCAAGAAATCTCGATAGACAAAACAAGGAATCATAAAAGAAAATAGGATAAGACGGTACGTAGACCCGAATAAAAATCCTAAAGCACGACTCCTAAGATGGATTTAGGACGATGATCCTTGTTATATTATTCCATATTGTTCCGAAGTTTGGCTTTGATACCAAGTTGTGACGCCCCACCTCTATACCCACGCTAGCCAAGAACATTACGGTGAATGCTGTCAACTAGCACGGAGAATAAGGCTGTTGAGGAGCGACCATCCGTGTAATTGCTTTGCGCGAGCATCGATATGTCAGATAGTATAACATGCATTTCTTTGCCAAGAGGGAAATCCGACATACCGACACAAACTCAAAACTACTACACAGTGGCTATAATATCTTCGGAAACAAATACAGAAAAAAACATAACATAAGTCAGTCACAGATAATTCATATCACAAAGGCGGAAGAAGTTATGAATATATAATTAACACATGGAAGTGTATATCAGAGTAGTGGTCAAAAAGATCCACAATAACACAAAATAATAGCAACATGTGCTATACAAAAGAATACATCAATGAGTCAATATCTTAAGAGTATACAACAAAAACTACTAATCTAAGTAGTAAGCAAAAGGTCAGAGTAATGAATCCCTGGAGAGAAGTCAAGTCGAAGCACCTGCAACATCTCGGTCTGACCCGAGTATTATTTGATAAGAAAATAATAAATGGATCAGTCTAACTATAATATCAGATGACACGATATAGAATAAGAGATATGACTAAGCACATAATAATCACAATGCCAAGCTGTGATATATATAAGCAGTTGAAAATCATCAAAGGATTATTCAATTTCACAAAATCTACACAAGAATCACAGAAACGTCATACTCCTAATTTAGTTCACCAAACCATAAATATTGACGATAATATCAATGTCAATCACAAAAGTCAATGACACACAAATTCCAGAATTCAACACATGAAATCCAAAAATCACAAAAGACAATGACGCACAAATTCACCAATACACAAATATCGATAAAGCTTATCGAAGGAAATCACGAAAATTGGTGAAACACAAATTCTAGAAATCATCTCAAGAAATCCAAAAATCACAAAGAGGGGGAGGCCTATCACAAACGGGAGCATAAAGCTCGCCAACACGTGTATCACAAACGGAACGCTAATTCCATGGTTGCTAACCATCACAAATTGAGCCAAAGCTCCACAAACGGCCCGAAGACCATGGGTAGCTACCCCACCAATTTGAGTCGAAACTCCACAAAACTGGGTTTAGTCTCCCTCGCAGACAAAGAGACATCGCACATTGCTAGTCTAAATCACAAAGATGATCGTCATGATCAACGAGAAGTGTCAATTACACTAAGCTAGTAAATATATGAGTTTAGCTTCATGTCCCATAACCACTTGCTTAACTTAAATATTTACGAACAAACTGTAGATTTCCACTAGAAGGTTGTCACAAGAGATTTAATCGAACAAGTCCAAGAATTAACCGACGAAGTAAACGCAAGCGTTTCGTACCACTCGTTTTACTAAGTCGTTTAATTAGATTTCTCATACGAGTGAGGTAAAGGTTTGTATATACTAATAGATTGGAAAATGGTTTAAGAAACGAGCTTTGTACTAAAGTAGTGTTGAAATCATTTGAAGAAAGAGTTTTGATATTTACTACTAGTATAGAAAACCTTTATATTTTTAAAGTGACAAATCACAAAGAAGATTGTAAGAACAATCAATCACTAAAATTCACATTCGTAGACGTGAATAAAATCCAAAGAAACCGATAAGGAATCCATCGAAATGGATATTCAAAAATCCCTAAAAGGAGTCATCAAAGTCATAATAAATGATAACAAAAAATAGGGTTATCACGAAACGATTTAAATTGGCATTCTCAAACAAAAAGGCAAGAAGGCAAAATCACAATAGTTTCAGACGTCTGAAACAAGGGGTTCAGACGTCTGAATCTGGAAATATAAAAATTTCCAGAACACGATTCAGACGTCTGAACCAAATGTTTCAGATGTCTGAAATAGGCATATTTTAGCCTATTTTCCTTCTGTTTGAAAATAAGCCAATTCAGACGTCTAAAATCCCAAATTCAGACGTCTGAAACTGCAATTTTGTGGTTTTCCTGAACCTAGGCCAAAAATGGCCAAACGAATATAGAAAACGATCGATTGAGCAAATGGCGAGGACAAAGGAATTACGTCGAACGACAACCCAGCCTAAACGACTCTTCGATACGCCTCAAATCTCAATGTCCAAATATCCATAATAGGATTTTCATAATTTAGACCAAAACACCAAAAATTGGAATATACACGAAATCGATCCAAACCGAAATCAATTACACACGAATAAACCTTAGGAATTCATACCTAACAATCGAAGATAATTATAGACAAAGATGTGAGATAAAAATCTCACCTTTTTACAAAATCAAACAAGAAGAAGCTTGAAAGCAAATGGAGAATCTTCCTCTCTTCAACACAACCCAAATGAGCTTGAATCTATTCTCTAAACAAGAACATTCCCAAAATTAGGTTTAGGAATTTCTGAAATTGTTAAGAGAATAAGTTGGAGAAGAAGAAAAGAAGGCTTACCAATGGGTTCTCTTGAATTTGGAGCTAGGAATTTGAGGTTGCAAGAGGAACTAGGGTTTTGGAGTTTTAATTTCCAATCTCTCCCACCATTATTGCCTTAGAGCTGAAAAGAGAAGAAAATGAGGGTGAATGGGGAAGAGTGGCTCAGATTTGAGTATAAGTTAAACATAGGGCTGAACCCAAACCCAAACCCAAAGTGAAAAGTAGCAAAAATCAACTTTCTCCAAACATATCGAAGCTTATACTCAAAAAGGTCGCAATCGGCATTTTAAACTCAATGGGAGTGGTCCCGAGTCCTAATTTGACCGTATGCAAAAAGTAGCTTTTCGGACTAAATCCGACTAACGATAAAATATTTAAATAAAATATTTAAATATAAAATCGATAAATATGCGGGTTGTTACACCATTCCACCCTTGAATTCTGGAATTTCCATCTTCATACCCGACTCCCAACGTTGATCATCTTCAACATCCCGATATACATTTCGTACTTGGTCTCGATCTCAATAATGAATGCTAGCTCTATCACCATCTTCATCATAATCAAATGTACGTCTATATCGATCTCGACCATTATCATCCCTTCGATCACGCATGTCCCTTCTACTATGTCTCTCTTCATCTCTATATGGCTCATCTTCAAACTCACGTGGAGTTCTTCTCTCTTCATGTCTATATTCATGGTGATCTCTTCTCGATGAAATTGACGTTTCTCTTCTTTCTCTAAAAGATTGTGGCGACACCCTCCTCGCTTCCGTAACCGATGACGAAACTCTGTTTCCTCCATGGTTCGAGATTGGCGACCTTCTTCTTTGACCTTCATTCATGTCAATCATCAGTTTCTCTAACTTTCCAATGTCTTCATCAAATTTTTCATTGATACGTTGTTCCATTTGCTCGGCTTCTTTTTTTCCATACAACGCTTCAACATTCTGATGGCGGTTAGCTCTCCTCGGCGGCATGGTTGAATCAAACACAAATACTTCAACAATTCAAATGCCAACTTCAAACTTCAACTTAAACTTAAACAAACAAAGCACGGCCTCTTCACTTAGCTCGCACAACCACTAGCTCGAACAATATGCAACGACCTAAGGCTTAGGTCGGCTCGACTCAAACAAAGCATGGCTCAAACACTTCAATTTCAAACTTCAAACTCGGCTCCAAGTTTCGGCTTAGCTATGATTGGCTAAGTCTAGCTCTGATACCAAACTGACGCAACGGATATTACGAAAACGAATGAAACTGTGAAAGTAGCAATAGGTGAATTGAGAAATGCTGAAAGGCCCAAATTCGCTGATCCGAAGATACCGAATTCTAGCTATCTCTGACACGTTGATCGCGCACGATACCGTGAAAAGAGATCTACAATTCTTCGAGCGTTGATCAAGCGCACTTGATTCCACGAATTGGCTTCAACGAACGTTGATTCAAGCGCACTCGAATACCGTAGGTGGAGATAGGAGATTACACTCAACTACCAATTTAATGAAAGCACAAAGCTATCAAACAAGAATTTTATTCCAAAAATCAACAACCTTTACAAATGACCCACGCGGCCTATTTATAGGCGATACATTCACTAGGTCGTTGCCGACCTAACAACACAACCCGACTCACCTTCGGTCGTACGCGACCTAACATAATGCCATACCCTCATTACAACTCAACACATATTTACAACACTTAGGTCGTATGCGACCTAACAACTCACGCGACTTAACAGAAAGTTCAAACATATTACAACATAGTATCAACGACGTACGACTTACGACCTAACTTTATGCGACCTAAACTATGACGACTTAGTGTGCAAACGACTTAGCAAAGCCCATCTCCAGAAGCGACTTAACATTACAACACAGAATTACAACGACTTAAAATTGACACGACTTAACTCCCAGCGACTCAAAAGAATAACCTCTGCACCACTTCACGCGACCTAACTAGGTCGTTGCGACGAGTTTTCTGAATGTCCTTCATTGGAACGACCTAACTCCGAGCGACTTACTTCCGAGCGACCTATTCCCAAACGACCTAAGTCTTCACACAAGTCTGCTTTAGTAAGACGTTGGTCATAAGTTGTTAGGTCGTGTGGACGATTTACCAATGTACTAGGTTACGAACTCTCTGCACCTTCCTTCTTCTGCCCTTGGTTAGGTCGTGAGCGACCTAAGCCTTCTCCACTAGGTCGCAACCGACCTGAAACATGTTGTCCCGGTTCTTGTAGCTCGCTAGGTTGGTCCCTGTAACGACCCAGAATTTCTGTTAATTAAAATTTGAATATTTAATTGATTTTAAATATTAATAAGTGAAATTTATAAGTCGAATAAATTTTATTTCGAATAATTGGATTTAATTGAATAATTAAATCGATAATTTAATATGTTAAATTGCAGAAATAATTGAAAATTGAGTTAACTATGATTGAAAATGATTTGTAAAAATTTATTTTATCATATTGAAGTTAGAATGATGTTATAGAACTTTTAAAATCGAATTAAAAGTTTATTTGTGAAAATTGAATGTTTTAATATTTAGTCGACTAGTGAAGGTAGCCATTTTTTGAACAGCCTCAGAATTGGACGAAACTAGTTCCATTGGATCCGTAATAGTTTGCTATTATCGGATTTCAATTTTCGTGTCAATTGGAGTTTTCGTTTGATCGTGGCTGCTCGAAACGCATCGAAATTGTTTTAATATTTATTTGGCGAATTAAAATAGCCATTTTTCAAAAAGTCTCGGAATTCGACGAAACTAGTTTCATTGGATCCATAATGTGTTGTATGGTTTTCAATTTCGTGTCAATTGGATTTACGTTTGTCCGGTGCAAACTAAAACGCCTAGAAATTTGATTTACCGATTTAATTTTAAATTGATCGTTTATTGTCATAACTCGCACAGATGACCGAATTAGCTCCCGAAACACGTTCCATTGTGTTCGGAACGCGGGGTAAACCTTAGGAACGCCAAACGTCACGCTTCGTTTGGAGTTCGAAAAATCCGGGATAAATAGTGTTTGCAAAATTTTCTATATAAGCCCCTTCACTCTTCATTTTTGCACCCAAACTAAAACCTAACCCTAATTTTAACCAGCCGCCACTTTCCATTTTAATGGCCAGAAAACAACCTTCTTCCTCCTCATTTTTCTCTCGATCCATTCACTTTCAAGCTTAGATTCCTAAATGAAAATTGTAGAGGGCGGCGAGAGCTACAATCTGAACGGTGGAGATCGAGTTTAGGCGAACGGATCATCGAAAAATTGGAGTTGAACGTGTGTCGTTCAAACACGTTTCTCGAGCTAAACATAGGGCCGAGCTCCATGCCCTTGCAGCCGAAGGTAGAGAAGAGGATGCTCTTCAGGATGGAAGCTGCTGATCGACTTCACGATGCTCGAGTTGCTTGCGTGTATTAGGATTTTCCACGTGAGTTTGGGTTCTCTGGAACGTGAAAACGAACTAGAGGGAAGAAAAAGGGGGACGACGGTGATTTGCATAGGGAAATGGACGGCTATGTTAGGTTGTAGGGTTTGGAAATTTAATATAAAGTGAAATTGGATATATAAAAATTGTATAAACTTTAAAACGTGATATCTTTTTCATACGAGTTCGAAAATGCATGAAACAAGTTGCGTTGCGTTCGTATGGACGAGCACTACGCTATGGAATTGGATTGGAGTCGTTTGGAGTTAGCGAAAATTTTGGGTAAAATTAAACACACGTTTAATTTTATTCGAAATAAAAGCTGAAAACGAAATTTAAATCAAGGTGACAACTTCTCACTCAATCGAATCGGTTTCGATTTTAATTTTAAATAGTTAGATTTAAAATTCTTGAATGCATGTTTGAATGATGATTGTTATCTATTGATTGTTAAAATAGACATTATGCGCCGTTAGTAAGCGGATGTTATTTATTAAAAACATATATCGCGAATATTTCATAAACAGTGAAATTGGTATTATTTATGTACTTGGAGTCGATTTCCCGCAGTATATAGCGGATGAGACCCTATTGCGCCGCCTATTAAGCGGATGATATTTTAAATCCCATATACCGCGATAATTCCATACTGGAACGGAATTGGTATTGTGCTAACATCTTTGGATGCAGGAAAACAGGTTGGAGGGATCCAACTAGATTCCTCAACAGTATTTATTTGATTTCAGATATTTTGATATTTGATGGATTACCATATCGATATATGATGTCTTTGTTGTCGTGATTGACTATTTAGTCTGTAGCATAATTGGGACAATTTTGGAATTTTAAAAGGATTTTAAAATTGATTTTTTGAATGTATACGTTTTATAAAATAATTTTGGAATTGATTCGTTTTAAATAAATAAACGTATAATTTTAATGTTATAAAATTTTGATTTTTGAGAAATATAGTTAAAAGTTGATTTTTGAAAATATGGGGTTAATGATTCGATAAAATAGTTTAAATCTGGATTTTTGAATTTATTATAAAAAGCTTAAACGTAGGATTTATGAAATTTGATTATTTTATAAATCAAAATGGTGAAATCATAAAGGAGATTAAAGACATTTTAAAATAATAATACAAATTGATTTGTATAAAAGAATTATAAGATGGATATTTATAAATTAAAATATTTGAATTATAAAAGAGTTTTTATAAGTGTTAGAATGAATTGTAAACGAATTTCAATAAATAGAAATGGAATTTATACGATTATAAACGGTGAAATTATAAATGGAATTTTATAAGAAGTATGTTTATAAAATTTGTAAAAATTATTAAAAGAATAAGTTTTGGGTAAATAAATGAATCTTATAGTTATAAGATTTATAATTTGGGAAGTTAAAGGAAGGATTTTGCAAAAAAATAAATTATAAGTATTTAACTTAAATTATGGACTTTTGGTTTATAATTGAGTTATAAATTGAATAGGTTAATAAAGGAGGTTTATAAAAGGAAGTTGTTATAAAATAAATAGAAATGGAATTTATAAACGTTGTTTTATAAATCCGCCAACGACTTATTTTGATAAGTAAATTGTTATAACTTATTAATGGAGTTATATTCACGTTTAAGACAGTGAATAATCCTTTAAAATAAAATGTATATAAATGATGAAATTGGTTAACGAAGTATATTCACGTTTTCGAATAGTGAACAATATGTTAAAGAAAATGTTTTGGACGTGATGTTTTAAATAGAGTTAAAACGATCTAACGATGTTTTCAAAATGTGTTAAGATTCGAAACCATAGATTTCAACATTCATTGTTGAAATTGACGTTTTCGAGAAATAGAAGGAAATGGTGGACTATAACACTGTTGTTATAGTAAATGATTTCCGAAAGGAAATGTTTTGTATAGTATTGGGATTTATATATCTATTTTAATTTTGAATCCCTATACTAGAGATTTTGGGTTGTCGTAACGATGTTTTACACAACATTCATTTTGGCCCAAATAAATATGTTTAAGAGAATGATTTCCTTAAAGAATGAAATATATACTTAATTTCGATTTAAGTATATTGAATATTTTCCAAGTATAGAAAATAGAAAGACTTGTGAATTACTAATTAATAAATAAGCATGGAAATTTTTTCCAATGTGAAATGAAACGTTTTGAGAATTTAACTTTTTGAAGATAAATTGAAAATGAATAATTGAAATCGTATATTAATAAATATTTTGGAATATAAATTCATTATGGAATTTATAAATGAAAAGTGGAATTTATTTAAAAATAAATATTGATTTATTTTTGATTTATGGGAATAAATTTACGGATTTGGAACGTAAATATAAAGTAAATCGTTAAGGATTTATTTAATTGGTTTAAATGAACCATGTTGAAATGAAAGTATTTCCGCGTAGGGAAAATGATTGAAATTTGTTTTCAAAAGTGGTAAATGTGAAAAATGATTTGAAAATTTGTTTTCAAATGACTGAAGTGTGAAAATTATATATCTTGTAAAGATATTTTTTGAAAATAAATAATTTGGAAAATTATTTGGAATCTGGTGATGTTGTGCATATCCATTGATAGTTCAATAACCGACTATCAATATTTACCTTTGAGTAGGTATTTGTTGTGATTTTCTTGAATTTGAATGCCACACTTATTTTTGAATAAGCGCTCACTATTCGGGTTAGCCGGGAAAGGAACTTGGGGTCGTATAACCCATTCCGTATATGTGATACGTCGTTATGAATTGCATTTGAAGACCGGTGTTGAAGACCGGATATTTTTGAAAGCGAAAGGACAACTCGTCGAATGTCTTTGCATCGACTGGTCCCCGGTACAGAGACTCCATATGTGATGGGAACTCCGAACGTGATTAGTGAATATCCGGATCCCAAGGACTTCTTTGTAAGTGCCTTCGGTTCTGTTCGATCCCCGAACAGACTTGTATTGATTGTATGTCTGACATTACAAATTGTGATATAAAGCTGATTTCTTTCAAACATATTTCTGTTGGTGGCGGAGAATTTATTCTTTTAGCTTAACACCCTTCTCTGAGATGTACGAGCTCAGAGGTTATGTAGTTGAAGGTTATCAGCGATATATTCCCAATTTGGTAATGTGACATGCTTAGTGTTGCTGTGAAATGATCATTGTTTGATCATTTGTGATATGATCATTTGTTTGATCACTTATCTTTGTGATCATTTCATTGATCATTTGTTGACCCAAAGCATGGCTTTGTACCAAAGCGTGGCTTTGTGGACGAGACTTCGTCGAACCTCACACCTCGGAATGGTCAAAACAGAAAAGATGCGGCAAGGTTATTAGGGGTAGCGCCCCTTACGGTATGTGCTTTCCTTCTGGAAAGGGATGGTATCATGGTATGGAGCCCAGATACTTACTCATGTTGGAACACTTTATTTACCATTGTGTGATGTTGGTTATCGAGCACTCGGATAAAGGTCCTAAAGGACCGGGGGATCGCATACTCGTGTCAGTAGTTACCCAGTTAGGGGTAACCCGGCCTTTTGTTGGCAGAGATCCGGTTAGGTTCTCGGGGACGTCCTTCCAGAGGCGTTCTCATGTGGCAATGGGAAGTTCCTTGGCCTAACCATTTGTTGGAAATCCAAAGAAACAATACGATCTTTTACGGTATTAGTTGTAGAACCTGCCATTTACTTATGGTGGCACCCCACTGTTTAGATGGTAGCTATAGTAGGCATACGATAATGGTCGTATGCTGGCTAAGATTTATATCTTTATTTTTGAAATGAATTTTTCCTACACTATGCACTAGTAATAATATCAAATGTTCTTTTTAATGCGTATCAAGCATCTTTGACTATCATAAGGAGAAATCTCCTCCGATTCTGCGTTTGCATTGTGTGTGCATGCGGGAGGCCTTATGGTAGTCTCAATTTTCAAAGCATTTCGAATTGACTTTAAAAATATTCTTCTATTTTGTTTTTGGAGATAAAATAAACTGTTTTGAGTTCTCACACCAGTCTTGCTTAGCTTAGGGCTATGTGATGGGGGGTTCTCGCTTCGCGGTTTGGTGGCGAACGGGAGACTCTTGCCCCCACACGTCCTCTTTACGGGGTTGGTTAGGCGTAAGCTGAGACAGTCGAGAGGCTGGCCGTAAAAGCAAGTTTGGGGTATCAGTGTGAGCCACGGTGGGTCTGGGATGGTTGCAAAGCCTACCGGTCGCTGCTGACGGAAATGAGGCTCACAGCTGGTACCAGAGCATATGGTTAAGCGACAACCGTGGCTCTGTTGGGTATTACTCATTAGAGATAGAGTCAGTAGTACTCTAGAATGAGTTGAGTGTAATAATAGCTATGAGAGCGTATTTGTTAGTGAATATAAAATTGTTTTATATTGTGATGATTGGTTTGTTGGGTGGTATATGGATTCTTGTTAATACGAGAAATTAACTTTGTTGATAGGGATCTCTAAACACTTGTACAGAACAATTCGACACGATATTGTTTTAAATTGGGTAAATGAAATAATTTTACCTTGATTATATATTATATATAAAGGAATAATTTTTCAGAATTATTAAAGTATTTATAAGTAGATTGTTTGGTTGTTGAATAAGTTAAATAAAAAAAACATCTAAATAAAAGAATAATTGTATAAGTAAGAAGAATTATAAGAATTAAATTATAATTAAAGTGATTTACAATTGTGTAATAAGCTTATATATATAAGAAGTGAAACTATATGAATATATTTATGAATATGAGTTGTAAATAAAAATGAATTTAAAATTAAAAGGAAATTTACTTTAGAATTGGAATCTGAAATTGATTTATATGTGGGAATTTAAGTTATGTAAATCTAAGTGATTTTTGTAAAATGGAAGTATAACTTAAGTGATGTTGAATGAAGTTGATTTTGGTATCAAAGTAAATTATTAAAGTTAAGTGATAGATATGAACTTGAGTTATATAAATGAAATTCAACTTTTGTAATTGAATTGAATGGATGGATTAAATGTTAATCAATTGAATGTAAATTAAGTTGATATGAAATAATGAATGTAGGTGTTAATTCATTAAAATCTAATGCTATTGGAAGTTGAATAATTGAATGAAAATCAATTTAATTAAACCAATTGAAAGTGACGATGTTAAACCAAATTGAATGAATATAAGCAAAGGAATTTGTTTGTAATTAATATACATTGGTTGTTATATGGTTGTTAGTTGATTGTATATAATTCATTAAGTGTTAATGAAATAGAAAGTTAAAGTAATTGAAATCCAATTGGAAGTTAAGTGAATCTTAAATAGAATTGAATTTGATTTGGGAGTAAACCAACTTGAATATGATAATTGAAAATGAATGTTAGTAAAAACATCCACTGTTAATGAATCAAATGTGATTAAATTGAAAATCTATTTCATTGAATATTAATGAGAATATGAATGAATATTTATTGGTTATGAATGCTAGTTGGATGATAGTTGGTTGATGGTTGAATATATTGCTTTACTGCATTTGCTGTGTTGGCATATATAGTTATTATGTTGTTATATGTTGTATATCGATACTATTGTCTATATACATGTTTCTCATTTGTTTGTTTAGTAGGTGCAGATCGCGTTTGCTTCGCAGTTGGAGCTCGCTTTCGCGCTATATTAGCCGTATATGCTCGCTAATAAAATAATAAGGTACATATCTCGGATTAAATATCGCACTTTTACACTTTTTTCCCTACAGGATGCACCATCACTTGATGAGATGTATATTTGTGATATATATACTGTCATTTTTTCTTCTCGGATCGAGCCACGCAAAGGAGACTATGGCGAATTTTTCCAAAAATTTAAGGCGTTAGAATACTTTTGAGAAAAAATTGGAAAATTGTGAAAACTATAACTTTGATTTGGAGTTGAAAGTTAAACAATAGTAGATTGGTGTTAACGCTAAAATTTGAACGCTAACACCTCGGTGTGTAAAGTGTAGTTGTGAAAGCACCACCCGATGATTCGGGAACAGAGTATAAGCAGAAAAAACAGAAAACAACAGCAGTTTTATAGTGGTTCGGCTTATGATCAAGCCTACGTCCACTTCAATCCTTTTTATTGCTGACTGAATTACAACTTATTACAATCTCTTTCAATTACAATCCAACTCAATTCAAAAAAACAAGTAGCTAGAGAGAACTTCAATGCCACAGAGTTCTTTGAATCCATGATTGGATATGTCGAATCTTTGTGTGAAGTTTGGTCTAAAAATCTTGTGTGAGTTTGAAGTGATGGAGGTTAGATTGTCTTGAAGGTAGTAGAGCCTTGATGTCATGAAGAGAATGATCCCAAAGTCCCCTTCATGTTGAGTTAGCCCTCTATTTATAGAGAATTCTAGGTAGAGGTTTTCGCAAGTCATGAGTCGTGTACGACTCATGGAGAGTCGTAAGTCGCACTCGACTCAAGGTTCAAGAGTCAGCAGGCAGTGGAGTAAGTGAAGTGGTTCCGAGCTTTTCCTTGTTCATCTGGATACAAGTCCTAACTCGTTCGCGAGTTAAGAGGTCACGGTTTAAAGTGAGGCAGGACTAAAATCTTGGCTCTGTGGTTTTAGGTCGTGTACGACTTAAACTAGGTCGTAAGTCGGTCACGACTCAAATGCAGTCACTCTCGCCCTCCTTTGTCTTGAGTCACTAGGTCGCTCTGCCTTTAGGTCTTTTAGGTCGTAGCCCCTTAAGTCGTGTACCTTCCTGAGTCGTGACATATCTTAAGTCGCGGAAGCCTTAAGTCGCAGATTTCTCTGAGTCGCGAGTCGCTCATTCTGCCAACTCATTAAGTCGTTCAATCCTTAAGCCGCAAACCGTTCACCTCCTTAAGTCGTAAGTCGCACAACTCTTTAACTCGTGCAACTCCTCAATTGTTGAGTCGGTATCTTGTTGAGTCGTGAAGTACCTTGAGTCGGCCAACACCTTTAAGGCATTAAGGTTATAACCCGGTGAGTCGCTGTTCCTCCAGAGTCGTTAAGTCGGCAATCAGCTGAGTCGTCGTTCATTTTAGGTTGGCAACGAGTTAAGGCTGTTGAGTCGGTAATCATTGTGAGTCGCGAGCCTGGTTTGAGTCGCTTGAGCGGAGGAGTTAACAATTGCCCCTCGAAGTACACGCTTAAACCGTAAGTCGTGTGCTTCGACCCAGTGCATGAGTCGTAAACGACTTAAAGAGGCTCATGACTCATGACTCGTTAGTCCTTTCATGTTCTCCCCTGTTTCGCATAAAAGCCGTTGAGTCGGTCTTTCCTCCTCACTTTACTGCTTATCTGTTTTATTTGATCCTACCATTAACGATCCTTCAAGTTTCTAAAGACGAATCGAAGCTAATCAGGCATCAACTCATCTTCATCTTTATATTGCGTAAGTGAATTCACCTTCTGTTCAATCCACGATCACCATTGACTCACGAATCTGGACTCCCCATTTTCTGACTCCAATTCATTTCTGTGCCGTGTTCCACCGCGAACAACGTTTCTGATTGATATGCGACTGCCATTGATCGTATTGTTGTTATCATTCACGATAACATAGTAGTGCACTAGATTTGCCGCAAACTTGAAGCGATTCGAATTGGTTTTTTGGGTGATTTTTGACCATGTGAGGAGAAGATAATGAGTTATAGTGTCTCGAATTAACTGGTTTGTGATTTTGGAGGAGGTGAGAAGGTCCTTAGCGGGTTAATGGGTTAGAAGAGTTAATTGGTTAAGGGGATGACTTAGAATTCTCACGACTCAGTTGGTTTTTTGGATCTACCGACTTAGGAGTGCCTTGCAATCTCATCCGCCCGCGACCTAATTTTTGGGTCGTGTTGATTTCCTGGCAATTTAAGACTTAGGTCGTACAAGTGATTCAGCCCTTTAGATCCTTACCACAACTTATTCTTTAGACCGTGAACGTCTTAAGCCATAAGTCGTGAACGACTCAGCACTTAGGCTATTTTCCATTCCGAGTTGTTTCTTGTGGCTTAACCCTTGACCGACTCAAGTAGGGAGGACCTAGGCTTCGAGTCGCGGCCGAGACAAGACTTTGAGAAATTTGCTTTGTTCTGATTTGAGGCTTTTTCCTCCATGCGCATTATGACTTACAGAACTTAACTCGCCGCATACCCCTTAGGTCGTGAACGAGTTGCCACTTGAAAGCATAATCCCAACTTGATTATTTAACTTGTATTACCAGATTGAATTGCCTAAACTCTGAATTACCCAAACTTTAAATTTTTTGAACTTTGTTGCATTATTCCCCAAATCCTGTTAACTTGTAAGCTAATTACCTGTTGAAAATAACAACTACAGAAAACCAGGGTGAATATACTATCATTGACTGCCCACATCAAATGACAGATCAGTTGATAGAAGGTAACTAACTTAAACAGATTGTGTGAATGAAGTGCTCCAATTCAACGAATTCAAGTAAAGTATTAAAGCAACATTGAGACAGTCGATTGAAATCGACCGGTTTGCACCAATACTGCACTTGAACCCTTTTTATTTTTTGAAATTAACAAGTCCTGAAGTTTAGTAATCGATCAATTGTCGATTAGTTTAACTTTAGTTATATTTACTTGCCATTATTAGTTTTGCACAACACTTCACACTTTTTAGGAAACGTGCACCTTCACATTTGAATATCCAGTTGCTTGTGTAGAATGACTTCTCAGGAAGAAGATACAATAGTTCAGGCTGGAGAGGCAACTGTTATTCCGGCTTCACTAGTCAATCCTCCCGAAAGATCCCCTACCACGCTATCATACAAAGTTTTTCGCCAGTTGTGCGCTCAGTTTGGCATTGTTGAATCAGATGCCATTCTTCCCGAGAGAAGTAACACTGCTGACATTGCACCCCCTGGCTTTGTGATAGTTAACCGAAAAATGTGCCTAAGCGGGGCCATCCCTCCTTTCAACAACTTTCTCCAGCATCTTCTTCGTCAACTGGCCATCGCTCCATCCCAGCTACACCCCAACGGTTATGCCATTCTAATGGGGTTGGGTGTGCTATTTAGGAGAACGCTTGATCGACTTCCGAGCTTCGATGAAATCTGTTACTTATGTTCCTTTACCCGGACCAAAGATCATCCTTCTATTACTGTCGTGAGAAGTGCTCGAAATTGTAAATTGATCATCGGTCTTCCCGACAGCGCTCATGGGTTTTTGACTCAATTTTTCTATGTCCGTTGCCCCTCGGGGTTTTATGCTGTGTGGAGAGAAGGAAGTAAGATCATCCACCTTTCCCTCCTCTATGCTCTGAGTTTTTTTGAAGTTCGAATTGCCAAGTGTTAACTTCATCATCATTTATTATATTTTTTTTTTATTTCAACGCTTCCCCCTCCTTGTAGAGATCCCAGTCACAAGGCAACTCTGGAGAGGCTTGTAGCTGTACCGGTTGAAGAGCGGGATATGAAATTTTTGCTGAACGACGAATTCCTTCACCAGTTCGGACTTCTTAACCCTTCTCGCTCCATACAGCCCTGCGAGGTTCCAGACTCCCCACCTAAAGCATCAGATGCCCCGGTTTCTTCTGACGTACCTGTACCAAAAGATCTCGCTCCCGAAGCTTCTTTGGTGAAGTGCTCCACTCCTGTTGATGTCGTGGGGTCATCTGGCAAACTTGCCCCGGTCACTGAAGAAGAAGAGCCTCGGGATTCTTCTCTGCATTCAAAGGAACCTGGTGACGAAGAAGCTGAGAAAACCAGCCCTGTCAAGCAGAGCAGGGACGACACTTTCGAAGGACTGAGTGACCTCTTTGCCACCTCGCAAGAGATCTTTAAAGATGATCCTATTACTTCCGGGGTTTCTTCTTTAGTAGTCGAGGCGACTTCTATTCTGCAACAGACCCCGTCAACTCAAGAGTTGATGTTAACTTCTACTCCCATAACTACTCTACAATTAAAGAGTGGTTCGTAGTTCGATGCGCGTAGTTTGCACATTACACACACTTAGAATCTTTCGGCACTTTTATGCTTCTGACTTTTTGTACTTTGAAGAATTCTAAAATTTAGCTTTTTTATTTCAGATTCTCCGATGGGACGCAGCAGATCCTACTATGATGACTTCCAGCGCTACGGGAGGCGTAGTCAATATGATTATAGGCGTTATCTCCCCTCTTATAGAGAATCCGATGAAGATAGAGCCGACCGAAAGGCTCAAGAGAAGAGGGCTCAAGAGGAGCGTTATGAAAGAAGAGAGAGGAGGAGCGCCATGATTCTTCGCAGAGAGGCGACGATTCCCATAAAAGAAAATCCCATGATGACCGAGGAAAAAGTCATATGGTTGAAGATTCGAGCAAGCGAGCCCGACATGGTGAGAAGCACACCTCTACAACTCCTGAGAAGGTTACTGCCCCCGCCTCGCTTGACATTCCTTCCGGCTCTCCCGCTCTCGGGAAGATAGACATCAAAACGATAATTAGCAGGCCCAAATTCCAAGTCGGACCGGGCCCGGCCACTTTGTAAAGTCGGTTTCCACAGTGGTGTATGAAGGGAGTAAGGTTCGACCTTGACTTGGTCCCCATTGACAAGTCTGCCATGTTACGAAACCTCGATGCCGTCAAGCTTGATATTGAGAGGATGTCGAACTGGCAAAAAATTGTTAACGAGCTTCAAAGGGTTAATCATGCAAACATAGAGTCCATGCTCACTATGGAAAATGATAAAGCTGAATGGCAAAAGGTTCTTGAGCAACATGACACTGAAATGAGGAGCATCGCTTCTTACAATGAAGAGCTTGAAGCAAAAGTTGAGGAACTGAAACTAGAGCTTGCTGCTACCTCTAGTTCCTATTCTCAAAAATAAGAAGTGCTTCTAAAACAAGTGAGAGACGCTCATGCCAGCCAAAGAGATGCCGAAGACAGGCTTGAAGTGCAGAAAAGAATTAGTGAGGGCTATGTTGCTGATTTTGAAGAGATTCAAAAGAAAAACAACTCCCAAGAGGCGGAGATTCAAATGCTTAAGCTTCAACTTTCCAAAGCTGAAAGGGAGCGTGATGAGGCCGTTGCCGGCAAAATTGCGGCTGAAGAATCTCACGAGGCAATGAGGACCAACATCAGCTCGACATTATTTGATTTCTACCTACATAGCATCTTGGGGCGCGGTGGCCTCGCCTTTCTAGGCCCCAAGTATGAAATTACTCTGCCTAAAGTTTGGGAGGCTGCACTCGATATGCTTGGCAGTAAAGGCGCTGGCTATGCTGAGTCAGCTCTTGAGGGCATTATCTTGATGATGATGCTCGCGCCGCTCTCGCCAAGGGGAGAGAACAGCTAGCAAAATTAAGGGCCGAAACAGCGGCAGGAGAATATTCGGGAAAAACCATCTCAACTGCTCCAATTCAACCTTCTCCTTTGGCCGAAATTGACATTATCGGTTCTAGTTCTCATTCTCTATCTCCTACCAAAGTTACCACCGAGATCACAAGCATACACGGTGGAGATGAAGGCGACGAGGGTGCCGAGGCACTGGCTTACGAGGTTGATGTCAGGAAACCGACTTCTGCAGGTAACCCTATTGTTAATCTTTCCCAAGTAGACTGCTCATCTGTTTCTTACGAGCTTGATGAGCTTTTTGAAAACTTCTTGAATCTCGACGAGCCATTGTCTCCTCTTTTTGCGGGAATTACTGACATTTTTAACTTTTCCTTTGTAGAGAAAGCACCGAGCGTCATTCAAACTTCTTCACTTCCAGTTACTGTTCCTCTGCCTTCCCCCAATCATTCCTACTCCTCATCCGGGATCACCGGAAGAAATAATAGGTGCCCTCCGGGGCTTGGATGACCCAGCTGCTTCGCAAGAGCAAAAGGACGAAGGACTTGAGGGAGGTGAGATATCTCCGGAGCGGACTCCTTCTGATGACATAACTCCGTCTAAACTTGTTACTCCAGGAAGTGAGTCTTCTTCAAAGAGGAGAAAGAAGTGCGGAACATCAAAAAGAAGGAGGAAGAGCATCATTGCTACTGAAGAGGAACCGGAAGTTGAACCAGTTGTTCCTCCTTCTCCTCCTTCCCTCATGCCTACAGATCGACCCAAAAAGTTAACCATCCGGCCGGGTGAAGGGTCCAAGGGTAGCAAGAAGAAATGAAGATTCTAGTTTATAGCTTTTTCTTTTTTCTTTTTGCACGTACTGGTCGGGGATTGTGCGGGTACCGGCCCCTGCTTTCTTTATCTTGAAACTTGTATCTGTAAGAAATTGTAATAGAATTGAATAAAATGACCCTTTATTTCTACAAACTCTTGTTTGAATTTGAGAATGCATTTTTATTTTTATATTTTTGTACAAGTTTCTTTACATGATATTGCAGTGAGCTTGTGGTATACTGTTCGAGCGTAATTTTACCGATGTAGTTATACCATGTTGCCCCTATACCATAAGCTCGTTGCAATATTTATATTTTGAGGGGACTTGTACTTTTATTTTGTAGAGAATAATTATTCCATACTTGGAGGAATATTATTTTGTTTAAAAACAGAGTACAACTTCCTCCAAATAAGTTTTTACGCTTCATCCTTCAAAGATATCACTTTCTTCTTTTGTGCATATACACATTTTACCAAGTGAATTCTTCTACGTGGTAAAGCGGGCATCCGAAAGGTACTTTAACTTCTTTTTTGAGGAAGAGAATTTTCCAGAATAGGTGGATCATTCTTCCTTTGAGAGTTAAAGTGTGCCTTTGAATATGGCTTCTTTTTTTTTACATGCCACAGTAAAGGGCATTTTGATTTTTGCTTCTTTGAAAAGTTGCACTTCTGAGGAGGGCTTTTTCACGTTTCAAAACTTGGAAGTTTTATTTCAATCTCGGTGAAACGTGTGCCTTCGAAGAGTTACGCCTCCGAGGAGGACTTCAGTCTCTGAGGAGAGGCATTCGGTCTCCATAGAGAAGCATTTTGCCTCCGAAGAGGGCTTCGGTCTCTGAGGAGAAGCATTCGGTCTTCGTAGAGAAGCATTTTGCCTCCGAAGAGGGCTTCGGTCTCTGAGGAGAGGCATTCGGTCTGCGTAGAGAAGCATTTTGCCTCCGAAGAGGGCTTCGGTCTCTGAGGAGAGGCATTCGGCCTCCGTAGAGAAGCATTTTGCCTCCGAAGAGGGCTTCGGTCTCTTAGGAGAGGCATTCGGCCTCCGTAGAGAAGCATTTTGCCTCCGAAGAGGGCTTCGGTCTCTGAGGAGAGGCATTCGGCCTCCGTGGAGAAGCATTTTGCCTCCGAAGAGGGCTTCGGTCTCTGAGGAGAGGCATTCGGTCTCCATAAAGAAGCATTTTGCCTCCGAAGAGGGTTTCGGTCTCTGAGGAGAAGCATTCGGTCTCCGTAGAGAAGCATTTTGCCTCCGAAGAGGGCTTCGGTCTCTGAGGAGAGGCATTCGGCCTCCGTAGAGAAGCATTTTGCCTCCGAAGAGGGCTTCGGTCTCTGAGGAGAGGCATTCGGCCTCCGTAGAGAAGCATTTTGCCTCCGAAGAGGGCTGCGGTCTCTTAGGAGAGGCATTTGGTCTCCGTAGAGAAGCATTTTGCCTCCGAAGAGGGCTTCGGTCTCTGAGGAGAGGCATTCGGTCTCCGTAGAGAAGCATTTTGCCTCCGAAGAGGGCTTCGGTCTCTGAGGGTACCTCTGGGGAGAGGCTTTTTGTTTGATTGTGCCTCTGGGAAGAGGTCTTTTTGTTTCTGCCCCTTGGGGGAGGATTTTATTTTTCCCTGTTCGCTGGGAAGCGGGCCTCCGAAGAGGGCTTTACTTTGTTTTGCATTTCAACTCTGGTGAAGTGGACCTCCAACGAGCGGCTCTTACACTTCAAATCCTGGTGAAATGTGCCTCCGAAGAGGGCTTTGTTTTGTTTGGCATTTCAACTCTACTGAAGTGGACCTCCGAAGAGCGGCTCTTACACTTCAACTCCTGGTGAAATGTGCCTCCGAAGAGGGCTTTGTTTTGTCTGGCATTTCAACTCTGGTGAAGTGGGCCTCCGAAGAGGGGCTCCTACACTTCAACTCCTGGTGAAATGTGCCTCTAAAGAGGGCTTTATTTTGTTTGGCATTTCAACTCTGGTGAAGTGTGCCTCCGAAGAGGGGCTCCTACACTTCAACTCCTGGTGAAATGTGCCTCCGAAGAGGGCTTTAATTGCCTGGAAGTTACTCTCTCATGGTCGGAGGGTCATGACTCCTCCAATCTTTTTTGTTGAGTAGAGAACTTTCTTTTTTGCGGCATATGCCTCGTTAGAGGTCTTTATCCTCCGAAGAGTTGTGCCTCCGAAGAGGGCTTGTGCCTCTGAAGAAGTCTTTTGCTGATTAATGCTTGCTCGTGTCTCTTTGCTGTTGATTCATGTTGGCGATCCCCGTTGTCCTTTGCAAGTGTTATCACTTTTTAGCTGCCAATGATTTCCCTTATCCAAAGAAGTATATTTCATAGTTAAGCAAGTTGGCGGTGGCAGACACAGGCTATTTAACTGGTTGTTTGTTTGCTCAAACATTTGCAGTTAGTTAGATATGGTCCACTTCTATCCACATCGCTCACTTTGGTTTGAAGCACTTCTTTTGTAGGATTTGAATATGGAATTTTTGAATGGCTCAGTATTTGATTGTTGGATGATGTCAAGGATCGCTCAGTCTTGTGATGGGTAAGCTTTGTTTTTATGGCCTGCATTATTAAATTGACATTTTAGTAACACGGTTAACGCATTTTATATGTCGAAATAAAACAAAGCGGTTTATAATAGCAAGGAACACAAGAGTTATAGTGGTTTAGCCAAAAACTGGGCCTATATCCACTTTATAACTTTTTGTTATTCGCTTGTTTTGTGATTGCTTTCAATAGAAGAATCATATATTTGTAATTCTATTATAATATTTCAGCAAAGATTCCAAGTAAAGTATGAACGCAAATAGTTGCTGTTCCAAGTTCTTGGAATTGGTTCTTCTTTGACAGTTGTGAGTTTGATCGATTATATTAGCAACTTCTTAGTGCCATCTTTAAGCATGCATCATCTTCTTTTGCTGGCGGGTAGTTTTAACCAAAGAAATATACTCCAGCCAAATCACTATTTGTTTGCTTAGAGTACTTCTTATTTAGGATTCGACCCTGGAATTTTGTTGTTTAAAACTTGCTTTTGAGTGCTACCAAGGGTTGTTTGGTATTGCCTGCAAATTTAGATCGACATTCTTAGTGATACTTTCAGAGTATTCTACATATCGAAATAAAATAAGCCACTTGTAATAATGGAGAAAGCAAGACTTATAGTTTCTATTATTTATTTGCCCTGTTTTTACAATACCTTTTGATATGAGAATGATACATTCAACACTTTTTTATAAATTTGTAACAAGGCGTTTAAGTAAAATATGCAAACAATCGCCGTCCCAGGCTTTTAGGAATCAAATCTTCGGCATGAGAGGACTAGATGACAGCGTCTTTCAAAATTGAAATCTTCTTTCACTTTGAGGATTTCCTTGAGGCATGAGCATGTCTTACCGTCTCATCCGATTTTTTCCTGCCGGGTGAGGGCTTGCCGTGATGACACTGATAATAGGCCCCTCATCTCCCTGCGCTACAGTTCTGTTATATGAGCTGCATTGTTGAGCGGGAACTAGCTGCCCTGTAGAGGATGAGGAGAGGTCATTTCTATCTTTCTTCACATATTGTTGCAGTTCATTCTGCTTTAGCAATTCTTCAATCTCTTTCTTTAACTGGCGACATTGGTTAGTATCATGGCCGGGCTGATTGTGAAATTGACAGAATTTTCCATTGCCTGGCGCCCCATCGGGGGTGGTTTGGGGTACATGACAACATCTTTTGTTGCCAAGAAGATATTCTTCGGAGTATCAGTCAAGGGAGTGACGTCGGAGGATTTAAAGCGCCGAGCTTTTTTCGAGACTTTCTGCTTTTTCCTACCTTCACTCTCCTTTTTCTGTTCGATCATCTCCAGTATGTATTCCTCTTCATTGTGAGAACTCCAGGGATAGTCGTCGACTATTCTTTCAAAAGTTCGCCTTGACAAACGTTCGTGGATAGTTGGTCGTGGCCATGAACTTTCCGTTTGGGGGAATGTTCCAATGGTAATGCCAGTTGCCCGTTGAGGAGTATTCCATCTCTCCGAAACATGAGCCTCTTTGGCGATGGTTTTTATATCACTTTCTAGTCGTTGAACCTCCTCTTGCAATGCATTCATCTTCTCGAGTATCCTATTGCTCTGGACTTCCACGTGTTGATATAATCCATACACCATGGCGTCTAGTTCAGCCCTTGCAACTCCAATACTAGAAGCTGTTTCACTTAACGTGGGAAAAGCAATGGCATTGCTACAAGTACTTTCAAACATCAAAAATTTACGTTTCCTTTCAGAAGTCATGATTTCTTTTAGACTTTTGGTTCGGAGAAAAATCTTTTCCACAAGCTTTTGTTGAGCAATGGCGGAAGTTTTCCTGAGTTCAATTCTCAGTGAAAGCACCAAAAATGTTAACGCTAAAATTTGAACGCTAACACCCCGGTGTGTCAAGTGTAGTTGTGAAAGCATCACCCGATGATTCGGGAACAGAGTATAAGCAGAAAACTGCAGAAAAAACAGTAAACAACAGCAGTTTTATAGTGGTTCGGCTTATGATCAAGCCTACGTCCACTTCAATCCTTTTTATTGCTGGCTGAATTACAACTTATTACAATCTCTTTCAATTACAATCCAACTCAATTCAAAAAGACAAGTAGCTAGAGAGAACTTCAATGCCACAGAGTTCTTTGAATCCATGATTGGATATGTCGAATCTTTGTGTGAAGTTTGGTCTAAAAATCTTGCGTGAGTTTGAAGTGATGGAGGTTAGATTGTCTTGAAGGTAGTAGAGCCTTGATGTCACGAAGAGAATGATCCCAAAGTCCCCTTCATGTTAGAGTTAGCCCTCTATTTATAGAGAATTCTAGGTGGAGGTTTTCGCAAGTCATGAGTCGTGTACGACTCATGGAGAGTCGTAAGTCGCACTCGACTCAAGGTTCAAGAGTCAGCAGGCAGTGGAGTAAGTGAAGTGGTTTTGAGCTTTTCGTTGTTCATCTGGATACAAGTCCTAACTCGTTCGCGAGTTAAGAGGTCACGGTTTAAAGTGAGGCAGCACTAAAATCTTGGCTCTGTGGTTTTAGGTCGTATACGACTTAAACTAGGTCGTAAGTCGGTCACGACTCAAATGCGGTCACTCTCGCCCTCCTTTGTCTTGAGTCACTAGGTCGCTCTGCCTTTAGGTCTTTTAGGTCGTAGCTCCTTAAGTCGTGTACCTTCCTGAGTCGTGACATATCTTAAGTCGCGGAAGCCTTAAGTCGCAGATTTCTCTGAGTCGCGAGTCGCTCATTCTGCCAACTCATTAAGTCGTTCAATCCTTAAGCCGCAAATCGTTCACCTCCTTAAGTCGTAAGTCGCACAACTCTTTAACTCGTGCAACTCCTCAATTGTTGAGTCGGTATCTTGTTGAGTCGTGAAGTACCTTGAGTCGGCCAACACCTTTAAGGCATTTAGGTTATAATACAGCGAGTCGCTGTTCCTCCTGAGTCGTTAAGTCGGAAATCAGCTGATTCGTCGTTCATTTCAGGTTGGCAACGAGTTAAGGCTGTTGAGTCGGTAATCATTGTGAGTCGTGAGCCTGGTTTGAGTCGCTTGAGCAGAGGAGTTAACAAATGGTTTGAAAAGACAACTAAGTATGATTTGAAAACTTAGTAAAGTTATTATAAGAAGTTTAACCATGAATTTTGGGAAAGTTAATAGATTCTGTAACTTTTCTTACTTGGTAATTTCGAGGACGAAATTCTTTTAAGGGGGGAGGTTTGTAACGACCCAGAATTTCTGTTAATTAAAATTCGAATATTTAATTGATTTTAAATATTAATAAGTGAAATTTATAAGACAAATAAATTTTATTTCGAATAATTGGATTTAATTGAATAATTAAATCGATAATTTAACATGTTAAGTTACAGAAATAATTGAAAATTGAGTTAAATATGATCGAAAATGATCTGTAAAGTTTTATTTTATCATATTGAAGTTAGAATGATGTTATAGAACTTTTAAAATCGAATTAAAAGTTTATTTGTGAAAATTGAATGTTTTAATATTTAATCGCCTAGTGAAATTAGTCATTTTTTGAACAGTCTCAGAATTGGACGAAACTAGTTCCATTGGATCCATAATAGTTTGCTATTATCGGATTTCAATTTTCGTGTCAATTGGAATTTTCGTTTGATCGTGGCAGCTCGAAACGCATCGAAATTGTTTTAATATTTATTTGGCGAGTTAAAATAGCCATTTTTCAAAAAGTCTCAGAATTCGATGAAACTAGTTTCATTGGATCCGTAATGTGAAATTATTGTATGGTTTCAAATTTCGTGACAATTGGATTTACCGTTTGTCCGGTGCAAACTAAAACGCCTAGAAATTTGATTTACCGATTTAATTTTAAATTGATCGTTTATTGCCATAACTCGCACAGATTACCGAATTAGCTCCCGAAACAAGTTCAATTGTGTTCGGAACGCGGGGTAAACCTTAGGAACGCCAACTGACAAGCTTCGTTTGGAGTTCGAAAAATCCGGGATGAATAGTATTTGCAAAATTTTCTATATAAGCCCCATCACTCTTCATTTTTGCATCCAAACTAAAACCTAACCCTAATTTTATCCAGCCGCCACTTTCCATTTTAATGGCCAGAAACAACCTTCTTCCTCCTCATTTTTCTCTCGATCCATTCACTTTCAAGCTTAGATTCCTAAATGAAAATTGTAGAAGGCGGCGACAGCTACAATCTGAATGGTGGAGATCGAGTTTAGGCAAACGGATCAACGGCAAATTGGAGTTGAACATGTGTCGTTCAAACACGTTTCTCGAGCTAAAGATAGGGCCGAGCTCCATGCCCTTGCAGCCGAAGATAGAGAAGAGGATGCTCTTCAAGATGGAAGCTGCTGATCGACTTCACGATTCTCGAGTTGCTTGCGTGCATTAGGGTTTTCCACGTGAGTTTGGCTTCTTTGGAACGTGAAAACGAACTAGAGGGAAGAAAAAGGGGGATGGCGGTGATTTGCACAGGGAATGGACGGCTATGATAGGTTGTAGGGTTTAGAAATTTAATTTAAAGTGAAATTGGTTATATAAAAATTGTAGAAACTTTAAAACGTGATATCTTTTTCATACGAGGTCGAAAACGCACGAAACAAGTTGTGTTGCGTTCATATGGACGACCACTACGGTATGGAATTGGATTGGAGTCGTTTGGAGTTAGCGAAAATTTTGGGTAAAATTAAACGCACGTCTAATTTTATTCGAAATAAAAGCTGAAAACGAAATTGAAATCAAGGTGAGAACTTCTCACTCAATCGAATCGGTTTCGATTTTAATTTTAAATAGTTAGATTTAAAATTCTTGAATGCATGTTTGAATGATGATTTTTATCTATTGATTGTTAAAATAGACATTATGCGCTGTTAGTAAGCGGATGTTGTTCATTAAAAACATATACCACGAATATTTCATAAACATTGAAATTGGTATTATTTATGTACTTGGAGTTGATTTCCCGCAGTATATAGCGGATGAGACCCTATTGCGCCGCCTATTAAGCGGATAATATTTTAAAACCCATATACCACGATAATTCCGTGCTGGAAGGGAATTGGTATTGTGCTAACATCTTTGGATGCAGGAAAACAGGTTGGAGGGATCCAACTGGATTCCTCAATTGTATTTATTTGATTTCAGATATTTTGATATTTGATGGATTATCACATCGATATATGATGTCGTTGTTGTCGTGATTGACTATTTGGTGTGTAGCATCATTGGACCAATTTTGGAATTTTAAAAGGATTTTAAAATTGATTTTTTGAAAGTATACGTTTTATAAAATAATTTTGGAATGGATTCGTTTTAAATAAATAAACGTAAAATTTTAATGTTATAAAATTTTGATTTTTGAGAAATATAGTTAAAAGTTGATTTTTGAAAATATGGGGTTAATGATTTTATAAATAGTTTAAATCGGGATTTTTGAATTTATTATAAAAAGTTTAAACATAGGATTTATGAAATTTGATTATTTTATAAATCAAAATGGTGAAATTATAAGGGAGATTAAAGACATTTTAAAATAATAATACAAATTGATTTGTATAAAAGAATTATAAGATGGATATTTATAAATTAATATATTTGAATTATAAAATGAGTTTTTATAAGTTTTAGAATGAATTGTAAATGAATTTCAATAAATAGAAATGAAATTTATACGATTATAAACGGTGAAGTTATAAATGGAATTTTATAAGCAGTATGTTTATAAAATTTGTAAAAATTATTAAAAGAATAAGTTTTGGGTAAATAAATGAATCTTATAGTTGTAAGATTTATAATTTGGGAAGCTAAAGAAACGATTTTGCAAACAAATAAATTATAAGTATTTAACTTAAATTATGGACTTTTGGTTTATAATCGAGTTATAAATTGAATAGGTTAATAAAGGAGGTTTATAAAAGGAAGTTGTTATAAAATAAATAGAAATGGAATTTATAAACGTTGTTTTATAAATCCGCCAACGACTTATTTTGATAAGTAAATTGTTATAACTTATTAGTGGAGTTATATTCACGTTTTAGACAGTGAATAATACTTTAAAATAAAATGTATAAAAATGATGAAATTGGTTAACGAAGTATATTCACGTTTTCGAATAGTGAATAATATGTTAAAGAAAATGTTTTGGATGTGATGTTTTAAATAGAGTTTAAATGATCTAACGATGTTTTCAAAATGTGTTAAGATTCGAAGCCATAGATTTCAACATTCATTGTTGAAATAGACGTTTTCGAGAAATAGAAGGAAATGGTGGACTATAATACTGTTGTTATAGTAAATGATTTCCAAAAGGAAATGTTTTGTATAGTATTGGGATTTATATATCTATTTTAATTTCAAATCCCTATACTAGTGATTTTGGGTTGTCGTAACGATGTTTTACACAACATTCGTTTTGGCCCAAATAAGTATGTTTAAGAGAATGATTTCCTTAAAGAATGAAATATATACTTAATTTAGATTTAAGTATATTGAATATTTTCCAAGTACAGAAAATAGAAAGACTTGTGAATTACTTATTAATAAATAAGTATGGAAATGTTTTCCAATGTGAAATGAAACATTTTTGAGAATTTATCTTTTTGAAGATAAATTGAAAATGAATAATTGAAATCGTATATTCATAAATATTTTGGAACATAAATTCATTAAGGAACTAATAGATGAAAAGGGGAATTTGTTTAAAAATAAATATTGATTTATTTTTGAAGTATGGGAATAAATTTACGGATTTGTAACGTAAATATAAAGTAAATCGTTAAGGATTTATTTAATTGGTTTAAATGAACCATGTTGAAATGAAAGTATTTCCGCGTAGGGAAAATGATTGAAATTTGTTTTCAAAAGTGGTAAATGTGAAAAGTGATTTTAAAATTTGTTTTCAAATGATTGAAGTGTGAAAATTATATATCCTGTAAAGATATTTTTGGAAAATAAATAATTTGGAAAATTATTTGGAATCTGGTGATGTTGTGCATATCCATTGATAGTTCAATAACTGACTATCAATATTTACATGTGATTTGCTTGAATTTGAATGCCAACTTATTTTTGAATAAGCGCTCACTATTCGGGTTAGCCGGGAAAGAACCTTGGGATCGTATAACCCATTCCATATATGTGATACGTCGTTATGAATTGCATTTGAAGACCGGTGTTGAAGACCGGATATTTTTGAAAGCGAAAGGACAACTCGTTGAATGTCTTTGCATCGACTGGTCCCCGGTATAGAGACTCCATATGTGATGGGAAGTCCGAACGTGATTAGTGAATATCTGGATTTCAAGGACTTCTTTGTAAGTGCCTTCGGTTCTGTTCGATCCCGGAACAGACTTGTATTGATTGTCTGTCTGACATTACGAATTGAGATATAAAGATGATTTCTTTCAAATATATTTCTGTTGGTGGCAGAGAATTTATTCTTTTAGCTTAACACCCTTCTTTGAGACATACGAGCTCAGAGGTTATGTAGTTGAAGGTTATCAACGATATATTCCCAATTTGGTAATGTGACATGCTTAGTGTTGCTGTGAAATGATCATTGTTTGATCATTTGAGATATGATCATTTGTTTGATCACTTATCTTTGTGATCATTTCTTTGATCATTTGTTGACCCAAAGCATGGCTTTGTACCAAAGCGTGGCTTTGTGGACGAGACTTCGTCGAACCTCACACCCCGGAATGGTCAAAACAGGAAAGATGCAGCAAGGTTATTGGGGGTAGCGCCCCTTAGGGTATGTGCATTTCCTTCTGGAAAGGGGTGGTATCATGGTATGGAGCCCAGATACTTACTCATGTTGAAACACTTTATTTATCATTGTGTCATGTTGGTTATCGAGCGCTCGGATAAAGGTCCTAAAGGACCGAGGGATGGCATACTTGTGTCAGTAGTTACCCAGTTAGGGGTAACCCGGCCTTGTGTTGGCAGAGATCCGGTTAGGTTCTCGGGGACGTCCTTCTAGAGGCGTTCTCATGTGGCAATGGGAAGTTCCTTGGCCTGACCATTTGTTGCAAATCCAAAGAAACAATACGATCTTGTATGGTATTAGTTATAGAACCTGCCATTTACTTATGGTGGCGCCCCACTGTTTAGATGGTAGCTATAGTAGGCATGCGATAAGGGTCGTATGCTGGCTAAGATTTATATCTTTATTTTCGAAATGAATTTTTCCTACACTATGCACTAGTAATAATATCAAATGTTCTTTTTAATGCGTATCAAGCATCTTTGACTATCATAAGGAGAAATCTCATCTGATTCTACGTTTGCATTGTGTGTGTGTGCGGGAGGCCTTATGGTAGTCTCATTTTTAAAAGCATTTCGAATTGACTTTAAAAATATTCCTCTATTTTGTTTTTGAAGATAAAATAAACTGTTTTGAGTTCTCACACCAGTCACATACTGACTTGGAGTTTATTGTTTTCCTTCCTAAACTCTGGGTGCCCACCAATTTCCACACGGGCAGTCAAGAGTTAAGGTTTATCAGGATATTCTGGAATTCAGGAGTTGCTGGAGGCAAGTTGGATGGCATGGCGTATCACTAGTATATAGTATTTCTTTTCCACTGTTTGTTGTTGTTTGTTGTACACTCTGATGATGTGTTGTAATCTAATAACTGATATAGTTCTTTGTTTAAAGATTATTCATTTATCTATTATATGTTGTTCCGCTGCGATTGTGAGATTCTGATGTTGTTCTTCTGTTGTTTTCTTTCTGTTCTATTCTATCTTTTCTCTCTTCTTTTTCTTCTTCTACCTCTTTTTTTTTTTTTAAAAACCTTGAGAATACATATTTCCGTTCATCTTGAGTTAATCATTAGAGATTCGTGTTTATTCAAGGAGTACGGATTTGCGGGTCCTCACAGTCCCGTTGCCTTATTAGGTGGTTTGGGCGACTCACCATTACATTAGGTCGTGAGCGACCTTCATTAAGTCGTGTGCGACCTAAGGAACGCGTCCTTTCACCTCGTATTGCAGCATTAAGCATGTTCAAATGTAAGTCGTTATGCACTTCACGACTTAAGGTGATCGAACCTACCTCCTGGGCTGCATCAGAAGTGGGCCTCCGAAGAGGGCTTTTCACATTTCGAATCGTGTGAAGTTTTATTTCAGATCACGGTGGAATGTGTGCCTCTGAGTAGGGCTTTTGTTTGGAAGTTTGGAGATTCTTTCTCTTAGTTGGATGGATTCACGGGGCGGACATAAGTGTTTCGTGCCACCGATCAGTCCGCAACTTTATGTCGAGAAAGAACTCTCTTTTTCCGGCGAGGTCCGCTCGAGGTCTTTTAGCATTTCAACTACGGTGAAATGGGCCTCCGAAGAGGGCTTTTCACATTCCAGCACTTGTGAAGTTTTATTTCAAATCTCGGTGGAATGTGTGCCTCCGAGTCTACCTGGAAGTTTCTTCCTCATGGTTGGCCGGATTCACGGGGCGGACGCAAGTTACTTGGACGCTTATTTGCGCAGATTGTCTCAACTAATGAACAAGCGCCTTACCTTCCACTTGGGAAGGTGCCTTCGATCATCGTATGGATTCACAGGGCGGATGCAAGTTACTTGGACGCTTGTCTGCGCAAACTGTCTCAGCTAGTAAACAAGCGCCTTGCCTTCTAGTCGGGAAGGTGCTCCCGGTCATTCCATACCAATCTTTTTTGTTGAGAAAGTCTTCTGGCATGCCCCGTTTGAGGTCTTTATCCTCCGAAGAGTTGTGCCTCCGAAGAGGGCTTGTGCCCCTGAAGAGGTCTTTTGCTGTTTGATGCCTGCTCACCCCTGTCTCCTTGCCATCTATTCATATCGGCGATCCCCGTTATCTTTTCCAAATGCACTTCCCTTTTAGTTGCCAACAATTTCCCTTTTCCAAAGAAACATACTTCATAGTTAAGCGAGTTGGTGGTGGCAGACACAGGCTATTTAACTGGATGCTTGTTTGTACAAACATTCACAGTTAGTTAGCAATGGCCCACTTCCAGCCGAATCGCTAACTTTTGTTCGAAGCACTTTTTTCATAGGATTTGAGTATGGAAATATTGAACGGCTTAGCATTTGCTTGTTGGGTGATGTCAAGGATTGCTTGGTCTTGTGATGGGTAAGCTTTGTTTATATGGCCTGCATTATTAAATCCACATTTTAGTAATACAATTGACGTATTTTATATATCGAAATAAAGCAAAGCAGTCTATAATAGTAAAGAACACAAGATTTATAGTGGTTCGGCCAAGAACTGGGCCTACATCCACTTTATAGTTCTTATTATTCACTTGCACTGACTTTACAACGACTTTCAATACAAGAATCATACTTTCATCATTCTTTTACAATATTTCATTAAAGCCTTTAAGTAAAATATGGGCGCAAATGATTGCTGTTCCAAGCTCTTGGAATTGGGTCTCCTTCGACAGTTACAAGTTTGAATGTGCCATCAAGAAGTTTTTGGCCTATAACATACGGCCCTTCCCAGTTTGGTCCAAGCATGCCTGTAGTTGTCATAATTCTTTTTAAGATTAGATCCCCAACTTCAAACCTGCGTCGGCGAACTTTGGAATTGAAGTGCCTGGCTATTCTTTGCTGATGAGCCGCAATTCTGAGCTCAGCTTCTTCCCTTTTTTCATCAAGGAAGTCAAGGGCTTCAAGTTGCAGCTTTTCATTTCCGGCTTGATCGAAATGGGTTCTTCTATGTGAAGGGATCTCTATTTCTACCGGAACCATTGCCTCTGATCCATATGCCAATGAAAATGAAGTGTGCCCCGTCGCAGTTTTATGTGTAGTTCTATATGCCCATAGTGCTAGCGGAAGTTTATCGACCCAACCACCTTTTGCTTTTTCCAGCTGTTTTTTGATGGTTGATTTGATAATTTCGTTTACCGCTTCCACTTGCCCGTTTGCCTGCGGATGGGCCACTGCTGAGAAACTTTTCTGGATCTTGAATTTTTTGTAAAAATCTTGGAACTCTTTACTTTTAAATTGGGTTCCGTTGTCTGTGATTATTGTTTGAGGCACTCCATACCTGCAAATGATATTCTTAGTTACAAAGTTTACCATTTTCTAAGAGGTAATTGTAGCTAAGGGTTCAGATTCAGCACATTTAGTAAAATAATCTGCAGCAACAATAGCATATATGATTCCGGATTTTGCAGTTGGCAGAGGCCCGATGAGATCTATTCCCCAAATAGCAAATGGCCACGGACTGACCATCTGTGTTATCTCAGTGGAAGGTGCTCTTGGGATTTTCGCAAATCTTTGGCATCGGTCACATTTTCGGACGTAACTTGCGGCATCACGATTAATATCCGGCCAAAAATATCCATAACGGAGAATTTTCTTTGTTAAAGTTTGACCTCCTAAATGGTCTCTACATCCTCCTCCGTGTACCTCAGTTAGAATTGTTTCAGCTTCTTCCTTGGTCACACATCGGAGTAATGGCATTGAGAATCCAAGCCTATATAATCGGCCATCTTGAATTACAAATCTGGATGCTTTTCTTAACAACTTATGCCATTCTCTTGGGTTTTCTGGTAGAGAGCCGTCGCACAGGTATTCCAATATCGGAGTCATCCATGATTCTCGCTCCTGTGACATAGTCATGATCCAGTCAATATCCATTTCATCAATGCTTGGACTTGACAGGACTTCCACAGGAACTAACCCCAATAATTGAGCTTCACCAGTGCTTGCATGCTTTGCGATGGAATCTGCCTTCATGTTTTCTTCCCGAGGTATATGGTTTATCGTATAATGGTCCAGGTCCTCGAGAAGCTCCCAGGCTCTTGACAAATAAGCAGGCAAGTTTCCCCCTTTAGTCTGACACTCTTTCTTGACCTGACACACAATAAGCTGTGAATCACTAAAGATCTGCAATGCCTTGATGTTCAGTTCTTTAGCAATCTTCAGGCCAGCAATGAGAGCTTCATATTCTGCCTCATTATTAGTCGAAGGAAATTCTAATCTTAATGCATAACACAGTGACCGTCCTTCAGGGGCTTCAAGCACAACCCCAGCCTCGGAACAGTAATCGTTTCTTGCGCCATCAACATACAATTTCCATAGAAGTGGGGAATTATCGGTTACCACCTCCTCACTACCACCTTTGTCTGTACATTCTGCGATGAAGTCTGCCAAAGCTTGTCCATTGATTGCTTTCCGGGGATGATACGTGATGTCATATTGACTAAGCTCAATATTCCACTTCAAAAGACGACCCGAAGTCTCAGGACGAAACAGGACTTTCTTCAAGGGCTGATCGGTGAGGACCTTGATGGGATGAGCTTGGAAATATGGCCTCAATTTTCTTGATGCAATCAGTAGACAATAAGCGAGCTTTTCCAACTTTGAATAGTTCAATTCTGCCCAAGTGAATCTCTTGCTGATGTAGTAGACCGGGCGCTGAATCTTTGCATCCTCCCATACCAAAGCTGCACTGAGGGCATGAGACGAGATTGCCAAATATACAAAAATATCTTCACCATTGTCAGGCTTAGAAAGTATAGGAGGCGTTTCCATATGACGAATCAGCTCATCGAAAGCTTTTTGGCGTTCAGGAGTCCAGTCAAAGTTTTTTCTTCCTTTCTTTAAAGCATCAAAGAATGGAATGCATTTATCAGTAGCTTTGGAAATGAACCGATTCAAGGCAGCAACTTCTCCATTGAGACTTTGAAATTCTTTCTTCGTTCTTGGAGCTTTGACTTCTCTTAAGGCAGTTATCTGAGCAGGATTAGCTGCAATGCCCCTTGCACTTACAATGAAACCCAGAAATTTTCCAGATTCTACCCCAAATGAACACTTCAAAGGATTCAGATTCATACCGTACTTCGGAGGGTTGAGAATATCTCTGCCAAGTGATCCATGTGGTCCACTGCTTTCTTTGACTTTACCAGCATATTATCGACATAAACTTCCATAGTCTTGCCAATCTGTGGTTTAAACATGGCATTAACAAGTCTTTGGTAAGTTTCCCCCGCATTCTTAAGTCCGAAAGGCATGACTCTGTAGCAGTAGAGGCCAACATCAGTGATAAAGCTCGTGTCCTCCTGATCTGGCTCATGCATCATGATCTGGTTATATCCGGAGTAGGCATCCATAAAAGATAGCAATTCATGCCCCGCCGTTCCATCCACCAACTGGTCAATCTGGGGTAACGGGAAGCAGTCTTTGCGGCAGGCTTTATTTAGATCTGAAAAGTCAATGCACACTCTCCATTTCCCATTAGCTTTTTTAACCAGTACAGGATTTGAGACCCAATTCGGATAAGTAGATTCCCTGATAAAACCATTCTCCATGAGCCGATCAACCTCTTCTTTCAATGTTGCTGACCTTTCAGGACCTTGAGTTCTTCTTTTTTGCTTTACCGGTGTAAACTTTGGATCAATATTCAAGGTATGCACTGCAATTTCTGGAGATATTCCATACATATCGGCATGAGTCCAAGCGAATACATCCAGATTTGCTTTCAAAAATGATAACAAAACATTTTCAACCGTTGCATTAAGCTGCGAACCCACATTCAACACTTTGTTCGGGTCAACAGGTATGGGGCAAGAATAGCTTTGAATGCTGCCAGAGTTGGTCGACCTAGGAAGGATTATAGGTAGAAAATTCTTCAACAATAACAAAGGTCTGTTTTCGAGCCACTTTTCTCTGCCCCTCTCCAAGCTCTACGAACAAATCGATAGTCCCAATTGGCTGTTTCGGCTCCCTAGTAAAACCAGCAATCTTTAGTGATGAAGCTTGAACGTCAGCCATTGGAATCTTCATCTGATCAAAAGTCTTCTTGAAGAGAATGTTTCACGACGCTCCACAGTCAACCAGAACTCTTTTCACAGTAGCTGGCCCAATGCCAGCGGAGATGACCAAAGGATCAATGGTAGGAGCTTCAACACCCATCGAATCCCTAGCACTGAATATAATGTCATCATTAAAAGTTTTCTGCTGCTTCAGGGGTGCAGCATCTTCAAACACAAAAACACTTTCGTCTGCCGGTGCATACTTCAAAGCATGGGCGTATCTTTCCATCTCACCCCAACTCCTGCCAGCTGGGTGAGGGCCCCCTGTAACCACATTTGTAACAGCCTCTCTGATACATGAGCTGCCGCCTTTTCACTTGAGCTAGGACGATGAACAGGAACCTGTTGTCCTTGAGTTGACGAAGTTGGGCCATTCTTGTTCCTTTTTACATATTGCTGGAGCTTATTTTCCTTCAATAGTTCCTCAATTACCTCCTTCAAGTGACGGCACTCGTTAGTATCATGGCCGGGTTGGTTATGGAACCGGCAGAACCTTCAATTCGACCGTGTCTTTGTTTGCAAAGTAGATGTTTTCCGGGGTATCAGTCAGAGGGGTGAAGTTGAAGGGATGACCTTCCTTCGCATCTCCTTGTTTCTTCTGACCATCGTTTCCCTCTTCCGATTGCCAGATTCCTTCTTATTCAGAACAGCATTACTATTTCCAGCCCCTGTCGATACCACCTTGGCCGGTGCTTGGAGGCTTTCCAGGCGCATGAATTCATCGGATTTCTTATAAAACTTGTCAAACGAATTTGGTTCTTTCATTTTCAACCACCTCCCGAACTCACTTGTCTTATCAATAGCCTTCATCAGATACGTCAAAATCATCCTCGGCTCTGCGTTGTCTACTTCAACCAGAGCTATATTGAAGCGATTCAAAAAAGCTTTGATGGATTCTCCAGGATTCTACTCCAAACTTGATAATGACATTATATCATTTGCCTTGGACGCATACAATCGAAATTGTTCCTTGAATTTCCGAGTCAAATCAGAAAATTGGTCTATCGATCGGACCGGCAGCTTTGTGAACCAAAGTAAAGCAACTCCTTCCAGGTATACTGGAAAATACTGGCATTTGATTTCATCAGAGGCTCTGGCACCCGTCATGTGCCAATCATACTTATACAAAAACTCATTAGGATCGCTCGTTCCCTTGTAAGCTGGAATAGTTGGAGGGACAAACTTCCTTGGGAATTTTGCCTTCAGGATCTTTTCAGTGAATGGAGTTTTGCTCGGAGCGAAACCCCATTCTTTCTCATCTTCATTTCTCTGCATACTTTCCTTTATAATCTGATGAACCATGCCTGAGAAATACTCTTCATCATTTTGAGGCTCAGCGGGACAAACATCATCCATTCTCTTCGAATTTTGTCTTGACAACTGTTCACGGAGGGTTGGTTGCGGCCCCGATCCTCCGACTTGGGGAGGTGTCCTTTCCACTGGGTCAGCTGGCCTTTGAGGGATATTTCTTCCTTCCACATTCTGCACTTCATCGGCAAGGTTTCTCTCCTTAGTTGCCGGCTGGCGGTTTGCCTCAAATAAAGCATTCAACCTTTCCATCATTAGGTTATTCTGAGCTTCCATTTATCGATGTAGCCCAGATACCACGGCATCCAGCTCTGCCCGTGTAACTCCGACCGTTGGAGTTTTTGACTTAAAGGAGGAGAAGTGGCAGTAGTCTCGCGAACATCGTCGGATCTAACAGACTTGCGTTTTCTTCCGGGGGCCATTATTTCTGATAAACTCCTGGTTTTTAGAGCGATCCTTTCTACAAATTTCTACGAAGCGATGATGACAGTATCCTGAGTTGGGTTCTCAGTGAAAGCACCAAAAATGTTAACGTAAAAAGTCAGACGCTAACACCTCGACGCAAATAGAGATTGAATAAAAGCACCATCCGTTAACACGGGAATCAAAAAAAGAAGTAATTCACTGAAAAAGCAGTAAGAGACACAGAGTTTATAGTGGTTCGGCTTATAATCAAGCCTACGTCCACTTCAATCCTTTTCTATTGCTTATATGATTACAATCCTTTACAATTTCCTTCAATTACAATTCACTTCAAAAGACAAGTAGCTAGAAAAAACTTCGATGCAAGAGAGTTCTCCGTATTCATGATTGAATATGTTGAATCCCTGTTTGAAGTTGACTGAAGCTTCTTATGAGTTTCGAATGTTGGTGTAAGGCTCGGCTTGAAGATGGAAAAGTCTCGATGCTTTGAAGAAAATTATCGGAAAAGTCCCCTCCAAGTTGGAGATAGCGCTGTATTTATAGAGGAATTTCCTTGTTAGGTCGTAAGTAGTAACCGACCTAAAATAGGTCGTGGATCGTAGCCGACCTAAGATAGGTCGTAGGTCGCGTTCAATCTCTCATGCATGGCTCACGACTTAATTGGGATAAGCATATTCTTCTGGATTCATATCACAAGTCCCAAGTCGCGGACGAGTTAACATGCCACGGCTTAAGTGACGCTGTATTGGATTGTCTTTGTTTGCCTAGGTCGCTTACGACCTAACATAGGTCATAAGTCGGTCGCCACTTAAGTGTGGCTGCTTTGAGTTTTTCCTGTCTTGAGTTGCTAGGTTGTTATTCTTCTTAGATCCCTAGGTCGGTAACCCTTAAAGTTGTTAGGTCGCTAACCTTTTAAGTCGTTAGGTCGTAACCTTTTAAGTCGTTAGGTCATAACCTTTTAAGTCGTCAGGTCGGTACCCCTTTTAAGTCGTCAGGTCGGTACCCCTTTTAAGTCGTTAGGTCGTAACCTTTTAAGTCGTTAGGTCGGTACCCCTTTTAAGTCGCCGAGTCATTATCGCGGAGTTAACAAAATCTTTATATAAGAAAATGACAAGTAAGCTCTCATATATATACACTCAACTCATTCTAGGGTACTATTGACCCTATTCTTAATGAGTACACCCACCAGAGCCAAGGTTCTCGCTTAACCTTCTACTCTGATAATAAACGTAACGACCCGGAAATTTCGAACCCGAAATTTCCAAATAGTTAGAAAAATAAGAAAAGAGTAAGAAGAAAAAAGAACCGAAACACCAACATCTCACATTCACAACATATAATATCAAATAAAATAATAGTTTACAAAAAAGAATTGTATCAGTACATTTACATTTTTGTATATCAGAGTTACAACATTTTCACAACACTAGACAGTCTAAAACAACATGTCCTAGTTATACATCAACATATCACAGCGGGAAACATTCGATACGTTCCTGTCCTCCAGCTCGCCTCTCGAGCTCCAGAACGTCCTTACCTGGAATATGTAATACTCGGTCTGACCCGAGCATTACATCAAAGTAACACGCGGGTCAGGTTGGAAACCAGCGTGAGTAAACTCATCAAGCATGAAATACAAAAGCATACAACTTATATAAACCCGAGTAACATGTATAAATTTACAACTTCACAAGTTGCTATAGACCTCACATGTTTCACCCATCAATTTCTAAGTGTCAAACTTAGATTAAATGGTCCAATTTACTTAAATTACTCCATTTCAGCCTACTAATTTCAGATATCAATTTATAAAGATTCGAAGTGGTTTCGGTTATTAACTAATACCCGACTCCGGTCTCTTCGAACCCAATGTCATCTTATCCTAATTATTTAAGTGATTAGATTTTTGAATATGGGATGTCACTTTTACACAGCAATTCGTCATCATTAAATAACCACATTATCAATGTCCACCCAATCATATCACATCACAAAACATTTCATATCAGAGATATCATCCAATTCATGGCATTTAACATTATTCATAAGCAAGTTTGATTATTCCAAAATTAATTTAATTTACCTCTGATTAAATAAATTATTAATCTTTAATCACTTGGATTACCTTTACTAAACATTAATTAATTACAAACTAATTAATCAATCATCTTTGATTAATCACCCTTGATTAATTACCCTAAATAAATAAATCAATTCTTAATTAATTACACTAGGTAATTATCTTTAGTTACCTCCATTTAGCAATTTCCCTTCAATTAATTACTTTCAATAAGTAATTATCTCATTGGTTAATTGTTCTCAGTTAATTAACCTTGACAATTAATATTTTTATTGAATAATTAATCCTCCATTAATCAATTGGTCACATTGGTTAATTATTAATTAACTAATCTTTATTGGTTAACTAGTTATAACAATCAACCCTTAATTAATCATTAATTGTCAAACAATTAATAACCCTTTAATTACTTTTATTAATTAAGTAATCTCAATCACCCAAAACTTAATCAATTAAAAGATAAGTCATTTATCTTAATTATCTTCTTAACTATCATTTAAATTCTTATTAATTAAATAAACTTAAAAATTATCTTACCAAGTTAAATGATTAATTCAACTTAATTAATCAACCACTTAAATAAATACGTTATTTATCAAGGAATGATTAAGTGTATTATTATAACTTGATTATGTTTAACTAAGAAACATTATGTTACAATTTATCCTTACCCGAGATAAAGCCCAGGATTACTTAACCCAAACCAATATCTATACTTTCTTTCCATTTAAACTAGTCCAAATTTAACTGCAGCAAGATATCATTCATACGAACAAATTGCGATCGAGAACCCGGGAACATCAGAATTTACCCGAGCCATCACTCAAAAATTCTCGAGTTAAACTTCGAGTTCACCTCAAAATCCATTTTCTTTATTTTAGATGCTAATTCAACCCAAGTAAAACATATATCCCATACTCATTCTCGAGCTACCTCATCGTTACCCGAAAACCAACCTCGAGACGCATACCTTCCTTTCCAAACCAGCCCCTGACACACCCACTTCCTCTGTGCACGTGCACGGCAAACTGGCGCATCACCGATCATTCCACTGGTCATCCCCAAGTTGTCGACGACCTCGACCATCTCAACGAACATTCAGATCAAAAATTTAGCCAGGAAATCAAAGTTTGACCCAATGATCAACAACTGGAACCACCACCGGTCGAAAACCACCCTATTACTGACAAACCATGCCTTAAGAATCCATGTCGACCTCTTCCAAATTTCACCATAGTCTCCAGCTCCGACTCCCCATCACGCTTCCACTTCCGATGCTTCTTTGACATCTCCACGGCATCGAATGAAAGCCCTAACCAAACCATCGGTAAAACCCTATGTCGCCGACGCCTGACCGCCATAGCCAAAGATAAGTAGCTTCGCTAATTTTCTCGAGAATATCAACAACCCCGCCATCTCCCATCCAAATTCCAACCTCCAAGTCAACGCCGATCAACGGCAAATGACTAAAAACCCCAAACGTTCAACTCGATCGTCGCAACGATTTAGCAAACTAAAAATCATGCTATTAACTTTAAAATTCATTATTCACTATCACAAATCAGATAGACTAATTAAAACAGGGAATTAAATTGATTCATTTTCGACCCAAATCGAATTTCACTGATTTTTTTTCAAATTTTGAATAAATTACTGAACATAAAATCCTGAATCCATTTAAAAAAAATTAGGTAGTTATAACCATTTTCTTTTCAATGATCTATATTTAACAATGACTCTGTGGAATGATATGAATTCTGAAATGAAAACCGGGGACTGTGGATAACAAAGTGCAAAGGTCTATACACACACACACACACACACACACACACATGCATCTTGAAGGCAAATTAGATGGTTATACATTCATTCACATGCATATACTTATGCAAACCTCACTAATACACTTATTCATCACATGTAATAAAGTTTACTACCATATTAAAGTTTGGAAAGATCTTGCTTACTCACAGATTTTAGAAATGCAGGGGCTTCAGGTCAGAGTTTAATCCTTTGATTTCTTCAGCTTTGAGTTTGAATTACTACATTTACCAACATGCATATCAATATATATTTATATTAACATGATTCCAGATTTTATGAAGCATGCATACATAGATTATAACATACATAGCAGGATTTACACAAAACAATACAAAACATCGAATTTAAACTAATTTAGGGGTTAAATTTACTCACCTGTAAAATGAAACAGAGAAACCAATGCCTTTGGAAATTCAACTACTTGAATTTGAAAGCTTAGGTTTGATAGAACTGAATCGAACTCCATGCCCTTTGATTTTGCAGCTGGTTTCAAATTTACTACTTCAGGTTGAAAATTGTGCAGTTATTGTTTGATTTATCTTCTTTTTTTCCAATTTTGTTAGCTTTTAATCTTTGATTCCCGTCTGGTTCTTATTTCTCACAGTTTTTTTTTACTTCTCAAATCTTGTTGTGAGTAAAAGCTTTTTAAAAATGGAAGCTAGAAGATGTAGAAATATATTTATAACCTTAGTTTAAATATTATTTATTTTAAAAAAAATTAAAACAACAAAGACACTTGTTAAATTGCTAAGTAACTAATTACACTTGTCATTAAATCTATTATTTTGCTTACATTTATAAATCCATGTTTATATGTTTTTATGTGAATTTATATGATATTCTAAAATTAGCTTTTATATTTATAAATGTCTTTGCATTTTAAAATATACATATTTATCATATTATCTTTGCTCTTATAAAAAATGTGTTATGCTAAAAAAAATTCTATCTTAAATTAATTTACTTAATTATATATATATTTTCTCTCTCTTATATTTGTCTATTTTGAAGTAGACGATATAAAATTCTAATTACACTTGTTGTGGTTATACAAATATACCAATTATACTTTATATGCTTTATTTATATTTTGAATATTTTCCCTTAAACTCTTTATATTTAATTTTTATTTAGTAACCTCTTTCCTTTCTTTATATTAATATGATCTTTAAATGAAAATAACAACTATATACAAATAAAATCATATATGTATTATTTCCAAATTCAGTTTACCTTAAAATGTTTATCTTCAAATTTCAAATTCAAATTCAAGCTAAAATCAACTCATATAAACTGCATATATTTAAATACTTTCGTTTATCATATTTTATTTATTTAACCAACTGGAATCGGTATTTCAATGATTTAAAATCATTTAATTATCCAATTAACAGATATTAAAAATCCAGGTTATCACAATACTTATATATTGATAAGATAAATTTTATTTTATACTTCTTATAACTTTCAATTCCAATTCTTTTTTTTGAATTTCCAAACCACAATGTTATTTATAATCCAATTTAACTGAAAATATTCCTTTTGAGTTTGAAATCAAATTTTTAAAACAAATAAGTATATTTCTCATATTAAATTTGAAAAATTCAAATACACACACACTTTAACCCAAAATTTAATTTAATTCCAAATTTAAATTTGTCTTTAAATCGGAATCGTTACAGGTTCCCCCTTAAGAAATTTCATCCTCGAAATTTTCCAAGGAGATAACCAAGAAGAGATAAGTTAACGATAGAGAAATATCTTTCTAGATCAAACAGGATATCAATTCTGCAGTTGGCTTACCAAATCATAATATCAACAATTGATATGAGAACAAACTCAATCAATTGCTAAATAATTGGGTTATCTGATCTACGAAGTACACAAGGGTATGGTTAGTTCGAAGGGATAACTAACCGTTCGCAGAATATATCGAAACCCAATGAAATAGACAAAAATAGATTCGATTGCGATCTCAGATTCAATATTTAACTTGTTTACGAATTGCTGAGAAATAAAATTAAAGGTAGTTCTTATGTCGAACAAATTCGAACAATTTAATGGTAAACAAGATGGTTGCCTTATAAAATTTCTTTTCCTTAAATAGCTTTTGAGGATGAAGAATCGTCTCTGATTACATACACTTTCTTTTCTAGAGTTGCTTCTTTGTTGGATAGTTGTTGATCCTATGTCCCGGCTTGCGGCAGTAATAGCATCCCGTAGATTCCCGATCTGGCCTCACAAATGGCTCTCTCATTCCTGGCTTCCAAGGATTCTTGCATTTATCCGAGTAATGGCCTTTCTCCAAACAATTGAGACAAGTAACATTCTTCACCTCCTTCTACTGTATATTCTTCTTTCCTTTACCTTTCCTTGGTATCTTTCCACCAAACTTCCTTTTTCTCCAATTCAGATTGCTTGTATCTCCATTCTCCTCCGGATCTTCTTGCTTATCCAGAGTATCGTATCGATAGCCCATATCAATTAATTTAGAAAAAGTTTCCTTTATGTAAGTAGTCGTCCTTTCCTGAAACTCCTTGTTTATTCCCCGAATAAACTTTTCATTTTTCTTTAACGTTGTATTCACCAATTTTGGACCAAATTGAGATAATTCATTGAATTTGTTCAAGTACTCCTCAAATGATAAACTTCCCTGCTTCAAATCCATAAATTCCTGTTACATCCTATAGATACCAGTAGATGGCATATATCGCTGCTCGAACACTTCCTTGAAACGACTCCAAGTAAATTCATCCGTCGGCTCATCCAATGTAACTGTTTCCTACCAAATTAAAGCCTCTTCTTGGAATTGCCAAGGAGCTATCTATCGCATCTGATCATCTTCTGACTTCAATCCCTTGAAAATTCTTTCACACGATCAAATCCAAGCTTGTGCTTCAATAATAGACTCTTTGCCAGTGAATGGCTTTCCACCAAGTCTAGAAAGCTTCGATATAAATCAGCCAAATTTGATTGAGATTGAATGAGAATATATATCGTTGCAGGGTTTTGACTAGCTGAAGTGGTACTCCCCTATCCCCTATCTCGTCCTCTTCTCGCACTCATACTCACTATCAGTGGATAGTAAGAGAATTTTACTGAGGCATTCAAATCGGATATCTTAGGGATACACTCATTCAAGGTAAACTTCATCATATCTCTAATGAGTTACTTAATGTGTTATACTCCTGAGCTAAAGTTTTAACCCTCAGCTCTGATACCAAATGTAGCGACCCTGACTCGACCTTCGCAAATCGGCACCGAATACGACACTCATATTCAAATGTCGTAGATCCAAATGTCGAACCTGGTGCGCCGGAGCTTATAACACCATTAAGTACAACACAACGGAAGAAAAGAATAATACATTGTTATACAACATTCGATACAACAATGATACAATATGAATCAATATCAGAGATACAAGACAACAAATGCTATAGTGAAATTACAATATGATATAGCAGCGGAAAGAAAAGAAGATAACACCAGCAGCAGATAATCTCCAAGATGGTCTTCAAAAGAGAACTCCAGAAATAGCTCGAACTCCCAATAACTATGCACAAAGATAAGCAAGTCTCGTCCGTATCCAAAGACTGAACTAGCTCCAGATAATCTACTAAACCTGACTATCTAAAAAACCCAACTCTAGACTGCCCGTGTGGAAAAAATTGTAGGCACCCAGAGTTTAGGAAAGGAACAATAAATTCCAGGTCAGTCGTGGGACTGGTATGAGCAAAAAAAAACATTTGGTCTTCAAAACGATCAAAAGATTTTAAAATTTGAAAACCCGCAATGCTTTTTGAAAATGAAACTACCATAAGGTCTCCCGCCACACACACCATGCAAACGCAGAATTGAAGGAGATTTCTCCTTATGATAGTCAAGCATGCTTGATACGCGAAAACCACTTTGATATTATTATTAGTGCATAGTAGAAAACATTTCGAAAGTATAATCTTAGCCAGCATAGGTACCATTATATTATGCCATCTATATCTACCATTTTAAGTGTCAGGTTCTACAACTAAAACCGTATAGGGCGCGTATTTTTTCTTTGGATTATCCAACAAATGTTTAGGCTAAGGAACTTCCTATTGCCACATGGAAACGCCTCTGGCGGGACGCCCCGAGAACCTATCCGGCTCTCTGCCAACAAGGCCGGCTACCCCCTTCCCAAGGAATAAAACCTCAGATATGCCACCCCCGGTCCTTTGTGTAACGACCCATAAAATTTTATCAATTTTTAATTGGTATTTAACGTATTGAATTAGATTTTGAGAAATTATTAATAATAAAATTTTGAAAAAAAAAGAAAAAGAAAATATGTTATGTATATTAATGATTTGTAGTGCGAGCTGTGTACATATATTTTAAAGTTTGGTTGTGGTTATACCTATAAGACCTAGTACAAAAACTTTATAAACTATTATTTATACTATAATATAAGTTAAGTTTCATGTAAATTGGATAGCATAGTTCATTTCTATTGGGTACAAATATCAATAGTGTGAGTAATAAATTTACGGTCTCTTTTTGCTTTTCAGCAAGATGTGTAAATTTTATGTATATTGCGTACGTTCCATATATATTTATTTTGGAAAACCACTGTATATATATATATATATGATGGTCTATTTGAAGTGTATATATAGTAAAGCATATTTATACCGAGTTTTATTTTATTTATATGTATTATAATAGCTATATATATATATATGTTAGTCTTGATACTAGTATATAGTTTTACTGAAGTTTGATTTCTAGTCATGTCAAATATATATATTTGATTTTGGGTTTTTGTGTCACCATTTCCAGTTTATTTTAGTGCATATTTAGTATATCTATACATATGTCGTCAGCTATAAATACAATAGTTAAGGGTTTCATATATCATATGAACCGACGAAGAAGAGAAGTATATACTATATTTAACTACATATATGAAGTATATGTTTTAAGGGTTGATTTAAGGTCTGCATTAAAATTGGTAGTCTGCATGTTTGTTATGTACAAAGATAAGCATATATGAATTCATTCATACGCAGCCTTTACATTTTGAAAGAATATACATAATATTATATGAATATTGATTTTTTTTAATATTATATATAAGGTTACCTTCATCTTCATTTGTCTCATTTTCTTTTATTTGTGTACGTTTTCGTTTTAATTATTGTACACATCATAGTTCCTTTTATAACTTCATCACCCATAAATAGTTTATTTCTTTCCCCCTTCATCTTCATTTGTCTCATATTCATTTATTTATGTATGTTTTCGTTTCAATTATTGTACACATCATGGTTCCTTTTATAAATCCATCATTTCAATTTATTTTATGGTCCGTTACTCTGCCTTTTCAAATTTGAACGTGCAGCTGATGGCATTAAAAAGTTGATTTAATTATCCACTGAATTATCGTGACCATCCCACTACTCTATATTTATTCCTGTACGTTTTATCTTCGCTTAAATTTCTCTGTCCATTCCTTTTTCCGTTTTAATATCCTTGCCTTTCCATACTCACGTGCTTTCCAATCAAGCAATAAATTGTTTAAATATCCACCTTATCTACTTGACCGTTATCAAACCAGTATATAATTCAAATCTATTATTATTCTACTGTTTCTTCTTTAATAAATTATATGTAACAGTATATCATAAATGGACAGCTCATTCTCCACCCATTCATTTCTCCTATTCAATTAATAATGGAATATAAAGTTATATATTTGGTATACAATTCAAACAACCGTTACCATTCATACCTCCTAAATTCTAGCGATTGACCGCTCTATTTCTATGGTTCCAATTTTAGTTGCTGGATTACTCATTCCTACCGTTCAACTATTTTGAATATTTATAACATGTAGTCTTTGAGCTATTTAGCTTCATTTTTTCTTCCTCTCCGTTGCTTAAAAAAAAGAGATTTTTCCCATGACAATGCTAAAACACATATGATCGAAAAATGAAAAGGACCAGTTCTCCTTCTTATAGCTTCGTCAAGCCTCCGCCATTACAGCTCGAACTACCTGTCAAGAGCCACAACCCACTCCATGCCTCTTCCCCTCGTCATCCATATTTTTATAAACGGTATGCGTATCATATTGCAATATATATTTCGTTTTTAAATGATTACATATAGCATGAATATGTACTAGTGCTATATATAGTCTATTTTGTTTAATGGATATGTTATACAAGCTGTGTTTTCTTTTGTCTAATGGATTTCGAAACTTATAATAAATATTATTGCATTAGTTGTTGTTTTAATCTTCCTGCAACACTTTGTTTTTTTTATTATAAATTTTAGCTTGCTGCAATTCTCTTTTCATCTAAATTATTGTATTCTATTATCTAATATATACATTTTATCTAGTTATATATATTATACTATAAGGTGTATATGTATATGTTTTCATAGCCCTTTATAACATGTAGCTATGTATATAAGATTGGGCCTATTATATATGAAAGCATTGGTTATAGCAATTAAAAATATGCAAAGGAATTTAATGTGGTGATATTTACTTATGAATAGAACAAGACATGGACCACCATCTGTATCTTTGTCTCTCTCCCCACGTTTATGTGTGTATATATATATATATATATATATATATTCTTTCTTTCTTTTTTTCTCTTTTCACTCCTTTCATTTTATAGCTTTTAAATAAATTGACAAACGCTTTGGAAGTACTTAAACGCGGTATACGACAAATTTAATAAGCAGTAGTGTTTTACGTCATTTATAGCCCAAAAAAAAATTTGATAAGTTCATACATTTCTGAACTGAAAATATAAATATATGATGCGATGGAATTTGAATTTTCATACGCCGTGCCATGAGATGATCACAAATTTAAAAGAGGTATGATATATCAATCGCTTACAAGATGAGGATAACGTCCTAAATTAACTTTTAGCAAATTGAACGTTACCGTCGTTATTAGGAAACCAAAGTATTGTTTCATTTGATTATTTGGGATTAATAATACGCTACTTTATTCATTCCATCAATTCATTTCACACCACATTATTTTGAATAAATTGCTACTCTTCTACTGAAATTTATCCAAAAATTTAATAAAAATGATCCGACGGTGTATTAGCCTTCAGGACTAATCCCTGAATTCCATACGTTGGATCCACTTCGCGTTCTGTTTTTTTTCTCTCTTTTTCCATAAAACATATATAAAGTATAAAGTTTATATGTGTTTTCCGATGTTAGTTGAAATATAAATATTGATTTTTAAATAGTATATCTATATATATAAGCTACTTTTGTTGTTCGTATATAAATGGTATTGTATGTGCATTTTTATGAAAAAGCGCCCAATGTACATTATTTTATAAAAGAATTCATTTGTTATGTCAACTAAATATATGTTACAATTAGTTTATATAAATATATTATAACTGATGTTGACTTCTTTCATTATACTCTTTCTTACAGCTAAAATATGTCAGTATTGTAACCTAGCACATGATTTATATTAGTATGCTTATATAAGTATTTATTTCAAATTTCATATTGTATATATGCTTGATTCTAATTTATGTGTTTTAAATTAAAAAAACAATGATTTTGGAAAATATAAATACATATATATTTAATTTAATATGTGTTGAATTTAGAATATGACTTTATATATATAGTTGTATATAGTTATATATATATATATATATGAGTCCACTCATACCGTTATCTTCGCCGATCCTGTTCTGACTTATTCCATCAATTCCTATTATCAGCTTTGATCGTTGAATTCGTGCCGATTTTGCTTTGCTTCGATTCATAATTCAAATTTCAGTCTTTGTAGAAATATGCATATCCATGTCATCTTCTGTATTCTCTAGGCTCGAAAGGTGAGCAATCACTCATGAATAACATATTTTTATTCATTAAATTTTATTTCAATTGAAACGACAGTTTAAATATGCTACTGTAGTTATTTAAATTTGTTATATATGCTATTATCTGTAACTGTTCACCTACGGGATATGACACCATATCATGCTGTTTATATTATATTGTTATTGATGATATATGCTTGTTATTTTATTGTATTTTCTGTTATCACTCTGCAAGTTCCCTGTAATTTAGAAATCACTATGGGTTGAAATGATACATAATTGAACATACTTTAGAATAAGAGAACATCTTTATGGGTTGAAATAATAAACCCAAGCGATTTTCATTTAATTGAATTTGGGATTACGGGTTGAAATGATATCCACCCGTATATATTTAGTATATGGATTGAAATGATAAATATCCGTAGCACTTGACTATATGATAGGAAATATATACAGACACCGTTGGTCCATATAAATATTTTGAAAACAATTTCTATAATTTTGGAAAGAAATATATGGTTTAATAAATTTGATTCTTAAGATATTATATAAATGGAAATTGTATATATAGATTTAGTAGTAATATTTGATTTAAATTGAGTTGAATCTAAATTGATAAATTGAGATTGAATTTAATTTGAATGGGAAGGTCGGGTGGATGTTGGAAGGTTTTTTTAAGTTGAGGAAATTGAAAATACATTACTGTATAAAATATTTAATATATATATACTATTTTGGGAAATATAGAGATATTTGAAGTGAAAATGAGATTTGGTTTTGAAGTATAAATTAAGCTGAAATGACCACGGTGTTATAGTGTATATATCTACCTTGTAGAAAGTTCCATGGACCCTTAGAGGATGGTTATCCCAAACATCCTTTAGTTATTTGTATTTCAGTTGATATTTCACTTGAGTTGGATTTATTGATATAAGAATGTTAATCCCGACTCGAGTGTTTTGTGTTTTGCTTTACGCTCAGGTCAGATTGAGTGATACAACATTTGAGACTCACCTTTGGAGTTCGGAGCTTCGTTTGGAAATCCAACTATCGATTCAGATTCCAGTCTTTCCAGTTGATTGGTTCAGAGAAGTCATCTGTTGCATTGGAGACATCACTGCATTTGAACTATTCGGTTGTATTTTTCTAACTCTGATATATATATAGTAGCTTCATGAACTACGATTCTTTATCTATTCCGCTGCAATATATTACTCTGTGATCTATGATTGATTTATTTAATGTATATTTTAAGTTTTGCCAAATTTAAATTAACAATTCGGTATTTTGAATTATTCAAGTCGGATATGTATGGTTTTATTGTCGATTTGAATGGTCCAAAATAGCGGGTCGTTACAGTTGGTATCAGAGCTTTGGCTCTAGGCAAAACTTAGCATATATGGTAAATTTATTTACAGAATCACTTTCGCTCGAGTTGAATCTCTTCCTTTTGACTCGATTTCCTTTGAATTTTGGAATGTCCCTCGGTTTCGAAATTCATTCTGTCTCTCCCTATTTATAATCGTTTGATTCCGGGGTATCCCATAACTCCACTGAATAATTTGTAAAAGGGGTGAAACTCCTTTTCAATTGGCATTGACTCACCGAAGATTTTTGTATCCTCGGTTTACGATGCTGCTATATCTTGTTATGCCGAATTCTATATCTCTTGCGATCGAATGTCGAATTGCCTCAGAATTCTACACCGATCTAATTTTGGAATCACGGTTGACCGGTAAAGGCCGCCCGCGATTTATAGAAGTATATCCATCTTCTATTTTGTAATTTAATTATCGCATCTTCAATCGAGTCTATCTTCGAATCAGAATTCTATTGATTTGAGTTCCTCTAATTCAAATCTCTATCTTTGTTTAAAATCCATTCTTAAAATTATCCTCTAAAAATCGGGTATGTTTGCATTTTTGAAATTGTTTTATATATCAAAATTATTATTTTGATAACTATGATTTTATTCTATATATAAAAGTGAAAATGTTTTCGATAAGGATTATATACCTATATATAAAACAAATAAGAAATGTTATTCTATATAAAAGGGTTTTGAAAGGATTTGAAATTTTGAAAAAAATAAGAAATTGATTTATATAATAATGATTTATAACTAAAGTGTTAAATTTGAAATTCGAGAATTGAATTCCGGTGTTTTGAAATTGGTTTTAAGATTTTTGAAATTATATAATAATACGATTTGAAAGTATTTTTTGAATAAGAAGTGTTTCAAATGACTCAAACGAGTTCCAATGATTTCAATGAAATATCAAGGAAGATTTAAGAAAATAGAAGTCCAGAACTCACTTTGTCGCTGGAAAATAGTTTCGGTGATGAGTGCCCGCATCATCGACATTGATTTTTGAGTTTCAGAGTGGTAGAGAGGTCACTCTACTAGCCCTGCTATGCGAGTGATATTGTGAAACAAATTTTGATTTTAAATTCCGAAGAACAATTCGATATTCGAAAGATATATGTATATATATTTAAAATGATTTAAAGGAAACCGGTATTCAGTCCTCGAGTTTTGAATTTGATTTGGTATACTCCTATCTATTTATTATTGATTTTCAAGTCTTGAATTTGGAAATTTGATTTCTCTAACTATTTTGAATGTTCGAACACTTCCAAATCGAGATTAAATTTTCAAAGCTAAGAAATTTCGAAGAGTAGAAAATGTTTGATAAAGAGTATAAATATAGTTTTGAAATGTTTTGAGAAAAATATAGTTTTGAATAATGGTTTTCAGAAAGATAAATTGGATATTTCAAACAGAAATGGATAGTTTAAAAGTTTTAAAAAAAAGGGATAATTATAAATTTGGAAACCATTTTGAGTATAATTGATTTTGGGAAAATATTTGGTTTTGGAATTAAATTGGAATTAAAAACCAGTACTTATATGGTGATTTTGGAAATGAATTTTTTTGACTTGAATTATTATAATATGGAAAATGGGATAATTTTCTAAACCTACTATTTTGGGTACTTTGAAATTTAGATATTTAATTTGGAAGAAAATTTGGTGAAATCATATAATATTTTGAGACTGAATTGATATTGAAATGATTTGAAATTTGAGAACCTTATTTTATTAAGCACTTGATTTGGGACTGGTCAAACTTATATAAATTGGGTTGTATAAGTATGAAGTTGATTTGAAATCTATTGATTTGAAAAGTACTCAATTTGGAAAGAGATTTTATATAATCGAAGTCTATATAAGTATGATTTGATCTACTATTGATTTTGGAAAGTATTCTATTTGGGAAAAATGGAATCCTATATATATGGACTTTATATAAGTATGATATTTGAAAGTGATTTGAAAAGGTACTATATGATATATATTTTAGAAGTAAAGATATGGAAAGTGCCTTCTGCTTGATATCGGCTTTGTGGCCACATCGTGGATTCATTCTATCGATATTATTCACTCTGATTTTTGGTTTTCCGGATGTAATACTCGAGTGTTCCCACCGTGGCGTAACCCATGGTTTTTCTCTCGCGACTGCATAGCGCAATTGCTTGGCTGAGTCTGGCCTAGGGGTACGGATTGTTTCCTGGGTGATCCAGGCGTAACCATTGTGTATCCTGCAATCTGTGTAGGTCACGAATAGTAGCGAAACTGCCTGGCTGAGATAGCCTAGGGGTACGGATTGTTTCCTGGGGGACCCAGGCGTAACCATTGTGTATCCTTCACTCTACTAGTCATCATGGCGTAACTCGCAGGGCTGAGAAAGCTTACGGATACAGATTGTTTCTTGGGGGATCCAGGCGTAACCATCGTGTATCTGCGAACCATGGTCGGACAAAGGTTTTGGTTTGGTTATTTTGTTTGGATTGTACTTTCCATATCTGTTTTAAAGGTTTTTCAAGTATTTTCACTGGATATTGAAACAAGTCTACTAAGTACTTGAAGAATTCTAGCTTTGCGCCTGATCAACGCATGGCCAGAGTCTGCAAGAACGAGGATAAACTTGTTGAAACATCGAGTTATAAAAGTATTTTCGAAAGGAAAATTGGTTTCAATATAAAAGTATTTTATTATAAAGGTATTTCCAACAAATAAAATTCTTAATTTAATACCATTTCAACTAAATCCCAATTTATCTTCCTAACCTCAATGTATCCAAATTATTTGAAATATAAATTTTGCAATAATATTTGAAATTGAATTTTTTTTTGGTTTGAAATTAACTATTCGAGCCCAATACTATTCTTTTGAATCTACCTTATCTGCCCTGCTTTATTTATTCACCTATATTCTCTTTTCCGAATCTATCTTCTTTCCTTCCTTCCTTCTTTTGAATATATCCTTTAAAATATTGTTTCTTTATATTCTACCTGGTCTAATAGTAAACTTTTTAGTGTTTTATAAATAATTGATCTCATAATTAATTGAATGGATTTAATAAAATGAGTAATATATTAAATATTAATTAATTTAAATAATAATAAAAAAAAGTAGATGGTTTTAAATAAATTGTTTAATTTTTTTTCAAAGTCTATATTTGTTATCTGGTTTTTTCTATTCTCCTACTTTATTCCTTTTCGAAGACGAAAAGTTTTGAGTGGGAGAGAGTGTAACGACCCATAAAACTTTAGCAATTTTTAATTGGTATTTAACGTATTGAATTGGATTTTGAGAAACTATTAATAATAAAAAAATTTAAAAAAATAAAAAGAAAATATGTTATGTATATTAATGATTTGTAGTGCGAGCTGTGTACATATATTTTAAAGTTTGGTTGTGGTTATACCTATAAGATCTAGTACAAAAACTTTATAAACTATTATTTATACTATAATATAAGTTAAGTTTGATGTAAATTGGATAGCATAGTTCATTTTTGTTGGGTATAAATATCAATAGTGTGGGTAATAAATTTACGGTCTCTTTTTGCTTTGTAGCAAGGTGTGTAAATTTTAAGTATATTGAGTACGTTCCATATATATTTATTTTGGAAAACCACTGTATATGTATGATGGTCTATTTGAAGTGTATATATAGTAAAGCATATTTATACCGAGTTTTATTTTATTTATATGTGTTATAATAGCTATATATATATGTTAGTCTTGATACTAGTATATAGTTTTACTGAAGTTTGATTTTGTTAACTCCACTTTTTCAGCAAGGCCATGATAACAAAAATCGACCGAAAAGCCAATGATAATTCGTCTCGATTCTGTTGAATGGTTTTTCAGATAAGATCCCCTACGGAGGGGGTGTCCGGGGGGGTGCCAACCCCCCAAGGTGGGGGTGCGGGGGCAACACCAACGCTACGGTGATCGACCTGCCCGGTCAGGTCGCAGGGGTCCAGGGCAGCGCCCCATCCAAAACAGTGTACGACCTAAAGCGTCAACAGGTTAACGGGTTAGAAGACCTTGCGACCTAAGAAGACCTCACGACCTAAGCTGGACCAAAGATCAGCGACCTAACGAGTTAACCTATCAGCGACTTAAGGCATTAAGCGGCTCAACCGAGTTAACGAGTTAACAGAAGAAGCGGCTTAACGACTTTAGGATTGGACGACTTGACGACTTATGGATTTGACGACTTAAGGATTGGACGACTTAACGACTTAAGAAGTGCCACGACTTAACGACTTAAGAGGTGCCACGACTTAACGACTTAAGAAGTGCCACGACTTAATGACTTAAGAAGTGGGACGACCTAACTGATGAAGCGGGGTAACGACCTAAAGGGTTAAAGGAGTTAGCAACCTAAAAGGATAAAAGGACTTACGACCTAACTACTTAACGACTTAAGTACTTCACGACCTAAAGAGTTAAAGCGGTAGCGACCTAATGCTTTCACGACTTACTTTAAGTCGTTCACGACTTAGCACTTAGTGATTAAACTATGCCGCTTTCCCTTAAGTCGTTAGAACCTACCAGTTAGTTCAGATGGCCAAGTGCGAACCAGTTAGGTTGTAACTCATATCCCCTTAACTCGCTGACTTCCAACGACCTATCTTAGGTCGTAACCCACGACTTAAGGCCTGTTCAGAATTCCCTATAAATACGGCCTGGGCTCCAAACATGAGGGGACTTTTGGCTCATTCTTCGAAGCGTCGATACTCTTTCATTCTCTTGACTCAAACAACACTACAAGCACTCCAAACGCCAAAGATGCTACAACAAACTTCAAGAGAAGATTTGGATCATTCAACATGAACTCAAAAGATTCTTGTACATGAAAGTTTGAGCTACTAGTCAAAAGTGTGTTGTAATCGAAGTGCATTGTAAAGAATTGTAGTCAAATCATCAATAAAGGAATTTAAAGTGGACGTAGGCTCGATCTTAAGCCGAACCACTATATAACTGTTGTCTTTTACTACTTTTCCGTGATTTCTCTGCTTATACTTTGTTCCCGTACCAACGGGTTGTGCTTTCATACTTACACTTCACACACCGGGGTGTTAACGTTCGATTTTTAGCGTTAACAGATTTCTAGTCATGTTAAATATATATATTTGATTTTGGGTTTTTGGGTCACCATTTCCAGTTTATTTTAGTGCATATATAGTATATCTATACATTTGTCGTCAGCTATAAATACGATAGTTAAGGGTTTCATAAATCATATGAACCGAAGAAGAGAAGTATACACTATATTTAACAACATATATGAAGTATATGTTTTAAGGGTTGATTTAAGGTTTGCATTAAAATTGGTAGTCTGCATGTTTGTTATGTACAAAGATAAGCATATATGAATTCATTCATATGTAGCCTTTACATTATGAAAGAATATACATAATATTAAATGAATATTGATTTTCTTTAATATTATATATAAGGTTACCTTCTTCTTCATTTGTCTCATTTTCATTTATTTGTGTACGTTTTCGTTTTAATTATTGTACACATCATAGTTCCTTTTATAAATTCATCGCCCATAAATAGTTTATTTCTTTCCCCCTTCATCTGCATTTGTCTCATATTCATTTATTTATGTATGTTTTCGTTTCAATTATTGTACACATCATGGTTCCTTTTATAAACCCATCGTTTCAATTTATTTTATGGTCCGTTACTCTGCCTTTTCAAATTTCTTTGTCCAATCCTTTTTCCATTTTAATATCCTTGCCTTTCCATACTCAGTGCTTTCCAATCAAGCAATAAATTGTTTAAATATCCACCTTATCAACTTGACCGTTATCAAACCAGTATATAATTCAAATCTATCATTATTCTACCGTTTCTTCTTTAATAAATTATATGTAACAGTATATCATAAATGGACAGCTCATTCTCCACCCATTCATTTCTCCTATTCAATTAATAATGGAATATAAAGTTATATATTTGGCATACAATTCAAACAACCATTACCATTCATACCTCCTAAATTCTAGCGATTGACCCCTCTATTTACATGGTTCTAATTTTAGTTGCTGGATTACTCATTCCTGCCGTTCAACTATTTTAAATACTTATAACGTGTAGTCTCTGAGCCTGTTTAGCTTCATTTTTTCTTCCTCTCTGTTGCTTAAAAAAAAAAGAGATTTTTCACTTTACAATGCTAAAACACATATGATGGAAAAATGAAAAGGACCAGTTCTCCTTCCTATAGCTTCGTCAAGCCTCCGCCACCACAGCTCGAACCACCTGTCAAGAGCCACAACCCACTCCATGCCTCCTCCCCTTGTCATCTATATTTTTATAAACGGTATGCGTATCATATTGCAATATATGTTTCGTTTTTAAATGATTACATATAGCATGAATATGTACTAGTACGATATATAGTCTATTTTGTTTAATGGATATGTTATACAAGCTGTGTTTTCTTTTGTCTAATGGATTTCGAAACTTATAGTAAATATTATTGCATTAGTTGTTGTTTTCAACTTCCTGCAACACTTTGTTTTATTATTATAAATTTTAGCTTGCTTCTATTATCTAATATATACATTTTATCTAGTTATACATATTATACTATAAGGTGTATATGTATATGTTTTCATAGCCCTTTATAATATGTAGCTATGTATATATGATTGGGCCTATTATATATCAAAGCATTGGTTATAGCAATTAAAAATATGCAAAGGAATTTAACGTGGTGATATTTACTTATGAATAGAATAAGATACGTACCACCATCTGTATCTTTGTCTCTCTCCCTATGTTTTTTTATTATATATACAAGTATGTATGGCACGTCCGTTGGACGTGTGCGAAGACAACCGTGAGGTAAGTTGTTGTTAGTATAAAGTAGTGCGTACAAAAAATGTATTGTCATACAGCTATGTTAACCCCGTTGTGATTCACGACTTAAGAGTTATGCGACTTAGTGGGCCAAGAGACCAAGCGACTCATCAACTTAAAGTTCCTAACGATTCAAGAAACCTCGCGACTTAAGGAATGGACCGACTCAACTGGTTACGACTCAATTAGCTCGCGAGTTAAGGTTAGAGGCGACTTAGAGGAATGGAACGACTCAACGACTCGGGGTTTGCAACAACTTGGTGGATCAACGACTTAATGGGTTAAGGCACGTAGCGAGTTAGTAAGCCAGCTGGCTAACGAGTTAGTGAGTTAGTAAGCAAGCTAACGAGTTAGCGAGTTAGCGAGTTAGTAAGCAAGCGGGCGGGTTAGCGAGTTAACAGGCTCACGTGTTAGGAAATGAACGACTTAACTAATGAGAGGTCCGAGCGGCTTAAATCAATCCGAAACAATCACCAAATGACTTACTGGTTTTAAGTCGTTCACGACCTGTTAAGTCGTAACCCGTGTCCCTATAACACGTTAACTCGCGAATGCTTACCTAAGTTGCAAACGAGTCAAGCTAACCCGTGAGATCCTCTACCTCGTGAAGACTTACCTTAAGTCGCAGCCGAGTTATGCTAACCTGTGAAGTTCTATAAGTCGCACACGGCTTAGTCCAGGAAACTCTATAAATATGGCATGTGCTCCAACATACAAGGGACCTTTTGGCCAATCATTTCAAGGGCCAATACTCTGCTGAATTCTCAACTCACCCGACACTTCAAGTTCGAAAGAAATTTCAACTAACTTCAAGGGAAAATCTAACGCAATCTACATGGATTCGAAGAATTCTTCTCTACCAAAGTTCTAGTTGTTTGTCTCGTCATAATTGTAATTGAGGATTGTTGTAAAGTTGTAATCGGTTTAGCAATAAAGAGAATTAAAGTGGACGTAGGCTTGCCTTGAGCCGAACCACTATAAAATCGTTGTTATTCACTGCTTTTTCTGTGATTTTCTGCTTATACTCTGCTCCCGAAACATCGGGTGGTGCTTTCACAACTTCATTTCATACACCGGGGTGTTAGCGTTCAAATTTTAGCGTTAACATTTTTGGTGCTTTCACTGAGAATTGAATTCAGGACCTCCCGCTTACCAAATGGGTGCTCTCTTCACTTTTGCTCCGCGAATCTTCGTAAAAAGAATTTTCCTCCAAATCAAAAGTCCAACAGAAGTCATGGCTACTGGAAGGAAATGTAAGTCTTTTAGATCTGAAAATACTAGTGACAAAGCCACCATTTTTCCCATGCCAAGTGAAGCGGCTTCTAGTGTTGGAGTCACAAGAGCTGAATTAAATGCTGTGGTGTATGGATTATATCAACACATTGGAGCCCAAAATGCTATGGTATTGGACAAGATGAATGCATTGCTTGGAAATAACCAACGACCAGAAAGTAGTATAGGAATTCTCGCCAAAGATGCTCATGATTTGGAAGGATGGAATATTCCTCAAGGAGCAGTTGGCATTACTGCAGGGGCATCTCTCCAAACAAGAGGTTCACAACCACGGCCAACTCTTCATGCACGATTGTCAAAGCAAACTTTCGAAAGAGTAGCTAAAGTTTATCCCTTGAAACCTTTCAATGACGAAGAGTACTTTCCGGAGATGGTTCAACAAGGGCAAGAAAACAATGATGAGGAAAAACAGAGAGGCTTGAAGAAAGCCCGGCACTTCAAATCCATAGGCTTCACTCCCTTAACAGATACACCGGAAAGAATCTTCTTGGCAACAAAGGATGTTGTCAAATATTCCAAACCACCGGCAATGAGAAGAGGTGCGACCTAAAATGGGAAATTCTGTCAATTTCATGATCATCCTGGCCATGATACTAACCAGCGTCGCAAGTTAAAGAAGGAGATTGAAGGGTTGCTGAGACGAAATAAACTTCAACAATATGTTGAAGGGAACCAGAATGACCCATCCTCATCCATTCGGGGGCAACCAGTTCCTGTTCGTCAATACGGCTCATATGAAAGAACTGTAACACAAGGGGATGATGGGCCCATTATCAGGGTCAATACAGTGGGCTCTAATCCGACAGGTGAAAATTGGATGAGACAGAAAAACCTACTCATGCTTCAAGGGAAGCCTCAGAGCAAGAGAAAGTTTCCGTTCTGAAAGATGTCGTCGACTGATTCCCCCAAGCTGAAAGATCAATTCCTAAAGCCTACGACAATAATTGATTGCATATTTTACTTAAATGCCTTGTTTCAAATTTGTAAAAGAATCTTTGATATATCATTCTTGTGTTAAAGGCTATTGTGAAAACAGGGCAAATAAATGATAGAAACTATGAATTTTGTGTTCTTTACTGTTTGCCCATTTTATTTCGATATCTAAAGTACTTCAAGTATATTGCTAAAATGTCGATTTAAATTTGCAGGCACTTGAAATCAAGTTCACCAATCACAATACCGAATAATCCTTGGCATCACTCAAAAGCAAGTTTTAAGCAACAAAAATTCTAGGGTCAAATACTATAAAGAATTATTTTAAGCAAGCAATCGGTGATCGCGCTAGAGTATATCCTTTTGGATAAACCAACCCGCTAGCAAAAGAAAATGTTGCGTGCTTAGAGATGGAACCAAGGGATTGCTATTACTGAAAACCAGCAAGAAGATATGGGCAGGCTGACCAACAGCAGCAGAAGACCTCTTCAGAGGCCCACGTTTCACCGAGATTGAAATGAAACTTCCAAGTGTGGAAACGTGGAAAAGTCCTCTTCGGAGGCACAACTCTTCGGAGGATAAAGACCTCTTCAGAGGCCCACGTTTCACCGAGATCGAAATGAAACTTCCAAGTGTGGAAACGTGGAAAAGTCCTCTTCGGAGGCACAACTCTTCAGAGGATAAAGACCTCTTCAGAGGCCCACGTTTCACCGAGATCGAAATGAAACTTCCAAGTGTGGAAACGTGGAAAAGTCCTCTTCGGAGGCACAACTCTTCGGAGGATAAAGAACTCTTCAGAGGCCCACGTTTCACCGAGATCGAAATGAAACTTCCAAGTGTGGAAACGCGGAAAAGTCCTCTTCGGAGGAACAACTCTTCGGAGCATAAAGACCTCTTCAGAGGCCCACGTTTCACCGAGATCGAAATGAAACTTCCAAGTGTGGAAACGTGGAAAAGTCCTCTTCGGAGGCACAACTCTTCGGAGGATAAAGACCTCTTCAGAGGCCCACGTTTCACCGAGATCGAAATGAAACTTCCAAGTGTGGAAACGTGGAAAAGTCCTCTTCGGAGGCACAACTCTTCGGAGGATAAAGACCTCTTCAGAGGCCCACGTTTCACCGAGATTGAAATAAAACTTCCAAGTGTTGAAACCTGGAAAGGTCCTCTTCAGGGGCACAACTCTTCGGAGGATAAAGACCTCTAAGGAGGCATATGCCGCAAAAAAGAAAGTTCTCTACTCAACAAAAAAGATTGGAGGAATCATGACCCTCCAACCATGAGAGAGTAACTTCCAGGCAATCAAAAGACCTCTTCAGAGGCCCACGTTTCACCGAGATTGAAATAAAACTTCCAAGTGTTGAAACGTGAAAAGCCCTCTTCGGAGGCCCATTTCACCATGAGTTGAAGTGTTACAACCGCTCTTCGGAATTTCACTTCACCAGAGTTGAAATGTAAAACAAAATAAAAGCCCTCTTCGGAGGCCCATTTCACCAGGAGTTGAAGTGTTACAACCGCTCTTCGGAATTTCACTTCACCAGAGTTGAAATGTAAAACAAAATAAAAGCCTTCTTCGTAGGCCCATTTCGCCAGGAGTTGAAGTGTAACAACCGCTCTTCGGAGTTTCACTTCACCGGAGATGAAATACAAAAAAAAACAGAGAGCCTCTCCCAAGGGGCAGAAACAGAAAGACCTCTTCCCAGAGGCACAATAAGACAGAAAGACCTCTTCCCATAGGCAGAAATGAAAAGACCTCCTCCCAGAGGCACAATCAAGCAGAAAAGACCTCTTCGAAGGCACACGTTTCACCAAGATTGAAGTAAAACTTCCAAGCGTTGAAACGTGAAAAAGTCTTCCTCAGAGGTGCAACTTTTCAAAGAAACAAAAATCAAGAAGCCCTTTACTGTGACAAGTAAAAAAAATAAATTCCCCATTAAGAGCACACTTTAACTTTCAAAGGAAGAGTGAATTACTTGTTCTAGAAAATTATCTTCCTCAAAAAGAAGTTGAAGTGCTTTACAAATACCCGCTTTACCACATAGAAGATTTCATTCAATAAAATGTGTATATGCACAAAATAAAGAGTGATATCTTCGAAAGTTGAAGCGTAGAAACTTATTTGTGCTCTATTTTTTTAATGAAATCATATTCCTCCAAATGTGGAATAATTATTCTCTAAAAAATAAAAGCACAAGTTCCTCATAAAATAAAATATTACAATGGGCTTATGGTATAGGGGCAGCATGGCGTAACTACATCGGTAAAATTGCGCTCGAACAATATATACCACAAGCTCACTGCAATATCGCACAAAGAAACTTGTACAAAAATGAATAGTAAATGCATTCTCAGATATAGACAGAAATTTATACAATAAAAAAGAATCATTTTATTCAACACTATTCTATATACAGGTACAGGTTCCAACAAGAGAAAAGCGGGGGGCCGGTACCCGCATAATATCCGGTCATTACAAGCTTCAATACATGCAAAAGGAAAAAACTAAACAAGGAAGGAAAAGCAAGGTTCATCACTTCTTCTTTCTCCCACCACCTTTTGAGCCTTCGCCTGGTTTAATTGGTAGCTTCTCGCGCCGGTTTAAAAGAGTTGGGGAAGAAGGAGAAAGAGGAGCCTCCGGAGTAACTTCCAAATCTGTTTCTGTGATCAAAATACTCTTCCTCTTCTTCTTCGAAGATGTGCGCTTCGCTCTCCTCTTTGAAGACTCACTTTCCGGAGTAATGAATGCGGACAGTTTTTTATCGTCAGAAGTAGTTCGATCCGGAGAGACTTCGCCTGCCTCGAGTTCGTCTCCTTTTTGAGAAATAGCAGGATCGTCCAGACCCTGAAGTGCTCCTATCTTTTCTTCCTGTGATCCTGGTTGAGAAGTAGGAAGGGGAGTAACTTGAGAAGACGGAGGAATAATAGCTGCAGGAGGCGAAGTTTGCACAGCACTTGGTGTTTCAACTGCAGAAGAAGAGAAGTTAAAAATATTAGTATCTCCCGAAAAGAAGGGAGATATGGGTTCGTCAAGATTCAAGAAGTAATCGAGAAGCTCATCAAACTTTTGAGGAGCAAGCAGGCAATCCACCTAAATCAGACCAATGTCAAAGTTACGTGAAGATATTTGCTTCGCTAGTTCAATCTCATAATTTTGAGCTCCAATATCCTCCAAAGCCTCATCATCAGTAGGGGTAATTACCCCGGTTCTTGTAGGAGGCGGGGAATGAGCACTGGAACCTGTGATGTCAACCCCAGGAGAAACTAAAGGACGAACAGAGGTAGTAGGTGGTAATTCTTTTCCAGAACGTTCCTCTTCCGCCATCCCAGTCCGCACTCTGGCAAGTTGCTCTTTTCCCTTCGCAAGAGCACCACGAGTTTCCTCATCTAGATAGCGCGCCTCAAGCTCTTCCTCGGTATACCCGGCGCCTCTGAACATGTCGAGAGCGGCTTCCCACACTTCAGCCAAGGTGATTTCGTATTTAGGACCGAGAGAAGAGAGACTGTCGTGCCCCAAGACGCTGTGCAAGTAAAAGTCGAATAGATTTGAACTGACGTTGGCTTCCATGGCTTGAATAGATTCTTCAGCTGCGATTTTACCAGCCATGGCCTCATCTCGTTCTTTTTCAGTTTTAGCAAGTTGAGCTTTTAACGCTTCAATCTCCATGTCTTGGGCGCTCATTTTATTCCGCAACTGAGCGACATCAGTGCGGTAATTCTCTACGACCTCTTCTAGCCTCTCAACTTTTGCTTCGGCATCTCTTTGGCCAGCATGTGCATCCCGCACTTGTTTTTGTAGCACCTCTTCTCTTTGAGTGTAAGTGTTAGAAGAGGTGGTAAGATCGTCTTTAAGCTGCTTGACTTCAGCTTCAAGTTTCTCGTTATACTCGGTTATGTTTTTCATCTCGATGCTGTGCTGGTCAAGAATCTTCTGCCATTCCGACTTATTGTTCTCCATAGTTAGCATCGCCTCGATATTGGCCCGATTGACCCTTTGGAGTTCATCAACAAGCTTTTGCCATCCAGACATTCTTTCAATATCAAGTCTGACGGCTTCAAGATTTTGGTACATGGCTTCTTTATCAATGGGGACTAAATCAAGATCGAAGCGCACCCCCTTCAAGCACCAATTCGGGAATCGGCTCTGTAGGGTCGGTGGGCCCCTTTCAACACGATATGAAGGCCTATTAAGAAGTGTTTGAATAGCTCTTCCTTCAAGAGCAGGGGATTTGGAAGGAATGTCGATAGAGATGGGAGCGTCAAACTTTTCAGATATTGCAGATGCGTGCCTCTCACTAGGTTTGGCCCGCTTGCTCGGGTCCTCAACAATGTGGCTCTTTCCCCGACCATCATGTGTTTTACGTTTGTGAGAGTCATCGCCTCTTGAAGGAGACTCATGTCGCACATCTATCCTCTCATGACGTTCTTCATATTCTCTCCTCTCTCTAGCTTTTCGAGCAGCTCTCTACTCATCGGTTTCTCTGGGACCAGTAAGGTAGCGTCTATAATCATAGTTGCCACTCCCTCCATAGCGCCGAAAGTCTTTATAATAGGATCCGCTGCGTCCCATCGGAGAATCTGAAATAAAAAGATAAGATTTAGAAATCTTTAAAGTATAAGAAGATAAGTGCATAGAAGTGCTGAAAAATCCTAAGGTGTGCGTGACGTGCAAACTATACGCGCCGAACGACGAACCGCTCGACAGTCGGGGGGTAGTGACAGGCTTTGTAACTAATGGCAGTTCTTGTGCTAAAGGAGTTTGCTTAAGAGCAAAGGTCGTTTCGGCCGCCGAAGATATAATTTTAGCAGTGGTAGAGTCATCCTTAAAAAGTTCTTGAGAGGTGATTATTATGTCACTTAAATTCCCAAAGATGTCTTCACCATCACGCCCAGCAAGGCTCTTTCCGTCAGCTCCTTCTTCGATGGTCTTTTCTGCCCGATGAGGAAGCTCTCCTTCTTCAATGACTGGGGCAAGTACAGACTTGTCAGACGGCCCTGCAGCATCCTTCGGAGTTGAACACTTCACTAGTGAAGCCTCGATAGCAGTTTCACTCCGCACAGGCTCTTCAATGGGAGCTGGGGCATCTAATGCTTCAGCCGGAGAATCGGAGACTTCGCGAGGATGGATAGATCGAGAAGGGTATAGAAGCCCGAGTTGGTGCAAATACTCATCCCTCAGTAAGAACCTAGCGCTCCTCTCTTCCACTGGCACAGCACTCAATCTTTCAAAAGTCGCCTTATGTCTTGAATCTCTTGAAAGAGGAGGAAATGCTGCAAAGGTAAAGGGCAAAAGTTAGCACTCGACAACTGGAATTTCGAAAAAGCCCAAATGGAAAGAACAAAACTTACTTCCAACTCTCCAGATGCTATAAAACCCAGGGGGGCAACGAACAAAGAAGTACTGATTCAGAAACCCATGAGCACTTTCAAAGAGACCCATAATCAATTTACGGCCTCTCACGCTTCTCACGAGTGTAATAGAGGGATGGTCCTTAGATTTTATGAATGAGCATAAATAGCAAATCTCCTCAAAGCTGGGAAAGCGATTAAATGTCCTCATGAACAGTGCACATAGCCCTATTAAAATGGCATAACCATTTGGGTGTAATTGAAATGGAGAGATAGTTAAGCGAAGAAGAAGCTGTCGTAAGAAGTCATTGAAAGGAGGAATGGCTCCACTCAAGCACATTTGGCGATTAACAGCGATAAAGCCGAGAAGGGGCCTATCTACAGTGTCATTTGGTCCCGGGAGTAAGGCGTCAGCTTCAGCAATACCAAACTGGATGCGCAGTTGGTTGAACACCCGCTGATTCAGGGTAGTAGGAGTTCTCTCCGGAGGGTCAACCAATGGGTTAGCCATTGGGAAGACATCTTCAGCCTGGCCCATCGACTCTTCTTGTTGAGAAGACATTCTACATAAGCAACTGGATGTTCAAGTATGAAGGTGCACGTTTCCTAAAAGTGTGTGTGAAGTGTTGTGCAAAATTGATAAGAATGACAAGTAAAGATAATTGAAATCAAATTAGTCGATACTTATCGATTATTAAATTTCAGAGCTTGTTGTTTCAAAGTTTGAATGCAGTATTGATGCAAACCAATCAGCTTTAGTTGATTGTTTTAATTTTGCCCTAATACGCCATTTAAAGTTTGAATGATTAATAACACTCCATTCACATAATTCATCTGAAATAATTATTCTTTATCGGCTAATCTGTCATTTTATGTAGGCAGTCAATGGCATTATATTCGCTTTTGTTTTCTGCAGAAATTGTGTTTAGCAGGTTGTTAGTTGGTGCAATTTATAAACGAATTCAAGCTGTTCAGTTTGGAAACTCGTTCAAGTTTCATCAAAATCTTGAAGTTGCCAAGCCTAGTGCAAGTCCTAAAGTCGCATTATGAGTTAGGGGGTCAAAGTTCAATGCTTCAAACCAAAGCAAAGCAAGATTGTTTAAGTTTTAGGATGTAAGAAATAGGGCCGTGCAGCAGCGAAAAATCTGGTCAAGTCCTAAGTCGAATGCGACTTAGCTCACTAAGTCGTTAGAAGGTTCTAAGCTGCTAAGTCATTAGGAGGTTCTAAGCTTCTAAGTCGTTGGAAGGACCCAAACTATTCAAAGATCCTAACTCCTAAGTTGAGCACGGCATAACATGCTAAGTCGCTCAAGACTCCAAAACTGCTCAGATTTGCTAAGTCGTTCAAAGTCCCTGAGTCGTTCAGATCTGCTCACTCACGAGTTTCTCCTCCACATAACATTTTGCTATCTCAAACCATAACCCAATAACCCGTTAACAGCCGCATAAGGAAATTCACCATCCTCTCCATGAAATTCATCACTCCTACACGCCACCGAATCATCTAGAAGTCAAGTCACCACTAATTTATCATAAGCCTAGTACGATTTCACGAATCACAATAGCAACGCGTCTACCAACAATTGAAAGCTATAATTCACAGCGAAAGGAAGCGGCGAGGTAAATAGAAGCCGCGGAGGTCATGGTTCAGTGGAATCGAGGTAGGAACAGAAATGAGAAGATTTACAATTCAATCGAGATCGTGTTTCGATAATGATTGAAATCACTTACATTGTGATAATGATTGGTGGATTGGAGCTGGTTGATTCAAATTTTTCTTCAGGGAGCTTGGGGATCTGCTAAGTGAGTTAAGATATGAATGTGAGTAAAAGGGAAGGAGAAGGCATCTCACCAGCTTATATACACAAACAGGGTGACTCGAATCGACACGAACGACTCAAGCCTCTTATAAGTCGCTAACGACTCAACGACTCAGGGTAGCATGAGTTAAGATGAGTCGAAGCACACGACCTACGACGTAGGCGCGTACTTCGAGGGGCAAATGTTAACCCTGTTGTGATTCACGACTTAAGAGTTATGCGACTTAGTGGGCCAAGAGACCAAGCGACTCATCAACTTAAAGTTCCTAAGGACTCAAGAAACCTCGCGACTTAAGGAATAGACCAACTCAACTGGTTACGACTCAATTAGCTCGCGAGTTAAGGTTAGAGGCGACTTAGAGGAATGGAACGACTCAACGACTCGGGGTTTGTAACAACTTGGTGGATCAACGACTTAACGGGTTAAGGCACTTAGCGAGTTAGTAAGCCAGCTAGCTAACGAGTTAGTGAGTTAGTAAGCAAGCTAACGAGTTAGCGAGTTAGTAAGCAAGCGGGCGGGTTAGCGAGTTAACAGGCTCACGTGTTAGGAAATGAACGACTTAACTAATGAGAGGTCCGAGCGGCTTAAATCAATCCGAAACAATCACCAAATGACTTACTGTTTTTAAGTCGTTCACGACCTGTTAAGTCGTAACCCGTGTCCCTATAACACGTTAACTCGCGAATGCTTACCCTAAGTTGCAAACGAGTCAAGCTAACCCGTGAGATCCTCTACCTCGTGAAGACTTACCTTAAGTCGCAGCCGAGTTATGCTAACCCGTGAAGTTCTATAAGTCGCACACGGCTTAGTCCAGGAAACTCTATAAATATGGCATGTGCTCCAACATACAAGGGACCTTTTGGCCAATCATTTCAAGGGCCAATACTCTGCTGAATTCTCAACTCACCCGACACTTCAAGTTCGAAAGAAATTTCAACTAACTTCAAGGGAAAATCTAACGCAATCTACATGGATTCGAAGAATTCTTCTCTACCAAAGTTCTAGTTGTTTGTCTCGTCATAATTGTAATTGAGGATTGTTGTAAAGTTGTAATTGGTTTAGCAATAAAGAGAATTAAAGTGGACGTAGGCTTGCCTTGAGCCGAACCACTATAAAATCATTGTTATTCACTGCTTTTTCTATGATTTTCTGCTTATATTCTGCTCCCGAATCATCGGGTGGTGCTTTCACAACTACATTTCATACACCGGGGTGTTAGCGTTCAAATTTTAGCGTTAACAAGCTACATATGCTTACCGGTTAAGATTGAATAATCATACTATTATTTTGCTGCTATTCCTACATGACCACATTATTGCCTCTTTGTTTGTGAAATGTTTTCTCTCCTCCTTTATCCGGGCTTGAGACCGGCATCACTAAGTGATAGGTGATGGCGGAGTTAAAAACAATTTTTTTATGGATTTTTTTATGTCGAACATGTGTTTGTAATGAGTGTAAAAATTTAAAATTATTGTTGGTATATAGTTGATGTAAACGAAAGTGTCAAATTTGAGCATGAATTAATACATGGGTGTGAAGAGTAACTTGAATATAAGTGAAATGATGAAGTTACTTTGGTAAATGCAGAAGGACAGTACGCAGTGATATGTTGAAAATGAGTAATGAATATTGAAAAAATGTGGTGGAAAAGATAATGTTAATTGTGGTTAGTTTAAGTTTTGATTGCACGACAATAAAACATCTTTGTACACTACATTTCGAGTATGAGTTCCCTTTTTAGGTGGAATTTTACCTTTTTGTAATAAAATCTTTGTTGAGGTTCGTGCAACTCCTCTGGATAATGCCACGTATAGTTGACCATGACTAAAAACGTGCTCTGGAAGATAAATTCCAACATGAGGAATGGTTTGTCCTTGTGATTTATTAATTGTTAAAGCAAATGATAGTTTAATTGGAAATTGTTTGCGAATGAAGTTAAAAGGCATGTTAATATTTTCAAAAGGCTTTAGGGGGATACGTGGAATGAATACCCTTGTACCACGATAATGACCAACTGTAATTTCTGCGTCAATGAGATTTCTATGGAAGACACGGCATAGTAATCTTGTTCCATTACATAATCGAATTTTTGGGTCTATATTTCTAAGTAACATTATTGGTGATCCTACTTTAAGTGTTAGTTTATGTGGTGGCATACCACCTAAAGCAAGCGAGTTCAGAAATTCTGGCTGGTACAAATTAGTAGTATCATCTTCAACTCTATCAAAAAAATAATAAATATGTTCTTCTGCTGGAAACATCTGTATGATTGTATTATTTATATCATCCGTTGTTTCATTTTTTGGTGTTAATATTGCTCTATTCATTATATAATCAGTGTTACCTAAATTTTCATGGAGCGTAGGGAAGACTTCATCAATTAAACGACGTAGAGAATTTGTATTGCTGTTGGGTATAACAATATCATCTGGAAGTTTAATAAGATCATCTTGTACATAAGGTTCTGTTCCATTTCCAATACGCAAAAGTAATTCGGCAAATGATTGATCGTTTCTTGCTCGCATATTCTGTGTTAAATGAAGTACGTTGACACTTGTCCACAAATATGAGCGTACAATACGCGAATCGACTATTTGAGCTCTAGTACCTTTTGCGACAATGGGTAGTACTTGTCGAAAATCACCACCTAATATAATAATTTTCCCACCAAATGGAGTATGAACACCTGTTAGGTCCCTTAATGTTCTATCTAAGGCTTCAAATGCATAGCGATGAGCCATTGTTGCTTCATCCCATAGTATAACAGTGGCCAAACGCAATAGTTTTGCATTATCAGATTGTTTAGGAATGTAACATGTTGATGAAGAATCCAAGTTGATAGGAATTTTAAATCTAGAGTGCGTAGTTCGACCTCCAGGCAATGCCAGAGAAGCAATTCCAGAGGTAGCAACCGCAATAGCAATAAGGCCTTGGATTCGTATGTGGGCTAAAATTGCTCTGTAAAGATAAGTTTTTCCTGTACCTCCTGGGCCGTCTATGAAATATATAGAATTAGTTTTTTCTCTTACCGAATGCATGATCAGTTGAAATGCTTCATTTTATTCTGCTTTAAGTTATTTACGGAATCTATATCGGTTTGTGGTATCTCTGTAGATTGTTCTTCTGAAATAAGGGTTGAACTGTTATAGTGTTGGAAAAAAGGTAGATTGTTATGAGGGATGTCATAGTCAAAAATTGTTTTGTTATATTGGTTTAGGAGGGTGTTAACGTCAAAAAGACATCGGGTTATTAGATATATATTATTTTGGTTATTAGTATGCGTAGAAGGATAATCTTCAATAAAATATGGTAAGAACTCATCCCATAGTTCTCGCACCATGCAAGGTTCGCAATACACTAAAATTGTGACAAACAATCTTCTTAAAGCGGTGGGCATGCGTGTGTTTGAAGCATCTTGTAAGCATTCCTTTATATTATTATCATTTTCAAGCAAACCTCTATGTTTAGCGGCTTCTTTAAAGGTGTTATACTGAGTTCCATTAATGGTAAGTAAGTGCGTAAAAGATGTCGGACCTCTAACATGGTTTAAAAGTAATCGTAAGTAAAATCGATCGCCTTCTGTAGGAGATACTGTATAAATTCGCCCAATTACCTTACGATTGTTTCGTCTACGTATCCATTCTTTTTGTTTATATTCCTACCAATATTTTTCAGGAAATTCGTAGTATAAGTATTGACGTGCGTTGACATCGTTAATATTTTTAGTGAAAAATTTAGTAAGCATTGTTTTAGATCTATGTTCTTCACTCAAAATACTTTCTAAGTTTTCATTTGCATTAAATTGTAGCTGTTGTCTATTTGGAAGATGTATCTGTAGTCCAATAACAGAAGGAGAATTAGAACTTAGACAAAGTTAAATATTCTCCATATTGACTCAGGTGCACAAATCTATCTAGCGTTAACAAACTGTGAAATTGCATCCGCATCATTTGCGTTAGAAGATACGTTTACAGAAACACGATCCGACCCTTTATAAACATATTGGTATAAATATTTCATAGATGTAATACTTGAGAAAATTTCAACATTTATATGACAATCATATTTTAGTAGTAAATAAGGATTATAAGGAACGACCCAACGATTGTCAATTAGTTGTCCACCTCTTTGTACTTTTACTCCATTGTCACGTCTCCTATAAATTGGATACGAATCACTTCCTTGTAAAGTTACAGGTGCAAAAGACTTTGGAAATCCTTTCTTACATTGATTATTTTTCATGCACTTGGCATTAGTATTAAAACGACCACATGGAGTATGAACCATTTGTCTTATAACTGCATCATGTAATTCTGGTTCTAAATCTTTGTCTGGGATTTCAGCTCTTACTAAAGCATCATAATCGTCAGGGTTGTTAATCTTATCATTTTCATGTAGAATAATTAACATATGTGAATGAGGTAGACCTCTCTTTTGAAACTCAATGACGTGCACATGCGCAATGACTTTACCTAATACGCCTTTTTCATATAAGTCGTGTTTTAGTTGTTCTAATTTAGCACGAAATATCCTTGTTGTTAAATCGAGTCTATCTTGGGCTTGTTGACCGGGTAGTAGTTCTTGTGTAATCTCTAACCACTTAGCATTACATGTGATAGTAATGAATAAATCAGGTTTTCCATACCTTCGCACTATTGCCATTGCATCTTGATATCGATTATGCATATCCCGAGGACTACCGGTGTGAGATGATGGAAGAATTTTTCGAACACCAACATTTCCTAAAGGTTATAGTAAAATGAAATAAAGTTACAACATGTAATTTTGAATGTGAAGTTACAGAAACATAGGAAATAATTGATTACGAAGTATTACTAACCGGTAGACGACTCTCCAGAAGCAAGAGCATCCTGCAAACCTTGATATAATTCAGCTCTAATAGTATCTTGATTGTTTCGGAGGTACCTTAGTCTCATTGTTTCTATTTTAACATAATTGTCTACCACATACTGCTGCAGTAGGCGACCGCCGTGCAAAAGTAGTGACATCTCCATTGGTCATATCTAAACACATAAACAAATCAATAACGATCAACAAAATAAAAGTAAGTGGAGGTAATTGGTATGTTATTCACCTGCAAAAGATGAGAATAATAAGCTCTACAGCTTATTGTTGTGACTCCATTGTCATGTATGTGTAGATCCCATCCATGTTCACCGTATGGTAGTAATAGTGGATATTGTAATGGATCATAAAACCCTGCAGTATCTTGAACTCTTTGTAAATTTCCAATTCTTGTTTGAACGATAATATCCCTATTATTCAAAGTGGTATCTTCTTCATCTCCGACAATTATACCTGCTACTTGTGATGCAGTTGGTAACTCATGAATGTGTCTGTTTACTGCAAGCTCTTTTATTCGTATTCTACAATTTTGTATATCATCCCGCTGGCTCAAATGTCGAAATACTTGTACAAAAGGATTGTGGATATCTAAAATGTGTTTTAGTGTCAAATGTAGGTCTGGCCTCATTGCTGCAATATCATGTTGTCTATTTTCAATCTCGTGGTCAGTATCATAAATATATAATTGCAAATATCTTGGTCTCATTCCATCCATAGGTAAAGAACTATCGATGCTATGATATACGGAGCCTTGTGCACGATATGAATAAACTCATTTATTGCATTTGCTAAGCTCTGATCAATGTTAGCACTCATCGATGTTAAAGCAAAAGCATTGTTATATGATCTTATGTTACTTCTAAAATGCATACCAAGTTCGGTTTGATCAATATACAAATCTAATATCTGTTGAGGTGTTGTTAGTCTTTGAATGGTAATTTTACCATTCTTACAGCAAATCTCTAGCGTCTCATGAAAGAATATCTTTGAGCCGCAAAATGGGCAGTACGTAGGAGCAGGTAGTATGTGCTTGTGAAAATACTGTGTAGCAATAAAGTTTCGACCACTGTTATAGCTTGTAATGGAAGTGGATCGACATATCCTTTGTTGTTCATATTCAGATGATCCTAAATTAATACCAACATAGGAATGAGTAGAATTACAACATTAAAAGTGAAAGGAGAAATTGAGTGATTGAAACAGTAAATGACACATATGCAGTAATATTCATAATGCAATAACGATTAATTCGACTTTAGCAAATGACAGTACGTTCTGTAAAACAGGTACAGTACAGAACAGTTACAAACAGAAACGTTGTTTAATACTGAAGATGACTGTCAGTAATAAATCAGAGTTCAGCGCAGTGGACAAACCGTGTAACACATATGCGCATACACTGTGATAGAAAAAAAAATGGAAAATGCGAGTGGACAAAAAAAGATGTTAATCGGACATGAAGACGTGTGCAACAATTTTGGTCGTAGAATGGTGAGCAATGTTTGTTGGCAGGGTATGAAAAAAAGTTGAGGTTACCCACGGAGAATCTAAAAGTGGACAGTGTAATGTTCACGCAACCTAATGTTGTCAATGTTCGAATTACTCTCTATGTATAAATAGTACAAACATATTGGGATCTGTTGAAAATAGTAACGCAAACTAAAAACTTAAAATATTACATATGATCGTATAGTCGTACACCATTCATAAAAAAATTAGGGAGTACTTTCGCTCTGAGACAAAAACGTAGATAGTACGTTTACATGTAAAAAATTGAAATTTTATGTAAATGCACATAGTGTGGTCATGTCAAAAATCATAGTCTACTTGCTTTGTAAAAGGTACCATATATAAATGTTCAACAGTAGTGTGTGACTTCAAAATGGCATTCATACGGTAGGAGAAAAAGCACCAAGCCTGTACCAATATTTCGTACATTGGATTTTTGTTCGCTGTACAGGTTGAGTATATATAAGTCTTTCGAAAGGATGATTATCAAATGGGATTCAAGCATTTTTTTAGTCGAACAATATACTACTACAAATTTAAGAACAATCTATTCCCCATGTTGGCATGTATCTTCCAATGCACGTTCTCAGTCATGGTCAAATTTACAAACTATATAAAAATCAAGCTAGGATGATGAGATAACTTTTTTACTCTTAAAAGTCGCTTCCATTTCAGTCAGTTGAAAATTTGGGTTTCAAGCTATGTTCATGCATAAAATGATTGTTATTCTTTAAAAGGAAGGAAAAATACAAGGCGTAACGCAAATTTTTATGAAGTTGAATTCCATACAGTTTAAAACTCTTATAGATAAAAATTCAGGTGTTGGACTTCATCTTAAGGGACGTGGTGAGAGCTTAATGGAGAAAGGATTATACGTTTCTGTCAGAGAAGCCTAAAACATAATAAACAATATTAAGCAATTCTGCTGATCAACGATATATTAAATTTAAGTATTGTTTCATCATTTTGCGTTAGCACATTTTAATCTATTGTAATGCATAATTATTTACCTCTTACCATACGGTACTCAATTGTTCAACCCATATGAATCTAAAGACATAGATGTATGAAATGGTATAAAACATGCATAATCTGACGGACGCATGATGTAGTGAAATGTTTAGTAAACTTTAACATGTGATTACTTAATTTGCCACTTAATGTGTATTTCGTACGAAAACACATTTTCAGTAATTTTTTACAATAAAATAATTCCATGTGTGTTAACTCCCCACTGCTAGTGACCTAACTAATGAAGCGACCTAGAAGTAGTTGCGACCTAAGGAGGCCACGACCTAAAAAATAGCGGCGACCTAAAGATTATAACGACCTAAGAAAACTCCGCGACCTAAGGAAGGCTGTGACCTAAGAGATTCAGCGACCTATAGAACTCACAAGACCTAACAGAGCGCTTCGACCTAAGGAAGGCCGCGTCCTAAGGGATTCAGCGACCTATAGAACTCACACGACCTAACAGAGTGCTTCGACCTAAGGAAGGTCGCGACCTAAGGGATTCAGCGACCTAAGATCTCGAGCTATGATAACAGGAAGATACTCACGACCTAAGATAGGTCGCTCACGACCTAAGGACATTGCATTAGAAGGCCGCCTTTCCTATGCCGCTACTAGTAAGGTCGCTTACGACCTAGAACTTGTTGAAACGAGCTTGCGTGTTCTCATGGAAGGGGGGCCAGTGCTTCTTAGGTCGGCTACGACCTACGACCTTACTTAGGTCAGTCACGACCTACGACCTAACTCCGAGCAAAGCCTATAAATACACCCCGAGCTCCAACTAGAGAAGGACTTTTTGGCTCATTCATTTCAAGCGTCGTTACCCTGCTGCATTCCGAACTACTTCAACACTTAAAGCTTTTGAGATACAAAGAACGCTTCAAGGAACTTCACGAAGAAATTATACATGTTCAACATGAATCCAAAGATTTTGATCGACATTGAAGTTGAGGCTACTTGTTCTAAATGACTTCAAACTCAAAGTGTGTTGTAATCGATGAATCTTGTAAAGGGTTGTAATAATATCAGCAATAAAGGAGTTTAAAGTGGACGTAGGCTCTCTCTTAAGCCGAACCACTATAAATATCGTGTCTTTTAATACTTTTCTGTGATTCTTACTTTTTCTCTGGTTCCCGTACCAACGGGTGGTGCTTTCACAACTACACTCTACACACCGGGGTGTTAGCGTTCAATTTTTAGCGTTAACATTTTTGGTGCTTTCACTAAGAAATTGAACTCAGGCAATCGTCATCATTGCTCCACGAAAGTTTGTCGAAGTAACCTCTCTAAAGACTAGAAGTTTATCCGAAATCATGGCTCCGGGTAGAAAGAGTAGATCTGTAAGATCTGGAAATGCTCAAGAAGGAACCTCCGCTTCCCCTGTATCGAATCAAGCAACTCCAGCTGTCGGAGTTACAAAGGCAGAGCTGGATGCTGCAATCTTAGGGCTGAACCAGCAGACAAATGCCCAAAATGCACAATTCGAGGCTCAGAATGCCCAAAATGCCTTAATTCTGAATAGGTTGAACGATTTTCTTGGGGCAAACCGCCAACCGGCAGATAATGAAAGGAACTTTGTTGGCAACATTCATGATGCTGAAGAAAGGAATGCTCCTGAAAGGGCTGCTAGCCCATTTGAACAAATACTTCCTGAGGTTGGTGGATCTAGAACTCGACATGATGAGGAGTATCTTTCTGGGATGGTCCGACAAATAATGAAAGAGAGTATGCAGAGGGTTGAAGACGAGAAGGAATGGGGTTTTGCCCCAAGTAAAACTCCATTTACTGAGAAAATCTTAAAGGCTGAATTCCCAAGGAAGTTTGTCCCTCCAACCATTCCAGCTTACAAAGGAACAAGTGATCCGAACGAATTCTTGTATAAGTATGATTGGCACATGACAGGTGCCAGGGCTTCTGATGAAATAAAGTGCTGATATTTTCCTGTATACCTGGAAGGTGTAGCTCTGCTTTGGTTCACCAAGCTGCCAGTCCGATCTATCGATCAGTTTTCTAACTTAACCCGGAAGTTCAAGGAGCAGTTCAGACTATACGCTTCAAAAGCCAAGGATATTATGTCGTTGTCAAGTTTAGAATAGAATCCAGGTGAATCTATCAGATCTTTCTTGAATCGCTTTAACATAGCACTGGCTGAGGTAGACAATGCAGAGCCACGAATGATATTGACGTATCTGATGAGGGCTATTGACAAATCGAGCGAATTTGGGAAGTGGCTAAACATGAAGGAACCAAATTCCCTTGAAAATTTTTATAAAAAAGCGGATGAATTCATACGCTTGGAGAGCCGTCCTGTACCGGTAAAGGCAGTACTGGAAAAAGCTGAAGATAACACTATTGCTCCACGCAAGAATGAATCTGCAGGGCAAAAAAGGGAAAATAACAATGGGAAGAAACAGAGTAATCTGAAGAAGCCCCGATCCTTCAAGCCATCAGAGTATACTCCTTTATTAGACACGCCGGAGCGTATCTACCTTGCCACTAAAGATTCTATTGATTTTCCTAAACCTCTTCCTCTAAGAACCGGGAAAAAGGCTATACAGAGTGGCAAGTTCTGCCGCTTTCATAATCAACCCGGTCATGAGACCGACGAATGCCGCCAGTTGAAAAATCTAATTGAAGAATTGCTAAGGGAAAACAAGCTGCAGCAATTTGTGAAAAGGAATAGCAACAATCCTGCTTCGTCTAGTCAGGGGCAACAAGCTCCTGCTCATCAGCCTAGGATAGGTGAGAAGGCTGCAGGGCATGAATCTGGAAAGCCCATTATCAATGTCATTACAGGAGGACCTCACCCAGCAGGCAGAAGCTGGGGTGAGATGGAAAGGTATACCCGAGCTTTGAAGTATGTTCCGACCAAGGAAGATGTATTCGTTTTGGAAGGTGCTATGCCCCTGAAGCAACAAAGAACTTTCAATTATGATATTGTGTTCAAAGCTAGGGATTCCGCAGGTATTGAAGCTCCTACCTTGGATCCCTTAGTCATCTCGGCTGGTATCGGGCCAGCTATTGTCAGAAGAGTTCTCATTGATTGTGGCGCATCCTGCAATATCCTCTTCAAGAAAACATTCGACCAAATGAAGATCCCTATGGCTGATGTGCAACCCTCATTGCAGAAAATCGCTGGCTTCATTGGGGAGCCAAAGCAGCCGGTAGGAACCATTGATTTGTTTGTGGAACTTGGGGAAGGAGAGAGAAAAGTGGTCCGCAAGCAAACTTTTGTGATTGTCGACGAATTTTCTGCTTACAATGCTTTCCTTGGCCGTCCAACTCTCGCAGCGTTCAAAGTTGTTCTGGCCCCATGGTGCCTCACCATTAAATTTCCCACAGATAAAGGAGTGGGAGTCATAAAAGGGGATCAAAATGCGGGGCGGGAATGTTATCTAACAGAGCTACGAGAAACCAGAAAAAGAGAAATGGGAAAGAATGCGGCAGCCCCAGTCCGCATCAAAGAACCAGCCTTGTAGCAATTACAGGGCGGACCCTGCACTGGCGAACACAGCGGAGCAAGGAAAGAGATGGATCCTAGAAAAGTCAGTGCAGGGGAAAATAGAGTGGTACCAGTGGAAACAACAATACCAATACCTGTTGACCCAAAGGACCCAAACAAGGTGTTGAATGTGGGTTCACAACTTAATGCATCAATTCAGAATATCTTTTTTAAAGGAAAATTTGGATGTTTTTGCTTGGACTCATGCCGATATGTGCGGAATATCCCCAGAAGTTGCAGTACACGCTCTAAATACTGATCCAAAATTTACACCTGTGAAGCAAAAAAGGAGAACTCAAGGTCCAGAAAGGTCGGCAGCATTAAAAGAAGAAGTTGATCGGCTCATGGAGAATAATTTTACCAAAGAATCTACCTATCCGAATTGGGTTTCGAATCCATTGCTGGTTAAGAAAGCCAACGGAAAATGGAGAGTATGCATCGATTTTTCAGATCTAAACAAGGCCTGCCCCAAAGACTGCTTCCCATTACCCAGAATCGATCAACTGGTAGACGGAACAGCGGGACACGAATTGTTATCTTTCATGGATGCTTACTCCGGATACAACCAGATCATGATGCATGAGCCAGATCAGGAGGACACAAGCTTTATCACTGACATTGGTCTTTACTGCTACAGAGTTATGCCCTTCGGGTTGAAGAATCAGGGGCAACATACCAAAGACTTGTTAATGCTATGTTCAAACCGCAATTAGGCAAGACTATGGAAGTCTACGTCGATGACATGTTAGTAAAGTCTAAGAAAGCAGTGGATCACATAGAACACTTAGCGGACATGTTCGCAGTCCTCCGAAAATACGGAATGAAGCTCAATCCTTTGAAATGTTCATTTGGAGTGGAATCCGGCAAGTTTTTAGGTTTCATCGTGAGCGCAAGGGGCATCGAGGCTAGTCCAGCTCAAATTACCGCCTTAAAGGAAATCAAAGCTCCTTGTACAAAGAAGGAATTGCAAAGTCTCAATGGAAAAGTCGCCGCCTTGAGTCGGTTCATTTCCAAAGCCACAGATAAATGCATCCCATTCTTTGATGCCCTAAAGAAAGGAAAGAAAAAATTCGATTGGACTCCCGAATGCCAAAAAGCCTTTGATGAATTGATTCGCCATATGGAAACGCCTCCAATACTTTCTAGGCCTGGCGATGGCGAGGATCTTCTTATATACTTAGCAGTATCATCTCATGCTTTAAGTGCAGCGCTGATACGGGAAGACAAGAGGATTCAACATCCAGTTTACTATATCAGCAAAAGACTCACTGGGGCAGAGATGAATTACTCTAAGTTGGAAAAACTCGCCTATTCCCTACTAATTGCATCTAGAAAGTTGAGGCAATATTTCCAAGCTCATCCTATCAGAGTCCTCACTGATCAACCTTTAAAGCAAGTCCTGTTTCGCCCTGAGGCTTCGGGTTGTCTTCTAAAGTGGAATATTGAACTCAGTCAATATGACATCACTTATCATCCTCGAAAAGCAATCAATGGACAAGCTTTAGCGGATTTCATCGCAGAATTCACGGATAAGGGTAATGGTGAGAAGGAAACGATCGACGATTCCCCAATACAATGGAAGTTATATGTCGATGGTGCGAGAAACGACTACTATTCTGGGGCCGGAGTTGTACTTGAGACCCCTGAAGGTCGATCATTATGCTATGCACTAAGATTGGAATTTCCTTCAACAAACAATGAAGTAGAATACGAAGCCCTTATCGCTGGCTTAAGGATTGCTAAAGAATTAAACATCCGAGCGTTACAGATCTTCAGTGATTCTCAGCTTATTGTATGCCAAGTCAAAAAGGAATTCCAAGCGAAAGGGGGAAATCTGCCCGCCTACTTGTCAAAGGCTTGGGAGCTTCTGTGTGACTTCGATCACCACACGATAAACCATATTCCTCGAGAACAAAACATGAAAGCAGATTCTCTCGCAAAGTACTCTAGCACCGGCGAAGCTCAATATCTGGGGTTAGTCCCAGTAGAAGTTCTGTCGGCACCGAGCATTAATGAGATGGACATTGATTGGATCATGAGTATGTCTCAAGAGCAAGAATCATGGATGACTCCAATAACAGAATATCTGCTCAATGGCTCTCTACCAGGGAACTCAAAAGAACGACAAAAGCTACTGAGAAAAGCCTCTCGATATATAATCCAGGATGGCCGGTTATACAGACGGGGATTCTCAATGCCATTACTTCGATGTGTATCCAGGGAAGAGTCCAAAACAATCCTAGCGGAGGTACATGGAGGAGAATGTGGTGATCATTCAAGAGGCCAAACATTAGCAAAGAAAATTCTCCGATACGGATATTTTTGGCCAGAAATTAATCGAGATGCTGCAAGCTATTCCCGAAAGTGTGACAGATGCCAAAGATTCGCTAAAATTCCTAGAACACCTTCTACTGAACTCACGCAGATGGTCAGTCCATGGCCATTTGCAATTTGGGGAATGGATCTCATTGGACCGCTACCAATTGCCAAATCTGGAATCAAATATGCCATTGTTGTTGTAGATTATTTCACTAAATGGGCTGAAGCTGAACCATTGGCTACTATCACCTCTAAAAAGATGATAAACTTTGTGACTAAAAATATCATTTGCAGATATGGTGTACCTCAAAAAATAATTACAGATAATGGTACACAATTTGAAAGTGAAGAATTCCAAGATTTTTGCAAGCGATTCAAAATCCGGAAAAGTTTCTCAGCAGTGGCTCATCCGCAGGCAAACGGGCAAGTGGAAGCCGTGAACAAAATTATTAAGTCAACCATCAAGAAGCAACTTGAAAGAGAAAAATGTGGTTGGGTCGATAAGCTACCACTGGCACTATGGGCATACAGAACCACTCACAAAACTGCGACTGGACACACCCCGTTTTCATTGGCATACGGGTCAGAGGCAATGATTCCGGTAGAAATAGAGGTCCCTTCACATAGAAGAATCCATTTCAATCAAGCAGAAAACGAAAAGCTACAGCTTGAAGCGCTAGATCTCCTTGATGAAAAAAGAGATGAGGCTAATCTCAGAATTGCAGATCATCAGCAAAGGATAGCCAGACATTTCAATTTCAAAGTTCGCCAACGCAGCTTTGAGATTGGAGACCTAGTCCTGAAGAGAATTATGACAGCGACAGGTGTGTTTGGGCCAAATTGGGAAGGACCATATGTCATAGGTCAGAAGATTCTTGACGGCACATTCAAACTCACTACTGTTGAAGGAGATCAAATTCCAAGGGCATGGAACAGCAATCACTTGCGTCCATACTTTACTTGAAAATTTTGTTGAAATATTGTAAAAAGAGTTATGAATGTATGATTCTTGTAATTAAAGGCAATTGTAAAACTGATGCAAGTAAATAATGAAAGAATATAAAGTGGATGTAGGCCCAATTTCCTGGCCGAACCACTATAAATCTTGTGTTCCTTATTATTATTACATGTTTGCTTTATTTTCGATATAAAAAGTACATAGAATGTATTGCTGAAATGTCGATTTAAATTTTTGCAGACAATGGAAGTGAAACTTGCACATAATAAGACCAAGCGATTCTCGCCAAATTTCGAGTCACAAAAGCCCCGAATTCAAATCCTAGATAGGAAGTACTTCAATTGAACGGCCTATGATTTCGACAGAAATGGGCCTTTGCTAATAAGTTGAGATCGTTTAAACAAACAAACATCCAATTAAGAAGCTAATGCCCGTTCTCACGAACTTGCCTAACAATGAAGTACACTTCCTTGGATTAAACAAATTACTTGTAAGAAAAGGGAATGAAAGCTTTAAAAAAAAACAGAGGATCGCTGAAAAGGCATAAGCAAGTGGACAAGGGAGCAACCAAAGCCATCATCGGCAGCACAAGTCCTCTTCGGAGGCACAACTCTTCGGAGGATAAAGACCTCTAATGGGTCATACGCCACAAAAAAGAAAGTTCTCTACTCAACAAAAAAGATTGGAGGAGTCATGACCCTCCAACCATGAGAGAGTAACTTCCAGGCGATGAAAACCCTCTCTGAGGCACATTTCATCAGGAGTTGAAGTGTAACAACCGCTCTTCGGAATTTCACTTCACCAGAGTTGAAATGCAAACAAAATAAAAGCCCTCTTCGGAGGCCCATTTCACCAGGAGTTGAAGTGTTACGACCGCTCTTCGGAATTTCACTTCACCAGAGTTGAAATGCAAACAAAATAAAGACCCCCTTGGAGGCACATTTCACCAGGAGTTGAAGTGTAACAGCCGTTCTTCGGAATTTCACTTCACCAAAGTTGAAATGCAAAACAAAATAAAGACCTTTCTGGAAGTCCACGTTTCACCGAGATTGAAATAAAACTTCCAAGTGTTGAAACGTGAAAAGGCTTTCTTCAAAGGCACAACTCTTTGGAGGTACACGTTTCACCAAGATTGAAATAAAACTTCCAAGTGTTGAAACGTGAAAAATCCCTCCTCAGAGGTACAACCTCCTCCCGGAGACACAATCAAGAAGAAAGACCTCTTTGGAAGCCCACGTTTCACCGAGATTGAAATAAAACTTCCAAGTGTTGAAACGTGAAAAGGCTTTCTTCAAAGGCACAACTCTTTGGAGGTACACGTTTCACCAAGATTGAAATAAAACTTCCAAGTGTTGAAACGTGAAAAATTCCTCCTCAGAGGTACAAATTTCTATTTTAAAAAAAAAAATCCCTCATCAAGAGCATACTTTAACTTTCAAAGGAAGAGTGATTTACCTATTCTAGAAAATAATCTTCCTAAAAAAAAAGGAAGAAAGTTAAAGTACAAATTCAGAGGTCCGCTTTACCACATAGAGGAATTCACTTGGCAAAATGCGTACATAAGCAAAAGAAAAAAAAAGTGATTTCTTCGAAGGACAAAGCGTAAAAACTTATATGAAGGAAGTTGTACTCTACGAAAAATTTCTTCAAGAATGAAGTAATTATTCTTCGAAAAATAAGAGTGCAAGTCCCCTCAAAGTATAAAATATTGCAGCAAGCTTATGGTATGGGGGCAACATGGTATAGTTACATACAAAATGGTATAGTTACATCGGTAAAGTACGCTCAAACAACATACCACAAGCTCACCGCAATATCATATAAATAAACTTGTGCAAAAATGAATAATAAATGCATTCTCAAATTCAAACAGAAATTTGTGCAAATAAAGGATCATTTTATTCAATTGTATTGCAGATACAAGTTTCAAAATAAAAAGCAGGGGCCGATACCCGCACAATTCTTGACCAGTACATGCAAAAGACAAGAAGCTAAAAGCTGAAATCTTCATTTCCTCTTGCCACCTTTGGACCCTTTACCCGGCCGAATGATTAGCTTTTCAGGACGGTCTGTAGGCATAAGGGAAGAAGGGGAGGGAGGTGCAACCGGTGCAACTTCCGGTTCCTCTTCAGTAGCAATGATTTTCTTCCCCCTCCTCTTCGAAGTTCCGTGCTTCTTTCTCCTCTTCGAAGAAGACTCACTCCCTGGAGTAGCAAGAGCAGACAAAATTATGTCATCAGAAGGAGTCCGCTCCGGAGATATCTCACCTCCCTCAAGTCCCTCGTCTTTCTGCTCTTGCGAAGCGATAGGGTCATCTAAGCCATGAAGAGCCTCTATTTGCTCCTCTTGTGACCCGGGCTGTGAAGCAGAAGGAGGAACCACCTGAAGAGACGGTGGAAGGATAACCGAAGGAGGCGAAGTTTGCACAGCACTCGATGTTTCAACTGCAGAAGAAGAGAAATTAAAAATATTAGTATCTCCCGAAAAGAAGGGAGATATGGGTTCATCAAGATTCAAGAAGTAATCGAGAAGCTCATCAAACTTTTGAGGAACAAGCAGGCAATCCACCTAAATCGGACCAATGTCAAAGTTACCTGAAGATATTTGCTTCGTTAGTTCAATCTCATAATCCTGGGCTTCGGTGCTCTCCTGAGGCTTCTCTACAACATGGGGAGTTGTAACTCCGAGGTTAATTCTATCTTGAGGAATAGAAGATGAGCTAGGGCCAGCTATATCGACATCAGCTGAAACCGAAGGAGGAACAGGGCCATTTACAAGCGTTTCCTTCTCTGAGCACCCCTCCCCTGTCGTTTCAGCTCGAAATTTAGCAATCTGCACTTTTCCCCTAGCTAGTGCTTCTTGAGTTGCCTCATCAAAATAATATTCTTGAAGATGATCTTCGGAGTAACCAGCGCCTCCAAGCATATCTACGGCAGCCTCCCATACTTCAGCCAATGTAATCTCATATTTGGGACCCAGAAATGAAAGGCTGCCGCGCCCCAAGATACATTGAAGATAAAAATCAAATAATGTGGAGCCAATGTCAGCTTTGGTTGCTTGATGGGCCTCTTCGGCCGCGAGTTTACCGGCAACAGCCTCGTCACGCTCCTTTTCGGCCATAGCAAGTCGAGTTTTTAACAACTCTATCTCCAAGCTTTGAGAGCCGGTCTGTTCTCGCAGCTGTAAAGTTTTAGCGCGATATTCTTCTATGACCTTCTCTTTGTATGCAAGCTTATCTTCGACTGCCCTTTGACTGGCATGCGCATCTCGTACTTGTTGCTGAAGCATGCTCTCCTTTTGAGAATAGGAAGTAGATGAAGTAGCTAATTCTTCCTTAAGCTTTTCTACTTCTGCTTCCAGCTTTTCATTATAGGAAGCAATACTTCTCATTTCGGCGTCATGCTGCTCGAGAGTCTTCTGCCACTCAGTCTTATCGTTCTCCATTGTGAGCATGGCCTCGAGATTGGCTCGGTTAACCCTCTGAAGTTCGTCGATAAGTTTTTGCCAGTTCGACATTCTTTCAATATCGGTCCTGACAGTATCAAGATTTCGCAGCATAGCCAATTTGTCGAGAGGAACCAAGTCGAGATCAAATCGAACCCCTTTCAGGCACCACTGAGGGAATCGACTTTGAAGAGTGGGAGGGCCTTGCCCAACTTGGTATGCGGGCCGGTTGATGATTGTTTGAATGTCGGAACGAACGGGGGCAGGAGATTGAGCAGGAACATTTTCAGAAACTGTCGGCATTGTTTCTTCAGTAAGTTTAGCCCGCTTGCTAGAAGAATCGTCCATGTGACCTTTACCTCTCTCATCGTGAGTCTTTCGTTTTTGGATATCATCATCTCTGTGAGGAGGGTCATGTCTTTCTTTTTCTCTTCGGTGACGTTCTTCATATGCTCGTCTCTCATTTGCTTTTCTGATGGCCCTCTCTTCATCGGTTTCTCTTCGAGGGGGGAGATAACGTCTATAGTCGAATTGGCTGCGTCTCCCGTATTGTTTAAAGTCGTCATAATAAGAGCCGCTCCGCCCCATTGGAGAACCTGAAATTAAAAACAAGGTTTGAGAATCTACCAGGAATAAGAAGGTCAAGTGCATCCTAAGTGCGTGTGACGTGTAAAACTACTCGCGGCAAACTAGACTACAAACCAGTCGTCGACTGAGGGGTAGTGGTAGTTATTGCGGAAAATTGCACTTCCGGAGCGACGGAAGTGTGCTTGAGAGTAGAAGTTGCTTCAATAGCTGGAGATGTGACTTTGGTAATGGCAGGATCATCCCTAAAAAGTTCTAGAGAAGTGACTATTATGTCACTTAAACTCCCAAAAATATCAACTCCAAGATCAACGTTCTTATCAGTATGAGGAAGGGGGCTCCTCTTCTTCAGTTATGGGGGCAAGTGCAGGCTTTTCGGACGGCTCCGCATCATCCCTTGGAGTGGAACATTTTTCTAGTGAAGTTTCTATAGAGGTTCCTCCGCGCATGTGCTCTTTAATAGAGACCGGGGCATCAGGAGTTTTCATCGGAGAATCGGGAACTTCAGTTGGAACTTCATGAGGTTGAGTGGAACGAGAAGAATGTAAAAGCTCAAACCGATGAAGAAGTTCATCTGTCAATAGAAATTTTACGCTCCTCTCTTCAGCAGCCACAATGCTTAGCCTTTCAAAGACTGGCTTATGACTGGAATCTCTAGAAGGAGGAGGAAGTGCTGTAAAAATAAGGAATGGAATCAGCATCTAGCAATACGAACCATGAAAAACTTAAAATGAAATTGAAGAAAGAAGGGAAAGAAGATCTCACTTCCTATTCTCCAGTCTGCGTAAAATCCTACGGGGCAACGAATATAGAAGAATTGATTCAAAAAACCATGTGCACTCTCCGGCAAATCCAAAATTAGTTTACGGTTCCTCGCACCTCTTACAAGTACAATTGAAGGGTGGTCCTTGTTCTTCGCAAAAGTGCACAGGTAACAGATTTCCTCAAAACTCGGAAGACGGTCAAGAGTTCTCCTGAACAGAACGCACAATCCCATCAAAATGGCATAGCCATTGGGATGCAGTTGGAAAGGAGAGATCGTTATCGAAGAAGGATTTGTTGAAGAAATTCATTAAAGGGAGGAATTACTCCACTCAAGCACATTTGGCGATTAATGGCAACAAAACCGGAAGGTGGTCTATCAGCAAAATCATTTGGTCCAGGGAGTAAAACTTCTGCCTCGGCAATGCCAAATTGAACGCATAATTGATTAAGCACCCGCTGTTTCAGAAGGGTAGGAGTTCTTTCCGGAGGGTTCTCTAGTGGAATAGCAATCGGGAAAGCCCCTTCGACGTGTTCTATCATCTCTTCTTGTTGAGACGTCATTCTATATAAGCAACTGGATGTTCAGATGTGAAAGTGCACGTTTCCTAAAGGTGTGAAGTGTTGTGCAAAACTAATAAAAATAACAAGCAAAATAACTGGAATTAAACTAGTTAGCAACTGATCGATTGTGAGATTTCAGGACTTGTTAATTTAAAACTCAAGTGCAGTGTCAATTCAAACAAAATTCTAGCTTTGCTTTAACACTTCATTTGAGTCGGTTAAGTTACAACATTTCACTCACACAATTCATTTAAGTTGATTATTCTTTATCGACTAATCTGTCATTCGATATGGGCGGTCAGTGACAGTATATTCGTCCCATTCTTCTGTAAATGTCATATTTAACAGAAAAAATTTCACAAGTCCTAGGTCGTCCAACGACCTAGCATAGGTCAGAGCTCCTTTAGGTCGCACTGTGCAAATTAAAAGGGTCCAAAGCAATGCAGATTTGTTCAAGTCCTAGCTCGGCCGCGACCTAAAGCCTATGCCGCAAAAGAGTTAGGTCGTTAAATTGTTAAGTCGTGCTGCTTGGAATTCATGTGCAAATTTGTCAAGTCCTAGGTCGTCTGGTGACCTAACCTAGGTCGGGGTTAACTTAAGTCGCTCAATGCAAATCTGTTCATGTCCTAACTCGGCGGCGACCTAATTTCTATGCCACAGGGATTTAGGTCAACAAGTTCTTAAGTCGCACCTTGGTTCAGCTTAAGATGGTCCAGATTTGTTAAAGTATAAGGTCGGCCGCGACCTAAGATTTCAATCATCACTAAACTTAGGTCGTTACTTTCTTATGTCGTTTTTAGGTCGCTCTGCTTTAAATCTTATCTCATTCAAGAGAAAGTTAGATCGCTAGTATTAGGTCGCATGGTTCACATTCAAACAGACACCCTTAAGGTCGATTCCCCACTCACACGCTGCCACATCATCTCCTCCATCAACTCGTTAACCCATTAGAGCCTTCCTCATCTTTTCCAAATTTACAAACCAGCTAATTCGAATCACCCGAAAATCCAATTCAAATTGCCTCAAATCCACCATACATCTGATGTATTGCCATATTCACAAGAATCACCACGATAACTCAATCAAAAGGTTAATTGAATCGTGACTTATGGGAAAACGCAGCATACGAAAATGTATTAAGAACGACAAGTGGAATATTCGCGGTTTGATGATGGATGTAGTCGAATGTTGATAGAATTCACTTACGCAATCTGATGATGGAAAAGATTAAAGATTGAGTTGATCGGAATCGTCCTCGAGAAGTTCAAAAGCTTGTTAATGGTAGAATGGATGCTGAAGCAGACGAGGAAGGGAAGGAGCGACCTACGGTATTTATATTCAGGGGCAGTGGAACACGAATCGACAGCATGCGACCAAATCCTCTCTCTAAGTCGTCTACGACCTAACGACCCTCCAGAGCACGAGTTAATGAAATCTAAGCACGCAACCTATAGCTTGGTCACATACTTCGAGGGGCAAATGTTAACTCCCCACTGCTAGCGACCTAACTAATGAAGCGACCTAGAAGTATTTGCGACCTAAGGAGGCCACGACCTAAAAAATAGCGGCGACCTAAAGATTATAACGACCTAAGAAAACTCCACGACCTAAGGAAGGCTGTGACCTAAGAGATTCAGCGACCTACAGAACTCACACGACCTAACAGAGCGCTTCGACCTAAGGAAGGCCGCGACCTAATGGATTCAGCGACCTATAGAACTCACACGACCTAACAAAGTGCTTCGACCTAAGGAAGGTCACGACCTAAGTGATTCAGCGACCTAAGATCTCGAGCTATGATAACAGGAAGATACTCACAACCTAAGATAGGTCGCTCACGACCTAAGGACATTCCATTAGAAGGCCGCCTTTTCTATGCCGCTACTAGTAAGGTCGCTTACGACCTAGAACCACTAGTACAAAACAGATCAGTTGCTTCGCCTCATTTGTGTCGGTTGTCCATAAAACCGACACAAATAGTGTAATTTGTGTCGTTGTTCATTAACAACCGAAACTATTGACTAATGGGGTAAGAAGAAAATGTTAAAAATGTAATTTGCATCTGTTGTTCTTAAGAAACCGACACAATTGAAGAGAAGCAATACATCTATTCGTGTCGGTTGTTTGAACAACCGACACAATTAAACACAATAGCATCGGTTGTCCAAAAACCGACACAATAGGCACGCAACTTTAATGACCAAGTTAGTTAATAATTTATAAATATTATA